>CM067173.1:91518726-91778726 GCA_034093135.1 Erigeron breviscapus | reverse complement strand
TCCACGAAACAAATAACAAATACATGAGATGGTATACTACAATGATCAGGGCAGATTCCATTGCCCGTCACAAGGTTTGATCTTTGACTCCCAAGTGCAATGCAAACAATCATGATGCATATAATTCCTCAAAGCTTACGCTAATTCCTGAAAAGCATGAAGAAAAAGTGTCAACTACGAAAACGTAGTTGGTGAGTGCATAGGTTTACAAGTAAATCTTGTTACATATCCATTTCAAAATAGTTGAGAAATCCAAGGTAAATTATAAAGTTCTCATTATTCACATTTATCGTGACAGGAAAATATATCAATCGATTAATCATTCATTATACCAAAACCATTTGGTCATCAATACTTCAATATTGCCAATTTCAACAACTTTCAAGATTCCATATAAGGTCCAATACCCAAACCGTATGTTCAATCCACAATTTCCATCCAATATAATATCAATACCTCTTGGTCAATGGTAAGACTACCATGACGTAATTTGATGAGATTGTTCTTGAGCCACTACTAAGACCGGTTATGTCCCAATAATCAACATATATAGTCCCAAATGATAAGATAATGATAAGCACATGCTGTCAATCACGTGCATAATGATAACCAAGGGTCGTGCCATGGAGACGCCCGTAAATATATAGTAGTTAGAGCACCGCGAGGCCAGACTGGCGATGAAGGTGACCACAAAGGTAGACCAAACATCCCACCGTTACCTATAATAGTGGATGAGGGGACAAGTCCTAGTTGCGCAACCCTCTAACTACAGGCCTCAAATGAGTTAATAGTAGTGTACAGGGGACCACCGTTTGACAGTACTCAAGCTCATCATATAATATATAACATGTTGAACATACAATATAATTCCCATATCGTTATCATTATTTCAAAGAATCATTTCATAAGAGAAAGTCATTTTAATTAATCATGCTTTTCACCCCGCAAGTAAAACATATAAAAGAGTTTGAAAGGGGGCTATGACTCACCTTGATATGCCGCATATTATATTCACTCATCCAAAATGGGTACTTCCCATCTATCGCTTCCTTGATCATATATCCGTCATATTCCTTAATCACATTTCGAGCTAAGACTATCCCTACGATAGGACTAATATACGTAAGTTCCTATCTTAAGCCATCACTACGAAATGCCACTTTCATTATGTTGTCATAAATTTTGGGATCCAAGTATATTGTTAATATTTGCATCTTTTTGGTTGTAGAGAGTGTTGGTGTAAAAGGGTCACTTTCATTATACATTTTTGTACGTTTATTGGAATTTCGGTAATTTGGATTTGGTTTATATGATTTCCATTGTATACTTTGCTTAGTAATAATATTTGACATTAGTGGTCTTATAATATTAATATTTTATGTATATTTTCTGATTTGTAATTATATATTTAATTTAATATTATTTAATTAATTATTTATTCATTTTATTGATTTATTAATTAAATAATTCCTTAAAAATACTTTTAAGTGTCATAATTGCCTTTATAAATTATGGATAATTTCATTTGAATTATCTTCTGATATATATGCTCCTTAATTTATAATTTCATGATTTATACTTTTATTTGTGTATTTTCCATTTATTTTAATGAAAATTTTTAATTAATTATTTTTACTCAATTATTTATCTTTAAATTATGTAACACATGTCTCTTGCCTTTTAACTATTTTTCTCCAGTAGGTTTTAGTTATTTTTATCAATGGTTAAGATGATTTAACTTCATTCTTGATTTACATAATTTATTTATGGATTTTTATGTCTTTTAATTACTATTTAAATTCAATAATTCATGGAAATTCTTAGAAATCATCACTAAACATTTTGGTCAAAAATCTCAGGTCTTTTAGGCAACTTTTATCCATACAAAATCATATCAATTCAACCACTCTTGTGTCTTGCTTATTTTGAGGGTTTTATGATTAAAAATCGTTTACCAAAATGGTAATTTTAGCCTCATTTTCCAAGCAATTCAAATGCGTCAATATGGATTTCCATCCTTATTTCCTTATTTCCAGAATGTTCATTATATTTTGGTGTCTTAAGTCGTGATAGTGGTGGTGGTGTGATAAGTGCAAATTAAAGCTTTCGGTTAGTGCTTATATGAACCGAATTAGTGATTTGTAGGCTTGTCTTTGCCATTTAATACCAAGTTAAGTTTTATAACTTTTATTTTGTATTTACATCTTTTTAATGAAAAATCTCAGAAATATATTCTTCAAAATATACAAAAACATATAGATCTATGAAAAGGAAAATCACTTTAAAAGCTACTAATCTATAACAACACTTTTGGGTCTTAAACTTGTTGAATCCTTGGATCTTTCTCATAGATTTCGACATGCATATGCATGAGGAGAAAGATCCTATCAACTTTGCCTTCATCAAGTGTATATAACAAAGAAATCAAGAAGAAAATATAAACTTTTGATAAAACCTTTGAATATAAACAAGAACAATATAGATCTATGAAAAGGAAAATCACTTTAAAAGCTACTAATCTATAACAACACTTTTGGGTCTTAAACTTGTTGAATCCTTGGATCTTTCTCATAGATTTCGACATGCATATGCATGAGGAGAAAGATCCTATCAACTTGCCTTCATCAAGTGTATATAACAAAGAAATCAAGAAGAAAATATAAACTTTTGATAAAACCTTTGAATATAAACAAGAACAATATAGATCTAGTGAAAAGGAAAATCACTTTAAAAGCTACTAATCTATAACAACACTTTTGGGTCTTAAACTTGTTGAATCCTTGGATCTTTCTCATAGATTTCGACATGCATATGCATGAGGAGAAAGATCCTATCAACTTGCCTTCATCAAGTGTATATAACAAAGAAATCAAGAAGAAAATATAAACTTTTGATAAAACCTTTGAATATAAACAAGAACAATATAGATCTATGAAAAGGAAAATCACTTTAAAAGCTACTAATCTATAACAACACTTTTGGGTCTTAAACTTGTTGAATCCTTGGATCTTTCTCATAGATTTCGACATGCATATGCATGAGGAGAAAGATCCTATCAACTTGCCTTCATCAAGTGTATATAACAAAGAAATCAAGAAGAAAATATAAACTTTTGATAAAACCTTTGAATATAAACAAGAACAATATAGATCTATGAAAAGGAAAATCACTTTAAAAGCTACTAATCTATAACAACACTTTTCAATACCAATCTTTATAGATCTAACTTTCAACAACATAAAAACATCTTTTTAATGAAAAATCTCAGAAATATATTCTTCAAAATATACAAAAACATATAGATCTATGAAAAGGAAAATCACTTTAAAAGCTACTAATCTATAACAACACTTTTGGGTCTTAAACTTGTTGAATCCTTGGATCTTTCTCATAGATTTCGACATGCATATGCATGAGGAGAAAGATCCTATCAACTTGCCTTCATCAAGTGTATATAACAAAGAAATCAAGAAGAAAATATAAACTTTTGATAAAACCTTTGAATATAAACAAGAACAATATAGATCTAGTAAAGAGATGAGGATTTATACCCTTGAAGAACTTGGTTTTGAAGGTGAAAAGTGGGCAGAATTTTCGGACCTATTTATGCTCCTAATAACCCTTAATCCAAGCTTGAAACAACCCTTAATCTTATCTTGAAACAACCCTTTCTTAACCTACAACCCTTATTATTTAACTTATTATTTATTTGGACCTATTTATGCTCCTAATAACCCTTAATCCAAGCTTGAAACAACCCTTAATCTTATCTTGAAACAACCCTTGCTTAACCCTTATTATTAATATAGTTTAGAATGATTTTTGTTCTTGTTTTTCTTGATTATTTGAGTCAAAAATGGAAGAGGAGAAGAGAGAGTTTTTGGATGAGAGAAAATGTGTGTGTGTGAAAAAAATGTGTTGAATGTGTGTGAGGGGGGGGGGACGGCCAAGGGCTTAAGAATAGGGTTTCTCACTTTTTTTTTTTTTTTATTTTTATTTTTATAAGTGTATAAGGGTGTATGAATGTATGTATGAGTTAGGTGTTTGTATATGTATTTTGTAAGGTTATTTGTATTAGTTTGTAGTGTAAGTACATTTTTATTCTAGTATGTGTATATGTATATATATGTATATATTTTTGTGTTTTTAATTTGTTACATAAGCCTTTATTTATAAACTTGTATTTGTTTTAGCATATATATATATATATACTTATTGTTATTTAAACACTTTTATGTACATATTAATTTATGAATATACTTTGAGATAGGAATCTTTATTCTCGTGCCATAGTTACTTAAATTGGCTTGGTGATTGATTTGTTGGACATTTTGTAAGATTTATTGGCTTTGTCAAAAAGTTGTGAGTCTTACATGTTTATTTATTACCTGCGCTCTTGGAATGAAGTTTTTGGTTTATTGACATTTCATAAAGTTCAATTAGAACTAGTTTATAGATTGGGAGTGTCTTGAATGATTGTTGTTATTGTTTATGGCATTTCTAAGATAGCTAGTCATTTACGGTATTTCATTGAACTAGAGGGCAATTATCACTATGCCTTAAATGTTTAGAAGGTCAATTCTCTTAACAAACCTCTAGGGATAGATACCTAGATAAGTCTAAGTAAGTTGTCCTAGTCGGAACTTGAGGGTTGTTACACCGTAGGTATGGTAATTGTGCAAATTTGCAAACATTGGGTATATCTCGCGTAAATTTGTGCAATTAGGTATGAATTGTGTAATCTGGTGTATTCGCCAGGTACCATCCTTGTAATTTACTCTATATATATATACATATATATATATATATATATATTATTATAATATATACAAAATATTCATATATATATATATATATATATATATATATATATATATATATATATATATATATATATATATATATATATATATATATATATATATATATATATATATATATATATATATATATATATATATATATATATATATATATATATATATATATATATATATATATATATATATATATATATATATATATATATATATATATATATATATATATATATATATATATATATATATATATATATATATATATATATATATATATATATATATATATATATATATATATATATATATATATATATATATATATATATATATATATATATATATATATATATATATATATATATATATATATATATATATATATATATATATATATATATATATATATATATATATATATATATATATATATATATATATATATATATATATATATATATATATATATATATATATATATATATATATATATATATATATATATATATATATATATATATATATATATATATATATATATATATATATATATATATATATATATATATATATATATATATATATATATATATATATATATATATATATATATATATATATATATATATATATATATATATATATATATATATATATATATATATATATATATATATATATATATATATATATATATATATATATATATATATATATATATATATATATATATATATATATATATATATATATATATATATATATATATATATATATATATATATATATATATATATATATATATATATATATATATATATATATATATATATATATATATATATATATATATATATATATATATATATATATATATATATATATATATATATATATATATATATATATATATATATATATATATATATATATATATATATATATATATATATATATATATATATATATATATATATATATATATATATATATATATATATATATATATATATATATATATATATATATATATATATATATATATATATATATATATATATATATATATATATATATATATATATATATATATATATATATATATATATATATATATATATATATATATATATATATATATATATATATATATATATATATATATATATATATATATATATATATATATATATATATATATATATATATATATATATATATATATATATATATATATATATATATATATATATATATATATATATATATATATATATATATATATATATATATATATATATATATATATATATATATATATATATATATATATATATATATATATATATATATATATATATATATATATATATATATATATATATATATATATATATATATATATATATATATATATATATATATATATATATATATATATATATATATATATATATATATATATATATATATATATATATATATATATATATATATATATATATATATATATATATATATATATATATATATATATATATATATATATATATATATATATATATATATATATATATATATATATATATATATATATATATATATATATATATATATATATATATATATATATATATATATATATATATATATATATATATATATATATATATATATATATATATATATATATATATATATATATATATATATATATATGAATGTGAAAAGAAGGGAATAAATAAATTAAATGTTAATTATTATAGGTCCATGATTTTTGATGGGTGGTTACCGTCAATTTTTCAAAAATTTTGAATGAGTATCTCTTTTTTAATATTCTTTTTCTAACCTTTTAATTATATCATGTGTTTAATTGAGTGATTTTATTTACAAAATTGACATTGATGCTTTTTAACCTTTGATTTAATTAATCTAATGGTCATATTTAGTTCTCGTAGTTCTTGACAATTTTTTAGTTCTCACATTAACTTCACTCTATATATATGGAAAAAGTTATATTAGGAACCCCAAAAATTGCAGGAACCTTTAAGAATCTTCTTTAAATTAAAATTATTTACTATATGATTGCTTACACATGTTCATATGACTATATAATTGTTTACAAATGATCATATAACTATCTATATACATTTGATAATTACCAATTTAATGAAAACATTAATTTACAAAATATTTGCATACATATGATCGACCTGCATACATGTGATCATAGCACTATTCGTGCACATGTGATCATAGAATTCATGTCTCCAAAAATTGTATAATAGATGATAATCCATGTCTCTACATAATTGTAAAATCCAAAATTGCACCTAAATAACTCAAAAACAATCGAAAAACAATCATCATGTAAAGATTAATCAATGATTAAGGTTGATTTAAAAAGTTCCTAAAAGTTCCTGCAATTTTGGGTTCTTAAAATAACTTTTCACTGTATATATATATATATGTAACACTCCGGTAAGAACACTCTTAAAATAAGAACGGTGAGAACAGTTAAAAACATCATTTTGATGCATTAAAAGTCCATAAAACTAACATAGTGCATAACTAATTATCATTATTTAAGTGTTTAACAACACATTGATCCGTCAAAATCGAAAAAATCACGTTTTTTGTTGGATGCATCATTTTGATGAATATGCATCAAGATGGATGCACAAAACAAAAACATGATTTTCTCGATTTTGACAGACCAATTTGTTGTTAAACACTTAAATAATGATAATTAGTTATACACTATGTTAGTTTTATGGACTTTTAATGCATCAAAATGAAGTTTTTAAGTGTTCTCACCGTGTTCTTATTTTAAGGGTGTTCTTATTTGATTTGCCCCCCTATATATATATATAAAGGTATATAAGGTTCTGGTTCAAATAAAACAAGTATTAAAGTAAACAAATAAAACAATTTTCTCTTAACTGAAAATTCATTGTGCATCATGAAAATCTTTGTGCATTATTATATACTTGTGCTTTATGAATCTTCATGCATCAATTTTATTATGATCCAATCGTAAAGATTTTATCTTATTCGTTTTATTTATACTTGTTTACAATTCTAGTATATGTATATATTAAATATATACATACATATAGGGAAAAGTGAGTGTGGGGTTGTCACACACCTAACTTAGGTGAAAAACTTTCACATACTATTTTTAAATATTTTTTGTATAATTAATAAATGATGGGGCCTCCATGATTTTTATGGAATAAAAAAACAAGATGTGAGGGGTTTTTCACCCAACTTGAGTGTGAGACAACCCACTTCACTTTCCCCATTTATATATATGAGTACAACTCCACCTTCACGTTCTCATCTTCACTTCCCCATATATATATATATATATGGGGAAGTGAAGGTGGGGTTGTCTCACACCCAACTTGGGTGAAAAACCCCTCACATCTTGTTTTTTTATTCCATAAAATTCATGGGGCCCCATCATTTATTAATTATATAAAAAATATTTAAAAATTGTATGTGAAAGTTTTTCACCTAAGTTAGGTGTGTGACAACCCCACACTCACTTTTCCCTATATATATATATATATATACAGATACATTAGGCCTTTAGCCCACCAGATGTGCAACTGTCAAAAAAAATAAAAATAGTAAAGTGTTTTGATTAAAAGTTTATAGTTTGGATGTCAAACAGTTATTAATAGTTTGCTTTTTTAGTTTAATGGTATGAAATGGGTGTAGAACTTATGTGTAAACACGGGATGTCGATGAGAAACTTATATAATAATAAGTCTTACTAAATGATAAAAAAAAATTATACAGTAAGTCTTACTAAATGATTAATCACTTTACCTCTTATTGGCTTGGAAACCAGAGATCAAATTTCAATTCCCCATGGTTTCGGACATTTACCTCTTGAGATGCGTGCGGGCCGTGTTAAGTACCCTTGGTATCCGGGGTGCCTTCGGGTTCCAACCTCTAGCATACTGCCCGCTTGGATGTCACTGCTAGGGTTCGAGCCACTAACCAACTAACACGCCGTTCTAAAAAAAATAATTAATCACTACAATTAATTATTAAGCCTCATTGTAAGTCATTGGCTGGCGTTGTTGGAAAAATACAATCCGATGTTAGGCATGTGTCGAAGTTAAAGGACCCAAAATAGGAACAAAAACTTCACTTAAAGAAATAAGAAAAAGAAAAAAGAAGAGATACTTTTGAAAATGTTTCATCATCAGGACATATCTTCTTCAACGTCAACCAATGTTCTTTATCAGGTTTCATCCAATTGTACCATAGCTCTTCACTTGTAAGAGGCTCTTTATCGGTAGGTTCTTGAGTTTTTTTTAAGAGGAAAACGAAAAATATCCAAGTGATTTTAAAATAAGTTGAGTTTTTATGATTTGTAAGGATTTTGTATTTGTTTTTGTTAAAAAAAAATGGAGTGATTTGAAATAATTCAATATTTTCTATTCATATCTTTATCATTTATTTTCTTTTATTTAAAATATGAAGTCTAAGAACTATGAAATTTATGATTATGATTTATAGATTTATATTTGAATAGGGATCGAACCTCAAAACAAGAAGAACATAAATCAATATTATTATTATTATTATGATTGTATATATCGATTGATTACACAGAAATATCAAATATCAAGATGATATTTGATTAAGTATTAAAAACCCTAATTGGGAGAAAAACGATTACAGAGAAAAATATATCGAATATTATGAATGAATGAATAATCAAAAATATACACAAATTGTGTATATATATCAAATCTTCAGAAGTTGCAAAACACCCCCTTGGACATATCACCGACTTATATCTTTAGTCCTCAGCTTGTATCTTCTAACACTTCAAGTCCTTTAACCATGCAAATATCCAAGAGCAGTCCCTGCATTTAACTAATCATACAATAAGAGACTTTTAATATAAAAATACATGTTTAAACATTAAAACTGGTAGACTATATTTAATACACCCCCTCAGTTTTAGGTTTAAACATGTCTAAGAGATTAAGTTTTTTAACCAACTTATCATGTTGATCAAAAGATAAACCTTTGGTAAAAATGTCAGCAGTCTGTTCTGCAGAATCAATCTTGATTGGTTTAATTAAACCACTCAAAAAAATTTCTCTAATGAAATGTAAATCTATCTCAAAGTGTTTTGTCCTTTCATGAAACATATGATTTGAACTAATCTGTATAGCAGCTTTATTATCACAAAACAAAGAAATAGGTTTCCTAACTTGTATATTCAATTCTGAAAGTAATTCAAGAGCATACTTTCTTTGAGAAAGACAAATGCCTTTCTCAGTTTTTAAAACCTCAATACCCAAAACATATTTGAGTTCACCAAGATCCTTAATAAGAAACTTGGTCCTTAAAAAATCTTGAACTTTGTTAACTTCAGAAACATTATTTCCAGTCAATACTATATCATCAACACATACTAATAAAACAATAAACACATTATTCTCAGTTTTAATGAACAAAGAATAATCACTCTTGCTTTGTTTGAACCCATTTTGAATTAAAGTTGTACAAAGCTTTTCATTCCATTGTCTTGGAGCTTGTTTAAGCCCATACAATGACTTTTTTAACTTACAAACCCTTTGATCATTTTCTGGAAAATATCCAGGAGGTAAAGTCATATAGACTTCTTCTTTAAGATTATCATATAAAAAGGCATTATTCACATCTAATTGAAACAGTGGCCAATCATTTGAAATAGCAATATTAATCAAACATCTAACAGTAACAATCTTAACAACTGGAGAAAAAGTCTCCTCATAGTCAATACCCTCTCTTTGATTATACCCTTTGGCTACCAACCTAGCTTTAAACCTTTCAACCTCACCAATGGATCTATATTTGACTTTATAGACCCACTTGCAGCCTATTGGTTCTCTGCCAGGTGGCAACTCAGTAATATCCCAAGTATCATTTCTATTAAGTGCATCCATTTCCTCATTCATGGCTGCAGTCCAATGAGAATTGGTGTAAGCTTCATGAAAAGTCTTTGGTTCACTTATTTTATTAAGACTAGTAGAGAAACAAAAGTTTTATTTACTTAACTGAGAGTAATTAACATGTCTTTCAATTCCATATTTAACCTTACCATCAAGAACATAATCTCCAAACTTAGGACGCATTCATGCCTTTCTATCAGACCTTCTTAGGTTATTAGAATCATTTTTATTATTACCCTCAGGAATTGCAACTTGTGCAATATTTTCATCATTTCCTGTCATGCCATCATCTTCATCAGATTCAACATGGAAATCACCAAGTGAACTTAAATCACTGGCATTCTCCTCATTGTTTTCACTAGATGAAGATGGGCTTGCAGGTTGTGATATAGCCTCTGCATCATCATTGGGTAGTGCATTTGTTGGATTAGAAGAATAAGGAGAATCATAAACTGACTTAAGCCTTGAACTGCATAAGATATATCAGGTCTGGTGTGTGTAAGATAGATAAGCTTACCAAGCAGCTTTTGATAATCTGTCACATTCTCAACAGGTTTATCATTATCATTCAAAGGAGAACCATAAATTACCAGTTTTGACTCAATAGGAGTCTTGGAAGGTTTACAAGTAAGCATACCATATTCTGAAAGTAATTCAAGAGCATACTTTCTTTGAGAAAGACAAATGCCTTTCTCAGTTTTTAAAACCTCAATACCCAAAACATATTTGAGTTCACCAAGATCCTTAATAAGAAACTTGGTCCTTAAAAAATCTTGAACTTTGTTAACTTCAGAAACATTATTTCCAGTCAATACTATATCATCAACACATACTAATAAAACAATAAACACATTATTCTCAGTTTTAATGAACAAAGAATAATCACTCTTGCTTTGTTTGAACCCATTTTGAATTAAAGTTGTACAAAGCTTTTCATTCCATTGTCTTGGAGCTTGTTTAAGCCCATACAATGACTTTTTTAACTTACAAACCCTTTGATCATTTTCTGGAAAATATCCAGGAGGTAAAGTCATATAGACTTCTTCTTTAAGATTATCATATAAAAAGGCATTATTCACATCTAATTGAAACAGTGGCCAATCATTTGAAATAGCAATATTAATCAAACATCTAACAGTAACAATCTTAACAACTGGAGAAAAAGTCTCCTCATAGTCAATACCCTCTCTTTGATTATACCCTTTGGCTACCAACCTAGCTTTAAACCTTTCAACCTCACCAATGGATCTATATTTGACTTTATAGACCCACTTGCAGCCTATTGGTTCTCTGCCAGGTGGCAACTCAGTAATATCCCAAGTATCATTTCTATTAAGTGCATCCATTTCCTCATTCATGGCTGCAGTCCAATGAGAATTGGTGTAAGCTTCATGAAAAGTCTTTGGTTCACTTATTTTATTAAGACTAGTAGAGAAACAAAAGTTTTCTTTACTTAACTGAGAGTAACTAACATGTCTTTCAATTCCATATTTAACCTTACCACCAAGAACATAATCTCCAAACTTAGGACGCATTCATGCCTTTCTATCAGACCTTCTTAGGTTATTAGAATCATTTTTATTATTACCCTCAGGAATTGCAACTTGTGCAATATTTTCATCATTTCCTGTCATGCCATCATCTTCATCAGATTCAACATGGAAATCACCAAGTGAACTTAAATCACTGGCATTCTCCTCATTGTTTTCACTAGATGAAGATGGGCTTGCAGGTTGTGATATAGCCTCTGCATCATCATTGGGTAGTGCATTTGTTGGATTAGAAGAATAAGAAGAATCAAAAAAGTTTATAAGATCATTAGTTGTAGGTTGAGAATCAATAAGAACAGATTTTTCAGAATTTTTATTCATCTTAAAAGGGAAAATATTTTCATAAAATTTTATGTCTCTTGAAAAATATAAAGTTTTACTTTCTAAACTATATACTTTGTAACCTTATTTTACATTAGAATATCCAACAAAAACACATTTATCACTTCTTTTTGAAAATTTATCATTATTATTCAAATTGGTAGAAAAGCAAAGGCATCCAAAGCATCTAAGATGGTCAATATTTGGAGATTTTCCAAATACCAACTCATAAGGAGATTTCCCTTAAGAACAGAAGAAGGTAACCTATTAATCAAGTAAGTAGCAGTAAGCACACACTCTGTCCATAAGCTGAGATGAATTCCCCCCTGAAACAAAAGACATCTAGCCACATTCAAAAGATGTCTGTGTTTCCTCTCAGCTATGCCATTCTGCTGAGGGGTATAAGCAATAGTGGTCTGATGAATAATACCATACTTATTACAAAAAAGATCCATATTTGAATTAACAAACTCAGAACCATTATCACTTCTAAAAGTCTTTATTTTCTTTTAAAACTGATTAAGAAGATAATGATAAAAGATTTCAATATATTTGAACACTTCATCTTTACCTTTTAAAAGATAAACCCAAACTGCCCTTGAAAAATCATCAACCACAGTCAGAAAAAACCTAAACCCTTCTTTACTTTTTACTCTATAAGGACCCCAAACATCAAGATGAACCAATTCACCAACAACTGTAGAAACATGAGTACTTATTGGAAAAGGATTTCTGGTTTGTTTAGAATAATGACAAATGTCACATGGTGAAGAAGAACCATCACCCTTAATATCAATTTTTCCTTTTAAAATCTTTAGAACTTGGTCAGAGGGATGACCAAGTCTATTATGCGAAAGAGAATTTGAAAAACTAGCTAAAACATTGTTGCATTGCACAAAATTTTCAGGACTTTTGAAATCTAGAAAATACAAACCTCCATATTGACTACCAGTCCCCAGAGTTTTCTTCAATTGTAAGTCCTGAATGTAACACTTAGAATCATCAAAACCTACAAAGACTTTACTGTCTCCAGCTAGCTTATGAACTGACAAAAGATTGACATTATACCCTGGCACATATAACACATCATACAAAGTCAAATTGTCACTCAGTTTAAGATTTCCTACTTTCTTAATATAAGTAGTAGTACCATTAGGATGATCAATTTGAAGTTTAAGATCAGATATATCAACAATATTTTCCATATTATCCAAACTTGTAACCATGTGTTGGTTAGCTCCAGAGTCAATTATCCAACCCTTGTCAGTTTTATAAACTCTAAAAAATGTTTTTTGAATTAGAACAGAAGAATGTACCTGCCATATTGGCTTGTACATTCTCAGGTGGCTTAGAATTCAAAAGATTAAGAAGTTGCTGAACTTGGTCTTGAGTAAAAGGCAAAGCATTAGTACCAACAGAATTATCATTAGAAGAAGAAGAAACACTATTATGATTAACAGTTTTATTCTGCAAGTTACTAGAAGCCCATTTTTTCTTAATGTAGTCAGTATAACCAACTATCTTAAAACATTTATCAATTGTATGCCCAGTCAAAACACACTTAAGATTAGTACAAACCAGATTATTATTTTTATTTCAATGGTTTTTTAAACATAGAATTCACATTTTGAGTTTTGACATTAAAAGTAGCAGTTTGAGGTTTAGAAGTACTAGCAGAAGCATGAGAAAAAGAATCTCTATGAGACTCTTCTCTAGATACAACAGAAAAAGCAGTTTTAACATCAGGCAGAGGATCTTTAGTAAGCAAAGAACTCCTAACAGATTGATAAGTATCATCTAGACCCAAAAGAAATTGCATCAACTTAATAAGATTATTATGAGTTTTAAATGATTTTTGAGCATCACAAGTACATGCAGGCAGTTTAGTAATTGCATCAAACTGTTTCCAATAAGCATTCAATTTATGATAATAGTCAGACAAGGAAGTACCATTCTGTTTTAAACAATTAATCTGTTGATACAAGTTAAAAGTTTCAGAACCATTAATCTTATCATAAGTCTCTTTTAATTCTTTCCAAACTTCAGTAGCATTAGCAGAGAAAATTTGACCTAGATACAATTCCTCAGAAATAGAACCTAAAATCCATGAAAGTACCACAGAATTACACATATCCCATTGCCTAGCTAAAGAAGCATCAGAAGTAGATCTCTTACAAGAACCATCAATAAATCCAGTTTTATTTTTAGCTTGTAAAGCAATATTCATAGCACAACTCCATACAGAATAATTTTCAGTTCCTTTCAATTTATATGTCACAAAAGAAGTAATACTAGAATCAGTAGGATGCAAGAACAATTCATCACCAAAAACAATACTACTAGCAGCAAATTTACTACCACTACTTAAATCACCACCTCCAGTCATTATTAATCACACAAGAACTTAATTAAGCAGCAAATCTTAATAACAAAGTCTATCCAGGATTCCTAATCACTCAAGTGATAGGTCAAGGACCAATGAAATTAAGATAAAGAATATGCTACCAGTAATCAAGTTCTGGCAATAAAATTGATGGCAGATCAATTTGTAGTCACTCAAGAGATGTCCTGATTTTACCAAAATCAGGTAGGATAAGATGTAACCTAATTAGCAGCGGAATTTGTAGTAGACGAATTAGGGTTCAGAAACCCTAATCTAGGAAAAACAATCAACAACTCGAAGATTCTGAAGCAGAATGCCCAAAATAATCAAAAATCCCCAAAATCGAAACCCTAATTTTTTCGATTGATCTCAAAAATCAAATTAATCTATAGTATAATCGATTTTAGATCGAAACACACTTAAGATTAATCAGATATCAGAGAACCTGTCTCTGATACCATATGAAATTTATTATTATGATTTATAGATTTATATTTGAATGGGGATCGAACCTCAAAATAAGAAGAACATAAATCAATATTATTATTATTATTATTATTATTATTATTATTATTATTTTATTTTTAATAAAGGAAAAACAATCAACAACTCGAAGATTTGAAGCAGAATGCCCAAAATAATCAAAAATCCCCAAAAACGAAACCCTAATTTTTTCGATTGATCTCAAAAATCAAATTAATCTATAGTATAATCGATTTTAGATCGAAACACACTTAAGATTAATCATATATCAGGGAACATGTCTCTGATACCATATGAAATTTATTATTTTGATTTATAGATTTATATTTGAATGGGGATCGAACCTCAAAATAAGAAGAACATAAATCAATATTATTATTATTATTATTATTATTATTATTTTATTATTTTTTTATTTTTAAAAAAAACAACACTTTTATTAAATTTTCATAGAAATTACAAGAAATTAGTGGGGAGCCGCGATACTATCTGGGCTCCCACACCTCTAGCTATAGCAAAACTAATCCTATGAAAAATATGAGCAGAAGCACGTGCCCCAATGTCTTGAGTCACAGAAAACTTTCGGATCCGTTTCAGTAAGGCTACCGCATCCTTCTCAAGTTCTCCGAAGGAAGAGAAAGAGAATGGAGAAACCCATATCCAATGTCAGTACACTTAGCCTCATACTTAACACGCTTACGTTGCGCGGCTTCAGTTACTGCACGACCAGGCACAAAATCAATCATACCAGTTTGCGTCAAAGGAGATGAGCCTGTCAAATCAACACATACATCAAGACCCCTGTCCCGCGAGTACAACAACATGTCGGCAGGACGTAAGCGTGTCTCTCTTTCTCCACTAAGCCCGATATCAACTTCTTTACGAACTGAAATCCCCGAACGAGTGCATATGTCAACAAGGGTGTCACGAACTATGTTATGTCGATGTTTAATACCAATTAAACCAGCACAAGATACAGCATGGTCCCCATAAATATCCCCCATAAAGACCCTCGAACAAGCTGAGCACGGCATCTGCACAGAGAATATAGGAATACCAAGTCGATAACATAGTACACATCGGTATGTCCTAGCATTCATAGTCTGGCCTAACCCAGAGATAGGAACCACCCTAAGCCAGTCCGAAGTATGGTCCTCCATTTGAGTTTTCCATAACGCCATCTGTCGAGTAGATAGAGAATAAGTAGATTCATCCGTTTGAGTGACATGTGTGAAATATATATCTGCCAATTTCTTCATGAGTTTGGGGGCAGCGATCTCACTCGAACTACCCAAAAGGTCAATCTCCATTTTAGCATTAAAAGTACCCACGACATCATTAAAGGAAGGTCCATAAGTTCCAATACCCGAGTGTTAGAGCAGCTTAGTTTGCAAGTTAACAGATTGGAGTCTAGACGCGAGGAAAGCATAGTTCAAGACATCACCTGCAGAATAAACACTAAGCCCGCCAAAGGCGAAGGGTAATGTGGCAAGCCTCCATTGCCAATCACCAAAACCAGATCCAGAAGAAGTAACAATGTGCTCTAGAGAAGAATGGAGGGCCGCATCAAATGAAATCTGAGCACATTCGAAGACCCGGGGGGGACATGTGCGCATAGCAAAATATAACTTGGAGATACCGGCACAGGCACGAAGAAGCAACAACTCACACTGAGGGTCATTAAGCTTAGCAACGGCGTCCATAAGCTCAATGGTTTTAGCAACCCTTTTCATAACAAGTTTGCTACTAAAATCAAGATCCATACTAGCAGGCCCACCCAGTAATTTAACACCATGCAAAGGTCGTGCAATATTAGGCGGGAAAACACCCGCAAGCCTGCTTCTGGGGTCTTCCTTAGGCCAAAATATCTCAGTTTTATCGACATTCAGGTGCAATCCACAACGAGGTCCATCCACCATAATAAGCTCTAAAACCTTCCCAACAACCAAAGTATCTCCAATAACCGTGCCATCGCCTAGATACCAAGCTTGAAAGGAAAGATTAAAGGAATCTTTAATCTTGCATGCTAAAGGATGTAACACTAGGGCAAAAAGCAAAGGCCCAAGTGGATCACCTTGTTGCACGCCTTGGTGTGACCATAAAATGTGTTCACCATAATATAATCTTGCTGGGTTGGAGTAACAAAATTCCACCCAACGAGAAATAGCAGGACAATGAAGGCGAACCTCCTGTAGCATAACCTCGCGATCCACCAAATTGAAGGCATTATTATTATATTATTATTATTATTATGATTGTATATATCGATTGATTACACAGAAATATCAAATATCAAGATGATATTTGATTAAGTATTAAAAACCCTAATTGGGAGAAAAACGATTACAGAGAAAAATATATCGAATATTATGAATGAATGAATAATCAAAAATATACACAAATTGTGTATATATATCAAATCTTCAGAAGTTGCAAAACACCCCCTTGGACATATCACCGACTTATATCTTTAGTCCTCAGCTTGTATCTTCTAACACTTCAAGTCCTTTAAGCATGCAAATATCCAAGAGCAGTCCCTGCATTTAACTAATCATACAATAAGAGACTTTTATTATAAAAATATATGTTTAAACATTAAAACTGGTAGACTATATTTAATAAGAATACAGCAGACCATGTAACTTTTTTCGGATAACTGTCGTTGCAATTTTGTTTATTATATCATTAGACCTTGTAACAAGTTGGTTCTTGTTATGTTTTTAACTATTGATCAAAATATTCTCCATTAGTTATTACTCAACATGTCTATTCTACTAAACAACTTCGATACATAAAAAATTTTAAATATTAATATCATCATTTTTCAACATGTCTTATTTATAACACTAATTATATTATTATGAAAATTTAATATGTTTAACTCGCGTATTACGCGGGAAAATAATCTAGTAATATATATAAGTATAGATAGTAATAGTTACGGAGTATATAATTATATATATTTTTTTTAAACAAAAAGGGTGAAAAAAATAAATCCTAACTAGCTTGTTATTAACATATGAAGATCGAATTTAACGAGTAGTTAAGAAGCATACAGTAGAGTCTAGATTATTCCAAATTAAACCGAAATAAATTCAAGTTTGGTATTGTATAGTTACCATATATGTATTGCAAGCAAATAATAAGGGAATTACGTTTGTATATATATTTTCGTTACCCTTGGCTCTCAAGCAATAAACCTACACCAATATATATGGATACTTCCTATCCTATAAATATATATATGTCACCTAGGATCTCGATCCATTCATTCATTCCGAATAAAATCAATCTTCATTCGTCCCAAGCTTTCTACTAGCTAGCTTAATTGATCATCATATCATATCCTCTCAGATCGATATCATATCCCTAACCAATTATAATATGGCCACCACCTATAATATTAACTAGTAAGTTTTTGTGACCCGCGTTGCGGGTCTTAATTATCGTGTTGTCTAATTAACAATTGTTCTGTCTATATGTTTGTCTAAATGTAAGAAACCAAAATGTAACATGTAATTTTAAACCTGAACGGAATCTGATGTGGTAAAATTTGAATTGTGGTACAAAAAAAGAATAAAAGTTTTCAATCTAATTATTTGGAAACCCAAAAGTAAAAAAATATGTAAGAAAACAAAAAGTAACCTGTAGTAGAAAACCCGAACGAGATGCGATTTGGCAAAATCCGAATAGTTATATGGGGTGTGAAATGGACGAATAGTAACTCGCCTTGAGAAGAAACCAAGAAGTAACTCGTAGTAGAAAACCCGAACAAGATGCGATTTGGCAAAATCCGAATAGTAGTACGGGGTGTGAAATGGACGAGTAGTAACTCGCCACGCAGGCGAGTTACTATTCACATCCATTTCACTTAATATAGTATATAATATAATATATAATATATAATATAAAATATAATATAATATAATATAATATAATATAATATAATTACCAGAGATCCTCTTACAATTACCAACGTCCTACTAGTAAAACATACACCATCAAATTCTACCAACACTGATGACATACCCCTCCAGCGGTACGAAGAAGGAACAGCAGCACGTTACGACACGAAGGCTGTCTGTAACGAAGGGTCGCGCAGTAAGATAAAAAGATAAAGATTGTTCCCCTATAATTTCGGGATCTGATCTTATCACTTAAGTCCAGTAAAGAAGGAAAGAATCCTCCTGGACTCTTATTGCCTAAGACTTAGGGAAACCCTAAAACTTGGCTTTCTCTCCAAGTCGAGCATTACCTATAAAAAGAGAGGCATAAGATCTTCAAGGGCATTCCCAGGACGCACATACAATACTCATTAATTCAAGACGATCGTCCAGGCTCAAAGTCTAACCGATAGCACGATAATAATCGGCTAATATCCAAATCACAATACACGATCGAACAGATCGGAAACTCACTCAATAGCACGATCTCAATCGGCTTCACATCACACATAATCGATTGGCGTAAAGAGGCTAAACTCTACCTTCGGGGAATCGCCAACAAACAACCAAAAATACCCACCATCCCCTTTTCTAAACCTAATCTCGGTTTGGTGCACAATCAAACACCAAATCGAAACCACAGTAACCAAAGATCCCGCCGTAGTCTCTGCATGGATCTATAAAACCGAAAAGCTCCACCAACGTCACCTCAATCGACTCATAGTTGGGCTTGATACCGAGTGGCAACTTCGTTATAACGGTGGCATGGAATCTAAAGTTGCCGTCATGCAAATATGTGTTGGCAGTCGTTGTCTCATCTTCCAAATCATGCATTCTTCCATCTTCCGCCTTCCCTTATCAAGTTCATGAATAATCCTAACTACACTTTTACTGGGGTGGGGGTAGATAATGATGTTAAGAAACTAAGAAACGATTATGGGCTCGGATACGAGGCACAAGTTAAAGATTTGCGGACATTGGCTGAGAAAGTATACGGGTCGGGTACAAGCAAGTGGGGTTTGAAAAGGTTGACGGATGTTGTGCTTGATAAGGATATCAAGAAACCAAGACGTATCACGTTGAGTCCGTGGGGCAAATATAAGCTGTAGTCTGAGCAGGTGGAGTATGCATGTCTTGATGCATTTGTGTCGATTTGAAATCGCAAAGGATGTTGACGGCCAAGGCCGCAAGTACTATTGGAGAACATCAACCTGCAAGGGGTACTCTTATGGACAACGGCTTGTATCTGCAACTATCAATGTTGGGATGAAATTTTTTAGCATGCAATAATATATATATGTTTATTAGTTGTAATCAGTTTAATTAGTTTTAGTTTATATATTAGTAGTTGATATGTGTGTTCAATCATCGATCAGTAGTAGTAGCGTCTTCAATCAAATTGCAAATCTCATTAATCGAACTTTATGTACTTGAGTGTTTTGTGTTTAAATCAACTTTAATTTTCTCTCGATCTGTCTCTTTCTCAATCATACCATTATCGTTTACATGTCACATGTACGGGGTTACTAAGAGTTTATAAACTTATTATATTTTTGTTGTGTAATGCTCATGAAGATGTAGAATATTAAGTGAAGGCTAATTGGTTGTAGAGATGTTCGTACCACGATCGAACTATTTTTAATTCACCAAGTACGGAATTTTTTTTATTAATCGTATAAAACGGTGAATGTTTGTGCACCGAACCGGGATTAAGGTAAAAATGGGATGATAGGTGTTTTAGGGCTGTTCGTTGGCGGTTCCCCGAAGGTAGGGTTCTAGCCTCTTTACGCCAATCGAACAGGTATGTGATCTATGGTGTGATCGAGTATGTGTATGATGCCTTTCAAGGTCTTTTCGTCCTCCTTTTATAGGGAGGGATAGTCTTGGAAAACAAGTAGGCCTCTTTAGGGTTTCCCTAAGTCTTAGGCCGGAAATATCATTTCCATAATTATTGGTTGGAGGTGATAAGATCAAATCCCGACTTTGTAGGGGAACAATTCTTATCGCTTTCATCTTCTGCGAGAGCCTTCGTTACTGAGTCACCTTCGTGTTGTAGCGTGTTACTATTCCTTTATGTGGCAGGTTCTGCATACCGCTGGGAGGGTATATCATCAGAACCAATCTCGATTCTGTTTTTTGCGTCGAATCAAAACTAGGAAAAATGGTCGATGTTCCACCAGGATTTGAGCAAAATCTCCAGCAGACGACTGGAAATGAGCCTGCTGGAAACACTCCGCCCGGATCTGGGCCAACAACTGAAGCGCCAACCAGTGGCGATCAACAAGAGAATCGCCGAACTGACGAAAACTCGGAGCGGTCAACCCAGATACCGGATGGACAAGGCGGGTTCTCTCGAGGGTCCCCATCCAGGACCCCACAATTGTTCGATCCAGTCTATATTCTCCGAAGTTATAGTCATATTCAGGAAACCATGAGGCATCTATGAAGGATCGGAGCATTGGGCAGTACCAGTAGGGTATTAAACTTTGACGACGAGATGGAGGACGAGTACGACGCGGAGACCCCTCCAAGAGGGTTCCGACGATACCCTCGAGACATAAGGTCCAGGGTAAGACCCGGCTATGGCTTTGGGTTGAATAGTGAAGGCCTCCGACACCGAACACCTCCGCATCGGACGCAGCCAGAAGCAGTCGAAGCCTCAAGACCAGAAAATGCAGCCCCTTCAGGGGCTGACACACAGACTAATATTCCCGAAGGCTCCGCAGGACCTGGGGGTCAACAATCCAACATACCACAAGCAGGATCTGTCCCTGCACAGAACGCCCAGTATGTCCTGATAAGTACCGGAGGGAATAACACCAATCCGGCATACAATACTCCATCCGGATACAATTTTCCATCAGAAAGCTATCAAGGGCCTCAGGGCCAAAGCTATGGAAGCACGTATGGACCACAGCCAGGAGCGCAACAATATCACTCCCAACAATATGGAACCCAGCCTTCGGGCAATTCACAGGGAGGGCTCCATAGCAATCAACCAGCGGGACAAGCACAGGCCCATCAGTACTACGCATCACAGTATGCCACGCCGATCCAGGGGGCCCGCAGGGTATCGGAGGACCGCAGTACGTCACGCAAACCCCAGGGTCTGCGCCAAACCAAGGATCATATGGCCCTCAGAGTTGGGGGGCTCCTGTATATCAGAACATATTGGAACTACAAACGGTCGGAGGAAGCGTCGAGAATTCCCCGTTTGTCGCCTGGATACAAAACTATCCCCTCCCGAAGGATTTAAAGTATCCCTCACATCTGGGAACGTATGACGGGAAGAGTGATACGGACGATTTTTTGGAAGCATTCGAAGGAGCCGCAGAAATGAAGGTATGGAACGTACCCGTCGCGTACCGAATGTTCAGATATGCACTCAAGGGAGACGCCAGGGAATGGCTGAAAAATGTAACGAAGGGGTCCATCACCAGTTTCGATGACCTAAAGGAAAAATTCAGGGCCCGCTTCAGCCAACAGAAGAAACACAAGAAATTCCACGTGGCGGCTCATGGAATAAAGCAGAGAGACACGGAGGGTTGCAGGGCATTCATAGATCGGTTTACCACCGAAACGGAGGACATTGTGGACCTCCCTGAGTCACAGAGGATATCAGGACTGTTACACGGCATTCGGAGCAAAGGATTCGTCGAATTCTTGTACAGGGATCTCCCGAAGACATATGAAGTGGTCCGGAAGAGAGTTCACATATACTTAGATGCCAGGGACACCGCTTCGAATGGGGACGCTAGCCCCCCACAGGAAAAAGAAATCTCAACAAGCAGGAAAGGGAAGTGGGGAAACGATAAAGAAAAAGCAAGGTATAACCCATACTACAAAGACGACAAAGGGTACCTCAAGGTTAACCTTCCGGAAATGCATGAGAGCCCGAAAGAAATGCTGCTCACTGAAAGTATTGCAAAGACTTTCCCCACACCACCCAGATTAAGCGGAAGGAACAGGAAAGACCCCGAGAGGTACTGTGAATTTCACAGAGACAATGGCCATGACACGAATGCATGTTGGCAGCTCCGCAAGGCGATAGAAGAAGCAATTAACAAAGGAAAATTGTCACACTTGGTGAAAAGCGTCAGGCAACAGCAGCGCTCCAAGAAGGAAGATGAAATGGATGAAAAGAAGAAGGGTCCTGAGAAAACCATCTATACCATCATAAAAAACAAACCTGAGACAGGAAGCTCGCTCCCGAAGGTCTACAGAGGAGACATGACAAGAGTCACATTCCCCTCAATTTGTAACAGCAAGGCCTTCAGGGACCCCCTGGTAATTTCGGCACTTTTGGAAATATCGAAGGTTAAGCAAATTATTATAGACACTGGGAGTGAATGCAATGTCCTATACGAAAAAGCATTTTGGAAGTTACACCCTGTGTCACGAATGAATTTCAAAAGGTCAGAAGCTTCGGTACAAGGGTACTCCGGGGATACAGCTAAACCAATGGGAAAGCTGTCGGTGAAAATGACAATTGGAAAGGGGCGCTGGGAGCAGACTGAGAAGGTAACGTTCCTGGTATGTAACCTCCCCTTTTATTACTAAATAAAGGCTTTTTTATACTTATCAACTATGTTTCAAAAAAAAAAGCACAATATGCATACTAAAACATATTAAAAAAAAAAAAAAAAAAAAAAAAAAAAAAAAAAAAAAAAAAAAAAAAAAAAAAAAAAAAAAAAAAAAAAAAAAAAAAAAAAAAAAAAAAAAAAAAAAAAAAAAAAAAAAAAAAAAAAAAAAAAAAAAAAAAAAAAAAAAAAAAAAAAAAAAAAAAAAAAAAAAAAAAAAAAAAAAAAAAAAAAAAAAAAAAAAAAAAAAAAAAAAAAAAAAAAAAAAAAAAAAAAAAAAAAAAAAAAAAAAAAAAAAAAAAAAAAAAAAAAAAAAAAAAAAAAAAAAAAAAAAAAAAAAAAAAAAAAAAAAAAAAAAAAAAAAAAAAAAAAAAAAAAAAAAAAAAAAAAAAAAAAAAAAAAAAAAAAAAAAAAAAAAAAAAAAAAAAAAAAAAAAAAAAAAAAAAAAAAAAAAAAAAAAAAAAAAAAAAAAAAAAAAAAAAAAAAAAAAAAAAAAAAAAAAAAAAAAAAAAAAAAAAAAAAAAAAAAAAAAAAAAAAAAAAAAAAAAAAAAAAAAAAAAAAAAAAAAAAAAAAAAAAAAAAAAAAAAAAAAAAAAAAAAAAAAAAAAAAAAAAAAAAAAAAAAAAAAAAAAAAAAAAAAAAAAAAAAAAAAAAAAAAAAAAAAAAAAAAAAAAAAAAAAAAAAAAAAAAAAAAAAAAAAAAAAAAAAAAAAAAAAAAAAAAAAAAAAAAAAAAAAAAAAAAAAAAAAAAAAAAAAAAAAAAAAAAAAAAAAAAAAAAAAAAAAAAAAAAAAAAAAAAAAAAAAAAAAAAAAAAAAAAAAAAAAAAAAAAAAAAAAAAAAAAAAAAAAAAAAAAAAAAAAAAAAAAAAAAAAAAAAAAAAAAAAAAAAAAAAAAAAAAAAAAAAAAAAAAAAAAAAAAAAAAAAAAAAAAAAAAAAAAAAAAAAAAAAAAAAAAAAAAAAAAAAAAAAAAAAAAAAAAAAAAAAAAAAAAAAAAAAAAAAAAAAAAAAAAAAAAAAAAAAAAAAAAAAAAAAAAAAAAAAAAAAAAAAAAAAAAAAAAAAAAAAAAAAAAAAAAAAAAAAAAAAAAAAAAAAAAAAAAAAAAAAAAAAAAAAAAAAAAAAAAAAAAAAAAAAAAAAAAAAAAAAAAAAAAAAAAAAAAAAAAAAAAAAAAAAAAAAAAAAAAAAAAAAAAAAAAAAAAAAAAAAAAAAAAAAAAAAAAAAAAAAAAAAAAAAAAAAAAAAAAAAAAAAAAAAAAAAAAAAAAAAAAAAAAAAAAAAAAAAAAAAAAAAAAAAAAAAAAAAAAAAAAAAAAAAAAAAAAAAAAAAAAAAAAAAAAAAAAAAAAAAAAAAAAAAAAAAAAAAAAAAAAAAAAAAAAAAAAAAAAAAAAAAAAAAAAAAAAAAAAAAAAAAAAAAAAAAAAAAAAAAAAAAAAAAAAAAAAAAAAAAAAAAAAAAAAAAAAAAAAAAAAAAAAAAAAAAAAAAAAAAAAAAAAAAAAAAAAAAAAAAAAAAAAAAAAAAAAAAAAAAAAAAAAAAAAAAAAAAAAAAAAAAAAAAAAAAAAAAAAAAAAAAAAAAAAAAAAAAAAAAAAAAAAAAAAAAAAAAAAAAAAAAAAAAAATGAGAGGCATTCGCGATAAAATCTCCCCTGCACTGCAAATCACATTTACCTTCAGCAGCAAACTCTTCTAAAATAGTGGACCTCTCGTCAGCCCTTTCAGCCGAAGTCATCTCTCCCAAAAGTTGCCCAACTTCATCACTATATAGCAAGGACCTGCTCACATGTGGAATCACCTCTGTAACCAACCTGATTCGATCACGCTTCAAGACATCCACTTCATCACGCAACAACCTGCTGCCCTCACGGCCTGCATCACACTCCTGCTGTAACTTAGACACAACCTCCTCACGAATAGTAGCTGCAACCTCCAAATCACGCATTTTTTGCTTCAAATCTTGGACAATATCAGATGATTCAACAGTGGTAACAAATCTGGCCTCCCTAGCCTTGAGATCTTCAACGGTGGCCAACAAAGACTGAACTTCTAAACTCTTGGACCTAAGATCAACAGACATCCTAGAAAAACGCCTGGCAACAACTGCATCGAGATAAGAAAGGAACTGACGATCTTTTTTGAAGACACGCAGAAAAGTCTCATGGTCCATTATCTATCTTCTTCACATCCTCAGCATTCATGTCTTCACCAGCCAGCTGAAGATCTCTTGATCGTGGAAACCTGCAGTCAACAACAAATATAAACAAATGCTTCTGTACAATAATACAGAATATGGAATAAAAGCATATGAACGAAGGAAAGTCAAACTTGTCTTTGTAGCAGAAGGCTTCCGGAACTCAGTAGACTTGGCATCATCACCAACTTTCCTCTTCTTTAAGCGACTGGCAATGGTAAGAGGAACACTGGAGTTGGGAGTAGCTTTCTTCTTTTTCCTCTTGTTAGTAGCAGATACCTCAACAACTTCAGCCTCAGACATATCAACATTTAAAATAGTGGGATTTGCAAGACTTGATACCTCAGGGGGTTCGTTACGCACACCAGAAGAACCAGCATTCTGAGAGGGAGTATCGGCAACACCACTCCCCTGCCCCACAAGACGAGGTACCACAGTCACTTCTTTCACACCCTTCTTCACAAACTTTCTGAAAGTCATATCTGCAAAAGACAAACATTTAAATGACGAAACACCAGAAGCCAAAAAACCACAAATATAACAAACAAAAATCCTTACCATCAATGTCTACACCACCAGGAAGGACATCAATCACTTTGGCTTTATACAAAATAACATCAGAGAATAATACAACCTTTATGGGATTACATCGAATCTCCCGACACAAATCATCTACAACATAATCAGGAAAAGGATTCTCGTATTTTTCATGAATGCACAACAACTCTCTATCAATTACAGAGTCATAGCCATTGGGGATCAAGGAAGCTTTCATAAAAACAAAACTACTTTTTCATTCACGGATATCCAGACCACCCCTCCCAAAACAACCACTCTTTGAATGGTTACCTACAGTGACCCAATCACCAGAAGGGCACGTCTGACAAAAATACCTAAACAAATCAATCAACGGCTCACCGCCATACGCCCTACACATTACTTCAAAGGCCACTATCCTAGACAGACCAAGAGGGGTAATAGTGGAAATATGGATATTGAAATAATCAAGGACACCAAGAAGAAAAGGAGTAAAAGGATATCTCACATTACCCTCGGTCATGGATTTAAGGTAAAAACCGACATACCCTTCTGGGGGAGTAAGAATAGTTTCACCGTCGGACGGAATTTTAAATGACGATATCTTTCCAGGAAAGTATTTATCAACAAACTCATTCAGTTTTGACCGAATAACGGTCGATTCAGTGGTTTCTAGACCTCCTTTTGACATCAGAAAAGAAAAATAAAGAGAAAAAGTATAAGAGAACAAGAAGAAAATATGTACCTAAAAGGTATGATCGGAGGAGATGAAGAACAGAAACCCTAAGAAAGAGGGGTTATTTTTTGGGAACGAATGAAATAAAAAGAAAAAGGGGACAAAATTGTATGTATATATACGGCTGCATGAAGATCACAACCGTCGATCGCTCGCCTAGGGATACGCGCCCATCTACCACTGTTAATTATCTTTCAAATCAAAGTTAATTAAGGCGGTTCAGAGAGTTTACAAAACCACCCCCTGGAAAAAACGAAGTAGTCAAGAATAGTCCAACGCGATGTTTGTTTGGCAAAAATCATCACCTCGGACTGGGGGCTTGATGATATACCCTCCCAGCGGTACGCAGAACCTGCCACACAAAGGATTAGTAACACGCTACGACACGAAGGTGGCTCCGTAACGAAGGCTCTCGCAGAAGATGAAAGAGATAAGAATTGTTCCCCTACAAAGTCGGGATTTGATGTTATCACCTCCAACCAATAATTATGGAAATGATATTTCCGGCCTAAGACTTAGGGAAACCCTAAAGAGGCCTACTTGTTTTCAAAGACTATCCCTCCCTATAAAAGGAGGACGAAAAGACCTTGAAAGGCATCATACACATACTCGATCACACCATAGATCACACACTTGTTCGATTGGCGTAAAGAGGCTAGAACCCTACCTTCGGGGAACCGCCAACGAACAGCCGTAAAACACCTATCATCCCATTTTTACCTTAATCCCGGTTCGGTGCACAAACAGTGAACCCGCCATCAAAACATCAGTTTTTAGTTTTTGATAGATTATATGTAGCTCTTGAATCTAGCTAGCTTATTGTTCCTGTTATTCCACATAACTTTTGGTCTATCGCAGCACAAACATCAGACTAATTAATAATACGATATCACTATATCTACAAACAGAAGTGACAACTTCAGCCCTTTACCCAACAATGGAATTAACTTACTTTGGATTGGCAGCAGGTGATGGTGTGTTGTTGTGTGGTTGGTCATCATTGTTAACGGTAATAATGGCAACTTGCCCAGAACTCATGCCTATCGCAGCGGAATCGGACTCGGCCATAAGTGCGTACGTAGAGTATAGAGTATATATGAAAGCAAAACCTGGATGGTACGTACGTACCTGTTTTAATTAAAAAAGGCTAGGATAAAACTGTTTATATAGATGGATATACGTAGTTCATAGCTACGGCTACCCAATCCTATTCTATTTATAACTAGATTAAACCCGCACGTTGTGCGGGGCTGACTGAGAACGTAAACTAAAATTAACTGAACATTACATTATTATTCATAGTTTATGATAATATAAAAAAATAGTCAATTTACAACTGATGCAAATAATAAAATTATAATTTATAAATATATAATATATATCAAATATGTTAAAGCATGACTAATGAAACGTAATTATTTATAAATCATAAAATTCTTTTTTATGATCTATATTTATTAAATATAATATAATAAACAATCTCATTTGAAACAATGATAATCTTAATCTTAATCTTAATATATACTATAAGACAGTTGAACTAATAACTTATTAACCAATCAAATCGTTCAATTTCATCAAATTGACTCTCGCTTATGTCATCATTTAGATTAACTATAAATTAAAAATCCTAATAATCATTATCAAAATATATTATTATATTAGTATTTATATTAATTTTAGAATATTTAATATAACACAATTTGAACTCTATACATATCCCAAACATAATAACATTGACGATTTTCAACATCCTTATCCTAAACACAATAGGAATCACAGAACATGAGACGATCACAAGACAAAGCACGATTTACAACAGATGGTTACTTAAATATTAAATCCAAATCAATATGAACTCCATTCAAGATTCATTCTATCTCTCAATAAAAAAGGTACATAATTTTCTCCTTTTTTATATATTAGTTTTGCGTATTAATGTTTAAAGTTACAATTGTCACTCAAATCAAGAGTCCTAATTGTTATCTAATTATCATAGGACAGGTGATTGAAAATAAACATATTCGTGTTATGGGCCCGCATCATGATCAAATACATATACTTGAATGTCAAGTACAGGATCACAAATATGTTTATATTTTAATTCTTAATTATATTTCATAATAATATCACATTATGAGTACCTGGTTTAAAAAAATTTCAACATATGAAATATTGTCTACAAAAAATTATTCAAAAGATAAAATACAATATATGTGTTCAATGTTCTAGAAATATACTCTTTTGAATTTGTTTTTACATACAATTTTTACATTAAATTTATTATTTAAAATTTATAATCATTTAATTAATTAAAATAATTTCAACATATGAAATATTGTCTACAAAAAATTATTTCAAAACCTAATGACTTATTAACCAATCAAATCGTTCAATTTCATCAAATTGACTCTCGCTTATGTCATCATTTAGATTAACTATAAATTAAAAATCCTAATAATCATTTAATTAATTAAAATAATTTCAACATATGACATGTTAAATTTTTATAATATCATAAGTTGACAAATATTTAACCAGGTAAGAATTAAACCACTAAAAAACATGAAGTTACATTAATGGTCGTTTAGATTCCGGTTAACAGTGACCAGACAGTTGAAAAATGGATACACCTATTATATAAATAAATATAGATTTACACATGTAAATATCAATGTCGACTACATGACTAAAGATAAATATTAGCTTATAAGAAAATATTATAAAATATTATAAATTGATACCTATAAATGTCGTACATTGGTATCCCAATACAATATTGATAATGTCGTCCAATTTAATAATATATTAGATTAGATTTTATAAATTATAAATATTAATATTTAGTTTAATATTTAATATAACACAATTTGAACTCTAGATACATATCCCAAACATAATAACAGATGACGATATACAACATCCTTATCCTAAACACAATAGGAATCACAGAACATGAGACGATCACAAGACAAAGCACGATTTACAACAGATGGTTACTTAAATATTAAATCCAAATCAATATGAACTCCATTCAAGATTCATTCTATCTCTCAATAAAAAAGGTACATAATTTTCTCCTTTTTTATATATTAGTTTTGCGTATTAATGTTTAAAGTTACAATTGTCACTCAAATCAAGAGTCCTAATTGTTATCAAAGAATATGAAAACAATCCTAATTGTTATCTAATTATCATAGGACAGGTGATTGAAAATAAACATATTCGTGTTATGGGCCCGCATCATGATCAAATATATATACTTGAATGTCAAGTACAGGATCACAAATATGTTTATATTTTAATTCTTAATTATATTTCATAATAATATCACATTATGAGTACAACTGGTTTCAAAAAATTCTATAATAGAGAAATTATTATAGCATGTGCCTTGTGGAATGACTACGGCAAACAATTCCATCAATATGTCTCAGCTAATAATGACAGTGACGAACCTGTGATTATTGTACTACAACTTGCAAAGTATAACACTTGGAACCGTATATCTTTAAAATTATAAGCTTTTATGACTTAAATGTATGAAGATCTAATATTGATAATATCGTAAACCCCTTGTCCAGTGTTGGACACGGGTCTAAAATCTAGTTATCATTAAATTAATAAAGAGACGCGGTCTAAAGCATATAATCATCTTTGTGCTCATATATTATCATAATACGGAATCTTAGTTATATAGAGATAAGTTACAAATATAGATTTAAATATCAAAAATATGTGTGTGAAATTGATAAAGTAAATATCTAATTTAACATTGATAATATAATCGGTTAGTAAAATATTAGATGTAATTATCAATATAATCTAGTTTTATATTATATTAAAGTAAATTATATTCCACGTACAAAGATAATTAAATACAAAGGAAAATAGAAAGAGATAAGTTACAAAGATCGACAATATATTATCAATGTCTTTTAATTAGTTTTAATATTCAATGAATATCTACCGTAGTTTGCAAAAAATAAACAAATATTAAGTTAGATCAAGTGGTTTGTGCATAATATTAAAAGTTAGAGGTCATGAGTTCTAATCTTGTATTTGGCTTTTTTATTTGTTATTTAAAATTGATAAAAAAAAAAAACAAATGTCCACGTAGCAAATGATGACGTGGTAAATGAAGTGCCACATGAGGACTAAAAAATATAAATTTAAATGTCAATATATTTAAAAAAAAAACATTAAAATTATCAGAAAATGTCACCTAAGCAAAAAGCCTAGTTGACACGAAAAGATAATTGACACTCTGACACATAGGGAAAAAACTATCCTCTCTTAGTTGGAGAGATGCTTAAATATATGTAGATTACACTGGATCGCTGTAATACTTGTACATTCAATTCAATTCAACTAGTACACATTAGAGGCAAAAAAACACGAAAACGAAACAAAATTTTCATTGCTCTCGGATTCAAATATAGTCAAACTTACATCACAATGCATAAAAATGTATCAGTATGCAAACATAAATATGGCAGACAAAATGCTTTGGTTATTTATACAGTTGAGTTTTAAGAAAAGCAATCCTAGATGGAAAACAAAAGTGTAGCAAAACAATAAACAAAGAAACCTTGATTTTATAACGTATTTCCACATATAATACAATATGTACCGTTATTATCAACTTCGGCTAGGAAACACCCCAAGAAGCTATTTTCCTAGGCAGCTGTTATGGATGAACTTAATACCTGGATCTGCAAATACAAACATTTATAAACAAATTAGAGCAAAATTTGGCATTTTTAATATATAATTCTACATATTTCTACATCCTATTAAGATGTAAAAATTTCCCCTTTCAACAAAAAATGAGTAAACTTTATAACTTGATTAATGTGGAACGGGTCGATAGTGACCCGATTTAAGTGCTTACAACCTCTTAAATCGCTTCATTCCATTTAGAAAATATATCAGCATTTGAATAAGATACTTTTCATAGTCATATTAATGATATCAAAACTGATACATGTGACTCAACTCATAATCCTAAATATGACTAAAAATGGATCAAGACGTATGGCAAGATTGAAGGTGAATATATAAGGAAAGAGAATGAGTGGAATCCGTGTGTGAAATTGTTTATTAGTCGTACTTAAGCTTATGAATTTTAGGCTTATGTATCATTACTCTAATAATATAGTTACTTACAAAACTACACAAATATGTTTGCGAGTCTACACAACCTGCACCGTTTAATTAAAAAAACTATCCATTTCAGCTCAAACTAGCATATTTACACACCTACACTTTTGCCACATCTACTCTTTTAGAGTTTAGCCTTGTTTCCCATAATATATTTACCTTATTTACAAGCATGTTTACTTGTTCTCTATACATTTCTTTCAGGTCCACGATATCAGCACGAAGCTCTTCAAGCTACAAGCAAACAAAATGTACATAATTACTAAATAAAACATCATTTTCTTATTTTATGGATGGTTAATCAAACAAAAATGCAGTATGTCCTAATTCTGGAATTGATTTTCAAGAAGAGGGTTCATTAAAGCAGAAAAACAATTATAAAGATGAAACTTTTTCTAAGAATTTGATCACAGTGTCGCAACAAATGGTACAGCAGTTGCACATAGGATATGCTGTGTAGTCAATAGTGGTGGAATAGTGGTTATCGGTGCTCCTCTAGAACAGCAGTCCAAATAACGGTCAAAATATCGGTCCCGTTATGATCGATGATATTTACCAATAACCCACCGATATCAGTCAAAATAGCGGGTTTCCAGGTTTTTATTTTTTGTTTTGACCCAAACTTAAACGCAACATAATAAAAACTAATTTTTGCAAGTATTAAGCCTTGGTTGATGTGGACTCGGAGGAAGCTATCAAGACCTATGATTTGATTCAACAACAACAAAACCCAATCCCTGCATTGGGGTATGTGGGAGGTGAGATGTAGACAGTCTTGCCCCTACCTAGAAGGTAGAGAGACTGCTTCCATAAGGACCTCCAGCCAAACGAGGAAAATCAGGAAAGAGTAAAAGGGGGTAATAAACATACCTGTCGGCCCTACGCCATTTAAACCCTCACTTAGAAATTACACATATAGACCTGAACCTATTTTTACCTGTTTCCCACCCCGCCCGAACGTCCAATTTGCCACCTCTAGGTCAACCTACTCTTTTTTACCCATTGACCCGTTAACCAACTTATCAATGGTTCGATCATACTAGATAATTTTTCAGGAGGTAGTATGGTAGTATACAGCAATTAAACTTGGTAGGGGAAACAGAAGTCAAAAGAAAAGTTGGAGCATGATCAATGTGAAATATGTACCTCTTCATCTCGCTCACCCATCAGCTCTAATGCAGCAGAGTGCCTCCGTCTAAGTGCTTCTATGTCTGCTTTTAAGCCAGGGAGTAGAGACACTTCAGACCGCAATTTTTCACACTGCATCAAATACACATCAAAGCTTTATAAAAAAGATGAAGTCAATAGAAAACTATTCCTATTTGCTAACAGGAAAAGAATGTCAGTTACACTGACAGAAACAAGAACAAGTACTAAGATAGAAAATAATACCTCCTCAGTCATCGTAACCAACTCCTCGGCTAGAGAGTCACGAATGGATTCCAAAGATGCCTATAATTCACATTGAACCATTATCTACTCGATTAAATTGGATAACAGGAGAAAGTTGGGTGGAAAAGATGTATAATTAGCCCAAAGTCTGTTACTTTGCTTTTTATGCAAACAACCTCCTAATCAATTCATTCATAAATTATATTCTAGTTGTATGATTCTTGTAATCATATTGACATACTAATTATTTATAACCTAACAAAAATGGAGAAAAAGTTGTTTGTGGGTCCATCCAACTGTTCAGACCCGTACTGCTAATGACCTGTTTCAAGCTGGTACACAACTTTCCAACCCACCCATCTTGCCACCTTTAACCCTCATGAAAGACTCAGATCGATTCATACCAATCTATTCATATAAGATGCAAGTTCTCCCTCCTTTTGGCGCAGGGCAGCTTCAAATACATTTGGGGTCATACTCTTTAAATGATACGAGCTCATGGTCGGCTCTCCAGAATTTCTTCTTTCAGAGAAAGTATCAGACGATTCCAAAGATGCCTGAAGATAAAAACTTTCTTCCATGCTACCCAGACTGCTAGCATTTGAAAGTCTACGAGATAGGCCTGCGAATCATGCATAAATCAAAAGCAAAATAAGAGGATGATGGATCACAAATAGAGATGATCAATCTTCTTTTGTAGAGGAGTGGAGAGATGACAAGTCAAAACAGGGTATGGTTAACATGGTAACTGTTGATAACTTGATAAGGGTGGGTTAATCAGTTTGTCAAAAAAAAATTGTCTTTTATATACAAGAAGATGAGGGCGACATGTATAACTATGCCAATTATATTTTACTTAAATAATAATACTCCAGTCTTTTGAAGGAAAAGAAAAAAAACTGGGGGGTTAATGCTATAGTAAAAACACGCCATTATACCCGTTTGACCCATTTCTTATTTACCCATTAGAGATCAAGCATAACACAAATCGACCCATGCATGGACAAATGGGTCAAAAACTTAAAATAGTCACCTCTACTCCTTACCGTTTTCATAGGATGACTTGGTTCTAGCTAGGGGACTTGGTTCAGACACAATAGAAGGCTGTAGACGAATTGTTGTTTCTAATTCCAAACGTGCAGCTTTCTCACGTTCAATATCCTGCAATCATCAGGATAAGTTTTAATAAACACTAAAGACAAGTTTTCAATGAATATGTTTCTCGAAATATCCTGGAAATTGGAATACAAGAGAAGCAAAACCTATAGGAAAAAGCATTAGAATTAAAATTATCGTTTTAAAAAAAGTACAATAACAAATTGTGGTAACTTCAGCCAATTTACTTATGGGAAGATAGGTCGATTCGGGTTATGATTTATCTCTAAAAGGGCAAGTAGATAAAATATAAACTAAACAAGAAAAATACTGACGGGAACAGGTCACCAGGGTAGAAAGTCTCATAAAGTGTAATTAAATGCACAACTACTCCCATATAAAAATTTGAATCTTTTGGACAGAAAGTGGTTCTGGTCAACCCAACCCCATGTGGAAGTGCACCAAAAACTGTCCCGCATATTTCCAGCTATGATATGGAGTCTAATAATATCTCAAGGCCTAGCTGCATTATGCTCAACAATTCAATAAGGTATATATATAACTACCAGGGCCCAACTGATGAATGAAAGAAAGGCTTTATAAGCCCACACCAGCGTTAAGTAAAGTAAAGGTATCCTAAATGCTACCTGCAGGAGAAGTTCCCGATTAGTTAATGCTTCATGCAGCTCTTGCTTGTGCTTCCTCTTGAGTTCCCTTATCTCTTCTTCCAGTTGATTCACATGATCTTCACGGGTATCTACCTCCTCTTTCAGTGCCAAATACTCCCGACGGTTTTCAGATGCTTTCTGTCTTTCCTTCTCAAGAGACCTAATAAGTTGCGTTTGCTCGGATCTTAAAATGGAAATCTGCAACATAACAAGGGTAGGTCAACAACTGCTATATCGTTGAAAGTCTAGAGGTGACAATTTTGACCTGCATACTTATAAATGGGCTTATTTGGGTTACTTCTAATCTCAAACAGATTAGATACACAAATGATCTAAAAAGGACTGGGTCAAATGGGCCAAAGTGTGAAACGAGTTGAAAAACGTCCAAGGTGTACTTTTGATGCATACATGATACAACCTCCTAAATTGTTTTCTTCGAAATATTCATATTATTGTTTTTGGAATTGTAATCATCGCATTAACTCTTCATTAAGTAATGATTAAAAAAATATTAAAAAACTGAATAAAATAAAGTGTTATGGGCTTACCCAACTCGTTACCCGACCAACAAATCTTGTTTTCTCTAATTGAAACAAAGAAACCAAATATAAGTAGAAGCACCTGAGCTTCAAGAACGCTTGTTCGAGATATTGTTTGAGAGAGGCGTTCATTTACAGAGCGCTCTTTTTCCTCTGCAGCTGCAGCTTTGGCTTCGGCTTCCTTTAAAATCAAATATGGAGAAACATTAAAACTTGAAAAATGAATGCATAATAATCATATCATATATGTAGTATCTATAGGACCTGAAGCCGTGAATTCAATAATCTCTCAACTGTAGTCCAAGCTTCTGCTTTTCTAGCTGTTGTTTCCTGTTACATTAAGAGGTTTCATTAAAAAACTTAAATAAATGAAAATCAGAAACAGCTCATAAAAGAAGGCAAACCTGCATAGCTTCTATCTGCCTCAAAAGAGGTCTAGTAGAATCAGGAATTTCCATGACCAACACTTCGCATCTACGCTCACTTTCCTAGAGACAAATTATAAAGGAGGTTTAGGAAGCCAAACAAAGATGAATCATTAGAGGTGGCAAATAGGGTGAGTTAGATAAGAGGTATAGTTGAAGTCACAGGTCGGATTGGGTTGACCTGAGATACTTAGTGTCCAGCTTTTTATGACTAAATAATGTGTCAAATATACTTCGAAAGGTCAAAATTAATTTGTCTATAAACAAGTTTTTAAGAAAAGAATTAGCAGATTTTATGCACTAAATATACCCATTGGATAGCTTTCGACCCATGTGGCCATGTGACACATTTCCAATTAATGCTAATATTTTATATTTTACCTGGCTTTACCTATAAGCAACAAAACACAGCCCACATAGACCCATTTATATGTAAATAGGTTAAGACAGCCACCTTTTAACCATGCATGACTTGTGAACAATTCAATATAGAGTGTAAGATTGACTCGATAAAAATATTTATGAAACAGTTGTATGTACTTGGTATCGTTTTTGGAGGTCCTCAACATCTCTCTTAAGCATATCTTCTCTAAACACCGCCTGCAAATATCAAATTAAATAATTTAATATATAACTTGATATATTTACCAAGAATACATACAAAAAAAGTGTTCCAAAAATGAAAACCTGCTGTTCAGTTCTGCTCAAAGTTTCTCTCAATTCTTCCAGGGTTTGGACTAGCATAACTTCACGTTCCTCAGCCTCTTTAAGGCGACTCTCGGCCTCAGTTTTGGCTTCACTGTCGGCACGTGCCTCTGCTAATGCTTCCGCTTCCTTGGCTGCAGCCAATGCATTTGTATAGTATTCTTTTTGTGTTGTAAGTTCAGCCTGGTGTTTCTCTATTGTTAACTGAAGCAATTTTTCTGTCGCTGCCTTATCCCTCCTTATACTTTCTACTTTACTCTCTTCGACCTGGTAAGCATAAAAAGGATAAGTACCTTTAACAACAGTCTGGGAAAAGAATAATACTCCTTAATATGCACAGACAGTGAAATTGAGAGCAAATAATCATAACCAGCCCATAACTCAAATGAGTCTAATGGGTTAAAGGTTTCCCACAATCTATTTTTATTTGATGATTTAAAGTTTTACTTGTTACCCAACCCACTCATTTTCTGCCGCCTTTAATCGTAATCACATATGTGTTGTTTATATACCCTGTTCCTTAATGTGATAGTCTAGAGTTTGAGACACTATAAGGGAACCATTGATGCCATAATAATCAGTTTTTCACATGTTCTTGCATAGATATACACTTAGTAGTGTACTTTATGGCTTTTGAGCTGACAGAGTTATATAGTCATAATATATATGTACATTGTATCGTATAATTATAATGATATGATGACATATGCATTGCCTATGACAAAACCACTAGAGGTAATTAATTCAATGTCTACATATTTACCCAATAAGCTGGACAAGTACATTACCTGTAATTTGGCCATCAATCCTTTCTTCTCCTCTTCAAACTCCCTGATCTAGCTTTCACAAACTATTCCATATTAGGATATGTGGAGAGGAACAGTTTAAGCTTCTAAGTCAACATACAGTAGTATCATTCAAAGTTCCATGTAACATGAATATATAACATACCTGTGCTCGCAGTTTCCTAATTTGAGATTCTTGAGCTGCTTGTTTCTTTGAAAGCCCTTCACCTAAATTCAAAAATGAAGAACGGAACTGTTAGAGAATGCAGTTTCGCAACAAAGATGTAGTTATATCCCAGTTAGTAGAAATTGTAAATATTTATTTAAAGAAGTTGAAGTAGGATGCACACTAGGAATTGTCAGAATACTAAATGAAATAACACAACTCTGGATTCAGTCTGCAAACATATGAATCAATAATATTCCGAACTCCAACAAACATGCACCTTAATGCAACAGGATAACAAAAATGCAACAAGAATCATGCAAAACATCCTTTTTAAAGTGGCAAAAGAGACGAGTGAGCATATTCTGTAATGGTCTAACCGTCCAGCCTCCGAATCCGCAATAAAAAGATATCCAGTTTTTATAATAAAAAAACTTAAAAGTTATGCTTGAAAATACACTTTGAGCAACTATCACCCCATTCGACCAATAAAAGCCACTACTTTTTTAACTAATTTTTGTTATTACCCATTTGACCTATTAGATATACTACATAGCCCCAACCTGTTCTTATATTTTTCTATAGACCTAAAAAGAATAGAAACCGGTTTTCACAACCTATAATCAAAACAGGTTTCTATATCCTTAAAACCGGTTTCTATATCCTTTAAAATCGGTTTCCTTTCTTTTGTACCTTTCACATTATGGGCCTTGGGCTTAGGGTTTCAGGCGTTGGAGGTGGACATCCCCATCGCCTTGCGCCTAGGCGCACACTTGTAACAAGTAGCTTGAAGCTACTCATATTAAATGTTTAGATGAGCTTATTACCTTCTGCCATAATTTGAGTGATAATTTCATCCTTTTCTTTCAGGAGAGCAGCAGCATCACTTTTCTTATTTTGCTCTCGGCGTAATGTATCTCTTTCCTTTGTGAGGGCATAAACCTGTAGTTAAAATTAGAATTACAATATAGCCGCCAACATAGGTATGCTGACATTGCATATCATCATCTACATCTCATTTGCACTGATAGATTTAATGGTACCAACAGGTGAATATATTGACCTCGGAAGTGCAAATAGATATAATCGGTAATACTAAACAGAAAGAGATGAAAAAAGTATATGAAGTACACTGTTAAAAAGTAGATGCAAATGGAAGGAAAATTTCTAAAAGGACGGTAACCAACGCTAGGCTCAATCTAATTCCATGTAGACTGGTCAGAAAGGGTTTGTCTGCAAACTTCATAATACATCTCAAAAAAACCAATGTCCCGATACTCGCTATGTTGCTTAAAGATAAAAATTTTAATTTTAAAAAGATTTACAAAGATGAACTATCTACCTTCTTCCTCTCTTTCAAGAACCAAAACACTTAAATGATCAATAAGAAACTATAAATACTTCATGTTCTTTAAAACAAAATTAAAATATACAAATTGCTTACCTTTCTTTCTAAACTTGAGACCCTTTGGTGATACTCTTCTCGTAGAGATTCAATATCTGCTTCATTTGATTTTCTCTGTTTGATAACGTGACAAAGAGAAATTAAAAGGAAGAAAACACAGATTTCACAAAATAGTATGCAAAACCCTAAAAAATTAGCCAGGCGACAGAAGATTAGAGGCTGGACTTTTAGGGTTGATGGGTCAATTTTGTCTTAGACTTTGTCTCTACAGCCTAGATGTTTATATGTTTATATGGGTATATTTTTGGAAAACTGGCATGAAAATGAATTGAACAGGTCTAAAGTCATCAAAAGTGTATTCAAAATGCATAAACCTCCTCAATTGTTCTATTACAAAAACTAGATTGTCATTGTCATAGTAAAGATTTTTAGTCCATTAAGTATTTATAAAATTCATGAAAATTTAGAGAAACAAGATGAACATGCCGAAAGTTTGGTCTCCAAAAGTGTATTAGACGGGCATAAAAACTAATAAATTATTTAATTTCAAAAATTACCAGCGTAATAATATAGTTCTTAGCCATTAAACATTCAAAAACTGAAAAAAGTATACTAAAACAATATCCTGTTATAGCAAACACCCGTTTTGACAGTTAGCCAGGCGACTGGCTTGCATTTTTCCACCTTTAAACAAAATTGACATTATAGTTGGTATAAAGCACAAGCCTTTCACAATCTTAAAAAAGAGGAAACACTCTACAAAGCATTAATAGAGCGAGTTAAAAACAGTAACAATAATACCTCCAATAAATTTAGATTTAACTGTTCACATGCACAGGGGCAGACATGTGCAGAGTGTATTTAAAAATGGTATTCATGCTCCTTTGGAACTAGACGAAACACTGAAAACTAAACATAGTGACAAACATGGACTTGAATTTTACCATCTGATCCTCAATTACAGATTTCAGTTGCTCATTCTCATTCATCAGTTTTGCAATTTCATCAGCTTTTGCCTGTTAACAGATGATAATAATAGCAATAACAATAATAAGTGGAGTTCAATGACTAACCCAAAACTAAAATTTGTTACCAAGAAAAATAGTTCTACAAGATATAGGAGTAATTAATCAACATTTCAACATTTATAAAAACAAACTCAAAAAACTAAAAACTAAGAAGTTGTTTTTACCAAGTATACAATAAAAAGTAATAAAAATGATTTCTGAAAAATTGCTTATCTGCACAGGAGAGCAAGTTATAATTTCAATAGCTTATCAAGAATTATTGGCTGTGTCAAAGAAGAAACAATTTTTTATCTAATCTGTAACATAACAAAGTGCTAAGGTCCATGCAAAATTTCCAGTAGTTTAATTATAGTATTACAGATATAGCTTTTGTGAAAGGAAAAACAAAACACGATTTCGATCTTCTGACCAATTACGATATTGGGTGTTTGTGAATGTTCCTAGAGGTTGCAGGGAAACGAGTAAAGTAGTACTTACATAAAAAAAAACAATAACCTACATATACTTCCCATGTAAAAGAATATCATACGAACTATGAAAGTTCCAGTATGCACAATGCTTAAATCGCCACCAGGACTACTGAAAGATGATTTTCTATATATAAGATCATTGGCTTTAAGTATTGCGTCCATGCTCATCTAATATACAGATATACCAAAATTTCAACCAATACTTAACATAATCCATCCTTCAGAGTGCCATTCATATATTTTTTCATATCTAACCTAATAAACAAAATAATCAAGAATAGCAGTTTTCATAAACCAACTGTTCGACTTATCAATACCTGCGCTTGTCTAGCAGCCCCTAAAAGAGCAGTCTCCATCATCTTCATTTCCCTCGTCACTTTCTCTAGTTCACGAGCCGAATCTGCACTGTGAGATAAATTGTTTTCTGAATTAGCAAGTTCTTCTTTGATATCACTTTGATTTTCACTGATTAGCTGGCCTAGTATATGAACTTCAGCATTTGCATTTTCTTCCTTTGAACCTACTTCAGGAACCATCATAGAAATGCCCCCCGAGCTTTGTGACAAGTGTAGTTGGCCTTCTTCAGCAGCATTTGCTACATCGAGTGTGACAGACTGAACGCCATCTAGCACTGTCACTTTTATATCTTGACCATCATATGAGGGTTTCGCCACTTCAGCTGCAGAAACTTCATGTGAAGTCTCTTCAGACTCTGTCTTTAGTGCATCTTCATCCCTCTGCAAATCAGGAACATGGTGCGCTTCATTCAGCTCAGAAGTGCCTATAACTTGGTCAGGGAAATCTGTAGGCTCGTCTTGTATTGATTCAGATTTCTTTAGTGAGCCACCTTCTGAGTTATGATCCAGAAACTCTGATTGGTCATTATGACCCGAACTTAATTCTTCTTGTGAATCAACTTCAGCTTCAGCTTCAGCTTCACTGTTGTTAGCAACAGGAGTAATTTCCTGGTCAGATATTACAATATCTGTTACTGCAGATTTTCCAGCAACATTCTCTGCATCTTCTGTAATTGCAACATTTGTTTCCAAGGGTTTACCAGCAATATCTGAATACTCAAGCTCAACATTGTTTGTTCCTGCGGGTTTTTCAGTAGAGTTATTACCCTGTTCCAGGGCCTCAACATTTGTTTCTACATGGTGTTCCTTATGCTCTTCAGGCTTCCAAGTCTCTACATTTTCTTCTTTAACAGATTCCCGATGTTCAATCACAGAATCTGGTGATGAATCATACTGTACCCCTTCTTTTTCCTTTGAAAGAGATGAAGGTTCAGGACTAGAAGGTTCATGTTTTTCCTTGGACTCAACAATGCCATCTTCAGCTTTCTGTCCCATAAAGGACATCAAGTCAGAAGACCATGACCCTGAAGTTGGTGGCAGTTAACAGTGTCAATATTTGTGTATACGGTAAGTTAAACATGAAAACTAACTTATAATTATCCAGAACTAATTATAATCATCAACACATAGATACAATTAAAAGTGTGGAAGGAATAAAACAGAAACCATTACTCGCCTCTTTTAATATCATTCATTTTCCAAAATCAAAATTAACCTAATCTTTGAATGATAACAAATATGTAGACAAATCTTTTTGTATTTAAGAGTTCCGTATTTCTAAAACAGACAGTATCAAAAACCTTTTTGCAGCACCATAGCAGTCAAGGTGTGTGGCAAAAGCATAGTGCTAAATCCAAAAGAGTCAGGATACTGGCAAAAACCATACATTTTCAAATCAAAGAATATAAGTCAATCATAACAATTCTATTCTGAAGTGACATAAAAAAAATTTCAGTCAGCACTAAACTGCCAAAAGGATTAACAAGACGGCCATGTTAAATAAAAGGCATAATCTTGAACAAGAAGAATGCAAAATGACCTATCATCACAAATAAAAGAAGAAAAGTCAATGAACAAAACAACTATCAAATAAATGCTAAATCATCATACGCCGTTTATTCTGCCAAAACTCAACTTTCCATGAAAATGTGCATGTTGGCCAGCCCATAACTTGATTTCCATAAAGACGCTCAATTCATGACAAATTGGGCATGAATAAGATAACATATAAGAAAGTTGACATCATGTCATTTGACAAACAGAATGTCATCATAACATGGTAACATATCCATTCATTTAGTGGAATCATCTGAAGGATTTCCAGTAGTCAAAATGTTGTGCGCTCTGAGTACCAAAACGGTACATAGGACCAGAGGGTTCCCACCCATTTACCCTTTTTACTTAATAGTGTTTTGTTAACTTTAATCTCCTCTAATGCTAGGAGATTTGTTGGTTTTTATAAAACCAAGCAGGTGGCTTACCACAAACAAATTTTGCAGTCTCTAAACAGACAATGGTCAGTTACTCAAAATCCCTAACAGAACTACAAAAGTAAAGCAGAAAGATCCCTTGCTGCACTTACATCAAAAGATAGCTCAAGGCTGGATGTCTCCTTAACCTTCACAAGGAAAAATAAGCTTTAATTTTGCTTGGAAACAAGTTAGCTATTGTTTTTCTGATTACTTCGATCTTGGTTTATACTTGTCATTTTTTCTTCTTATTTGGTTTAGTATGTTGCATTAAGGAACTTGCAATTACTCTTTATAATGGTAATTCCCCATACAAATCAGGAAGTTCCATAGTTAGGAAGCTTATAAAAATAGTAAGATAATTGCCAAAGGTCACCATTCCCAATGGATTGTGGTTTCAACTTAAGTGTTCCAGATCTTGTATGATGGTTTCACTTGACATCAACATAGAAGTTGCCAAGCCACGTTTGTTAAAACTTTTTTTTCATACGAAGGGCAATTAAGTCATTCCATAGTTCAAAGTTAAATAATGCTATTTATTCATTTATTGCAACAAATAAAAATGACCAGCTATATAAACAGGCATGGAGCGACAATCGCGGACCATACAATCATCGTATAACCTTGTCTTGTTGTGCAATCACATATATATATATAAGCCCTAACAGTTAGATAATATGTGTTTTACTTCAAAATCAAAAACTAAATTGAGAAATGAAAGATAACTTACAAACTTAAAGCAAAATACCTTCTGTAGTGGAAGTAGTAGTACCACCAGCCTTGTCTTCAAGTCCAAGAGCGCTATCGAAATTCTTTTCTATATTCTTAACACTCTCACTGAACTTGTTAACTGCTCCAGCTAAATCCGGAAAGTTCCCTAACGAAACCTTGCTACTAAACCAAGCCATTTGCTAATCTATTACTTATATATTCAACCACTGTTGCAAAACTATCTGAGTCGAGCTGAGTATTTCCTGAGTACTCGCTACAAGGTAGAGCGACGAGTCGACCCGAGTCGACCAATTACTCCGAGTACTCCCCGCCTTGGTCGCTTTGACCCCCCGAGTACTCCCCGCATACACCTGAGTACTCCCAACTCCCTAGTCGGCCGACCTAGGAGCGCCTGGCGACTTCTGCAACCTTGTATTCAAATCCTTGAGCATACACACATCAATCTCATCAAAAAACCTACAAATACATTCGAAATTTGTTTTTTTTATATAAAATGATTAAACTCAATCTTAGCCATTAGGCCACACAAAGCACTCCACGGATCAATCCCACCAGAAACACGACAGATTCAGTGCATTATTCTACTTGATCAGCAGCATTCAATTAAACTAGGAAAACCAAATTGAGTAATCTTAAATGGTAGTTAAGCTAATGACCCTCGTTTTCAAAATCTTAATCCAATTAGACCCAATTTCATAGGTTTACTGGCAAGCACTGCGCAAATCAACCTCATCAAACCCCTACCGATTTAAAATACAAAAATTTAACATAATCATCAGCATATTTCAATTGCACACTTAAAATCGATCCTACACACTATCACATCATGATTAACATTCATATGTCTAATTAAGCTCAAATTTACACATCAAGTCTCTTTTTAACATGATCAACATTCGATCTCACAATTATTCAATGCCTCCAATTAAGCATAACCAACATTCAATTTCACAATTAATTAATAAACTCATTTCTAACGCATTAGGTTTCGATTTAAACACGATTAACATTCAATTGCACAATAAATAAACTCAAAACTTTTAACATTAGGTCAATATAGATATACAGTATCTACAGTAAAACGATTTCAATTACACATATAAACTAAAGGATCGACATCAAGTCACGCCAAGCACTATGTGAATCCATCTCATCGTAAAACTTCTAAATTTCATTTCGAAATAAATCAATTCAAATTCTAACATGAACATCGGCATATCTATATTGCACAGTGAAACTCAAAGCTACACATTCAGTCACATCATCATTTAACATTTGCACGTCGAATTACACAATAAGTCTAAAAATCAACATAACTACCAATCAATTGCACAATTAATTAATTAATAAACTAAAAATTTAGGCATTATAAGGTCACAATAGATCTACAGTTAACTAATTTCAATTTTACAGTTATATGAATCTCAAAATCCATACGTATATACATATATATATATATATTGTATAAATCAGTGAATCTATAATTTATGTTGCAAGCTTTCAACTGCAAGTGATCTATTTCATATGTTCAGCTATATGAATCTCGATACATATATATAAACAAATATGATTACAGACATACCTTAATCGGCGAATCTATAAGCAAAAATATGTGGCGCGAAATCTGGAACAGCTAGCTAGTAATGTGATCATACATATGTAAAAATGGTTTTAAGGAATATGACTTCGAGCGGAAATCAGTTTACTGGTTGGATGGCACCGATTTTGTTTTGTCCTGCCGGTCGGTCGGTGAGTTTTTTTTTTTTTCTTCTACAACACAAATCGAAAAGGAAATAAAGAAAAAAACAAGTGTTATTTTGAAAAATAGGAAATAACTAGTTATTGTACCCTTGTTGCGGGATATGTTTTTAATTTACACAACAAAGTTTTCTATAAAAAAATCTATATAGTATCTATATATATCTATCTATATCTACTAGCCTTGTGTCCGCGCATTGCGGCGGCTAAACAGTGTGACAAAACAATACATGTGAGGTGAGGTGACGACGGTAATTGCAAACCAACCCTTGTATTTAACCGTAAAAATCTTATTTTCCAACGACTTCTCGGTATTTTTCCTGGCATTTTCAAGTTGCTTTTAACGGGTGTCTATCATTTTAAATATTTGTCATGGATTAAGTGTAAAATTTAATGAGCAGCAGTTTATTATTTGGTTACAACGGTTTGGAGCCAATATTAGTCTAAATTTATTATATATTGCTGATTCGGCAAAGAGATGATATTATTATGCAATTATTTCGTAAGGTCTTTACTACTAAAAGCTAAATATTGCAACATGAAATCTTACAAAGTACCATAAAACCTTTTGAAACTTAGACACACATTTGACACAACTTTAAGAAAGTTGGACCAAGGAACCTACACATAATGATATTTACAGCAATATGATTTTTTTTTACTTTCAAATAAAGAGGAAAACAAACTATTATTGTTATAGTAGATATGTAAGGGGATTCAGCAAGAGTGTGGAACCATATACAATTATCATTTCCTAAATTAACAGTTTGGACAAATAATAATAAAAAGATGCTAAACAAAAAAACCAAGTGGATAATACAACCGTGGCACTCTAAAATCTAAAGCTTAAACTAAAATGGAGGAGGCAACACACGGCTCATTCTGATGATACAAAGAGAAACAGAACCAACATAATTCAATTAGAGATACAAATAAGGTTTTAAAGGTTTTTGGAGTTCAGAAGACATATAGACAAAGAAAGGCCTAATGAAACTTGGTTTTATCAGTTATGGACCATCCAGTACTTCAAGGTGTACGTTGTCACCGTCTTCATTCACCTTCCCATTGGTTTGATCTCCTCATGCACTTTAACGTGTACATTGTGAGAATAAGATGGCGTGTGGAAATCTCCCTCCTGAAAAAGAAAACTGATTAGCATTTAAATTTCCCCGAAATCAGAATTAATTTGGGTACACACATAGAAAAACATTTATTTCTTTGAAATAACACAACTAAGTACTACATAGAAAAAACATTTACTTTTCATATACATGTTATAGTATTTGTAACATCAAAGCATACTACTTTGGAGTTCATTATTTACCAGAAATTATCTTGACCATTGTATATCATTCATCTTAGGGTAAATTACATTTTTGGTCCCTGAACTTGGCACGTTTTTCACTTTTAGTCACTAAACTTTAAAAATTGCAAATTATACACTAAACTTACCACTTTTTTTCACTTTTGGTCACCGCGTCAACTTTGTTACCTTGCCCAGATTCGTTAGTTTTTTTTTCACTTTTCGTCCTTTCCATATATTCCATTATTAAAAGTGATAATCGGCCTAACTTCAAGTCTTAGATATTGTTTTGTTCGATTAGTGAAAATACATATTCATTTGTGAGGGGTTTTGAAACAGTTTTTTTTTTATGTTTACAGTTTACTACTTTATTGATTATAAAATAGTTTGATTAGATGAAATGATTGATTTTCTTTTTGAACGACGATGACATAATTGTTAGTTGAAATTTTTATTTATAAAGTTAGATTTTTTTTAGGGCCTCTGTTTGAATTTTTTAGTCTTCTTATCTCTACTTTAACCGTAAATATTTTTTTTGTGTTATATAAATTTATATAGTTTTCCTTAATTCATTTTATTAACTATTGCTAAACTATAATAAAAATAAGATATTTTAACGGTTATCCGGAGTAACGTGTTCTAGATTTTTTTCTCTGAATAATCGATAACGCCTTATGATTTAACCGTAAATATTTTTGTTTGTGTTATATAAATTTGTAATAAATCATATAAATGGATTGAGTTTTGAATGTACTTTTCATTGATTATCACTTTTAATAATGGAATAAATGAAAAGGACGAAAACTGGAAAAAAAACTAACGAATCTGGGCAAGTTAACGGAGGAAAGGTAACAAAGTTGACGCGGTGACCAAAAGTGAAAAAAAGTGGTAAGTTTAGTGTATAATTTGCAATTTTTGAAGTTTAGTGACTAAAAGTGAAAAACGTGCCAAGTTCAGGGACCAAAAGTGTAATTTACCCTTCATCTTATTTCAAGCCTCTAGACATAGTGAGTATTGAAACAAATTAGTGAAACAGTTGGTCGGGTGATGTTCTAGACATAGACACAACTCACACAAGTGTGGGAATACCAGCAAGTACCAGATTAATTAGAATAAACAGACCTAGGTTAAAATGACACCATGACACAAGATGAGAGCCAAGTACTACTTTCATCTGTAGTTGCAAAAAGATATAAATTTGAAATCTGGTATCCAACAGAGAAGCAAACTATACAACAACAAATAAATGAATATATATATATATATATATATATATATACATGAACAGATACCGCTAACATGCCACAATATAAATAAATTTTATAAAGTTAAAGCTGCTTTTTAAGGGATAACTATTGATGCTCGTGAAAATGCAAATAAATGGTATTAAAGGAATAAGAAGATACCTGAAAATGCATGCAGCAACCATGATACTCATACCTCCCAAACTTGAAAGATCAAGCTCTAAATCCTGGCTTTTAGCTTCAATAGCCTTAAGTCCAATATTATAGTCGACATTGATTTTGCGTTAAATATTTAATTTTGCACTGCAGCAATAACCAAAAGAAAAAACAAACCAGAAACTTTAAGGCCATCTATATGCAGGAAGGTTAAATTGGGCCTTACTACAAGCCATATAAAGCACTGTCATATCAGGAGTCTTGACATGGATCAATTGAGAAAGAAAGAAAGGAGGGCCCAAAATAATCAAGTTCAAGGTTTCTAAATTCTACACCCTAGCAATGTCTGTTTAACCGTTAGACGATGTATGGTCTGGTAAAAAGGGTCATAATCTTTATTTATAGCTAAGAAAGAAAGATAATCTCAGCAAGCTTGTCTTGTTTGGTCTGGTACAATAAAAAACAATTCCAAATAACAGAAACCACAACACTTGTTAAAGACTTTGTGATAGATAATAATTAAGCTAAAACATATTACCTTGTTGAAGCATACCACCCATTAATCTATTTGATTCTGCAAACCTAAATTTCCATGACACGCTAATAAGGCCGTTATGCTGGTGATAGAAGTAACTTGAAGTGTGCCCTGCAAATTGAGGCATTCAAGAATCAGATGATGCAGGTACATACACAGTCACTGTTCAGTTTATTACAAAATACAAAAATTAACCTTTGTACTAATAATTAACACATGAATTTGTTACAGGGAAAAAAAATTAAACCCATATTAACTTGTCAGTTTAACTTGAACTAAAAAAAGTCACATTTCAACCTTAACTGACGTGACCATTTTTGACTTGAACTAAAAAACTCGCATTTTCACCTGAACCCGTTTTTTCTGAACAACTACCCCGGACCCATCGTAGCCCGTTGCCAAGTCAAAAAGCAGCGCATCTTTCCAGTTCTACAAACCCAAATTTGGAGACTTTATTGTTCGACCCCAAAACAATGACGTAATTGTTAACTTGTTTTAGTTATTCTCATTATCCATGATTTCATTTTATCTGGAGACTTTATTCAGAAGTGTGAAGCTTTGGAAAAACTAAAGGAAAACACGTTAAAGATAAGTAACTCCAATGATTATCGGCTTGTGAATTGGTGTGATGAATGGTTATTGTCTGGATATCATTTTATATATATTACAAAACTCAAGGTTGGGGGGAAAATATTTTCCAAAAATGCGGAAGTTCAAAATCAGGCATTTAATTTTTGATAAAATTGTTTTGAAAGAAAAGAAACGGAGACCCAATTTGGTAAGTTGACTTTTAACCAAAAAAGGGGAAAACATTTTGATTTCTATAGAGTTACCTGCAGTCTCTCATTTCCCTTAATAACTTAGTAAACGATGACTCGTTACAGCCAACTTCCAACTTCTTCTGGTAGATAATAAACATGGCTTGTTGTTCGGTCGTAAATGGGTCGAAGTAGCCAACCTTTCAAGGGAATCATCAAAATCAAAACAAATACACTTGATTCAATCAAATAAATAAGAGGATAAAAAACATTAAAAGAATGTTGCACCCAATATACAAAAACTTAAGTGAAATTATTTGGATAAATAGATCATTACCAATATAACAATCAAATGCAAGTTTAAATCTTACCATTTCAATGAGTTATATAGGTTCAGATTCTATTCGTATTCGCACTGATTCTTCCATTTTTCTAATTTGATCAGGAGTGTAAAAAAAAGGGTAATGGGGGGAACCCTAGCCCCGGTACCACAATTGGATACCCATCGACCCACCCCGTATGAGCCATATGATGTCGGTAAAAAACCTCCATCCTAATCCCCACATGATCTGGGCACCCCGAAGGATCGAACCCGCGTATTTAAACTTCACATATGGGTCTAGGCTTCATTGGTAACGGGTACCTTAAAAAATTATTTTTTGTCCCCAGCGGGGATCGAACCTGAGACCTTAAGGTCACCAAGTGCTTGCTTTACCACTAGGCTAATTCCTTGTTGGTTTTGATCAGGAGTGTAAAAAAAAGGGTAATGGGGGGAACCCTAGCCCCGGTACCACAATTGGATACCCATCGACCCACCCCGTATGAGCCATATGATGTCGGTAAAAAACCTCCATCCTAATCCCCACATGATCTGGGCACCCCGAAGGATCGAACCCGCGTATTTAAACTTCACATATGGGTCTAGGCTTCATTGGTAACGGGTACCTTAAAAAAATTATTTTTTGTCCCCAGCGGGGATCGAACCTGAGACCTTAAGGTCACCAAGTGCTTGCTTTACCACTAGGCTAATTCCTTGTTGGTTTTGATCTGGAGTGTAGCTAACACCTTTACAAGAAATCACACATCAAGTTCAATCAGAACCATAATCAGCTTTTTTTTTTCACACCAAAACCAATAAAAACGCAAACTTTACTAAAATTAATATTAGAGTATTCACAAAACCCTCAAAATTAAAGCGGAAGGCGATTACAAAAACAAAAATAATGACAATACCTAGTTTCTGCCATGGCTACTTGGATCCGGAAAGTAATGACAATCCTAGTTGAATTCAAACACATTATATATCACAATCGCATACCGTATATTCAAACAAAACATATAGATACAGATATAATAATAGTAACTTATAGCGAATGGATTAACTTCTTCTCCATCGTTAAAAATCGAAACGCCCAGCCATCTCACCACCGACTCACTGACTTCTATCTTGCAACATATATAGATACAGAATTTATTACATATAGCGAAAATAAGAATAACAAAGTGATCTGTGAGTTGATATTGATTAATTATAATTATAATTATCTATATATATATATATATATATATATATATATATATATATATAAACGGTAGAGTATTGAGAAAGAATTGAAGAAACCTGTTAATGATGGAGAGTAAAATAACGATGGAGAGAAACCTGTTAATGATGAAGAAACGGTCGAGGGAGAGTTGATTTTGGTGGCAAGCGGCGATCGTCTGAGAAAGGGGTTGAGAAAGGGTTTGATGATATTAAATCTGATCGAATGGTAACCCCCAAAATTTGATGATCGGATCTGATGAATGACCCCTGAAATTGATGATATTAAATTTAATCGGATGGTAAACCCCAAAATCGATCATACAAAAGTTGATCGAATGATGACATAATAACCCATGATGCATCGGATGTTGATTCCGGTCGGAGAGACATAAAAACTGTAACACCCGTCATTTTAAAAATATGGGTTTTCAAAAACTTTCATCTAATGGTGTCAAATTGCGGAAGAAAAGACTTTAAAAGTCAAAACCGATAAAAACTGTTCGGTTTCTACGTTTAGTTGGTGTTACATGCAATACCATCAAATAGTTTAAAATGAAAACCCAACGGTTGCCCAACACAAAACAACTGTTCAACAATACTGCATAAATTCGACATCAAGTACGAAATGTAAATAAATGTCTAAAGAGTCAATCGTCTATCGGTAGCTAAGTTCTCCTGCATGCATCTACCCAACTCTCACTCTTCCTGCATCAACTAGTCCTTCAAGCTAAACCTGAGGGAACAACCACATTTAAGAAACAAGTGTTAGCTAACGAATTAGCTAAGTAAGATAACACTATGTTATTAAAACATTTGTCCAATTAAAACAATTTTCATTATTAGACAAGTTTATTTAGGCACAACACACTTCACACGTTCACACATAACTACATATCAACTTCATATCAATTAGTATGAATCCCCCTAATTGTGCCTATCCTTCATTTTATTCACATATTATCACACGTATCTTCGTTAACTGCATATAAGTGTAACATAAGTCACACCCGACTAGATGCTTCACCAAAAGGCGAGTCATACTTCGTCGTTAAGGAATGGCAAGCCAATCCAAGAGTAATCCGTATGTGGAGGTTGGTCAAACCCCTCGTATTACTCGCCCTGCATTATAATGACCATGTTGCAAGGAGCCACCCAAGCAACAACTACGTTAACGCACTCGTCCGGCTAAGACTAGTACGGGTTAAGCTTAACACTTTCCCTGCATTATATTTACGAGCTCGGTTTCACACATATGGTTTAGGTAACACACATTCCTAAACCGTCTCACACATATAGTCTAGGTAACACACATTCCTAGACGTTCACACACTTAATCTTCATTACGTTTGGATCCTTAAACGTGCAAGTGACATGGCAACCTAATAAGTCTAGTGAGCTAGGTGTACAAGCCATGTATGCATATATCACACATCAACTTCATTTCTACGTTTCATGCATAATGAGATACTTCGTAACACTACATAAACTGCATAACAATACACTACATTAAGCAATACTTCATTTCACTACATTAGGAACTGCATTTCAGGTCTCATGGTCAACTACATAACCCATAATACCTCCCGTGTAACCCCATATGCCCACATGCAATATAAAGATACCAAATGGAAGTATTTATGATTTGAAACCAGCTTTTCGTTGAATCCCCCAGCGTGTCAAAGTAGTGTATCTTACCTCGGCGTAGTCCACAACAATCAACAACTAGTCACTGTGTAAAGCAACTATGCTCGTCTACCTATAATTAGTAAACGATTATTAGACAAGCTACATACTCACGTCATTAAGGCCAATAACTAGACCCACACACTTTAAAGACTCACTTATGATTCAGGTCTAATCTACATGTCAAACGACGTTACGGTTCAAAAGTATACATTTTCTGAAAATAGATGAGTTGCGCCGCAGCTCAAGCCTTTCGTTGCGCCGCAATGCTTCTCATTGCGCCGCAACTTATCTTTCTGGAAACCAGTTGCGCCGCAACTGGCCCCGATTCTGCACAAGTTTGATCGACTTCATCCCAAACCAGGTCCAAATCATTCTAAATCAAATGCAAGACTTTCATACCTCAAAATCCTTCATATTCAAATCATTACAAAGCATTTCAACCATCAATTACACCATATGTGACTTTAATCCATCAAAACCACCATTAATCTCCGTTAAACGATTCCCCCATAATCCAATAGTTAATCCTAATGACTCATAATATCAAAAGGACCTGAAAACAATGAAATCATACCTGCTCTACCTGTAGATATCAAATAGAATGCAAAACTCTTGACAATACACACTCGAATCCCACGTAAGGAAGCTTTTCGGCTTGCAATTTGATGGAGGAACTATGTGGGGCGGTTAGGGCTTGTTTAGGAGGAAGAAAATCTGCAACTAATGACCTAATGACACTCCCTAAACCCCTTAACCCGTTTTTGACTTTCCTCCTATGTCAAAACTAGTCCCTAAGCTTCCTAATCCTTCATTTCTAGTCCCAAACTACTCTATGGACCATATATAACATAATTACTTCATTAAATACCACTACATAGGCATTTATCTACATTTCACACACATATATACTACATTATACATTTAGGCTTTCAAGCCTCACACAAAACACACAATAACTACGTATAAGTATTAAATCTACAATAGACTTAACGACACACATAATGTTGACTTAACGGCATTAGTCAACTGTTAAATAAAAAGTTTAGGATGTTACAATTACCTCCCCCTTAAGAGGATTCCGTCCCCGGAATCTCATCAGAAAGGAATAACTCCGGATACTTCTCCTTCATTACTGCTTCGGTTTCCCATGTTAAGCTTTCTCCATGATTATGCTTCCACTTTATCAATACACGATCAATCACTTTTCGGCGTAACTTTTTTTGCTTCCTTCCAAGTATCGCCACCAGTTCATCTACTATTCTCTTCATTGGGTCAATACTCACATCTTCAATAGGAATCACACTTGACTCCTCAGCTAAGCATTTCCTCAAGTAGGATACATGGAAGGTGTTGTGAATTCCATCCAATCCTGGAGGTAATTCCAACTGATATGCTACATCTTTGATGCGCTTCAGAACTTTAAAAGGTCCAATGAAACGTGGACTCAACTTTCCCTTCTTTCCAAATCTAATAACTCCTTTCCATGGTGACACTTTCAGCATCACTAAATCACCAACATTAAACTCAATCGGTCTCCTTTTCTTATCTGCATATATTTTCTGTCTTTCTCTTGCCACACGTAAATCTTCTTTAGCTACATTAACTTTCTCCGCTGAGATCTCTATAATTTCAGGACCTGTGATTTGCTTTTCACCGGGCTCCATCCAACAACTTGGAGTCCTACATCTCCTACCATAGAGCATTTCAAACGGTGGCATTCCAATACTTTCATGGTGACTATTGTTGTAAGCAAACTCTATCAATCTCAAATGATCATCCCATGCTCCACCATACTCTAGTGCACACGTCCTCAACATATCCTCCAATGTTTGAATAGTTCTCTCACTTTGCCCATCGGTTTGAGGATGATAGGCGGTACTCAAATTTATTCTACTACCCAACTCCCGTTGAAGACCCTTCCAAAAGTTTGACACAAATCTCGAGTCTCGGTCCGAAACAATAGATAAAGGAACTCCATGTTTTGAGACTACTTCATCAATGTATAACTTTGCCATCTTCGTTAAGGGTACATCTTGTCGGGTAGCTAGAAAATTAGCACTCTTCGTCAATCTATCTACAATCACCCATATCATATCATTCCCTTTCGGCGTTTTAGGTAGCTTCGTTACAAAGTCCATGGTAATATGATCCCATTTCCACTCGGGAATGTCTAATTGATGCAATAAACCATACGGCTTTTGATGGTCCGTTTTCACACGTGCACACGTCAAACACTTTGCTACAAAATGAGCTACTTCTCCTTAAATATCCGGCCACCAATAAATCGGCTTCAAATCTGCATACATTTTGGTGACACCGGGATGAACCGAATATCTACTTCTATGGGCTTCCTCAAGGATCAATTCTCAGTTACCACCAAGCAAGGGCACCCAAATTCGACCCTTGTATGTTTTGAACCCACGGCTATTGGTCTCCATCACAAGACGTTTCTTCTTTCCAATGCTTTCTTCGTCAATGTTATCCTTCATTAATGCCCTCGCTTGTGCTTCTTTAATTCGATCAAGTAGCCCCGACTTGGCTTGAACTTGCATGCTCATCAACTTATAAGAAGAACTTTGCACCTTCCTACTTAGTGCATCCGCCACTACATTGGCTTTACCCGGATGGTATTTGATTTCACAATCATAATCCTTAAGTAATTCCATCCACCTCCTTTGTCTTACGTTCATCTCCTTTTGATTAAAGACATACTGCAAACTTTTATGATCGGTAAACAAAGTGCATTTTGTACCATAAAGGTAATGTCTCCACAATTTCAATGCAAATACAACTGCTGCCAACTCAAGATCATGGGTAGGGTAATTCTTCTCATGTGGCTTCAACTAGCGTGAAGCATAGGCGATCACCTTGTCCCTCTGCATCAGGACACAACCCAAACCCGTAATAGATGCATCACTATACACAACCAAATCATCGGTACCTTCAGGCAAAGCAAGTATAGGAGCTTCACACAACTTCTTTTTCAATGTTTGAAATGCATTTTCCTGCTTATCGGCCCACTCAAACTTTACTCCTTTCTTCGTTAGTTCAGTCATAGGCTTGGCTATTCGGGAGAAATCCTGAATGAATCTTCTATAATATCCAGCCAAACCAAGAAAACTTTTAATCTCAGTAGGAGTCTTTGGTTGTTCCCACTTTGAAACAGCTTCAATCTTTGAAGGATCTACTTTAATACCTTCTGATGAAATGACATGACCAAGAAACTGCACTTCTCGAAGCCAAAACTCGCATATAGAAAACTTGGCATACAACTTCTTCTCCCTCAACACCTCCAAAACTGCTTTCAAGTGCACACGGTGCTCATCTTCTGACTTAGAATAGATCAAAATATCGTCAATAAACACAATAACAAAATGATCTAGAAAGGGACGGCATACTCGATTCATTAAATCCATAAACGCGGCTGGAGCATTAGTCAGTCCAAATGGCATGACCAAGAACTCATAATGCCCATATCTAGTCCGGAAAGCTGTCTTTGCTACATCCTCCTTCTTAACCTTTAATTGATGATAACCGGACCGCAAATCTATCTTTGAAAAGTATGAAGCACCATATAGTTGATCAAAGAGATCATCAATTCGTGGGAGAGGATATTTATTCTTAACCGTTCACTTATTCAGCTCACGGTAGTCTATGCACATGCGCATAGATCCATCCTTCTTTTTAACAAAGAGAACCGGAGCTCCCCAAGGCGAGGAACTAGGTTGTATAAACCCTTTGTCAAGTAATTCCTGAAGTTGAGACATTAACTCTTTCATTTCTATAGGAGCTAATCGGTAAGGTGCTTTAGCAACAGGTGTAGCACCGGGAATAAGATCTATCTGAAAAGTAACTTCACGATCGGGAGGAATACCGGGAAGATCATCGGGAAACACATCGGGAAAATCGGATACTACATCAACACTAACAATAGAAGGCTTCTCCTTTCTTCATCAATAACATAGGCCAAGAAATGACTCATATTCTTCCTTATACATTTAATAGCCTTCATCAAACTAATGATCTTTATCCCCCCTCTCTTCTTATCCCCATAAACCGTTACCACTTTACTATCGGGTATAGGAATCCGAATAATCTTTTGGGAACACAAAATATTAGCTTCATTTCTAGACAACCAATCCATACCTATCACTACATCAAAACCGGCTAAGGTAGTAGGCAATAACTGGACCGGAAACAAACGACCTTCAATCTCAATGTCACAATCATCATATCCCACACGTATATCACTAACCGTACCATTAGCAATCTCTACCTCTATCGAGCAATCTAAAGGGGTAGTAACCCTTTCTAGCTTAGGAGCAAATAAAGTAGACACAAACGACCTATTTGCACCTGAATCAAATAAAACAGAGGCAGGTTTTGAATTAACAAGGAAAGTACCACTTACCACCTCGTCGTTGTTCTTAGCATCATCAACAGTCATCTGCAAGGCTCTCACTTTTGTTGCTGTCGTGGCTGTCCTCTTTCCGTCGTTCTTCATTTGTGGACAATCGGCAATGAGATGACCCGTTTCTTGACACTTGTAGCAACGAGTCTTGTCCCTACATTCTGTTGCAAGATGTCCCGACTTCCCACACTTATGACACCTTCTTGTCTTGTCGAAACATTGACCTTCATGAACAGTCTTGCAAAAAGCACACCAAGAACCATTCTTCTTTTTATCTTTGTCACCACTTGAGCTAGAATTTCCACGGAACTTCTTATTATTATTGTTGTTGTTAGATGACCAATTTGACCTTCTTTTGAACCCTGCTTTCTTGTCATCAACTTTCTCCACAACTTTCTCGCTTTTGAAGTCATCATCCAACCTCTTTGACTCCTTAATAGCCGCCGACAAAGTCACATGCTGTCTACATAATCCACGATAACTAGCGGGGAGACCATCACAATAAGCCTCAATTTGGTCCTCCTGCCTTCGAACCAAGTGTCCAACAAACTTCAACTTCTCCATAAATGAATGTGCCTATTCAGAAATTGCACCGGGTTTCGCAACCAACGATCTAAACTCCTTTTCAATCAGTCTTAACTCACGAGTTCCACATACTCCTCTAGAAACTTCTCCTTAAATGTACCCCAAGGCATCACAGAAAGTACCTCAGGAGCCATAGAAACTGTAGTAGCTCTCCACTAATTACGGGCATTCTTCTTCAACATCCTACTAGCACACAAAACCTTCATATCATCAGGACAGTAACAAGATGCAAACACTACCTCAATATCTTCAATCCACTCCATAGCACCCACTGCATTTTGGGTACCATCAAACTCCTTGGCACCACATTTCTGAAAGCTCTCATATTTAAAGTTGCTAATGCGTGGTGCATTCACAACTCTAGGTCGACCACCATTCACCTCATTAACTCCTACTGCTGCAACAACATTCTCAGGAGCAGGTTGTGACCTCGCCATTGATGGCTCAGCACTTTGGAAGGGATTGGAGTAATTACAATCCGAATGCTCACCCCTTCGTTCACTCCCATTCCTTTCAGCATCTTTTTCTGCCCTCATTTGTGCTAACTCTTCTTCATTTCTCATCAAAAGAGCTCGGATAGCTCTCAACTCTTCATGTAATTCTGCTATATTGGGAACCTGCTCAATCACCGGGTTTGCCCTATCTACTTCAGAGGCGGTTGGTGGATCACCAATACGAATTCCTAGATTAAACCCACGGGGTGGCCTTTGCTCGACTTCATTTCCAGCCCCGTTTCCATTAGGAGGAATACCACCACCATTTCCTCCTCCTCTCTGGTTACTAGCTCTAGTGTTTGCCATTATCTCTACAAGGCAACGACGACGGTTAGCAAGAGTTAAAGAGTGACTACATATGTTAAGGCTGCGCTACATATAACTACATTATCACACACAATAAACAAGTCTTAAATCACACTCTCACTCACTCCCCAACCCGTCTTAAAGCATTTCACTTCATTGGCTAGGCATTCTACTTAAGCCTCTCATCGGTCTAAGTCCAAAATCCTACGGCATAGGTCGAATTTTGGTTCACTTAAACCAATTCTCTGATACCAACTTGTAACACCCGTCATTTTAAAAATATGGGTTTTCAAAAACTTTCACCTAACGGTGTCAAATTGCGGAAGAAAAGACTTTAAAAGTCAAAACCGATAAAAACTGTTCGGTTTCTACGTTTAGTTGGTGTTACATGCAATACCATCAAATAGTTTAAAATGAAAACCCAACGGTTGCCCAACACAAAACAACCGTTCAACAATACTGCATAAATTCGACATCAAGTACGAAATGTAAATAAATGTCTAAAGAGATAATCGTCTATGGGTAGCTAAGTTCTCCTACATGCATCTACCCAACTCTCACTCTTCCTGCATCAACTAGTCCTTCAAGCTAAACCTGAGGGAACAACCACATTTAAGAAACAAGTGTTAGCTAACGAATTAGCTAAGTAAGATAACACTATGTTATTAAAACATTTGTCCAATTAAAACAATTTTCATTATTAGACAAGTTTATTTAGGCACAACACACTTCACACGTTCACACATAACTGCATATCAACTTCATATCAATTAGGATGAATCCCCCTAATTGTGCCTATCCTTCATTTTATTCACACATTATCACACGTATCTTCGTTAACTGCATATAAGTGTAACATAAGTCACACCCGACTAGATGCTTCACCAAAAGGCGAGTCATACTTCGTCGTTAAGGAATGGCAAGCCAATCCAAGTGTAATCCGTATGTGGGGGTTGGTCAAACCCCTCGTATTACTCGCCCTGCATTATAATGACCATGTTGCAAGGAGCCACCCAAGCAACAACTACGTTAACGCACTCGTCCGGCTGACCAGTACGGGTTAAGCTTAACACTTTCCCTGCATTATATTTACGAGCTCGGTTTCACACATATGGTTTAGGTAACACACATTCCTAAACCGTCTCACACATATAGTCTAGGTAACACACATTCCTAGACGTTCACACACTTAATCTTCATTACGTTTGGATCCTTAAACGTGCAAGTGACATGGCAACCTAATAAGTCTAGTGAGCTAGGTGTACAAGCCATGTAAGCATGCATATATCACACATCAACTTCATTTCTACGTTTCATGCATAATGAGATACTTCGTAACACTATATAAACTGCATAACAATACACTACATTAAGCAATACTTCATTTCACTACATTAGGAATTGCATTTCAGGTCTCATGGTCAACTACATAACCCATAATACCTCCCGTGTAACCCCATATGCCCACATGCAATATAAAGATACCAAATGGAAGTATTTATGATTTGAAACCAGCTTTTCGTTGAATCCCCCAGCGTGTCAAAGTAGTGTATCTTACCTCGGCGTAGTCCACAACAATCAACAACTAGTCACTGTGTAAAGCAACTATGCTCGTCTACCTATAATTAGTAAACGATTATTAGACAAGCTACATACTCACGTCATTAAGGCCAATAACTAGACCCACACACTTTAAAGACTCACTTATGATTCAGGTCTAATCTACATGTCAAACGACGTTACGGTTCAAAAGTATACATTTTCTGAAAATAGATGAGTTGCGCCGCAGCTCAAGCCTTTCGTTGCGCCGCAATGCTTCTCATTGCGCCGCAACTTATCTTTCTGGAAACCAGTTGCGCCGCAACTGACCCCGATTCTGCACAAGTTTGATCGACTTCATCCCAAACCAGGTCCAAATCATTCTAAATCAAATGCAAGACTTTCATACCTCAAAATCCTTCATATTCAAATCATTACAAAGCATTTCAACCATCAATTACACCATATGTGACTTTAATCCATCAAAACCACCATTAATCTCCGTTAAACGATTCCCCCATAATCCAATAATTAATCCTAATGACTCATAATATCAAAAGGACTGAAAACAATGAAATCATACCTGCTCTACCTTGTAGATATCAAATAGAATGCAAAACTCTTGACAATACACACTCGAATCCCACGTAAGGAAGCTTTTCGGCTTGCAATTTGATGGAGGAACTATGTGGGGCGGTTAGGGCTTGTTTAGGAGGAAGAAAATCTGCAACTAATGACCTAATGACACTCCCTAAACCCCTTAATCCATTTTTGACTTTCCTTCTATGTCAAAACTAGTCCCTAAGCTTCCTAATCCTTCATTTCTAGTCCCAAACTACTCTATGGACCATATATAACATAATTACTTCATTAAATACCACTACATAGGCATTTATCTACATTTCACACACATATATACTACATTATACATTTAGGCTTTCAAGCCTCACACAAAACACACAATAACTACGTATAAGTATTAAATCTACAATAGACTTAACGACACACATAATGTTGACTTAACGACATTAGTCAACTGTTAAATAAAAAGTTCCCTTTATAAGGGAGTATAGATATATATATTAAAACAGTAGGAATCCTAGCCTTCTAAAGCCTTCTTCCAACCTAAAGCTAGTTTTAAACATTGCCACATAGAATTTTATCCTGCGTGGCATCTTCATATTTTTTTAATAATATTTATCTTTCTTTAAATTAAATTATTTAAATATTAAAAAAAATTATGACTTACCTAATTTTCAAATGCTAGATAGAAATATTAAAATTTATTTATTTTAGGTAAAATTTTGTTTTTGTAACTAAATTTGAAAATCCCGTAATTAATTGTACATTTGATTGATGTTACTTTGGGATTTTGTAATATGAATCTATGCATATTTTACATTAGAATAGATATTTTATTTATCTAATCTTTTATTTTATTAAAATAAACATTGGTTATCTTTTTGTGTATGTGATTGGTTATGTCTTTTTTAATGATTCACAATCATTTATTAAAATCGATGAGTGACATTTACCATTTTGACATACATACAATAAAACATGTTGTTTAAAAGTATGTTATAATCGTTCCATGGTTTCTATGTATTTTATTTAAAAGTATGTTATAATCGTTCTCTATAATCTATGTAGCCGAGTCCAAATTCAACTCATGTTATTTAATGTTTTTGTTGACCGGTTTTGTCGCTAACCATAATATGAAAATACAAGGGCCACCGAATGACATTGTAATATCCAAAATAAAAATATCTATGTTAATATAAATTAAGACTCTAAATATATTCGACTAACATAAATTTCTTAAGATTAAAATTTCATAAATTGTAAAAGCTAGCAAAGGATGGTCTAAAATACCATACGTCCAAGAAAAGTTATAATAATAACTATACTAACACTACTTTTATATAATAAAATGTCATGATCATCAATAATTTGGATTGTGGGTGGACGTTTAGTTATTTTTACATAAATTTGACATAATGGCATTCGTATCAATCGGTGTATATAACGTAAGGATAAATATGTTATTAATGATTAGTAGGAAGTTGGATGGGTGTAGGTTATCTCTAAACCTTTATTTAAAAATTATACAAAGCCAAATGTGAACTTATAACCCAAAATCGGAAACTCTTATAGCAAAAACTTCTTTTCATCATGTGGTGGGTGGCAGTAAATAAGGAGAACAAAAACAAATTTTAGTTGTAAGGTGGAATTCAAGTGATCGTCAGGCAACCTTCAAGTATCTATCGTCTTTATTGGTAAGCCTTCTTATGGATCTTATACTATAAACCTTGTAATATTGTAAGTACATGATTAATATTTTAAATAAACTATATATTTTAATTATATAAATCGTTTATGGCTAAGGTAGTAAGTAAAGAGAATAACAATTATATATTTAGCTTAATGTTACTGTGCAAATCGATATCTAATCTACTTGTGTCAAAATTATATTTGATTTGGGATTTTGTCTAATAAATTGATGTTGTGCAAGAAAGTATTGCAAGACTTGGATTTTAAGTCTGTCGACCATATATTATACCCATAGTTACAATTATGATTTTTGTTCATAGTAATTGTATGCAAAACAATATACTTATAGAATATTATTATATAAAATAACCAAATTAATACGGTTAATCTTTTTATTTGTTTATGTATCTATTTTATTTTTATTTTCTAATATCTCAAAAATAATTTCATAACAGTATAAGTTGTAATATAAGTAAAAGATGTGTTGGACAAATCTAGTCCGTAGCCTAGTTATAAATATTTCAAGTTTACGAATACAATGAATTTACAGAAGACAAAGTATTAATCACATGAAAATATATGATAAAATCACAAAATATAAAGGATATTACATACTCCCTATTTGAATATATTTTGTGCTTATACTCTTGTATATGATTAGATTCGGTTTGGTGATCGCGTTTCGTTGGTGGCTCTAGCATTTTTGAAATTTTCGTGAGCAGCGATAAGGTACGGATATTCTAGGTGGTATTAGGATCCTTCCGGTAAAATCTTTCCTCTCAAAACTTCATTTAAAATTTTGTGGAATTTGTATGGATTCGATATATTATTTGAAAAATTATTTGTTTGTTAGCCTTTGAATATATTTGTTGATTCGAAAATTTTAATATTTTTGATATAAATTAAGGTGTCAAAACCGTCTCTTGAAACCCAATTTGATAATAGTCCCGAAAGAGTTGCGTTTGGGTGTTACATTTGATGCGGTGATTCGTACAAGTGTTCCCCAATTCGTACACTCATATATGTCCCTCGAGTATTGGTCCCGAAAGAGGTACGTTTGGGTGTTACATTTGATGCGGTGATTCGTACAAGTGTATCCCAATTCGTACACTCACATATGTCCCTCGAGTATTGGCCCCGAAAAATTAAATACAGTCGCATATTATGAGGCATGATGGCTCAATTATATATTTGTGAGAATTGGGTGAATGGAGATGTGATTTTAAGCCTATATTAAAAAAATAAAAATTGTTACTCTAGTTGTCCAAAAATTCATTTTTGTCTCTTAAGCACTCATTCGATATGTTATATATATAAGTTGGTCAAAACGGTTTCTTAAGATATGCATATAAGAGTAACCTATACATGGAGGTCCCATGGGCGCGTTATTGTGACACCGATGACGTGGCACCGGCCGTAGCGGTGTATTTGAGTTGATCTACGGCGTCTCCTTTGGATAGGAAGCGAGCTCATTATATTATATTTGGATAGGAGGCGTATGGATCGGTCCTAGGTATATTTTTGTTTGACGGTGGGCGCTTATCGTAGTGTCATACGAGGCGTTTCGCACCAAAAATGAATGATTAGTGGAGTAGCTACCCTATGATTTCATTCGGCCCTGATAAGTTATTTGTTTGACTCTTAGATGCATTATTTTATGAAACTTGGTTTTATATTTGATATATATATTTGATGTATAATATATTGTGGGATTATACATATTTGAACTTTGATTTGAAATAAGTTTGTTTCGAAAATAAGTTTGTTTATAAAAAATATGTCTTCACTTTTCATACTATATTCCTGCTTTTGTCATATCCGTTCACTGGGCTTTTTGCTCAGCCGTATTCCTTTTTCTTTCTTATACGGCAGGTGATCAAGGGGGCATTGGGATCGAGCGAAGAGTGTAGAACGATTTGGACTTAGCACCTTTGGCCTTAGAGTTCTTCAAGCTTTAGTTCTTTATGTTGGATTATAAGTACTTTTGAATATTTTGTTGGTTGACTTTGGCTTGACTTTGGTTTGATTGGAATAAGATTAACGTCCTTTTGTTCTTAAGTTTCATTTTGATATCATTTTGTACGTTTTGTAAGTTAGAGGCGTTACAGAATAGTTGTATAAATTAACATAAAACACTTTTACTAATTATCAATGTCTACATCTAGATTATATTTTTTATATGTATTTTGTTAACAATAATTTAATTAGCCGCACATCGTGCGGGTAAAAGACCTAGTTAGTGTAATATAAATACAATTATGTTAAATATTCAAACCATTTTAAAAAACAAAGAAAATGACAATAATAAAAATTAAGTATAAAAACAATAAGAATAAGAAAATATGAATAACATAGAACAAAACAATAACTATTAGTGCAAAAAAAAATGACACTCTGAAGACGGTGATGTAATATAGTATTTTGCTTTAAATTTTACATTAACGTAAACGTGTGAAAGTTGTTTGATTTAAACATGAGAACCCAATAGTTTGGTGTCAAGAAAGTGAAAACGAAAACTTTGATTGGGGGCAAAAGTTAAAAGGAAGAAACTTTAGGGAATAAAAATGAAAAAATACAAAAAGTTAAAATATCATGGGGTAAAAGTTAACATATATAAACTTTTAGGGTTGAAAATGAAATTTGAAAAAACAAAAGTAGTTGTACCTTATGCACAAAGACTTGTACATACCATATTGGTTTTTAGTATATATATAATAATAAGGGAAAATTCTATATGCAGCAGTGTTGTTCTTACACCAATCTTCTTTTTCAATTTGACATATGATAAAATAAATACCCAACCCCCCTAATGTAAAGTGCAGCAGCGAAATTAAATTATGTTAATAGTATTTAAGCTAACCCCAAATGATATCATCCAAAGTCTAATTAAGAAAATAATTATCGTTGAGGTAAGTGGTATCCTAGTACATGAGAGTTTTGGGCCAACGAGACCTAGATTCAAATCTTGAGGGGCAAGCTTTACTCCTATTAATCGTCGTGACATTTGGCGAATTAATAGAAGGTTCTCCTCCCTGCATGGTTCCCTGAAAATTCAAATGACATCCTGCCCGAAGGACGTATGGGCCAATAAGTGGGACGAACACGCTCTACCATTCGAACGTTAAAAAAATTAAGAAAATAATTTTAAAATTATAATTTTTTACTTTAATTCTCTTCATTAGTGTTTTTAAACCGGTCGGTCACATCAGTTTGAATGGAATTTTGAAGAAATTCGGTTTAATAGATATCGATCGGTTCATTGTAAGTGTAATGGATCAAACCTTCTAAACTGGACCGATCGGACCTTTTCTTTAGTGCTACGAACCAGTCAAATTGGTCAAACCCACTTGCTTTGGTGGAAGAGAGTGCTTGAAGTTCGAGTTTCCTTTGTAATAAAGTAAAGTCTGAACCATGTTTCAAACTCAATAAAGCGATTTGCTGCTTGATCGAACATAGGTCTAAGAGTTCTGGCAACATTTGGAGTTCCATTGAGAGAGAAAAAAAGGAAAAAACATGATATATATTTGTTGGAGTTCCTTCCTTGTTTTTTTGTTCTACTCGTTTTAGAGAGAGAAATAGAATAAAAAATGCATTTTTTTATGTATTTTTTTTTTTTTTAAGTTTGATACACGAAAGAGAGAAAAAAGAGTACTGATTTTTTCTCTCTCTTGTTTCTAACTAGAAATGATGAAGAAAAGAACACTAAGTTATTTTTTTTGTAAGATGTAAATGTAGAGTATTTCAAAAGGGAAGTACTCTGTACACCACTAGATTTTGGCAATACACCACCAAATGTGTTTTACAGTGTTGTATTGTACAACAATATAAAGCACATTTGATGGTGCATTGCCAAATTCGGGTGGTGTACAGATCACCTCCCATTTCAAAATAATGTATACTTTGAGGATTGAAGAAATGATTTACTTAACATGTCAATTTCATTGGATATCAATATTTTATTGAATATTTTTAACTAGGACACTTACACAAATATATTTACCTGCTGTATTTGCATTTTATGTACTTGTGTTAATGTATTATCTGTCTTGAGGTAATATTTTTTGTAAACATAAGTAAATAACATTTCATTATGTACTTGTTTTATCTTTTACGGAAAAATAAATAATTAGAATATTAAATAAATATGATAACATCAAATAAAAGTTAGAATTGTGATGTTTTAATTAGATGAAGATTATAAAATAAAATAATTAAATAAAGGGTGTAAAATTTAAAATTGAAGGACCTTTATGTAATTAACATGAAACTATGATGATGTGGATAGCTTAATTAAGCTTCATTTTTAGGTAATTAAAAAAAGGAAATGATTAATCCTCATTACAAACTAACTTAAAAATCCTCATAATCACAAGATCATGCCACATGGAAAAATGAAGAGATGAGATGAGATGAAGAAAGATAATGTATGGATTACACATGTCAAATTTTGATGATATTAAGAGAATTTTTAGAACATTATTTAGTAGTATTAATCATTTCCCTTAAAAAAATGGTACTCTAAAATGTGTTTTTTTAGCTAGTGATTTTTTGTGCTAAAAGGTGTTATTTTAAATGATTGATGTTACAACTTAACATTATTGAATATGTGTTGTATTTAAGTTAGATTATTTTTTTTTATTATTTAATAAATGCATATTTCATTAAAAACTTGGTTTGATCGCGATCGAATCAGTAAAATTTTGTGAGACTAGTTCAGTTTTAAATCCGGTTTCTAAAACATTGTTCTTTACTTATAACTCATAATGTTAATTTTTTTTCTCACCTTAATAATGTTTTTGTATTTATTTTTTTTTTTCATTCTACGAAGTTTATTTAACCAGGAAAAAGAAGTAAGGAAACGGTTCACGGGGGTGGGGACTTGAGTTTCATTTAAGTAGAATAATAGAATGAAGAAGAAATTTATCATGTTCATGGTAGGTGGATCACTAGTATCGCGGAAAATTATAGTTAATTAGTTATCACAAATGGTCACGAGTTTCAAATATAAATTTGTTGTAGACTTGGAAAAATAAGACTTATCAATTTCAAATGTCATCCACGAGTTAAAGTAGTGAGCCAAATAATTATTTTGGTACAGTAAATCTGTGTATGAGATAATCAAAACGGTAAACACATATATTATGAAAAGGATGCTTTTGATGATTTTTTTCAATCAAATACCACATAAGACAAGATATAAGGTGTAAAAAAAATTATAATCCATTTGTGTATAGTTGAATAGATTTAAGTGTACTCAAACAATTGTTGCAAGTATTTTAGCTTTTTTCTTATCTGTTTGAGAGAGTGATCATTGCGAATCGACGTGCTATCGATCATCAAGTTTTCAGTAATCCCATAATATTAAAGGTTCTATGTACTTCACATCCCACATAGAAGTTTTTTTAGTTGGGTATACGGAAAAGTTTGATATCTTTAGGAACAATTAACCTAAAAAAGTTTACTACACCGTGTTCAGTTTAACAATGACACTACCCGCTCCTTTTTAATTTTTACATGATATTTAAGAAATTTCTTTAACAAGATAAAGAGATTACATTGATAAAAAAGAGATCACATTTGAAAACCTACACAATTCCATATTTTTTCCTAATATCGTACTTTTTCTTCTCAACAAATGCTTTATCTGCATCCTCCATCCCAGTCGTATCGTATTTTAAAAAATCCATATCTAGAGTAAATTTTTGGTGATCGATAAGCTCTTTTTTCCCCTTGGCTAGTTCAAGTTTCATTTGACATATCTGTTGCATTTCATCACCTTCAGCAGCTGTTTGTGAAGCTGGAGTTGTGTCTAACGAAGTACGTTGGCTTTTTGTTTGTGTCGATTTGTCGGGTGGAAGTTCATTTTTTACATCTTTGTAGAACGAATCCTTATCATCTTCTTCATCTTGATCTAGATATATAGGTGGAACGGAAGAAGAAGATTCAACCTGGTTTCGTTTTTTGTTTCTTCTTCCCAGGACAACTGTATCGGGACTCAACCATTTTTGTTTGTCTTTCACAAAATTCCAAATATGAAGACACTTAAAGGCTTGACCAGTTTCACTTTCATACAATTCATGTGCACGAATCAAAATGTCATAGCCGGATAAACCTGAACTTTGCTTCTCTATCAAGCTGGAGTAGATTTCATTGAATTTTTTGGTGCGAAGATGCATATCTCTCCATTTTGAAGAGCATTGATCCTTTGTCCGTTTTATCGTCACACCATCATTGTATATGTCCAATACCCGATACCAAAAAGAGTTGATTGTTTGGGCTTTGCCGACTTTAGGATCCTCAGAAACTGCAAGCCAACATTCAGCCAAATGCATTTCTTCATCGTTATTCCAAGGGACTTTCTTTGTGGATTTCTTTCTTTGTTCATTTTGTGGTGATTGAGAATGTTGTGGTGATTGAGAAAATTGTAGTGGTTGATATTGGAGTCGTGGTGGTTGTGGAAAATGACTCGAAAATTGTTGTTGACAAATTTGAGTTAGTGGCTTAGCCCCTAAAATCATGGTCTCCATCATGTTCATCTCAAGTTCAGGAGTTGAATCTGTATTGTCAGATGAATTGCTTTCCGAACTTGAACGTTCTTCCTTGATATCGCTTTGATTATCACTAGCCAGCTGGTCTAGTATATGAACTTCAGCCTTCGCATTTTCTTCGTTTGAACCTACATCATGAAACATCAGAGAGATGTCATCTGAACTTTGTAATAAGTGCATTTGACTTTCTTCGGTAGTTCTAGCTGCCTTAAGTGTGAGAGACTGAACACCATTTAGCCTCATCTCTTTTATACCTTGACCATCATATGAGGGTTTCACCACTCCAGCTGCAGAATCTTCATTCAAAGTATTTTCTGATCGTATCTTTAGTCCATCCACATCTACATCATCTACCTCAGAGGTACCCATAACTTGGTCTGATAAATATGTTGGCTCGTCTTTTATTAATTCAGATTTCTTTAACTGCCCATTCTCAGCATCCTCTGAAATTGCAGCATTTGTTTCCAGGTTAGCGCCATACTGAACATTAAACGTTTTTAACATTAAGAACTCAGCTTATCGTTTTAACTCACTCAGGTATTACAAATCTCCTATAATGCTTTCAACTGACATCAACATGGACGTTGTCAAGTCACTTCCGTTAGAAATTTATTTCGACAAAGGGCAATCGGGACATTCCAAAAACTAGTTCAAAGTTAGATAAGGCCATTTTGGGAAACACACGACCAGTATAAATAAGCATGGACCAATAATCACAGACCATACAATCATCATATCAGATAGTCTCGTCCAACTAGTCCAGTGCATTATCAGAAACATATAAGCCCCAACAGTCACATTTCATGTGTTTTACTGTATAATAATGTAGATGTGTTTGTCGAATCGGAATCTAAATGACTAAATTGAGAAATGAAAAATAAAACACAATTAAAGCAAAAGTAAGGTTAAGCTAAGCACCTTCTGTAGTGAAAGTAGTAGTGTCACCGGCTAGATTCGGAAAGTTCCCAAATGAAACCTTGCTACTAAACATAGCCATCTTCAAATATATAACTTAAACATATTCAGCTCCCTCGGAATACACGTATCAGTCTCATCAAAAAACCTACAGATTTAAAACAAAAATCAACACGATTAAACATTCAATTCGCAAACACTAAATCAACATATTAATCCGGCACTTTTGTAATAATACTAAATTGTGTAAATTGCTTATAATGCTTAAGTGTGTGAGAGAAAAAGTTGAGAGAAAAAGGAAAAGTATGGAAATAATATTATGAGTGGTAACCATACAAATGAGGATTGGAGGGGTTTATATAGGCACAACATTTGCACTAAACCCCCTCCTTAATTATAAATAAGTCCTTATCTAATTACAACAAAATCCTTCCATACATAATTCATTTAATCAAGGACTATTCTATTATATTATTACAAAACACGCACTAACTAAATAATTAAAGCTAACAACTTTAACTCACAGCAAGCACTGTATACACTACACGGTTAAACCTCATCAGAAAGCATAAAAATTTAAAAAAGTTTAACATTCAATTGCACATTAGGTCCAAGAAAGTACACTCGATCAATGACATCAGAAAAGCTACGGCCCAAATCAACATGATGAGCATTCAACTGCAACAACTAAACTCGGCTTTAGGTATTAGGCGACAACACGCACTATACATATCAACGACGCAACTATAACACGACTAGCATTCAGATGTGATACCAACCTAGATTTCAGACTCAACAAGTACTAAACTCGACTTTAGGCACTACACCGATCGAATCAAATTAACCGTCAAACGATAACCTATACAACTTAGAGGCAAATTCAACAGGATCATAACATTAATATTGCAAAATTATCATAATTAAGCTCAAATTTAACCATAGCAATTAGCAAATTTAACATTTAATTACATAATTATTAAGCTCAATTTTGGGCATCAGGCAATTTAATCAGAAAACCTAGAGCTACAGAACAAATCATAATTAGAATTCAATTGAAGAATTAATATTAATAGACAATTATATAAATAGATCTATATATACATAGCACATATATACATATAACTCTATATATCTATATATATAAACAGAGAACTGTATATAATAAATCTATATATATACATATGCATACGTATATGTACCTTTGATTATAGTAGGCGGTGAATCAATGAATGAAATTTTGAGGTGATAAATTATGAACGGCCAAGTGATAAATCCGTTAAAATGATTCAACGAATTGAGATGGGTTTTGAGTTTTTGTATTAAAAAGTAACCTTTTTTTTTTCCATTTTAACGTACAGCTTTATCGTTTCTAATTATCTTTTTCATATTAAGATCATGTACCGCGCAACGCGGTAGAGGTGGTGAGGAAGATGTGGTTGTGGCGATGTCAAGTGTTATAGGTTAATGTAAGTTGTGAAGTGGAAATTTTTAGAAGATAAATGCTTAAAGTGTTAATTATTAAAATAAAGGTTTAGAGCGTAAATTAATTCATTAAGGGCAAATTTGTTATTTTATAAAAACTCTTTCCATAGTGGGTGTTTATTAAGAGTAATTTAGTAATTCCGTATATAACTATTGTGTAACTATTTCTAAAAATGGGGCGTGTGATAATAATTTTTATAAAGGAGTATAAATTTTTTTAAGTTTTATTTTATTGATTTTTTTTTTGACATGATTAATTCTCCTATACATTAGCTTAAAAATCCTCTTTGACAACAGTCATACAATGGATAACTTTGCCGACAGTCGAATCTAATATAACAAATTCATTCAAAAACTCATTAATCTACATGAACGAACACAAACACTACTTAATATAATTCATGAAAGTGTGTCGTTTGCTTGGAAATTGTTTGGGTAGACGAGGGAGGAAGGCGTTGAAAGGAAGTATCTGGGTTACTTGTTGGTATTTGTGGAAAGCGAGAAATGAAAAAAAGTTCAATAATGTAGAGGTGTGTCTTGTGAAGATCCTCTAAAGTGTAAAAGCACTCGGATTTCTTTGGTATATACATAGAATCAAGCATGTTAGTGTTAGCTGAGAAGATTGGATAAATTTTAGAATGGTGTAATCCTTGTATGTGATCGTGTAAATGTTGTATAATCTTCTTTGGTTGCTTACGATTTGTGAGAACCCGTGAATACATAGTTAATTTCAAAAATAAATAAATAAATTTGTTTTAGTTAATGAAATTAGAGTTACTTTCATATTTCCCCTCCTTAAATCATATAAATATCACATATACCCAATTTAAGTTAATAATATCATATATACTCCCTAAACTTTAAATATCATATATATATATATATATATATATATATATATATATATACATTCACATTAATTTTACCTAAAAGAAACTCTAAAATCATGACTAAAATTATTTTTAATCTCATTACATACTATTATGTCCATTTTTTTCCTTGTTAAGATCTCATAATCATCGAGAGAACAACTTGTTCAACCACTACAAACAAATTGCAAAAGCTACAAAAGTGCCAAGATTTGTATTATATTTAATATGCCAAAAATATAATCTTGATTTATGAACCAACAATCTAGCATGGCAATAGTGATCATATTTATATATATTTTTATTAGCTTCAATACATATATGCAAAACATACAGTCATATGTTTGTAATTATCACATACAAGCGTAACAAAGATATAAAAACATAAGTTGCATATCACTTTTAGTCCTCAAATACGTAATTAAAGTTTAAAAAGTAATAGAAAATATAAAACCTATGAATATAAAATATATTAACAAGTAACTAAATCAAGCAAACACTTGTGAAGAATATTGCAAATCAATATCATGAGATGAGATGTGAATAATTGAATCAGTAAATATTGTAAACCAACTCTTTGATGTGGTGTCATGAAATGAAAAAATGTAGGATCGTTTGGCTTTTTTGGAAGAAGGAAAAGAAGGATATATATAATAGTCTTAAATGAATATAAGAATATTTATTATTGTTTCTAGGATTTTATTTATATTTATATATATATATATATATATATATATTCCTATTGATTCTTTATTATGTATGCGTTTGCCATATATTATATATATATATATATATAATATTTATATTAAAGAAAATATGATTATAATTATGAAAGAACCCGAACTCATTTTAGGAAAATAAGAGAATTTTTTTTTTTTTTTTTTTTTTTTTTTACAGGACCCCACTGCGGCGCAGTGATGCAAAACACATCCACTGCGTCGCAGTGGAAACCCACGGACCAGAGAGACCAAAAGCCCCACTGCGGCGCAGTGGGTCTGAAGGACTCCCACTGCGGCGCAGTGAGCACCCAGATCAGTAATCCAAAACTTCATTTGACACTTAGATCGACTTATAACATTCCGAACCAAAACCAAACTTCATATTTACCACATTTCTAAGTTCAAATAAGTTTTAGACTCGGAAATAAGCATAACAAAGTATCCTTTGACCAAGCAATCATTTTACAACCAAACGGGTCATTTACCCAAGTTGACACATTACAAAAGACGACATTCAAAAATTGGAAATTTCGGCATGACCCATTCGTAAAATCATCATCCAAACCTGTTACGGATTATGAGTTCTCCAAAACACATTTAAACAAAATCAATACATTACAACTACTAAACGACCCATTTAAAATACCCAAAAACTCGAGTCTAACACTAGACATCATAATAATTTTCCAAAAGACAAAACAAGAGTACAAAGAGCCGATAGTTCAAAGGGGTCACTATGGGTCCTATTACCAATACCATTATCCGCATTTAGCTAAAGCAACCCATATCCATTAAGCATCTTTAACTTCAATCTTTACATTACTTAACTTTCTTCCGCATCCGGGACAACCTATAAAAAGGTAAACAACTAAAAGAATAAGCCAAAGCTTAGTGAATACCATTGCATACGTTTATACATACGAAGGAGGGCAATGTACAAGGACTGTTGCATATAGACTATGACACCGTCGTGTCATATCTATAATACTCACCTTGCACGCTAAACAACATATATGGATCCATTAGAGAATATCGGGGTTCTTAGGCCCCGAGAGGTTCTTAGGCCTTTTCTCAACAACAATAGGGGTTCTTAGGCCCCTGAGGTTCTTAGGCCTCATCAGTGCAATGCCCCACATGGGCTCAACGCCAAATCAATTACCATGCTCGGATCATTCACGTCTCATGGTAATTGACCCAACGTATACATAAAGGTATGCAAGAGTACTCACCTCCTTCGCGACCACAAATCAAAAACCATCAAAACCGCAATTACACAATAGTTATGCTTCAACCTGGCAATAATTCACAAATACATATAATGTCATCAAACACACACAAGGTCACTTAGCCACATTCAGTTGCATCTTAGAACCAAACCCATCTTTTATAGTCTCACATTGTTCTTAGTTTGATTTCCAACATATTCGCCTCTTACATCATTATCATAAGGCCAAACTCATTTTTATACGAAAAGTATCCTTTTCATTATTTGACCAAGGTGACTTCACACAAGCATAACTTGAGTTCTACTTACTCTTTTAACATGATTCCAGTGGCTAAATTTACATGACACATATACCTATCTTTTATCTTTAGTGACCAATATGTGAATTGTCCTTCCAAGGTGACTTCTGGTCGTTTTTAAAAACCGACACTGCTGCTGTTAAACAGCTTTGACCTTACTGACTTCAAATGACCATAACTTGAGTTCTACACAATATTTTGACCTCATTCCAGTGGCCACTTCTTCTTAACACATTTTAGCACATTTTATCTTCAGTGACCAACACAAGATTTGACTCATATACGTGAGTTTTACTCGTTTTAAAAACTGACACAGAATTATTTTTGCTGAAAGATCAGCATGACGACCCTGAATTCAAAAATTCATAACTAGAGTTCTACTTCGTCTTTTTAATCCATTCCAGTGGCAAAATTTGCTTAACACAATAAGCTACATTTTCTTTTTAGGACTAAACCAGTGAAAACTCTGTCATGAGGGTGTTTAACTCGTTTGAAGGTCGGGGTCAGAATCTGTCCAACTAATTCTCACTATCATTCAACCAAATCTATCATGCAACCCAAATTAAAACCCTAAATTTGATTAAATTACAACAACCCTAACTTGAATTATAGAAATTAACTCATATAGATGAAAACCCCCAAATTTTCCAATTCAAGAACCCTAATTTTATAAGATAATTTAACAAGAATCAAAATTAGGTTAAAGTAATATTACCTTCAAGAAAATAACTAAAATTGAGATTGAAATTACACTTTTCTTCTCCTTTCTTCTTCCTAATTTCGGCCTCCACCACCCACATAAACCCTAAGCCTTCAATTTCTATTAATAATGGAGATGATTATTATTATTATGCTTGAGAGATGAATCTTTAATCTTGAGATTTGAAGTTTCAATTGCATGGATTGAAATAGGATTGAATAATCAAGAAGGGAAGAAGAAGGTAATGGAGAAATTGGGTTCAATAATAAGTGGGAGTGTGGCTGGCAACCTAAGGGAATGCCACGCCCCTTTTCTAATTTTAGTGAAAAAGATACCTGCTATTCGTTAAGGTTCCAACTAAATTAACCCCGTATCCAAAAACAAAACACTAGGAATTTATTTTAATGTTAAAACTATAATAAAGGTTTATTTTCATTGGCTTAAAAATGTCGGGATGTTACCATTAGTCCAACAAATTTGTGTTATTTTTTGTGCCTAACTTAACTTTTTTCGTCTCTCTAAAAGAAAATCATAGAAAACAATCACATAGTAGTATTATTAAAGTACTTTGCTTTTTATAGTTTTTCCACTATGCTCCATATTCTCATTCTAATATTACCAATCAATTATGATATTGTACTTGTATGAATTACAAGGCGATCTATCCGGGGGTTTTTCCTGTGAACTACCGCGATGACATCCTGCCCGGTGGGTGTAGAGATCACATATGGAGTGAACAGCCTCTGACCAAAAAACGAACGTTTAAAAAAACAACAAAAATTATTTATGATATTGTAATCCTATCTTTATACAAACAATAAACATTAGTACAGTACTATTTTGGTTAATTTCAAAATAATCAGAATCCTAGCAAAAACAAACTCCTTTACACTCACCAATAATCCCCACAAGAACACACTCCATCTTTAAAAGTATGAAATCGATTAACATCTCTAAATACTATCTCTGTTTCAGTAATCTTGGATATAAACTTGATTGCAACATGGCAATCCTCACAAACATTAAGGTTCTTCTTAATTAAAAGCTTGGTCTTAGGAGGTGTACTAATCAACCCAAATGCAATTGCCAATCTTTCACTATGTCTACACAAACTTGTTCTCTTTTCATCATCATCTACATCATGAAACACCGGTGTCGTGTTTGGTACATATCCGGCTTCTAACATCAATTTCTCGACCCTTTCTAACTCTGCGTTTATCTCATCGCACATTGGATGAGACGTGTCATTAGTAAGAAATGAGTGAACTTTATTATTCACTTCTATCCAACTATACGCGTCGTCTTTTTTTAGATCCTTATCAGTCATCCATTTGCGAATCTTTTCAACTCCTTTGTAGTTCCCTGCTTGTGCGTAGATATTTGACATGATCACGTAGTTTCCTGGTTCTTTTGGATCAAGCTCAATTAGCTTCTCTAATGCTAGTTCAGCTAACTCGACATTACCATGAATTTTGCACGAATTTAGCAGTGCACCCCAAACGCCAGAATCTGGTGTAACAGGCATCTTATTGATCATATCGTAAGCCTCATCTAAACGGCCATAACGACCAACTAGATCAATCATAGACGAATAATGTTGAACAGTGGGACTTATTTTATATTCGTGTATCATTAAATCGAAAAACTCACGACCTTTGTTTAACAAACCTCCATGATTACAAGCAGAGAGAACGCCCACAAACGTTATATGATCAGGGCGTGTATCACGGGTCATTTTCTCAAATAAATCTAGCGCTTCCATAGCATGTCCGTGCATTGCATACCCGGTTATCATAGCGTTCCAAGAAACAACCCGTTTTTCCATTAAGCTATCGAAAACAGTTCTAGCAACTTTAAGCAGACCACTTTTAGCATACATATCAACAAGTGCGGTTTTCACGTTATCTTGAATATTAAACCCTTGTCTCCAACTATATCCATGAAGCTCTCTCCCTCGGGGAAGAGCCGACATGTCAGCAGCAGACGAAATTGCAGTAACAAGTGTCGAGACAGTAGGTCGCACACCATTCAACGCCATCTCACCGCACAAAACCAAACACTCCTCAGGAAACCCATTTTGACCATACCCCGCTAGCATAGAGTTCCACAACACAACATCCCTATCACCTATTCCGTCAAACACATTTCTCGCCCTACTCACATTTCCACACTTGGCGTACATATCAACCAACGCGGCCCCCACAAACGTGTCCTTCTCTCGCCCGGTCCTTACCACATGCTCATGCACGTCTCGTCCCACACTCTCGACACTCAAACTAGAACACGCTTTCAAAACAAAAGGAAACGTAAATTTATCCGGCACAACCCCATGATCAACCATTTGATAAAATAACTCAACCGCGACTTCATACGGTCCATTCCAAGCATACCCACGAATCAAAACGTTCCAAAGGAAAACATTTCGTTTAGGAATTTTATCAAACAGTTGGTGTGCATAGGACAAAAAGTTACATGAGCAATACAAGTCCACAAGTTTTGTAGCTATAATGGTGTCATGGGCTAACCCGGTTACGGCCAAATGGGCATGAAGCTGCTTGCCGGGTTGTATGGCTCTCCGAGCAGTGAAGGTTTTAAGGATTGATTGGTATTGTAAGTGTGAAAGATTGGTTAAATGGGCTGTTTTTTGAGCGTGTGAGTGATACATATATCCACATTTGTATCTATAATTTGGTGAAAAATGATATTTCTTGAATCTTGATGTATATTGAATTCGAATTAGCATCATTATAATTTTGTTTATTACATACTAAAAGTGTAACATTTGATATAATTTGCTAAAATGTTTTGGTGAGAAAAAAACTTAATGTGACAAAAACAAAAGACTTTTGTACATGATAGTCTTCTATTAAACCATCGTTTATCTATCTTCACAAAAATGAATCAAATATTTGTTACACATATGTGTAATAATATGAAAATGGAACTCAACTAGACAAAGTCGTCCAGCCTAAAAAGATCAGGCCTCCGAAGATCGAATAAGTCTTTAGTTGCCAGGCTCCTATCAAGCTTTTGAAGGTCCGGACATAACGCCCTTCAGAGTTCAGACCACCTTTAAAGGGTCCGGACATAGCTATTGTATAACCCTGTATCTATATATAGAACTTTAAATTATATAACCATTAACCAACAGGCTGTGAGTTCAATTATCACGCAACACATTTGATGTAAAATTATTCTTTTATTTCTTTTATACTTCAAGTATAAACTAGTAAGAACCAACAAACTGAAACTGAAACTTATTCACATTAAACACAAAGCATTCATTGTTACAAATTAGACCAGATCATGGCCTACAGTTGAACTTGATAAACATACAAATTTCTCATGTCCAAGGTCCATCACCATGACAACATATAACACAATCGAAGACAAAACCATGGTACAAAACTACATCGTTTGTTGTATTAACTCTTATTTCCGTTCGTTGCAAATTATTTACCAAGAACATCAGCCAACGACTTGTTAATGATCTGAAACAGCTCTTTCCTGTAAAACATTAACATACAGTTATTCCGACTGATATTTCTCTAAGCTAAAGGTGCACAATCAATGTGTGGATGTAGACAAGGCACGGGTGGGGTTAAGCCTGATCCTTCACTTCATACGGCAACAAGGGTCTGATCGTCCTAACCAACACTAATAAACGACTATTTTCATTCTTACTATTTTATTTCATCTTTTTTTTTTTTCTTTTCAAAAATACATTTCTAAGCATTTGTATTTGAAAAACATAATTTGTGAATGATAATTTCAAAAGTATATTAAATATATCAAACTCATATATAATAAAAGAGTAAATAACAATATAAGAAAATCAGAAAAGTATGTCTATATAGCATGGCAAATACTTTTTTTCACAAATAGAATCTGTTACCTGTCAGGTTTGAATAAGAGATAGCGATACGTGAACCACTGAAAGTCAAGAAAAATGGTAATCAACATTGAGAACAATAACATCCTTATATGAACTTAGTGCTGCATAACTTTACTTACTGTCGAGAATAAAATGCCAATGAGTTCAAATACGCTTGGGACAACAGGAAGTTTGTCGATAGCCTACTTACATGAGAGATACAAAGTTAGAATATTCATTAATGTGAACTGGTGCATACACATATAGATTGTTTAAAGAATTACGGAGTAAAAGATAATATGAGTATATGACCAATAAGCACATTTTTAAGAAATAATGAAAGGCCTTGTTGATATTTAAAGTGCATCAAATCAGATTAAAAGGAGCGTTTACTTAAATTTTATTTTCAGAATATCATTTTTGTTAAAGCGGGTGTGAAACTCATAATCTAATAGTGAAAAACTGGTTGTTATGACATAAAGCGTGTCACAGGACACATTCTTTAAAAAATGGTGAGTTTGATGATAATACTGGTGCTGGTAATATACTTGCTCATAACATTGATGTTATGCATGCTTATAGCAGCCCAAACAAATCAAACATATGGACAAGTTGGCTTATAAGAGCCTAAATGAGATCATAGGAGAAAAAAATCTCGAAATTATTTGCAAAAAGAGCTTGAGCTGATTTATTCTAGCTTTTCAAGCCACAAGCCAAGCCTGGCCTTACCAATTTCACAAGCTTAAGCTTTGGTTTGGGTCAGCTCAAATATACGTCTAGTAGGATTTTCGACTACTAAGGATCCGAATCAACACTCAACAGATAAGATTTCATTGGCTGCCAAGATTGGTATGTTGAGTTGTGAATATATATACAAGTTAATGCACTTTAACAAAATGGGTTCATAAGGGTGGCGTGTTTAACTCGGAATCATAAAAACTGAGTTTAACTCTTTCTTTTTTAAGGAAAAGCTAATGAATGTATTAATTTATATCGAAAGCTTGAACACCTCGACCAAAGTAAGAAATCTTAAAACCTCGGTCAAAACCATGTCTTGAGAGACCAGCCATATTGGAGCGTAGAGGAGGCAAAAGGGGGTCAGGTGAAAGCAGGCAATTTATAAGTGCTGGCCATTACAGGTCGGATTGTATCTCGTAAATAGCTAATGAGTTAGATATGATGACAAAAACTACTTACTTTTAGCCCTAAGAAAAATTCTTAATAAAAAACAACTTGCGACATTTTAAGCATCTTAATACATATGGAGTATTATGCTATTAGCCTGTTGCTGTCCAATTTAACCCAATCAGCCCGTTTGACATGTCACATATCTGACTAATATCCTACATTTGACCCACTATCATTAAGGGGGTCAATCAAATAAGAACAGCCTTAAAATAAGAACACGGTGAGAACACTTAAAAACTACATTTTGATGCATTAAAAGTCCATAAAACTAACATAGTGTATAACTAATTATCATTATTTAAGTGTTTAACAACACATTGCTTTGTCAAAATCGAGAAAATCATGTTTTTTGTTTTGTGCATCCATCTTGGATGCATATTCATCAAAATGGATGCATCCAACAAAAAACGTGATTTTTTCGATTTTGACGAATCAATATGTTGTTAAACACTTAAATAATGATAATTAGTTATACACTATGTTAGTTTTATGGACTTTTAATGCATCAAAATGATGTTTTTAAGTGTTCTTACCGTGTTCTTATTTTAAGGGTGTTCTCACTGGAGTGTTACCCTACATTTGATATATATATATATAATTGATTAACCTTATATATCTTGTTTCCATACAAACCTCTCTCCATCCCAACTAGTTTGGGAGAAAAAGTTGTCAGAAGTTGATTTCCCTCAACATCTATATCTCTCAAAAGCGACTAGGAAAGCCTTTCCGGACACAACATCTCATTGTTATCATTAAAGTTCATTAAACATACAAAGAATCAGCGTTTACCGTGACTACAGTTAGTGAAGCCCATAAAGCGACAACAGATGCAAATCCAAGTCCAAAAAGAGCAAGTCGATCTTCAGGTGTATCCCACTGTTTGCACAGAACACATAGACAAGCATTTAAGAATTAAGATTCTAGAGAATGAAAAAAGCCGTTAGTGGGAACACACAAACTGCAAACCAAATACAGGAAAAGCGTCAGTTTTATCACGCACAAGTAAAGCCAGGTCGTGATTTCAACCCATAAACTTGAATTATTTAGTGTTCATTATGTTTTATCTCAAACGGGTCAAATGCGTAGTCAAAAAGTTAAGCTAAGAAGGAAACAGGTGTAAATGGCTGAGCAGCTTTCACGGATCAAAATCTGCACAAACTGTATTTGTAATACAAAAATGACAAGACCTCTGAATCTTTCTATTTAAACAATTACATTATCATCAAAATGATTTAAGTTTTTGTACCACAATTAACTTAAATTTCTATATAAATACAGATTTTGAATAATTAGTGTTTTGGTTCGACCGTCCCCAAAGGTACCCATTTGACCCCTTATCCAACCCACCCACTTTGCAACCTCTACGCACAAGACGCACATTTGTGGAGGACTTACGAAACTTCGGACAGACTGAACAATGTCTAAGGAGGTAGAGGACTCAGAGCTTCCACTGCTAGCCTTTGCAATAACGGTAACACGACCTTGTCGTCCTGCAGTAATGGCATCATAAGGTTTGACAAAACATTAGTTTTGTGATGTTTCGGTTTTTTTGGAAAAGCAGTAAACTTATACACCATTAATCACCAAGGAAAAATCACACTAGACCTAGCCAGGTTTTGAACCCTGGTCCCCAAACAATTGCTTGGTGTTTCATTTGACATATTACATACAAAAATGAAACATATCTATAATACCTAAAAATAAAGTATATAACTAATCTAAGAAAAATTAAAAAGCCACAATATATGTAATGTAAATGACTGATTTAAAAAAAAAAATTAAAAAAAAAAAAAGTTACCTCCAGTGGGTGAAAAAATAGTGTGAATCTGAACTGGTGTGCAAAAGGGTCTGTTTTCACAAGCAAACAGTGGAGAAAAAGGCAAACTGGAAACCAAATTAGCCATTACTTACTTTTATTATTATGTATATATCTCTCTCAAAAACTATAGATATGAAATTATCAAAAATCAAGTGCAGATTGATGAAATATTGGAGAGAGTGAAGTGATTGATTTATCACCACATAAATTATCAGCCTAAACAGAAAATACATAAATTGATAAAGATAGTTACCAAATAAATATGTGATTAAATAGAGATGATAAAAACGGGGATGTAGCTCAAATGGTAGAGCGCTCGCTTTGCATGCGAGAGGCACGGGGTTCGATCCCCCGCATCTCCATTTCCATTATCTTTTGTGGTCAAAATTTTGAACTATTGAAAATGGTTCAGAAACGGTTATAGAATATCTTTCATTCTTGAGTTAACTTTTTTTCCAAAATCAGATTTGTAGTTTTCAGCCTTCCGTTAACTTTTTTTCCAAAATCATCCTTGTGGTTTGCACTTCGTCTCTACTTTTGTTAAGTCCCCTCATGTGCAAGTCATGTGAGAGACATTTTCGTCATTTCACTTCACTTCTTTCCTATTTCTTTAAAATCACCCATGTTGTTTGTTGTTTTTCATATGAGATAAACAAGTTGATGTTGTAGGACAAACAAAATATCAAAAACGGGTGATTGATAAAAGATGTTTTTCATACTTTCTTTGACTTAGAAAAAATTTTGTCGACCACCCGTTTGTGATACTTTGTTTGTCCTACAATATCAACTTGTTTATCTCATTAGATACTTGCAGTGCCGATAAGAACTTGAAATTTGATGTTAACAATTCTCCTTATCCGGCACAGCGAACCATGATTCCGTTTCTTCAAATGGGACTTGTTGTTTATACATATTATAACATTCACAACTGTATATGTATATAAATAAAAAATTATGCAGACAATGTATTTGATCAAATGTCTCAAATAAAAATTTAACAACAGGGATGGAAATTGAAAAAACAACAAACCACATGGATGCTTTTAAATAAATAGAGAATAAGTGAAGTGAAATGACGAAAATTCCACTTACGTGACTCGCACATGGAGGGACTTAACAGAAATAGGGACGGAGTGCAAACCACAGGAATGATTTTGGCCTAAACATTAACGGAATGATGAAAACTGCAAATTTGACAAACCACATGGACGATTTTTGCACTGAACCCTTCATTCTTTCTTGAAGAAATATTCAACAAACACAATGAATTTTTAAACCATACAATGTAAACATGTATGGAAAGTTTGATTCTTTCTAAATCTCTGTAACGATTGGACACATGATAATTAATGGGGTAGACGCATTGCCCTTGAGCTCGGTTAATAATGCACCTAAAGAACCACAGGAGGAACATACGAGTACTTTAGAATATACTAAGAGTATAAGGAAATGATTTAAAATGGATCGGATAAGCCCGAAGAATAAAAAAAATAATGAATGTCAAGTAGAATGAACCTAGTAGATAACAATTCTTGTGACCAGAATACTTGACTTCCGAATGTGATAAGTTTCACACTAGTGTTTATAAAAACTTCGATCATTAACGTGTTGTGAGGGTATTGAGTATTCTTGCAATCAAAATTTTATATTTTGAACGACATATTATTCTAATCCTACTCCTAAATTACATAAACACTTAGGATAGAACATAAGACTTTTAAAAAATCCCTAATTAATCTACCCCTGCAAATATGGGAAGTAGGACTTGAACTCAGTGGATCATTCCAATGTCAAAAACATTACCAGTGGGACACCAACCACATTGACTTTTGAAATCAAACTATCAAAGCAAAAACAAAAAGAAGATAATAACCAAGACGTTTATCAATTCTTTCAACCATCATCTAACAAAAGGTACATGCCCGTCTATATAATTAATCATTAAAAAAAGAACATATTTTTAACATGAAATCCACAAATAATCTAGGCTAATACAGTCAAGAAATAATCTTATTGATAAACGCCTAATTTACATGACCTTAATGGATAAAAATGACATGTTTTGTGAAGGTTAATAGAAGATTAGGGCGTGTTTATGTTTGATTAAGTGTTTCAGGTCATAAGTTGCAATTTGGAGCTGAAAGGATCAAACACGGGTCAAGAAGCAAGTCGAATGAAGTTCAAGGAAGAAATCTGGAAATCTGGAAATTACAATGGGCGTAAGCTACGCCTATGGAGGCCGTAGGTTACGCCAGGGAAAAGTTGAAGGGGCGTAGGTTACGCTCAGGGGGGCCGTACCTTACGCCTATTGCTGAACAAAAATCCGACTTTTTGGGTTTTATTTAATTTTCAGTTTATATCATTCCATTCACGACTTGTGGAAGTTACAACTCATTTTTTCTCATCCCTGGAGCAGTTCCTAACATTCCCAAAACCCCAATTTCATCATCAAATCATAAATTCATGGAGATGACAATCCAAATTGAAGATTCAATGATGAAGACTTTAGGCTAATTCTCTTTTGATCATTCTCATGTGAATAATTATGTAAGACAATTGTATTCAACTTTTCTTATATTCAAGTTGGATTAGATGTTTAATTCTTAATTGTGTTTTGCATCTAATGTTATTTGGAATTGAATGAATGGTTACTTGTTTATAACTTTGAATGAATTTCATCTATCTTTTGATTTCAAATTATTGTTGATCATGGATTATTGAAAAAATCTCTTATAACTTGTAATCTAGTTAATGAATAGATAATTTAGTTGTGTCAATTCCCCGGTTTTCGTTATCGTGAATCATCACAACCTAATTAATTAGTTCTTAGCATTCATTCAATCCAAACTTATAACGAATCATGTCTATGTGATTTCCAACGAATATAAGTTAGGTTATACTTTTGAAAACATAATTTGAAGCATGAGAATGGTCCCTTTTATTTAATTGAATTATTTTGTTAATTTCACAATCAATTTTAGTTGTTAATCAAAACAATCAATCAATCAATTTTAAGTTTATGTCTAGTTTAAGTAACCTTTTAACTTGTTTAACACTTTCCCATGATTCCCTGAGGATACGATACTCGACTTACCCATACTAGTTATAGGTATTTAGTTTATATTTTTGATCGGTCCAATGACATCGATCAAATTTTGGCGCCGCTGCCGGGGAATCGGTGTGCAAAGTGTTAAAATTTGTTTTTAAATTAGTTTACTTAAAATTTTCAGAAAAATACAAAAAGAATTAGTTTAGTTTTAGTTAGTAGTTGTTTATTTCCTTTTAATTTTTGTAGTTCAGTGTTACCCGAGGTGTGTTGCTTGTGTAGATTACAGGTTGTTTATGCATACGAGGTATTCAAAGAAGAAATCACCTTTGTTGTTTGATCCGGAAATTGAGAAAACAGCTAGGAGAAACCGAGTACTTCACCGTGCAACCATGAGTGACCCCGGTAACTCACAAAGAAACATTCCACCTACCGGAACTCCACCACCAATCATCCAACCCACCGGAATTCAACAAGAAACCAACCTTGACCCAAACAACCAACTTCTAAACCAACATCAACAACAAAACCCACCCCGATCCGTGAGGAGTGGTTTCACAACTCCTCACCGATTTGGAACACCAACCTATGTTGGAGATGGATCACGGTATACGGAGGAGTCGGTGTATGATAGAGTTGATCATTTGGACGATGGGAGGTTTGATGATCATTCGGATGGGTATGATTGGAATGATGGGGAAGATTATGTACAACCACAAAACATTCAATACCCCCAATATAACCAACCTCAATACATCAACCAAAGAGTTCCTCAAGGACCACCACCACGTCAATACCGTCGTGGAATTCCACCCAATCACCAACCACACAACCGTGCCATGCCAAACATGAACTATCAACCTCCACCACAAGGAGTTGATAGTCATTTCCGACCCGCCATAGCCATTAATGCTTCACCTATAGTACCACCGGTTTTGAGGGGTAGAGCTTTTGAAGTTAGACCTCAATGTTTGAGTATTTTGCCAAGTTTTTATGGGAAAGCAACGGAGGAGCCTTATTTGCACTTGTCGGAGTTCGAGGCTATTTGTGGAACTATTGGAGGGCAAGGATTTTCACCGGATGAAGTTAAACTAGTCTTATTTCAGTTCACTTTGAAGGATAAAGCAAAGCAATGGTTCTTAGAATTGCCATCGGGTAGTATCTTCACATGGGCTGAAATGCAACAACAATTTTTGGATGAATATTATACCATGCAAAAGACTAGTGATGCAAGGACTTCCATTAGAACTTTTCAGCAACAATCGGGTGAAACATTTCATGAATCATTCAAGAGGTTTAATGAGTTGTTGAGAACATGTCCACACCATGAGATTGCTAAATGGGAGTTGATCACGGCTTTTTATGATGGTTTGCTACCGGAAGAGAAAAGAGATGTGAATTCGATTAGCAATGGTACCTTCTTGACTAATCCCGAAGATGTTGATTGGGAATTCTTGGAGAAAATGAGTGTGAATTCGAAAAGGCAAGCTCAATCGAATAGGAGAGCAAGGCATCCAATAGCTTCTACTTCATCAATAAGTGATCAAGCCACCAAAGATCGACTTGAAGCATTGGAACGAAAGTTTGCTAAGTTGGGGAAAGCTGAAAATCGGGGTGTTGCTCAAGTTTCTCAAGAATACCCGATTTGTGAGAGTTGTGATGAACTTGGACATACGGCTTTGCAATGTCCATTGGTCCCGGAACATGTTGAAGAGGTGAATCAGGTGTATGGAGAAAAGAGGCCATTTGACATGAACTCCAACACTTATCACCCGGGAATGAGAAACCATCCAAATCTTCGGTATGGAAATTCTTCAAATCAACTTAACCCGAACTTTCAAGGAAACAACCAAACCGGTGGAGTACCATCTCAACCATTCCAAGGCCGAAATTACAATCAAGGAAATTACCAAGGTGGCCAAAATCAGGGAGGATTCAATAGAGGCTACCCAAGGAACTATCAACAAGGTAATAACCAAGGTGGACCTTCGGGAAGTAATGATGTGTCAACCCGAGAAATTATGGAGTATTTGAAAGAGATGGATAGGAAGAATGAGATTCGGGATAAAACGATTGAGAGTTTGCAAAAGCAAGTTGGGCAATTGGCAGAGGATGTATCGGAATTGAGGAAGAATCCGGGAAAGCTACCAAGTGATACGAAGATCAATCCACAACATCAAAGTGGCGGCTCCAAGAATGTCAAAAATGTGGAAATCAACAATGTAAGTCTTCTTCGTAGTGGTAAAGTTTATGATAATAAAGTTGTGCCTCCATCATCACTTGTTGATGGTGTGGTGGAGGATGTTGATGAGAATGAAGATAGTGAGCATGAACCGGAATTTGTTCTACCTAAACCAACTAAAAAAGTGTCTTTTAAAGAGGTAGAAAACAATAGGTCTAGTGGTAAATTTTCTGAAAAACAAGGAAATGATATGGAGGGTAATACCATTCCTTTTCCTTTGGCTTTGATTGATCCAAAACTTAGGCCTACACTTAAGAAAAGAGGTCCCCATGAGGAAGAAATGTGGGAAATTTTTAAACAAGTGAAAATTAATATACCTCTTATTGACATCATCAAACAAGTTCCGGCTTAAGCTAAACCTTCACGTGATGCTCAAAGAAGGTTGAATCCTCATATGCGTGAAGTGGTGAAGAAAGAGGTGCTTAAGTGGTTGGATGCTGGAATTATTTACCCAATTTCGGATAGTACATGGGTAAGTCCAACACAAACGGTGCCTAAGAAAGCTGGAATTCAAGTGGTGAAAGGAGATAGTGGTGAACAAATTGCTACTCGACCCATCACCGGGTGGAGGGTATGCATTGACTACCGGAAGTTGAACACCGCTACTTCAAAAGATCATTTCCCATTGCCATTCATTGATCAAATCATCGAAAAGCTTGCAGGTCAGAAGTTTTATTGTTTTCTAGATGGTTATTCGGGTTATAATCAAATTGCTATCCATCCCGATGACCAACACAAGACCACATTTACATGCCCATATGGGACTTTTGCCTTTAGGCGAATGCCATTCGGGTTATGTAATGCTCCCGCCACCTTCCAAAGGTGCATGATGAGTATCTTCTCGGATATGGTCGGTGATTCCATAGAAATCTTTATGGTTGATTTTTCAATCTTTGGCCAAACCTTTGAAAATTGTCTTAATGAGCTCACTAAAGTTTTGAAAAGATGTGTTGAGACAAATTTGGTTTTAAGTTGGGAAAAGAGCCACTTCATGGTTCAAGAGGGGACGGTTTTGGGTCATGTGATTTCAAGTAAAGGCATGAAGTTGACCGGGCCAAAATCAAAGTCATTTCTACTTTACCCCCTCCAACCAATGTTAAGGGTGTCCGTTCTTTTCTTGGACATGCCGGATTTTATAGAAGGTTCATAAAAGGATTTAGTGTCATTACCAAACCATTGTGCAATTTGTTGTTAAAAGATGTACCATTTGTGTTGATAGTGAATGTTTGAAAGCTTTTGAAACCTTAAAAGAGAAATTGGTTGAAACCCCCATTTTGCAATCACCTAATTGGTCCATGCCATTTGAAATCATGTGCGATGCAAGTGACTTTGCCATTGGGGTTGTTTTGGGACAACGGGTGGACAAGAAACCCGTTGTGATCTATTATGCAAGCAAGACTTTATCGGATGCCCAACTGAATTATATAACCACCGAAAAAGAATTGCTTGCGGTTGTTTATGCTCTTGACAAGTTTCGTTCTTATATTTGTGGTAGCAAGGTTATAGTGTACACAGATCATAGCGCGGTCAAGCATTTGATGGAAAAGAAGGATGCAAAGCCAAGGCTAATTAGATGGGTATTGCTACTACAAGAGTTTGAAAGTTTGGAGAAATTGAGATTGAGGATCCGAAGGATGGAGTGAAGCAAATGGTCAATGGACACCGTTTGAAGCCTTATTTGGATGCAAGCGACATCAATGGAGCTACAACGGAAATGGTGAACTTCATATCAAGTCCACCATCCTATGAGGTTGCATGAATCAAATTGAGGTAATGTCGGGCCGAGGACAATAAACTTAGCGCTAAACGGGAGGCAACCCGTTGTTTGTTTGTTATATGGCTTCATTTTCGGTATGTTTCACTTTCGTGCATGTTTATTTAGTTGTTTTAGTGTTTTGTTGCATAAGTTACACAAGTTGGATAATTCTCAGCACCTATTTGCATGTGGAGGTCATTTCAGCGGTCAAAAGACAGGTTACAAGGTTTTAAATTGTGGTTTGTGTTGGCCTAGTATCTTTAAAGATGCCGCTAAATTTGTTAAGAAATGTGTGAGGTGTCAACAATTAGGTAGTATTACTAAGAGGAATGAAATGCCCATGCAACCCATTTTAGTTGTTAACATATTTGATGTTTGGGGCATTGATTTTATGGATCCCTTCCCTAATTCTTTTGGTAATTACTACATTTTAGTGGCCGTAGACTATGTTTCCAAATGGGTAGAAGCCATAGCCACTAGAACCAATGACCATACCGTTGTGTGCAAGTTTGTGCAAAGTAACATTTTCTCAAGATTTGGAATCCCTCGTGTGATCATAAGCGATGGGGGGTCTCATTTCAAAAAAATTCAGTTTGGAAAACTTCTCAAACGGTATGGCATAAACCACCGGATTGCCACCCCATATCACCCACAAACAAGTGGGCAAGTTGAAGTGTCCAATAGGCAAATTAAGGAGATTTTGCAAAAGACGGTAAGACCCGATAGAAAAGATTGGTCAACCAAACTTAATGATGCTTTATGGGCTTACCGTACTGCTTTCAAAACACCTATTGGCACTACTGCTTACCGGTTGGTTTATGGAAAAGGTTGTCATCTTCCAATAGAATTGGCAAACATAGGGCATTGTGGGCCGTTAAGGCTGTTAATTTGGACTTTGAGAATGCAGGTAAGGAAAGAAAGTTGCAATTGTGCGAATTGGAAGAATTAAGGAATGAAGCATATGAATGCGCATCGACCTACAAGGATAAGATGAAGGCGGTTCATGATGCCAAATTGAAGAAAAAGGTGTTTGAAGTTGGCCAAAAGGTTTGGCTTTACAATTCAAGGCTCAAATTCTTTCCGGGAAAGCTCAAGAGCAAGTGGATGGGTCCATATGTTATTACAAGAGTTGGAAAGTTTGGAGAAATTGAGATTGAGGATCCGAAGGATGGAGTGAAGCAAATGGTCAATGGACACCGTTTGAAGCCTTATTTGGATGCAAGCGACATCAATGGAGCTACAACGGAAATGGTGAACTTCATATCAAGTCCACCATCCTATGAGGTTGCATGAATCAAATTGAGGTAATGTCGGGCCGAGGACAATAAACTTAGCGCTAAACGGGAGGCAACCCGTTGTTTGTTTGTTATATGGCTTCATTTTCGGTATGTTTCACTTTCGTGCATGTTTATTTAGTTGTTTTAGTGTTTTGTTGCATAAGTTACACAAGTTGGATAATTCTCAGCACCTATGTTTGAGAATTAAGTTGGGGAAGGGAGTTCATTTAGATGTTATTGCAAAAGTTTTAAAACAAGTTTTTGTGGCTGTAGTTAAAAAAAAAAAAAAAAAAACGAGTCGGCGTAAGCTACGGCCCTAAGGGCGTAGGTTACGGTCCCCTGGAAAGTCCAATTAGAGCTTACGCCCATTTCCTTCTGCTTACGGCCCACCAGACGCCAAAAGTGACATATCCAGATAGGCGTAAGGTACGGCTCACCCTGGCGTAGGTTACGGTCCCCTGGAAAGTCCAATTAGAGCTTACGCCCATTTCCTTCTGCTTACGGCCCACCAGACGCCAAAAGTGACATATCCAGATAGGCGTAAGGTACGGCTCACCCTGGCGTAGGTTACGGCCCTGATAAACAAGTGACCTAGGGTTTTGACCTAGCGTAGGTTACGGTCCTGGAAAGTACAATTAGAGCTTACGCCCATTTCCTTCTGCTTACGACCCACCAGACGCCAAAAGTGACATATCCAGATAGGCGTAAGGTACGGCTCACCCTGGCGTAGGTTACGCCCGTTATGTCTGAGCCAGCGTAAGTTACGGTCTCCCAAGGCGTAGGTTACGGTCCCTGATAAACAAGTGACCTAGGGTTTTGACCTAGCGTAGGTTACGGTGTCCATAGGCGTACGTTACGGTAGGTGAAAACAGACATGGCGTACCTTACGGTCCTCGTCGGCGTAGGTTACGGCTGAGCCAGATTCGATTTTTTTATTTATTTTTAATAAAATCAAAAATTGAAAAATCTTTTAATATCAGCCACTTATATCGATTCACCCACATTAATTTGCACATATCTGCACTTCTCCCTCTCGATTTCTTTTTCTTCCCCAAATAATTTCATAAAACCCTAACCTTAATTTCTCCATAACTCCTTCAATTCTCCATCAATTTAAGAAATTCTTGAGGCTAAATTGCATAACTTTTCAAGGGCTACAAAACCCTTATCTTTGTTTGCTTGATTTCAGCCTAGATTTTTCGATTTAAGTGAGTTCAAAAAACAAATTTTTGCAATTTCTTCTTAATTTTGCTTTTATTCACTAACCCTTGCTAAAGTTTATTACTTTTTGTTAGTTTGTTGATAATAGGATGAAGAAAGCAGCAGGAAAATTGATAAAGAATTTATCCAAGAAAGGTGATACTTCATCAAGTCAACAACCAAAAAAGAAGAAAAGGCCATTGGTTCAAGATGAAGAAGAAAAAGAAAACTCACCACAGACAAGTGAAGAGATGGAGGTTGAAGTCGAAAAACCCGAATGGAGACAAGGTATACCTTTACATACTTTACCCCTTGAGTGGCAATCAATCTTGTTTAAAGAAAAGATGGCTGAGGCCAAGAATTTGATGGATCAATTGTTGGGTGAAAGAACACTTGTCTTGTCGGAATTCAGGGGGTTTGGGATGGTTGAAGCCTTTGAAAAAATGGGATGGAAACAAGCGTTAGTTTGGAGTAATAATGATAATTCTGAGGTTTACTTGAATGGTATCATTGATTGGTTGAGTACTCTAGAATTGACTCCCGGTACTAACCCCCCGGTGACTTCTAAATTAGTTGGCACGGTAAATGGGAAAAAGGTAACAATGTCTTTTGCTACCTTAGATAAAATAGCCAAGTTTGATACGGGTGCTACTTCGGGGAGGGCTTTTGATTATTTGGAGGAAAAGTATTTAACGGGGGCGGAAACGCCTACTAATTGGCTTGATATGCTTGCTGAGGTTTTTGTTGTCCCACGAGACAATATAAGTACAACCTTTAGGTTAGAGCGTGCCTTGTTAAAACCACTGCCCCGGTTAATTATGTCAATTTTGAGTTGGAATGTGTGCCCCCGAACTAGTGATAAGAGCATGGTTAGGCACCATGATGTTATTGTGTTATATGCTTTGGTCACGGGAAACCTAGCCTTATCATTTAGACAAATTATAATGTTTAACATTTGGGAGGCAAGGAATAAAAGGAACAAGCTCATCATTCCTCACCCTAAACTCATCTCCCGCCTACTTCAAATGAACAAGGTAGTTCCAAAGGATATCAATTTGCAGTTTTTGGATCATACTCCTTATACCATGAAGCGGTTGTTGAAAGGGAATGAGTGGGAGTTTCAGGATCATCCACAGTTTAAACTCCTTAAGGATTTAAAAACCAATGGGTATTTGATAGCTCCTAAGGCTGGGGTTACTAGGGAGGAGGCGATAGCACAGATGGAACAAATGCGTGCTAATGAGAGAGGTGAGTATAGTGCAGCTAGAGAGGGGTTTGAAGGAAGGAGAGATGGTTTGTTAGGTGCTGGGATAGGAGGTACTGGGCCGAGTTTTGGTTATGAGCGGCCTAGGGAGTATGATGAGTGGACCTCTTATGAGAGGAGTATGTGGGATATGACTGCTAACCAGGGTGTGCAGTGGAGGAGTTATGAGCTAGCAATGGCATATGCTTAGAAGCAGCAGTTGAGGAATCAGTTCGAGTATTCAGAGCGAGTCCGCCACCACCAGGACCACATTGCGGGACTTGACTATGTGGAGACTCCTCCTTCATATGATTACAGGCAGCCGTATGTTCCTACCTCCCATCCATATTATCCTCAGAGTCACGATTGTGTTGGACGGGTTGAGGGGAGCTCGAGTGATCTACCACCAGCAGCCAATGATCCATTTGAGGCCCAATCTCTATATCGGGGCCTAATGGAGTCGATCTTTGGACCTCAGGGTCCACGACAGTGATCGGTACCTTCTATTTATTTTTCTGTTCTTCTTGTGTGACTATGTGCTTCTATGTGTTTGTTTTATGTTTTTGCATTTTCAATTCGTAGGTAGATTTCAATTTCTAGTTAATTTCATTTATGTTTTTAGTTTAGATGTTAATTTACCTTCTTGTAATATGGAATTGAACCAAAGAGACAAAATGTTTGAGTTATATTGGCTATACATGTTTGTAAAATGAGATTTTCTTGTGATTGGATTTGTACATGTAAGTGGGGCTAGGTAGTGTAGGCTAGGTTGCATGACATGGTTGACTTATGAGCGTCTTGATAGAGTTGCTAGCAAGTAAAAACATAGAAATGTGCAAATAAGGGTAATATGTCAATTGTGAGCTATAATGCATGTATCACACTTATATAGCCTTTATATCCTTCAATTTCATGAGAGAAAAACGTCTCGTCAACGATTGATTTAGATTGTTAGCGTAGCATGATTTCTTGTGATAACTATATTGTGTGAACCATTATTGTACATTAGGTTAGAACTAGTGCACTTACCGTGTCGAGACCTCTAACCCGGATTATGTGCTTAAAATGATAAAACAATCATACAATTCAATCCATATTCCACTTCACCTTGTCATGAAATTCGTTAATTGTTCAAAGTTGTGTTGTTTATGATGATGAATCGAAAGAAAGAACAAAAAAGAACAAAGTCAAAGTCAAAGTCAAAATTGAAATATCTTGTTGAAAAAGTCAAAGTATATGGTCATAAGTGAAAACCAATTCAATTATCCATGTAAGTTGATCAAAAAGAACCAAAGTGAAATGTTCCCAAAATCATTCTAGTAAATCACCCAAATGAGAATCATTACCGTGTTTCATTCCATATTTCCATCAATCTTGTATGAATACCGAAGTGATAGTTTGAGTTATGAGGTCTTGGTTCGATTTGTGTACTAGCCTATGACTTTTAGTGTTGCAATAATGGGTTGAGAGCTTCATATATACATATTAGCACATCTTTTGCTAATTTACTCAAAAATATGAACCGAGGGGAGTGCACATTGTGAGAGTGTGATGCATGTATTGTGGCAAACTTCGGGTTTATTAGGTTTAATTGCACATTTATATATTTCTATTTGCTAGTCGTAAATCTTTTGATGGTTGTAAGTCTCATGAGTTGGTTGTGTTATGTGATTTGGTTTGCGTTACTTAAATTCGCCCAAGTGTACTTTGAAGATTGCTTGAGGGTCGAGTTTTACAAATATGTATAATTGATATAACTCTTATATGGTGTTTCTTTGAGTCACATGATGAATGCCTTTTTCGATAGGAAAAAGAATTAAGTTGGGGAATGTGATAAACGCCTAATTTACATGACCTTAATGGATAAAAATGACATGTTTTGTGAAGGTTAATAGAAGATTAGGGCGTGTTTATGTTTGATTAAGTGTTTCAGGTCATAAGTTGCAATTTGGAGCTAAAAGGATCAAACACGGGTCAAGAAGCAAGTCAAACAAGTCGAATGAAGTTCAAGGAAGAAATCTGGAAATCTGGAAATTACAATGGGCGTAAGCTACGCCTATGGAGGCGGCCGTAGGTTACGCCAGGCAAAAGTTGAAGGGGCGTAGGTTACGCCCAGGGGGGCCGTACCTTACGCCTATTGCTGAACAAAAATCCGACTTTTTGGGTTTTATTTAATTTTCAGTTTATATCATTCCATTCACGACTTGTGGAAGTTACAACTCATTTTTTCTCATCCCTGGAGCAGTTCCTAACATTCCCAAAACCCCAATTTCATCATCAAATCATAAATTCATGGAGATGACAATCCAAATTGAAGATTCAATGATGAAGACTTTAGGCTAATTCTCTTTTGATCATTCTCATGTGAATAATTATGTAAGACAATTGTATTCAACTTTTCTTATATTCAAGTTGGATTAGATTTTTAATTCTTAATTGTGTTTTGCATCTAATGTTATTTGGAATTAAATGAATGATTACTTGTTTATAACTTTGAATGAATTTCATCTATCTTTTGATTTCAAATTATTGTTGATCATGGATTATTGAAAGAATCTCTTATAACTTGTAATCTAGTTAATGAATAGATAATTTAGTTGTGTCAATTCCCCGGTTTTCGTTATCGTGAATCATCACAACCTAATTAATTAGTTCTTAGCATTCATTCACTCCAAACTTATAATGAATCATGTCTATGTGATTTCCAACGAATATAAGTTAGGTTATACTTTTGAAAACATAATTTGAAGCATGAGAATGGTCCCTTTTATTTAATTGAATTATTTTGTTAATTTCACAATCAATTTTAGTTGTTAATCAAAACAATCAATCAATCAATTTTAAGTTTATGTCTAGTTTAAGTAACCTTGTAACTTGTTTAACACTTTCCCATGATTCCTTGAGGATACGATACTCGACTTACCCATACTAGTTATAGGTATTTAGTTTATATTTATGATCGGTCCAACGACATCGATCACTTATCTCAATTGATTTACCAAAAGACATAGAACATGCAATGAGCCAATGACATCAAGAAAACCTCATGAAGATTGATCAACCTTATTGGAAAAATTATATCAATATTGAAAACTATCTGTTCACATAAAAAAACAAATTATGATTCAGCTTTGTTAGGTTGATTATTTAATAGAACCACCATCAAAATAGCCGAGTGTTTAGATATTCTAAGGCCCATGCCATCCCCTCGGCTTGGAGCTCGGCGACAAACTCATCCACAATTCCAAGGATGGCAGCACGCTCGTCGATGGCTCTTCCTTCCCCTCCCATAGACCCATCGCCGAGTGAGGAAGAGGAGAGCGTGGACTTTTGACTGTTTGAGATTTTTTATTTTTATTTTTACAAGTTAACGGCTACTAGATTAAAAAAAACCACCCTATTTAAACTACCATTTCAACCATTCTATCATCCACCCCATTTCATTAAAAAAAAACACACACACATACAAATTTAAAAACAATCCACCATTTCATAAAACAAAAATGTCAAGTTCCGATGAAGATTCAACATCATACATTCGTAGAGATCCAGAAATGTTGAACACATTTGTTACTTTTTTGGACAATGAAGAAAGAGAAGCCGAGAGCTCCACACGCTCGAACATACCAAGAGCACCAAGAAGGTACATACCCAAAAACCACGCCGAGCGGCAACCCGTTTATTTAATCATTACTTCGCCCCGGAACCCGTCTATCCTCCTGATTATTTTCGAAGACGTTTTCGAATACCCAAGGAAATATTTATCCGTATAGTGAAGGACATACAATCCTTTAACGCCATACAACCATTACCTTTGACAGTGATAAAAAAGAGGTCTCACGTCCAAATCTTCCAAGAAAAATATCTTTGACGGTGATAAAAAAGGATTCAGTCATGCTCATATAATATCTCATATGAGGGGCAAGGGTGTAGTCGGCTATTTATATCGGCAAAAAGCATCGGCTGCATCGGCTCGTTAGCAACCCTATAGCACATGCATCAGCTAGTTTTGGCAAGTTTAATCGGCTAGTTTTGGCTATATATATCGGCATGTTTTGGCCGATCCTTGTGAACGTTGGGAGCGTGCCTTTGTGACCGTTTTTTTTTGTTCTTGTGCCAATCTCATTTGTATCACCGGAAACCTAAAAAATTGATTTGGGGGTTTTCGATTTTGAGGCTAGATCTATGTTTTTCTTGGCTTCTATTGCCGGAATACATGCCGATAAAACTTGCCGATGCTCCTAACGTTATATTGCACCCTTTCCGGTGAGATCGGAAACCCCTTTTTGGGGTTTCCGGTGGTTGCCGGCCAGAAACGTTCACTTTTTTAATGGCCAAAACTTTGTTTGGCTTGTGCAAGGGTGTAGTTGGCTATTTGACTACTTGTTCGGTTTTCCGGCGACCCCTTTTTTGGGGTTTCCGGTTTAATCGATTAGGGTTTCCTGTTGCTTTGTTGGTTCGGTTTTCCGGCGAGCCCTTTCTTGGGTTTCCGGTGAACTGCTGGTGCTGCTGCATGTTGCCCCTTCGGTTTTCCGGCGAACCCTTTCTTGGGTTTTCCGGTTTAATCGATTAGGGTTTCCTGTTGCTTTGTTGGTTCGGTTTTCCGGCGAGCCCTTTCTTGGGTTTTCGGTGAACTGCTGCTGCTGCTTATACGTATATATATATGTATATTTATCTTTTTACATTGCCGTTAATTGCATGTTTGTGATTAGCTTGGTAGTGTTAACTTAGTGGTAGCGTTGCCGGATTTTTCCTTGGTAGCGTTGCCGAATTTTGTTCCATTAAAGCAATAGGTAGCCGGAAAAAGTAGTTTTAGCCGATGATGGTATCGTTGAACAGTTAGGTTTCCGGTGTTACGTTAAATGGGCGATGATGATACAAATGTTCGTAAAAATGGGACTCGGATGATCCGAGGCGTATCTTGGCGGGGTAAACCTTCGGGTTAGCAGCCATGGCGTCTCCGACTTCCGAAATTCCCGACCCCCAAATTCTGAGCCCAAGTTTCTATTTTATACAAAAAACGGTCACTTTTTATGTTTTCCGGCAACTTTGATTATTTTCCGGTTACCTTTTATATGTTTTCCGGCATTAGTAAATTGACAAGTTTTGGCTAGTTTTGTTTGCTACACCATGTAATTTGGCTAGTTTTTGGCAACGACACGTGTCGGCTTGTCGTTGGTCGAAAACTTGCCAATTTGCCAAAGTTTTGGAACTACACCCTTGCCCCTGATTATCCCCTGGTTACAATGTCAATGTGTTTATTTGAGTCAACAAAAAAACCAATTATATATATTACATTCAAGGTCCGCTTAAGAACAGTAATTTTCTTTGCCTTTAGATTTCTACCACCAAACTTTTGACCTTTTACATTTTACCCCTAAAAAATGTGCCTTCAATTTCTGCCACCAAATTTTCTTGCCCTATACAATCCTTTCTTCATCATCACATCTAACTACTAGAAATTAAGAAAACCATATTCACATTCTTCATCAGTCTCTAATGGAATCAAACAAGAAATAATCGTACAAGAAAGAAACAAGAAGAAAATTGTAACAACAAAAAATAGATAGTGTGCGAGAGATCATGCAGCAGCTCCGATCAAAAGTGTGTTTGCGAGATTTGGACACCCAAACACCACCACAACCAACATCCAGCCACCTCATTATCACCACCAACATCGCCACGCCGATCCGATGCTCCTATCACCGCCTCCATCAAGATCCGGTCAACCTATCACCATCACCACCACCACCACAAAAATCCGGTCACCACATCTCCATCATCGTCAAAATTGGGTCACCCCGTCACCACCATTACACCAGCCCACCACCACCACCACAAAAATCGGGTCATCCTATCACCATCACCACCACCACCACAAAAATCCGGTCACCACATCTCCATCATCGTCAAAATTGGGTCACCCCGTCACCACCATTACACCAGCCCACCACCACCACCATCACCACCACCACCACAAAAATCCGGTCACCACATCTCCATCATCGTCAAAATTGGGTCACCCCGTCACCACCATTACACCAGCCCACCACCACCACCACAAAAATCATCCCATCACCACCGCCACCACCACCACCACCACCACCACCACCACCCCACACCTATCACCATCACCACCACCACCACAAAAATCCGGTCACCACATCTCCATCATCGTCAAAATTGGGTCACCCCGTCACCACCATTACACCAGCCCACCACCACAAAAATCACCACATCACCACCACCGCCACCACCACCACCACCACCACCACCACCATCCCGGTCAACCTATCACCATCACCACCACCACCACAAAAATCCGGTCACCACATCTCCATCATCGTCAAAATTGGGTCACCCCGTCACCACCATTACACCAGCCCACCACCACCACCACACCATCACCACCACCACCACAAAAATCCGGTCACCACATCTCCATCATCGTCAAAATTGGGTCACCCCGTCACCACCATTACACCAGCCCACCACCACCACACCACCAACATCGCCACGCCGATCCGATGCTCCTATCACCGCCTCCATCAAGATCCGGTCAACCTATCACCATCACCACCACCACCACAAAAATCCGGTCACCACATCTCCATCATCGTCAAAATTGGGTCACCCCGTCACCACCATTACACCAGCCCACCACCACCACCACAAAAATCGGGTCATCCCATCACCACCATAATCAAAATCCGGTGATCCCATGACCAAAAAAACTTAAGTAAACATTGCTGAATATATGCCTTGAAATACTCTTCGAGAATTGCTATGTTAGTGAATGGAAAGAAGGCAGTAGAGTAAAAGGAAAATGAAAGAGAAAGAAATAAAAAGTTGATAGAGGAGATGTGAAGATTGGTTTTAGAATAAATGAAAACCGGTTTGCAAAACCAGTGGGTAGAGGCGGTAGGTGATCAAAAGATCTGACAGAAACCCACTTACGTGTTAAAGCTTTTTTTACACCTCACTTCATAAACCTTGTATCCATATATTTGTATACGAGCATGATACCCGTGCAATGCGGCAGTGAGCCAGCGATGAAGGTGGTGTGATGGCGGCGACGAATGGTGACGGTGGTGGCGGCATCAATTGGTGTAGGTAAAGGTATATGATTTAAAGGGGGTTAGTAGAGATCGATATTTTATAATACAATGGGCTAATGGTGTAATTTAATATAGAGGTTTGATGGTGATTTAATTCATTAAGGGTATTTTGGTCAATTCGCATGTCTAATATTTTATAAACTTTCAACATGAGGGTTATAATTTTTATATAGTAGTATAGATATTTTATTTTGTTTATTGTATTTCTCTTTTAACATATATTAAAAAGAATGGGGGCTTTGGTGGGCTGATGGCTTTTGCTCTAATTCAAAACTCCTTAATGATGATTAAACTCTTTACGACTTCATCCATTTACTATCAACAACTTATGGGCCTGCGACCTTTTGATCTAGAATGGTTTTTAAGATAAACATAAATTGAAAATAATACATTATTACAAATTGAGTAACAAAAATACGTTGAGATCATTCTTAAAAATGTACATATATATCATTACATATATATACATAATATAATATAAAACATATATATCGCTTTATAATAAGTTCGTATAGTGAATTAGTTTTTTTAAAATCTACACATAGGTGTTGTATCAAATTATCAATAGTAGTATATTGATATATTAACTATAGCATTGTATGAAAAACTTATCATTTGCTTTATAGACATTATTATAACTTTAATCTCCGAGGACAAAGTGTCCTCCTTTACCTTTTAGAATTACTATTGTCTACATCTTATTTTCTACATAATCGGCCTTTGACGAGATTGTGGGTCGAATATTATATTTTAGTTTTTTCTCCCGTCGCGAAGCGAGGGGAATTAACTAGTTATTTAATAAAATACTTAAATATCAATAAAAGCTGAACAATTGTCACCCTAAATTTTTTGAAAAACAGGAAACTTATAATCAGTGGCGAAGCTAGAAATTTTTGAGTGGGGGGTCGGGATCTAATTTTTTTTTCCCTAACGCTATTAAAATGGGGGGTCGAAACCGAGTATATCGAAATTTTTCTACACGAAAACAATATGCCCCTACATCGCAAAAAACATTTCGGGGGGCCGGGGATAGCTGCGCCCCTGCTTATAATCCACATTAAAATTGATCAGCGGTTTGTCTTAGGGGAGATCAAATAAGGCATCATTCCATGCATAAAGTGAATAAAAAAAAAAGGTTGCATTATTATTGGATTAAGTATGATAAAGAATACACTAATCAAAGTGTTAAGCAACAACGGGGATGTAGCTCAAATGGTAGAGCGCTCGCTTTGCATGCGAGAGGCACGGGGTTCGATCCCCCGCATCTCCATTTCAATAAGTGAATAACTTAACTTCTTATTACATGTCCAAAATAGATATTGTATTTGATATGATTTTTTTTTATAAAACAAAATCTTGCCAACTTGAAACTTAAGTCACAAGATCTTTTACAACTTGATCCTGGACTTGGGAAGCACCCTTGAATTTGACACAAAACTTGCAAACAAGACAATCTTATCTCCTATATCTGCTCCCAATTTTGCATATTTTGACATATAGAGATAATTTTCATTTTTTGGCAAAGGTATCAACATAACTTGTTCAATGGAATCAACATAAATTTTTCCCTGGTTTATCAACTAAATAGAAATAAGGAATGTCTATACACACATCCATCAATTCGGCATAAACACTCACTATACGCGAGTTGGCTCTTATACGAGAAGTATACTCGTGTTGACCAGAAAAATCAACGTACCATACGGGAAGTATCAATGTATACTTCCCGTGGCCGGGTGTTTAAACAGCCACCATACGGTAAATATAAATGTACTCGTCCTACAGTGAGTATTTATGCCGAATTGAGGTGTTCTACCCTAGAAATATTCGACTTGCAAACAAATTATTTTCATTTTTTTAAGTTACAAATAAAAAAGAAATACGGAGTAAAAGCCATAGAAATTTAACTACGTTTCATATTATAGCAATACACTACATTATCATGTAATTTTCTAGGTATATAAGTGGAAATCCAACTATAATAATAATAATAATAATAATAATAATAATATAAATAATAATAATGACAAAATGTAATAGTTTAGATAGTATCGGCTCCCTACTAATTTCTTGTAATTTTTATGAAATTTTAATAAAAGTGCTATTTTTATATATAAATAATAATAATATAATAATAATAATAATAATAATGCCAATGGGTTGGTGGCCCATTGGTAAGGTCTTTGACCTTGGGGAAATCCACCAGGGTTCGAATCTCACTTCCTACATTTGTAGGAGTGGATTATTAGGGGGGTTTTCGAGAGTCCTGGGTTTCATCTCAGGCATGCGTGGTTCGAGCACCGCATACTGCCCAATTGGATGTCACTGTGGTGTTTCGAATGCTAACTACTAACTATTAACTCGCTGTTCAAAAATAAAAAAAAAAATAATAATAATAAAACTAGGAAATTTGGGTCGCGCGTTGCGCGACTTCAATTATCGCGATTACGTTTATTTTACTAATACAATTACGTTAAGGTAGTTTACTAAGATTGAATCCACAACCGCTTAACTGAAAAACCAATACGTGTTTTATATGAATAATAATGAAATAAAATAATAACAATAATATTAATACAAAATAATCGTGCATATATACCAAAACATGTTGAATAAAAATTAAAGAAAAAAAATAAAAAGACCAAATATTAAAAACATACAAAAGAATATATAATCAAAAAAATAGGATAAGAAACATAATATATAGCATTTTTAAAAGTTATAAAAGAAAAAAATATTAAGTGTAGAAAAATGTATAAAAAAACAAATGTTAAAATAAAACATAAAATGAAAGGGGCAAAATGCAAATATTCCAACAATATACTTAAAACCTCAAAAATAATACTAAGGGAAGGGAGAGGGTTTCGAACCTGAGCCCCCTCTCCCAAAGTGCATAGCCTGAACCATTGAACCAAATAATCATTTATCATAATAGTAATTGTAATATTTATGTTAATAAGACAGATAGAGACAAAAAGTCACTGTTTATAACTTTCACCGTTAATGATATCTCTAACTATATTAAAGGAATTAGGTGATGATAATAATAATAATCAAATAAGTGATTAACTTTAACAATATTTTGTAGATATTTGATATATAAAAGTTTTAAAAATGATTACATATATGAGATAGGCCAATCCAAGTCCATCCACATGGCAACTTCTGATTGTTTAAACCACCATATCTTTCTCCTTCCAAAAACATATGCCACATGGCATCCCAAGATCCATGCAAAAAGATATCAAAAGCCACACATATGATATATCGATATAGCCCTTCTTCTTTCATCTGTAATTGTTTGTACACTATCCATATACGTGTTTGACAATAATATAACTTTTTAGAAAGCATAGTTGTGAGGCTAATTAGTTTTGTGTGAGGAAAACATGGCATCTCTTGCAACATATGCACCTGCAGCCACCACAGTGAAGGGCCTTGGTGGCAATTCTCTAGCTGGAACTAAACTTAATCTTAAGCCATCTAGACTTAGTTTCAGACCCACTTCTCAAAGGTACTTTTATTGTGTGTGTTTTATATATATACAATAATAATAATAATAATAATAATAATAATAATAATAATAATAATAATAAAATAATAATATAATAATAATAATGAATAATAATAATAATAATAATAATAATAATAATAATAATAATAATAATAATAATAATAATAATAATAATAATAATAATAATAATAATAATAATAATAATAATAATAATAATAATAATAATAATAATAATAATAATAATAATGAGGGGGTATAATAACAAAAATAATAATAATAATAATAATAATAATAATAATAATAATAATAATAATAATAATAATGTATAATAATAATAATAATAATAATAATAATAATAATAATAATGTATAATAATAATAATAATAATAATAATAATCAAATAAGTGATTAACTTTAACAATATTTTGTAGATATTTGATATATAAAAGTTTTAAAAATGATTACATATATGAGATAGGCCAATCCAAGTCCATCCACATGGCAACTTCTGATTGTTTAAACCACCATATCTTTCTCCTTCCAAAAACATATGCCACATGGCATCCCAAGATCCATGCAAAAAGATATCAAAAGCCACACATATGATATATCGATATAGCCCTTCTTCTTTCATCTGTAATTGTTTGTACACTATCCATATACGTGTTTGACAATAATATAACTTTTTAGAAAGCATAGTTGTGAGGCTAATTAGTTTTGTGTGAGGAAAACATGGCATCTCTTGCAACATATGCACCTGCAGCCACCACAGTGAAGGGCCTTGGTGGCAATTCTCTAGCTGGAACTAAACTTAATCTTAAGCCATCTAGACTTAGTTTCAGACCCACTTCTCAAAGGTACTTTTATTGTGTGTGTTTTATATATATACACATATTGTGTTAGTTTTATGGACTTATAATGCATCAAAATAGAGTTTTTGAGTGTTATCACCTATTATTATTTTAAAGGTGTTCAGTGTTCTCACTAGAAAACCACCCTATATATATACGGCCAAGTAGTTTATGTGCCATAACTAATAGTTCTAGAAGCTGATCAACTACCTGGCCAGAATTACTTGTCATCATTACATGTTTTTAAAAATAAAAAAAAAAAAAAAAAAAAAAAAAAAAAAAAAAAAAAAAAATAAAAAAAAAATCTTAGTGCCCCTTAATACTTTGTGCCAATTTGAGAAGAAATGGAACTTGAGGGTGTTACAACTCAAAAATATTAAGTGATTATGAAATCTGACTTGTACAATATTAAGTTATATGGAAATGTCACTGAAATGTGTAGGTGAAAATTTACTATTTTTTCTTAAATTACTTGATAATATTGTGGGAATGTTGGACATGCAGAGCTGGGGCTGTGGTAGCTAAATATGGTGACAAAAGTGTGTATTTTGATTTGGAAGATTTGGGTAATACCACTGGTGAATGGGATGTGTATGGCTCTGATGCTCCATCACCTTACAATCCCCTCCAGGTAATTTCAACCCATTTGACCGTTTGTAATATAACGCGGATGGGCTCCTATACATAAGGGACCGCGTCTAACTTATATGTGTCGTGATTTTAGAGCAAGTTCTTTGAAACATTCGCGGCGCCTTTTACCAAGAGAGGATTGTTGCTCAAATTCTTGATATTGGGAGGTGGTTCGACTCTTGCTTATTTCAGCGCCACTGGGGATTGTTAGAAAGTGTGGGATCAGAATGTTTGTTCATCACTTCCCTAATAGATACTTAAGACCCACAAACAAAAGAGTCGGCCCAGAACAGAATAAGGCCCAGATGTCCATTACTTGAGTCGGTCATTATATGACCTAATTTCTTTGTATAAATATATGTCGTATGTATGTCGATCTATGATCAATCAAATCAAAAAACATAATTTTCTTTCATTACTTAACATGGTATCAGAGCCAAGTTTTGATGTTTTTATAAAATCCGATAACTCGTAAGTCATCGTATCCGTTGCTCCGCAGTCAAAGATCCATGACCCATTGGACTCGTTACATTTTCCATCCACACTAAGGGCCTGCCCATTTAATTTTGATGGACTTTGATTACCAACCCAAACCTGATTGGATCCATTAATGGATTTAGGCCCACAAGTATTATACTTATTATTAGTATAAGAGGAAACACTTATATTTGGAAAAGGAATATTTCTATTTGGGAAAGAGATATTTTGTTTTGGGAAAGAAGGGCCACACGATTTGTAACCCTTTTCCCTGCTACCTTTCACGATCGAAAACTCCTCCCCCTTATTCTCTTCTCCGGCCGCCGTTGCTACCCCATCAAAACCGGTTGACCGCTGGTCACCACCACCATTTTTATTGGTTTTGTAGCGGCGGTAGAGGTGTCTTTCTCGATCTTTATAGATCTAGCAATTTTCTTTGGACCGGTCCACCAATCCGGGTAACCCACGAGTTCAAAACATTGATCTCTTGTGTGTCTTGACATCCCACACTCATCACACTTGAGATGGGATTTATCATCTTGGGTCCCTTTCTTCTTGCCATCGTATCGCCGAACCCCTTTTGAAACAAAGCCTCCGCCGCCGGTCAAATCTCCGGCGAATAAACCGGAAGCAATTCCTTGCGTTTCGTTGGTTGTTGCTCCCATAATTAGTTGGTGAGCGGCTTCCTTACGAACCGTAGCATAGGCGGATTCGACGGTAGGAAGTGGGTCGACCCGAAGGATTTCACGGATAATCGGTTCAAATTTCCGATCTAAACCATTCAAAAATTGAAATAGCTTTTGATCTGATCTGATTTTGGAGAAAGCTTTGATGTCGTCTGGGCATTTCATCGGGTTTGGATTGATTCTGTCGATTTCACCCCAAACACCTTGTAAGGAGATCCGGAATTCTTCGAGGGGTTTATTGACTTGTTTAAGTTCGTTGGCCTTCACATGAAGGTTGAAGATTTGTAGCTTATCCTTGCCGCTACTGTAAGTTGTTGCTAATGCATCCCAAAGTTCTTTAGCGGTGGAGAACTCGGTAAGGTTTCCGGCTAAAACTGGTTCGATATTCTGAATAAGCCACGAGAACACAATCAGGTCTTCCTGTTCCCATGTCTCATATTTTTCTGATGTTGTTTTTGTTGGTGGGTCATCGGTTAAATGATCCAACAGGTTTTTTGATCGTCCACCAATGGCTACTCGAATCATTCGAGTCCATAAGGCGTAGTTTTGGCTGTTTAATTTTAAGTTTATCTGAAGATTATCAGATAATTTTGGATTTTGGGGCTGTACATTGGTATGATTTTGTAACAAATTGACTAACTGTAATGCCAAATCTGACCCGGAGCCGCCGGCAGTTTCTGTCATGGTGGCTTGGGTTTGATTTTCGGTGATATAGTCGACGGGTTTTTACTAGGTAGATGATGATGCCAGAGTTACTGGCTCTGATACCATGTGGGCAAAGTAAGAACTGATGGGAGTTTATGAAACTCAGAAAGGACTTTCAAAGGGGTTTTCATATCGAGAATCTTTGTAGGGAGACGGTTGATCAAGTAGGTAGCAGTAGCTAAAGCTTCGAGCCAAAAACTTTTAGGAACTAAGGACTCAATAATAAGTGCCCTAGTCATTTCTAAAAGAATTCTATTTTTCCTTTCAGCCACACCATTTTGTTCGGGGGTGTGAGGACAAGTGGTTTGATGGATTATACCTTTGGATTGAAAAAACAGGTTCATTTGTGAATTCACATACTCCCCACCATTATCTGTTCTCATGATTTTGATAGATTTTTGAAATTGAGTTTGGATCATGCTATAGAACACAGTAAATCTATCATAAACTTCATCTTTATTTTTCAAAAAATAAATCCATGTCATTCGGGTGCAATCATCAACAAAAATCACAAAATACTTGAAATTATGACCTCCACTAACAGGTGCAGGGCCCCACACATCAGAATGTTTACAAGATTGGAGGTATTGGAACTGTGCCAGAGCCACTCCGTCTACCACTTCAGGATGTTTACAAGATTCGAGGTAAGTAGTTCTGAGCCAAGCCATCTTTTGAATAATATGGGTATTCCAGCTAATGAAGTACAGGAAAATGTTAATGGAGAGTCAGAAAATATAGAAGAAGTAACCCCTCCTGAAAATGCTCCAGAAAGTGCTCCAGAAAGATATGTTCTTCCACCAAGGTCTACCAGAGGAATTCCTGCAAAGCGATATTCTCCAGAAAAGAGTTCTCGGTCTACTAAGTATCCGGTAGACAAATTTGCTAATATTGCAGAAGGTTTGTTCTCCAAAGAAGCAAAAGCATTTGCAGCGAAACTATATTCAGAAGAACTCCCGTCAGATGTAGAGCATGCCTTGAAGTTAAAAAATTGGAAGGATGCTATGGATAGTGAAATGGAGGCTCTTATAAAGAATGATACATGGGAGAAGTGTATTCTTCCAAAAGGAAAGGATCCAGTAGGGTGCAGGTGGATATATACCATCAAATATAAACCAAATGGGGATGTAGAAAGATATAAAGCAAGACTTGTTGCCAAAGGGTACACTCAGACCTATGGAATTGACTATTCAGAAACTTTTTCTCCAGTTGCAAAGCTAGATACAATAAGGGTTCTTTTCTCAATAGCAGCAAATCAGGGATGGTCTCTTCATCAGTTTGATGTAAAGAATGCTTTTTTGCACGGAGAATTAAAGGAGGAAGTATATATGGAAGCTCCTCCAGGTTTTTCTCGTAATTTTAAAAATGGGGAAGTTTGTAGGTTGAAGAAGTCCTTGTATGGACTTAAACAGTCACCTAGAGCTTGGTTTGGAAGATTTACTCTTGCTATGAAGAAGTATGGATATCAACAAAGCAACTCAGATCACACATTGTTCCTTCGTCATAGAGGGAATCTAGTGACATGTCTAATAATTTATGTTGATGACATGATTATCACAGGAAATGATGAAAGGGAGATGAATCAATTGAAATCAGCTTTGTTTTCTGAATTTGAAATGAAAGATTTGGGAGATCTGAAGTATTTTCTGGGGATAGAAGTTTCAAGATCCAAACGTGGAATTTTTATTTATCAGAAGAAGTATATATTGGATCTTTTAGCTGAAACAAGAATGATTGATTGCAAGCCAGCAGACACACCCATGGTCATCAATCAGAAGTTGTTTGTAAAACAAGATGCTAAAGCCACTGATAAAGATAGATATCAAAGGTTGGTGGGGAAACTTATTTATTTGACTCATACTCGTCCAGACATTGCATATGCGGTTGGAGTGGTTAGTCAGTTCATGCACCAACCTCAGGAAGATCATATGGATGCAGTTCTGCGAATTCTCAGGTATCTTAAAGGAACTTCAGGTCATGGGGTGTTATTTAAAGCTAATGGTAATCTCAAGATTCAGATATATACTGATGCAGATTGGGCAGGAGACAAAGGTAATCGAAGGTCAACTTCTGGATATTTTTCAATGGTAGGTGATAATTTGGTTACATGGAAAAGTAAAAAACAAAAGGTTGTCTCCTTGTCAAGTGCTGAAGCTAAGTTTAGAGGTATAGCTAGAGGATTAACAGAAGCCTTGTGGTTGAGAAAGCTTGTGTCTGAAATAGGTTTTGCTCCCAAAGAAAGCATTCGAATCATGTGTGATAATGAAGCTGCTATCCAGATCTCAGAGAATCCAGTTCAACATGATAGAACCAAACATGTGGAGGTTGACCGTCATTTTATAAAAGAAAAATTGGAGAGTGGAATCATCAAGTTACCTTTTGTTAAGTCTGAAGAACAACTTGCTAATATTCTAACCAAAGCAGTAGGAACATCGATGTTTCATAAGTGTCTAAGCAAGTTGAATTTCGGTAATCCCGATATTCAACTTGAGGGGGAGTGTTAGAAAGTGTGGGATCAGAATGTTTGTTCATCACTTCCCTAATAGATACTTAAGGCCCACAAACAAAAGAGTCGGCCCAGAACAGAATAAGGCCCAGATGTCCATTACTTGAGTCGGTCATTATATGACCTAATTTCTTTGTATAAATATATGTCGTATGTATGTGTCGATCTATGATCAATCAAATCAAAAAACATAATTTTCTTTCATTACTTAACAGGGATGTCCTACCAATAGTGAAGGGCCCACAACAAAAACCGAAGCTCGGTCCACGTGGCAAGATCTAGTTTGAATTTTTGATCCTTTACTTCAATTCTTGTTAGTATAAGGTTTAGATGTACTTGTGTTACAACTTGTAAGTATGTATGCTGCTCCAAGAACTATTTAAATTTCAAAAGATCTGTTCTATTTTTGTGACTTGGATACTTCTTTAGCTCATATTTAGTTATGATTTAGTTTGGGTAGAATATCATATTTTGGGTCAACACAAAAACGACCCATTTTGTTGGATATTCAACCTGCCCAATTTGCTACTTGTGTTTGAGTCGTTTTCAGATGAAAGTTGAAAGGAATGTTTAGGGTTACAAATACTTGTTTACCAATGTGAAAGTTAATATAGTATGTTGCACAAGATTAGCACTTACTAGGTAAAGTGCTTTGGCATTTCCTATATTTACACATAAAGGAATTACAGACTCTATGTAGGTCTGAATATTTACAAATGAAACTTCATTTCTATACTAACTTGAATTTCCATTACTGGCGTGCCGATGGACTTCTCCCCCCTAACGCTTCGAGCTTTTCTAGATATGAAAGTTTCTTGCTGTTTGTAGCTGATGGTTGTTTTGATAATGGTCCGGGTTCGTTTCCATTTGACAATTCTTCTTTTGATTCTTTTTCGTGTTCTGAAGTCCAGCCTATGAAATCGGACAATGTCATTGAAGTTGGAGCATCAGAAAAATTAATCTTTTCCATCTCTTCTTTTGCATTGGGAAATTTCCCTGATGCCCTTGATGCTGAATCTTTAAGAGAGTTTCTTTTAAGATCTCCGGATGGATTTTGGACAAGATTATCTGCATGCATTACATCTTCAATTCGTGACATTACTTTGTGCGCCAAACTTTCTAGTATTCTTGAATAGCTCTCAAGAATGGCATGTCCTATATCCTGAAATATCAAGAAAGTATAAATTTGGATGGTCTCGTCTAGAGGCAGCAAATAGGCACGGTGGGGGTTCTGAAACGGGTCAAACAGACAACTTTAGTATAAGTCGAAGTGGATGGGTTCCACTTTTATGAGGTGGTAAAATGGGAGTCGTCAGTCTGGGTAGTTTTCATATGTGGGTCACACGGGTTGGATTGGCTCGTCTGACCCACAAACATGTATTTTCCATGGTCTAAACTTATAAAAAGGTAACATGCTAAACTTGATTAAAGAAATATCTTATTGAGTAATATAAACTCTTTGAATAAGCAATTTCAGAGGTTTTTTATGCATTTATATACAGGTGACTTTCAATCCGTCGTAACTTTAGCAATGGTTGTTTTATGATATTACTCATTTGCTATTGACACAAAGCAAGTAGAATGCTAAGCAATAAGGGTGTGAGAGTTTCTTACTCGATTGTATTGGATTTTGCTGATGTCTAGCGCAGATTGAGAAGTACCAGGGTAACGATGTTTCAATATAAGTAATATCGTCTCTGCTCTATCTTCAAACTGTTCTCTCTTCTCTATACTCACACCTGAACCCCATCCAGATTTTCCATCCTTATTCGTCATCTTCCTCCTCCATATCACGATAGAAGCCTCAATTCTATTCTTGAGATCAAGAATTTTATGCTCTGAAGACAAGTCCATAGCCGAAAGAAAATAATCTGGATCAAAATGATCAACTGTAATGTTTTTATATATCGCGTCTCCTAGGCTTGCTCGTCCATTCTGCCACAAAATTCATCAATCATGACCAACTCTATAAGATAATCTTTATAACGTAACTTTGATACACTTACCTTAGGGAGGCCTTCAATGTAACTTTCCGGGATTTCCATTTCTGTAAGGATGTGCGCATTCATAGCCATTGCTGCTTTTAGTACTTGGTTCACCGAGTCTTTCTGAAACAGCAACCATTTCCTTGTAATATCAGATAAACCATTTGGAGGAACTTTTGGAGTCGGTAACCACCATTTATCTTCTTCCCTTTTCTTCTTTGATTTGTTAGCTTCGGCATCATCTTTAGACACGTACGTGAATTCATTCTGGTCTTTAAAATTTTCTAAACATTCCTAGATTTAAAACAAAAGACAAACCATATCAAGTTAATATCTCCATTATTAGGGGAGCACTCATGTACTCTGGTTGGGTTTGGGTTTGGGTTGGCAAGTCAAAATTACCCAACCCGAACATAAACCTTGAAAATGTTCTGGTTGAAAATTTCAGCCCCCGTGACATGTTATCCTGGACACGAGCTGCGAGCTGTTTCAACAAACGGGTCAAATAGGTTGGCTGTTGGCAGGTTGGTTTTCTAGTCAAACAGATCGGTTTCAGGTCAAATGGGTCGGCATGTTGGCGGGATGGCTACAGGTCCACTGGGTTAGCAGGCTGATGGGTTGATTTCAGGTCAAATGGGTTTACATTTAACAAATTAAAAAATTTAATAAGATTGGATTGTCGGGTCAACCTATTTACCCAGATAACAACTATAAGCCGGCCATGAATATAATGTGGTTGACAAGTCAGGATTTTACAAAGTAACCCGTTTATTTTTGTTTCTGTTTCAGGTCGCTTCAAGTATTGCCAACCCTTGTATATGATTTATTTTGGACTTCAAATTAGTCCGCGACTTTGCAGATGCAGTTTTGTATGCAAATTATATCATTTATGGTCAGAAAACAGTTTCTAATATTATCCAACAAATGTACTAATTTTGAACTCAGTCAACTCACATATTTATATCTAAGATCCTAGCAAGGGTCAATACATGACTACTATGTGTTGCATAACTTCAGCATCGTTTTCTGCAACTTTTACTATGTGTGATCATCGATTCTAACAAAGGCGTACTACTAGGAAAAAGTTCATTTCGTACCATGAGCATACCATCAAGCTTCCTCAGGGCAGGTATATTCACATGAACATCGCTTCGTCGCCTTGTTACCATTATCTGAATGCAAATTATACAAGTTAACAAGTTTCAATAATATATTAAAACTAAACAAAAAACTTATATTGATACCTCCATTGTTACGCCATTAGTATTTTGCTTTGAGGGCACAAACTCAACAATGTGATCAGTAACAGATAACATCCAATCGATTTCTTTCCGCCACCTTGCTTTACTATCTGGTGGCATAGGTTCTAATCGCGATATTTCTCCAAATACAGAAGCTGTAAACCAACTATTCCACATTTAAAAAACATTGTTTCACCCGATATCCACCATGGATGTTTTTTGGTTATAATATACCAACATATTGTTTTGTTTGCCTCCTTATTAGTCATTGTACAATCTTTTACACCCTTGTCATCAAAAGATAGATCTTTCTACTGTTTTTAGACCTTTTTGGTAATTTTGTAATCAGGAAAATCCCGGTTAAACAATATTTTTAAATTTTTTTATAAATTGGTAAGTTTTTATATAGAAATGTTAGAATTACCGGCTGCAAACTAACCCAAATGGTTCACAAGGTCATCTTCTGACCTGTATACCTTGACTAGTCAAATTGGAAGAACTTGAGATAATCTTTATCCAAAATAAACGTACAATGACCATTACAGTACAAATAAAAAAGTACGTTGGTGATTCATGCCAGAAAAAAAAAACCCCTTTTTCCACCATCAAAACACAATAAACACGAAACTAAAAGATCAAACACAAATATCTAACCTAGGTATTACCTGCAAAATTTGTGATTGCATTCGACAATGCCAAAGCAGACGATACACCTTTTCCTCCACCGGACATATCTTCACCTAACAACAACTTGGCAAATCGCTCCTTCATCATTTCCATATCTAAAAAAAAGTTCCATTACACAAAAATTAAACACATGCATGCTACAACAAATGCAACATTTTACGGTGTCGAAATTTAAAACAACACATTGTAAATATATGTAACCACCTGCGTATATGGCTTCTAGTTCAGGGTCCAAATCTGATTTATCGTCCTCTTCCATTTTATTGGTATCTCAATGCTCAAGTACTTGAATAAATTACGAATTCTACTTTTTTTAAAAAAAATTGACGCAGAAGAAATGAATGTAAAAAATTAGGAAAACTAACAGAAATGGTGAAATAGACAGAGATTGATGACGTTTCTTTTTTGTTTTTGTGTGTTTTTGGAAAGATAGGGAAAAATGGTTGTTAGAAGAAGGGATGGAGGGAACGTGGGGTGCATGTTAGCAACATACTTAAAAAAGATGATATCAAAATTTAAATGGAAAGTTAGATGATTAAGAAGGAAAATATATTATTTTTGACACATAGAGTCTGTACAATACAGCGGTAATAATAAATTCTATAGGCGACATTAGACGATATCTTATATTGATCTTTGCAGGTAGTTTATTCATTCAGATAACATAATTTGTTATATTTTATGTGCATTTTGAAAAAGCATGTTTGTTCAAGGATAAAGTTACCCTCGAATGGATGTATGGAGATCTTGTAAAGGGGGATGTTTATGGTATTAAATTTCTTGCTGGCGATTCCCAATTGGTGTGAAGTAAATAGTTAGCTTCACGCCACCAAGTGTATTCTGTGTGTGTTTTAGTGAATTTGTCATGCCCTTGAGTTGAGACCAAGGTCATGTATTTATAGGGGGTCATGAGGGAGACTAGTTCTGGTCCCCGTTTATGTGACATCAGGTGTGTAAGAGGTCCCTGGTGATGACATCGGATGGTAAGAGACCGTTATTCGGTGCGTCGTTTTGCTATGTACGAAAGTTGACTTTATAGAACCAGACAATGGTTCTGAGACAACGCTCAGACTATCGTCACTTGTGTACTATTTAGATTCGTCAAGTGATGCCGTAGCCTAATTATATTACCCTGCGGCTAATTGCAAGGGGTAATGTCCATTAGGCTGCGGCTTTGGGGAGTAAGTAGGTTACGGATATGGTACGTCATCAAGCCCCCCAGCCTAGCATTGTGTTTACTAAAATGTTGGGCTTTATTGTTTCACTTATCGCGGTATGACTTCGTGTTTCGCAGTTGTCCGAAGCTTTTTGTTTTCCGTATGTTTTCTTATTATTATGCTCCTTCCCATTCCCCCCTCCCCCCCCCTTTTTGAGTTTGAAATTCGAATTTCAAAATTATTGGGAAAGGAGGGAAATTAGTGGAAGAGGAACAGTTGTACTGTTGATAGTGCTCGTAGATTTTTTACGTTTTGCTCCTGCCACGTGTTTTGACCATGTGTCTTTTCGCTTGTTGTCGTTTTCCTACCCCTATAAATAGGGGTAGGTTTTTTACTTCATTTTTCAATCGCATAATTTCCCATCCCTCTTTTTCTCTCAACTCGTCTGTCCGCAGCCTCTTATATTGTTCTGCAGCTTCTCTTCTTCTATCGTAGCATCTTTCTTTAATCCGCAGGTTAGTTACATCCTTTGTCTTTTGCATCTTTTGCTATGGGTAACAAGAGGGATTTAGCTATTCAATTTTGCACCGAAGGTAGAGAAGGCTTAGCATCGTTACTTTCTAACTATAGGTATTCCTTCTGGCTACGGATATACTGTTCCTTCCCCTTCTGAAACTATTAGGGCGGCGCCGAAGGGTAAAATAGGGTTGTACTTTGGTATGTTTGAATTAGCTAACATTCGCCTGCCTTTCACGATTTTCTTCTTAGAAGTGTTGAAACATTTTCGTTGTCATATATCCCAAATCACTCCTTTCGGAGCCCATCTCGTGGCCATGTTTGAAATTGGCTGTCGGGCCCGTAACATAGAACCCACCGTAGGTTTGTTCCGTAAGTTTTTTAGGTTGGGTGCCGCAGGCGATTGGTATACGTTTGAAAAGCGTCCTGGGTCGAAGCTTCCAGAATGTTTGTATGATGTAAAAGATTCGGTGAAAGGTTGGAAGTCTAGGTTTTTTTATATGAATGACAACATTATCCCTGATGATTATCGAGTGATTTTGCATATGAAGGGTGAGGCTCGTCAGTCCTTGGCTGATTCGGATGCTATAGTTGGTGTTGATCCGGAACATGTTCGTTTGATGTATCGTCCACCCACTCGCTGTCGCACCCTTCCAGAAGCCATTTTATATTTAGCTAGATTGAGTCCTCTGTGGGTATGTGTAACCTTCGTGACTTTTGACTTGGTTTGACTTTTGATTGAATGTAATAAAATGTGAACGATTACGTGAATTTATATGGATTATCGAACGTTTAATCGTGTTTTAATATAACGTTGAATTTATTTGTATTTACGGGTTCGTTTTAGCGATTAAATGGTTAACGTATAGCTATTTGTCGAATTTAGCGGAGCGGGGCCTCAAAAATGAGACCCCATGGCCGGCCCACCCTCTCACTCTCTCCTTCCACCCACTCATTTCTCACTTTACCACAAAAACCTTATCCTCCTTCTCTCTCATTTACTCCCCCTCCATTTCTTCCATCTACCTAAAATTCTAACTTAAATCCATAATAAATACTTATGATTTTGTGATATTAAATGCTATAACTAGTCTAAATCGAAACCCTAATAATAATTAAGTCTTCATAAGCAAGAAAGTGTGGTTCAAAGTGTTATTAATCTTCTTAAGCTCCTAAATTCGAATCCTTGGAGATTTGGGTTATTTGGTAAGTGAAACCCACCTTAACTCTTTATATTTGTGTTATTTGACTTGTTTTCTTGCAACCCTTTCGAATTTCCAGCCATTTTGAGTCAAAAGTCTAGCTTGTGTCGAAATTAGGGTTTGTCTAGGGTTTGGAAATGGGTTAAGGTCGATTTTGAAGGTGTTGAATGTTTAGGATCGGTTTTGAGCAATGGGTTATGTGAAAATAGGTTGGTTCATACTTGTATGAGTTTGGTTGGGTGTCAAAATGTGTTTCCAGGTTCCCTTGGTCGATTTTAAGCTCAAAAATAGTGTTTGGATGTGTTTTGGGTCGTGCAAAGCTTCTTGAATCAACCCAGATTTTTGCTTGTTTCTGGCTGGGCGTAAGGTACGCCTGTTTGGGGCGTAGGCTACGCTGGCTCTGGTCTGGGGGCGTACCTTACGACCTTTGGACCGTAGCTTATGGTTGGCTGCAACTCTCATTTAGACCTTACGCCCAAAATTATCTGTTTATGCCAAAAACATGTGCTTGAGACGCCAAAACTAAGCAAGCGTACCTTACGCTAGAATGGGCGTAGCTTACGCTAGGCCATTTGTGACTCACCGTACCCTACGCTGCTTAGCAGCGTACCTTACGCCTGTCTGATTTGAACCACGGTAACTTACGGTGGACAGGACCGTAAGTTACGGCCTTCTCCTTCCTTCAATTTCCTGTTTTTACTAGCTTTGATTCTCAACTTCTCGTATCGCATCTAGCTTTCATTGAAGCCACTCATGGACGTCTCTAGTGTCTTGTGTGTGTCCCGGTAGTCACCTAAAGTCGAACATCTCTCCTTGGACTTAAGTTAAGCATTGATAGTAAACGTATGTTGTATGCTTGATAGGTGGTGAACGTGTGGCGAACCTTGGACAAATATAACTTGTCATTTACTTAACTTGCGTGGCAAAGGTGAGTTTCGTAGCCCCGTTTTACATTTGGGGTGAAAAGTGTACATGTTTTACTTAACCGTTTAAATGATTTATTTGAAATGATTTGATATTTAATGATGACTTGTTGAACGTAAATGCTTTGTTTTCCATAAACGTATTTATGAATGACTTGTTGTGATGAATGATTGTGATAACGAGTAAGTCCACGATTAGTGGCATAACGTAAAGTCCATGTTGATGGCATAACGAGTAAGTCCACGATTAGTGGCATAACGTAAAGTCCATGTTGATGGCATAACGAGTAAGTCCACGATTAGTGGCATAACGTAAAGTCCATGTTGATGGCATAACGAGTAAGTCCACGATTAGTGGCATAACGTAAAGTCCATGTTGATGGCATAACGAGTAAGTCCACGATTAGTGGCATAACGTAAAGTCCATGTTGATGGCATAACGAGTAAGTCCACGATTAGTGGCATAACGTAAAGTCCATGTTGATGGCATAACGAGTAAGTCCACGATTAGTGGCATAACGTAAAGTCCATGTTGATGGCATAACGAGTAAGTCCACGATTAGTGGCATAACGTAAAGTCCATGTTGATGGCATAACGAGTAAGTCCACGATTAGTGGCATAACGTAAAGTCCATGTTGATGGCATAACGAGTAAGTCCACGATTAGTGGCATAACGTAAAGTCCATGTTGATGGCATAACGAGTAAGTCCACGATTAGTGGCATAACGTAAAGTCCATGTTGATGGCATAACGAGTAAGTCCACGATTAGTGGCATAACGTAAAGTCCATGTTGATGGCATAACGAGTAAGTCCACGATTAGTGGCATAACGTAAAGTCCATGTTGATGGCATAACGAGTAAGTCCACGATTAGTGGCATAACGTAAAGTCCATGTTGATGGCATAACGAGTAAGTCCACGATTAGTGGCATAACGTAAAGTCCATGTTGATGGCATAACGAGTAAGTCCACGATTAGTGGCATAACGTAAAGTCCATGTTGATGGCATAACGAGTAAGTCCACGATTAGTGGCATAACGTAAAGTCCATGTTGATGGCATAACGAGTAAGTCCACGATTAGTGGCATAACGTAAAGTCCATGTTGATGGCATAACGAGTAAGTCCACGATTAGTGGCATAACGTAAAGTCCATGTTGATGGCATAACGAGTAAGTCCACGATTAGTGGCATAACGTAAAGTCCATGTTGATGGCATAACGAGTAAGTCCACGATTAGTGGCATAACGTAAAGTCCATGTTGATGGCATAACGAGTAAGTCCACGATTAGTGGCATAACGTAAAGTCCATGTTGATGGCATAACGAGTAAGTCCACGATTAGTGGCATAACGTAAAGTCCATGTTGATGGCATAACGAGTAAGTCCACGATTAGTGGCATAACGTAAAGTCCATGTTGATGGCATAACGAGTAAGTCCACGATTAGTGGCATAACGTAAAGTCCATGTTGATGGCATAACGAGTAAGTCCACGATTAGTGGCATAACGTAAAGTCCATGTTGATGGCATAACGAGTAAGTCCACGATTAGTGGCATAACGTAAAGTCCATGTTGATGGCATAACGAGTAAGTCCACGATTAGTGGCATAACGTAAAGTCCATGTTGATGGCATAACGAGTAAGTCCACGATTAGTGGCATAACGTAAAGTCCATGTTGATGGCATAACGAGTAAGTCCACGATTAGTGGCATAACGTAAAGTCCATGTTGATGGCATAACGAGTAAGTCCACGATTAGTGGCATAACGTAAAGTCCATGTTGATGGCATAACGAGTAAGTCCACGATTAGTGGCATAACGTAAAGTCCATGTTGATGGCATAACGAGTAAGTCCACGATTAGTGGCATAACGTAAAGTCCATGTTGATGGCATAACGAGTAAGTCCACGATTAGTGGCATAACGTAAAGTCCATGTTGATGGCATAACGAGTAAGTCCACGATTAGTGGCATAACGTAAAGTCCATGTTGATGGCATAACGAGTAAGTCCACGATTAGTGGCATAACGTAAAGTCCATGTTGATGGCATAACGAGTAAGTCCACGATTAGTGGCATAACGTAAAGTCCATGTTGATGGCATAACGAGTAAGTCCACGATTAGTGGCATAACGTAAAGTCCATGTTGATGGCATAACGAGTAAGTCCACGATTAGTGGCATAACGTAAAGTCCATGTTGATGGCATAACGAGTAAGTCCACGATTAGTGGCATAACGTAAAGTCCATGTTGATGGCATAACGAGTAAGTCCACGATTAGTGGCATAACGTAAAGTCCATGTTGATGGCATATAGAGTTAATGACCTCGTGGATTGCGCATTGTGGATGAAGTATAGTAGGTAACCCGGTATGCTTAATGAGTGTTGGTTGGGTGGAGGGTTAGCCGATGGTACACCCTGTATACATACCCGGCCAATACTTAGAGAGTATAACGGAACCGAGTCTTGACATCCATTCAATATATTAACGGTGTGGAGGGTTAGCCGATGGTACACCCTGTATACAAACACTTTTAATGTGTTGAATGTTGAAGTTAAGATTCGGACTATACTTCACCCACCTTGTTATGACTTGACCCCTTTTTATATTGTGTTAATTGACTTGTGATTGTGATGTTGATTATGAATTGCATGAAACGATGATGCCTTAGCTTATGGCCATGGTAATATCCCCATAAAAATATGTGTTCTTGTGACGGATTAGGAGAATTTAGGGATGTATTGTTTGTTATGTGACGGTCGATTTCGATTATTCGTGTGTGAAGTGTGAAAATTAACTTGCTAATCTAACACGTGTGTTCAGGAAAGGATGGTTAGACCAAAAAGAGTTATTCGCCGCCCTCGTGCTCAAGAAGAAGAAGAAGAATTTGTAGGTGGACGTGGAGGTAGGGGTGGACGTGGTGGTAGAGGGGGTCGTGGAGGCCGTGGTGGTCGTGGTGGCCGAGGTGGCCGGGGTGGTGCCAATCCCCCGGTAACCGCCGAGGTTATCACTCAAGCTCTAAATGATCTCATGTCGGATCTTGTGGCCCGAATCCAAACGGCCATGGAAGCTAGAAATGAACAAGAAGAACCGGAAGATGAAGCGGTTCATGTTCAAAATGAAGATGAAGATGTGAATGTAAACGGTGATGATGGAGAAGAAGGTTTTGTGCAACCAAGAGGACAATTTGCTTACCAACAAGGATGTTTGTTTAAAGACTTCAAACTTTGTGGAGCTCCGGAATTTAAGGGAGAAGGTGGTGCCACGGGTTGTTTGGAATGGTTGGAGACAATTGAATCAATCATTGTTCGGAGTGGTTGTGCTTATCACCAACGAATTTCTTATATCACCGGCATGTTGAAAGGTGATGCTCTTGAATGGTGGAATGAGGAGGTTGAGGAATTGGGGATCGATGCGGCTAACAAGCTTCCTTGTGGAGACTTCAAAAGAATGATACTTACTAAATATTGTCCGGCACACGAAATGAGGAATTTGCAAGAAGAATTCTCTAAGCTTGCCATGAAGGGTGGAGACTATGAGAGTTACACTCGCCGTTTTGGCCAACTCTCTAGACTCATTCCCCATTATGTGAGACCCGATGATGTGAAAATTGAGAAGTATGTTGCGGGATTGCCTCATGAAGTGAGGATGCTTGTTTCTCACCCCACCATGCCTTTGACATACAAAGAGGCAACCACCCGCACCGCTAGCGTGACATTGGAACTTATTAGGGGTGGCAAGTTGAGCAAAAGTGATGGCAAGAGAAAAGAAGTAGCCGAGTCTAGTGGTACCAAGAAGGTGGAGAGGTATCACAACAAGAAACCAACTAGAGGTGGGAAGGTGTTTGCGGCGACTATGCCGGTTAAAGAAGGTTATGCCGGGACGGCTCCTTTGTGCCCTAGGTGTAACCGTCATCATAGGCCTCAATATCGTTGCGAAGCGTGTTTCTATTGCAATCAACCGGGCCATATGGCCAAGATGTGCCCCACTAATCCTAGGGGTGCACCATTGAATGTTGTTTCTCTTAATGCTCGTTTTCCAGCTCGGGGAAATTGCTATGAATGTGGTAGTCAAGAGCACTACCGAAACACATGTCCAAATCTCATCGGCCAACAAGTTCAAGTGACAGTGCACCCGAATCAACTACAAATTGCCGGTCCAAATCAAAACCGGGGACTTCAAGGCCAACAACAACAACTTCCTCAAGCTCCTCGTCAACAATTGGCCCCCCGTGGTAGAGCTTTTGCCGTGAATGCGGCCGAGGCTCATGTTAATCCAAACGTTGTGGCAGGTACTTTTCTTCTCAATGACCAATATGCCACCGTGTTATTTGATTCCGGAGCCGATTTTAGCCTCATATCCAATGATCTCATTCCGTTGATTAATGCTAGTCTTAGCCCATTGACGTATTCTTTTGAACTCGAAATGGTAAATGGTGGTTTGTCTAGAGTTAGTCAAGTTGCACGTGATTGTATCTTAGATTTGAACGACCACCCATTTTACATAGATTTGGTCCCTTTTGATATTGGTAGTTTTGACGTGATCGTTGGTATGGATTGGATGTCGTCCGTTAACGCGGTAATTGATTGTGCTAATAAAATAGTTAGAATACCGTTAGAGAATGGTGAGGAATTAGTGGTTCAAGGTGAAAGGTCCGAGTCTTGGGAAAGTAAAGTGTATAATGTTAACATCACCAAGGTTGAATTGAAGACCGTGCCCGTAGTCAACGGGTTTGCGGATGTCTTTCCGGATGATTTACCGGGTTTGCCTCCCTCTCGTCAACTCGATTTCCGTATTGATCTTTGATGTGCTAAATCGAGTTTAAAATTTATAAACAAGAAATACCTAAAAACTCACTACTACACACTATCGGGCAGTGGACCCGATCATATGTAATATAGTAAAAAGGTAAGTCCAAGTTCGTTCACGGGGATTGGTTTGAATTAATTGTTTAGTAAAGAGGTTTGGAAAAAGGGTGTTACTTTGATTCTCACTCTGACAATAACTTTAAAAGACAAATGCGTATAAGTAAAGGTAAGTCTCAAACAATAATGGTAAATATCATCCACCTTGACTCCGCTAGACTTCAAACATGATTGCTTTCAATTAAGACCAAATTCGTTAAGAGTTGACACGATAAACGTGAGAGAATGAAATGCTCGCGTGGTACCACCAACCGCTCACAAGTCACCCAAACACCTAACTGCTAGTTTAATTACCCAAGCCGGTACCACCAACGCCTAGACAACCTTACCAACACTCAGTTTGTTTGATTATCCAAATTACCAATTGCGCCTATGTGAAAATAACGTGGTACCACCAACCGTTACAAAACACGTTGACAAAATGACTCCTTTTATTAATTTGACATTCACTATCATACCATGAACTAGTGATAATCGCTCATAGACAAGCGACCGTTAGAAAATCACATATGCATTCGACTAGTACCACTAACGAAGAACACACATGCCACCAATATCAAATTAATACAAATAAAGGAATTAAATCATCAAGATCTCGACACAACGATAATTGAAATCAACTCTTTGAATTAAAACATTTAGCAATCACATCATTCGTCTAGTTTCATCAAGGTGGACAATTGAAAGACTAGCCACTCATGATTAAAATGAAATTACAATTAAAATCAAAGAAGAACATGATTTACCAATTGTTTGAGAAAATGGAAATTACAAGACAATAATCTAGATACGATCTAGATGGGTGCACGTGAATCTCCAATGAATCGGAAGAAGATGTAATCTTGATTTGATCCTTGAAGTATTTCCCTGTAGTGCAGCTCCTAGAAAGAGTATTTGATAGATTGGGAATTTAGGTTATTTTTCTATTTATACCTCCCCTCCTTTTGGTGCAAAAATTGCCCAAAACCCTTCAGGTACGCCCCTTCACTGCGGCGCAGTGGGCGTGTAATGCCCCCACTGCGTCGCAGTCATAACTCACTGGACAAAAGTGCATGCTGGAAAAGACTCACTGCGGCGCAGTGGTCCATGATTACCCCCACTGCGTCGCAGTGATTCCTCACTGGACAATTGTTCTCTTGTTTCTGGTGGCCGACTGCGGCGCAGTGGTCCAGTTCACCACCACTGCGTCGCAGTGTATTCTCACTGGTCTCGAACTGCTCTTTCCACCCTGATGACTGCGGCGCAGTGGGCACATGCAAACGCCACTGCGTCGCAGTGATATCTTACTGGTCACAAGGTCTCCTTGCCATATAGATGACTGCGGCGCAGTGGAGGCAAACTTGCCCACTGCGTCGCAGTGTAGATGTACTGGTCTCAAATGGCCACCCGACAACACATGAAGACTTCATATTCTCTATCTCTTTGCACGTATCGAACTCTCCAATCACTTTTATGGCCTCAAAATTACTCGAAGTTGCACCAAATGGAAACGTCACCTGTTTAGAACCTGAAACCACTAACAAAACCCATAAACGCACCAAATGCCAACAAAATCGACTAAAAACATATAATAAAAAGGCCAATAACGATGTGGGCGATGGGTATAAATTGGTCACATCAAATCCCCCCACACTTGAGCATTGCTTGTCCTCAAGCAAATCCAACATTTAAAGAAAAAGTAATCCTTGGTAAAGAAGCTAAATAAACAATTACGAGTATCAAAAAGAAGCAACACCAAGTATGTCAATGACAAAGAAGTTGGGTGAAGCAGTTTTAATCTTAAATGAAAACCCGAAATGTTTGACAATATCTGAACAATCCACAAGCCTCAATAACACGACTATGCACAAGTGAAACAAATGAACCAATTAATATCATTCTACTCCAACAAACTTACTTTTTGGGGTTGAATATATCAAGAAACACTCATAGCGCAGTCGTGATGCATATCTTACCATAGGCTTGAACAAGGATCATAGCTCCACCGACATGGCGTAAGCACCAAGTACATCATCAAAATAGGCATAAAAGTTGGTTGTATAGTTAGGCTAAGGTATATATAATGGATATTTACAATGAGCGAGGGAGTGTAGGTTAGAAATGAAAGGAATAAATCAAAAGTATAAGGTGTGTATGAAATATGAACAAAATAGTCTAATCAAAAACCCGTACCATTGATTGCCAACAAACCATGAACCCATAAATTGCTTATCCGCTAAGTCACCTCAACAATACCAAGCAAACTCGACACCATTGTGGTGTATCAACATCAAACAACTTAAAATCCACCAAACTCTCCATTCATAATGACACATCACAACACTAGACATATAAAAATGAGATGTACCTCCTAGTAGCCCAAGTTCTTTTTCTCTTTTTTTTTCTGTTTTTCAATTTTTCACTTTTTTCTATATATTTTTTCTACTGAACCACTTTTACTCTACTAGAAGGTACCCTCTTACAATGATGAACAATGTCTAACAAACTTGCTTTCTGTCGAACAATCCAACACTTTCCATAAACCAAAAATATTCCACCGAAACCCATTTAAGCTTTCCCAAACCGTCCAACAAACCAATGACAATCAATGGCCCTCCAGATTAGACTATCGATATAGTAAGGTATGATAAGGTAAAGTTTACATAAATGAGTGTATAAATTCAATAGAAAAGGCTAAGTGAGTAAGGAAGGAAGGATGTATATGTAAGTGAGTATGAGAATAGTAAGGGTATGAATATACAAAAGGAAAAGTGAAAATAAAGAAAGAAAGAAAGAATGGGTCAAACCTATATGCCAATTCGTCATCCGATGTACTTTTATCACAGAAGTGATCTCACTGCGGTATCGTCACGATCACAAGGCCAAGTTCTAGCTCAACACATCACCGGCACACTCAAATCAACAAAAAGAACCCGGAAATGGAATAAATTAACCTCAAATTCGCACATCTTAGTGCAGAGTTCGAAATGGAACCCTTACTCCCGAATAAATCCAAGAGCCTAAGAGAGGGACAAATTACAAGGCAATCAAACCAAAACCGAAAACACCTAGCACATCTATATAGGAACAATGAATCTCACAACTTTAGGTGTTTGGGATATTTGAGTATGCAAGTAATGTTATCAATCCACAAGGATAAGCCCCATAACCGTTCAGAACACATTTCGCCGATTAAACTTTTGCCAAGGAAAAATTTGTAGTAAAATTGCTCATTAAAATATTATGAATTAAGTGACAAAAGCAATTTACCACAAGGACAAGCTCAACTCAAGTTTCAAAACCACATCAACCTCTATTATCCCGCCAAATTGACAACACCGATTCCAAACATGCACATCACAGTGAAGAGCTCAAAATAGAAACTCCTACCCTTGGATAAAATCCGAAGGCCCATGAGAGGGACACATCAACAAAACCGGTAGAAATCTCAATGGCAAAACAACAAAAGTGATGTACCCGGTAGCTTAAACCTATTTGCCACCCCCCCCACACTTAAGATGGACAATGCCCTCAATGTCCATATTCGGTCAAACAAAAGGGTAAATAGGGGTAAGCGACAAAAATGGAAAAATAAGAACACATACCGGATGATGGACAAACCATGTCAGTAAAAATGTCACACAAAAATATAGCGCTGAACTTACTGCCAGCATATGCACATGACATCAAAGTGAGCTACCAACACGATTCCACAATTAAACAAACCAACGGGTTCCCCCCCGCACTTGGGTTTCACCATAGCCATCACTAAACCTGCATAAATCGCATCATAGAACAAACCACAAGAATTCCCACATATCATAGTTCCTACTGTTAAAGCACAAAAGAAAAATAAAAGGTACTGAAGTCTTTCACCCACAAGGGTGAGTACAAAACAAACTACTAAAAGAAATAAAAGGTACGGAAATTAAATTGTTCAAACAAGCATAACCATAGCCATCAAGCCAATCACTCCGGTGGTGGAAAAACAGATGGGGTGCTAGTAATTTAGAGAAAAAGAAGAAGTAAAATGCAAGATGGGAATTAATGGAAGAATTTGAGAGCAAAATGAGGTCGGTTTTTGAAAAGCAGAGAGAAATATGAAGATAAAAATTTTGTGTGGTGAAAAAGTGACCAAATTTGACTGAATATAATTCATATAGATCTGGTTGACCAGTCAAATCGGCCACTGCGGCGCAGTGGGCCGCGGGTTCCCCCCACTGCGTCGCAGTGAAGCATTTTGCTCCCAAATGGCCAGTACAAAACGACTGCGGCGCAGTGGCATGTTCACCACCACTGCGTCGCAGTGAAAACTCACTGGACTATTTCCTCTCAAGCTTCCTTAGAAAAAATCTGAAATTATACTTACCTCCAACCGCTTGTCCTCCAAATCGCACCTGCACATTTCTTGACAAACAAAATCAAACTAACTAATAAAATGAAAATAAAATGCAACAAAAATAACACGGGTTGCCTCCCGAGAAGCGCTCAATTTATTTACGAGTCGTAAGCTAGACTCGACCACCTCTCAAGTCTCGGGACCAAAAATGGGGATCTCCTCGATTATCCCATCCACTTGCTCTTCTTCAAAGTACAACTTCAACCTATGACCATTAACAATGAAGGACCCATTTCCATCCCTCTTAAACAATTCCACATAACCGGATGGATACACATGCTTGATAACAAAGGGTCCTATCCACCTAGAAGTCAACTTTGGTTGTTTGATTTTAAATTTGGACAAGAACAACAAAACCTTTGCCCCAACCTTAAAGTCCTTCCTACGGAGCCTTTTGTCATGATAAACTTTGGTCTTTTCCTTATAAAGCCTAGAATTTTCATAAGCTCCCAATCGAAGCTCATCGAGCTCATGGAGCTGCAACATTCTTAGTTCACCGGCCTCCATCATGTCAAGGTTCAAATTTCTCAACGCCCAATAAGCCTTATGCTCTATCTCAATGGGTAAATGGCAAGTCTTACCATAGAGCAACCGGTATGGCGTAGTGCCAATCGGTGTCTTAAAGGCGGTCCTAAACGCCCACAAGGCATCATCAAGCTTCTTAGACCAAATCTTGGGGTTATCCCCGACCGTTTTTTCCAAAATCCTTTTCAAGGCCCTGTTCGTGTTTTCCACTTGACCACTGGTCTGAGGATGATAGGAAGTAGAAAAGTAATGACAAACACCATATCTTTTAAGAACCTTAGCTAATTGGTGATTGGCAAAATGGGTACCTCGGTCACTAATTAGAGCTCTAGGACAACCAAAACGGCTAAACAACTGTTTAAGAAAGTCAATGACCACCCTAGCATCATTCGTGGGTAAAGCCTTGGCTTCGGCCCACTTAGACACGTAATCAACAACAACAAGTATGTAAAGGAACTTGTTAGACGGTGGGAATGGTCCCATAAAGTCTATACCCCAAATGTCAAACACTTCACATACCTGAATTCCTTGTTGGGGCATCTCATCCCGCTTGGTGATGTTCCCTTGTCTCTGACAGATGTCACAAGTTTCTACTAAAGTTTGAGCCTCCCTGAAAATGGTGGGCCAATAGAAACCTGCATCAAATACTTTCTTACCAGTAACCGAAGGACCATAGTGACCTCCAGTTGGACCGTAGTGACAAGCATCCAAAATCTCCCTAGTCTCAGCTCCAGCCACACATCTTCTCACCATCCCATCTGCACAAACTCGAAATAAGTATGGGCTGTCCCAAAAATAGTACTTGGCATCCGACATGAGCTTCTTCTTCTGTTGATGCGTGAAGTCATTGGGAATCTCACCTGTAACCAAATAGTTAGCAATATCTGCAAACCAAGGAGCATCATTAGAAGTAGAAATAAACATTAGAGACTCATCGGGGAAGTGATCATTGATCTCCCCATCACGAAGTTCCTCCCGGTGAGGATCTTCCAATCGACTCAAGTGGTCGGCGGCCAAGTTTTCAGCCCCTTTTTTATCCTTGATCTCAATATCAAATTCTTGTAGCAACAAGATCCATCGGATAAGTCTGGGTTTAGCATCTTGTTTCGAGAACAAGTACTTCAGGGCTGAATGGTCAGTAAAAACAATGGTCTTGCTTAGAACCAAGTAAGATCTAAACTTATCAAAAGCAAAAACCACAGCTAGCAACTCTTTCTCAGTAGTGGTGTAATTTTGCTGGGCTGGATTCAATGTTTTACTAGCAAAGTAAATAGGCTTGAAATGTTTATCAACCCTTTGCCCAAGTACGGCTCCCACAGCAAAATCACTAGCATCACACATTAGCTCAAAGGGCAATTCCCAATCCGGCCCAACCATAATGGGTGAATTGGTCAATTTCTCTTTCAACACCTGAAAAGCACTTACACAAGCATCATCAAATATAAAAGGAGTGTCCTTCTCCAACAAGTGGGTCATAGGACGAGTAATCTTAGAAAAGTCTTTAATGAAACGACGGTAAAAACCGGCATGTCCAAGAAAACTCCTTACCCCTTTCACATTGGAAGGCGGGGGTAATTTGGCTATGACATCAATTTTAGCCCTATCAACCTCTATCCCGGCCTTAGACACTTTGTGACCAAGCACAATACCCTCAGTCACCATGAAGTGACACTTTTCCCAATTTAGCACAAGTTGTGCTCTTTCACATCTTTCCAACATTTTATCTAAGTTATGCAAACAGGTTCGAAATGAGTCCCCAAATACCGAGAAATCATCCATGAAAACCTCCATGGAGGTTTCAAGCATGTCCTGGAATATAGCAATCATACACCTTTGAAAGGTGCCTGGGGCATTACAAAGACCAAACGGCATTCGCCGATAAGCAAAAGTGCCAAAGGGGCACGTAAAAGTGGTCTTCTCTTGATCCTTTGGATCAATGGGTATTTGGAAATACCCGGAAAACCCATCAAGGAAACAAAAATACTCATTACCTGCTAATCTTTCTAACATCTGATCAATGAAAGGTAATGGGAAGTGATCTTTACGGGTGGCATCATTTAGCTTACGGTAGTCAATACACACCCGCCACCCCGTAACAGTCCTAGTAGCCAAAAGCTCCCTATTCTCATTTTCAATAACAGTCATACCCCCCTTTTTGGGTACACAATGGACAGGGCTAACCCAAGGACTATCAGCTATAGGGAAAATAATTCCCGCATCTAACAATTTAATTACTTCCTTTTTTACCACTTCTTTCATATTTGGATTCAGCCGCCTTTGTCTCTGGACAACGGGCTTCACATCATCGATAAAATCAATCTTGTGTTGGCAAAAGTTAGGACTAATACCTGGAATGTCGGTAGTCTTCCAAGCAAAAGCCCGCTTATGGGCTCTAAGCACAGCAAGAAGGAGTCCTTTCTCGTCACCCGAGAGTGAAGACGAGATGACAACTGGTAAGGATGATTCACCTGCTAAGTATGCATACTCCAAATGGGTAGGCAGCGGCTTAAGCTCTAAGTCTGTAGGTGGTACATCAACTGAATTAGGTACCAATGAGCTTCCATCAGCGACTACCTCCTCAAAACTCTCATCAACCAGAGGTGTCTCATCCAAACTAAGAGCCATAACTTCAGCAAATAGATCATCATCATCAATTTCTCCAGCTCCTAGATAAGCAATCTCCTCATCTCCCATATCTGTCTCCATCAACTCCTGAAATTCTTGGTCCAAAGCATCATCTATTACATCAATCCTGAAACAAGATTCATCATTAGAATAAGTATGCTTAATAGACCTTTCGACATTGAAAACAATCCTATCCGTACCCACACCCAAAGATATTTCCTTATCCTTCACACGGATGATAGCATCCGCGGTATTTAGGAAAGGTCGTCCAAGAATAAGGGGTACCTGGGCATCCTCCTCCATCTCTAAGATAACAAAATCAACAAGGAAAACAATATGACCGACAGTGACTCTAATATTTTCAGCAATCCCCATGGGATACTGAAATGAGTGATCGGCAAGCCGAATACTCATGCGAGTCGGGCGAAGGATTCCAAGAGCCAACTTACTCCAAACCGAATAAGGCATCAAATTAACACTAGCTCCTAAATCAGCTAAAGCCTTACAAATTATAGTTCTAATAGAGCAAGTGATTAGAAAACTCCCTGGATCCTCAAGTTTAGGAGGAATGCGGTTCTGCAAGATAGCAGAACACTCCGCATTTAGAAATGTAGCTTTTGCTTCCTCCAACTTCCTTTTATCCGTCACAAGTTCCTTGATGAACTTGGCATAGTGAGGCATACCCTGTATCAAATCAACTAAAGGAACATTAATATGCACATTAGAAATCATTTGAACAAACTTATTGTATTGTTCCTTTAGCTTAGCCTTCTTGAACCGTTGTGGAAATGGCACTTTTGGTTTGTAAGCCTTCACCTCGGGTTCCACAACCGGTTTTGGTGGAGTGACCGGAGTCTTCACGGTCGGATTCTCCTCCATCTCAATCTCCTCATCTACTTCATCATCATCAATACCTGAATCATGTACATCCGAAACAACCACATTAGGCATAGAAGGAGGGTCATATGACTTACCTGTACGGGTTGTAATGGCTTTGGCCTCCTCATGGCGAGCTTGAGGCGGTGTGTACTTCTGCCCCTGATTGGGTCCTTGATTCGGTCCTTGATTTGGTCCCATGCTAAATTGAGGCTTAGGATTCTGTTGAGTAGTGCTAGGTAAAGTACCTTGTGGCCTAGAAAGGGCAGCCATCCTACTCTCAAGATCCTTGAAGTTCACACATTGATTCTTCATGTTTATCTCAACCTTGCCATCAATTCTATCTAACCTCTCATTCAACGCCTTGGTATCATCCCGAATAATTTTTATGCTATTGTTGGTTTCGGCTTGATTACTTACCAATTGCTTCATCATTTCCCTCAACTCGGCATTAGGATCGGCATTAGAGGAAGAAGAACCGGATCCTTGTCCCTGTTGAGGTTGTTGTTGAGGTTGACTTTGGAAATTGTCCCTTTGCCAACGATTTCCTGAAAAACGAGAGTTGTTAGCAGGAAAAGAAGAGTTATAAGCTGGATTACCTGAAGGACGGTTTTGGTAACCGGTATTGCGTTGGTAGCTCCCTTGTTGTTGGTTTTGGATGTAGCTAACATCTTCGGGTCCCCGACTTGGACAATCTTCCGAATAATGCATATTCCACAATGGTCACATCCATCGGCAACAACCTTCACATCCCTTTCAATGGCCCCAAATCGACTCTCTTGCATAGCAAAGCCTTTTTCCATTCGCTCCGATAGCGCTCTAATCTCTCCTATCATCCCCGAATCATGACTAGCTTCCGCTTTTGCTACCCGGCCTTGGCTAGTACCCTTCTTCAACCTTCTTTCATTCTTTAAAAACCGATCATCATCCATGTTGGCATTATCCTTGGCCATGGACTCTAAGATTTCGAAACCCTCATTTGGTGTGATCTTATTAAACCCACCACCAAAAGCATAACCTAGCTCACGTTTGGACTTCTTATCGAGCCCATCAAAGAATAGTTCAACATATTGTTCTCTAGTCATATTATGACCCGGGCAATTTCTCAACATCTCTTTAAATCGGATCCACGCATCAACAACATCTTTATCTTCGTCTTGGGCAAACGACCTTATCAAGTTTTCCAACTTTCTTTGGGTTCTAAGTGAGTAGAACTCACCAATGAAAGCTTGCTTAAGTTGGTCCCAAGTCGTAATGCAATTTTCTGGAAGGTCATTGAACCAATCAAGAGCATCGCCGGTAATAGACATTGGAAATGTCTCGAGTTTTACGGCATTCATTTGATTCTGCCCGTATTGGTATAACCTTGCCAATTTTTCAAATCTTTCTAGATGTTGATACGGATCCCACTTCCTCTTACCATCAAATTGTTGTTCCTCAATGCTCTTAAGATGATTACCCTTTAGGTTGAAGTCATGAGCAATTGGAGGAGGTCTAATAGGACTACCCCGGTTTGCAGGAATAGTGCGAACCCTTTCGCCATACCGTATATCATTTGGGTCCCTTTCCTCATCCGCCATCTCGGTCTCTTCTACCTTAACTTCAAGATCAAAAAATTCGTCCAAATTAAACCCCTCCTCGTCTGAATCAGGAGTGGGCTTAGCAATGGGTGAGAATGGTGGAGGTGTTGTGAGGTTAGATCTACGTCTAGATGGTGTTCTCAACGGACTATTAAGTGGTAAACCAGAAGACCTCAAGTTCATCAACTAAAAAGTAGACCTGCAAAACACAACTAACCAAACACGTCAACTGCACCTGTGATAAGATAAGAAAAGAAAAACTAAACTATTAAAGCAAATAACTTCCTCACGCGTGAGGAAGGATCAAACCACTAAATTTACAACTAAAACGGCACACAATCCCCGGCAGCGGCGCCAAAAACTTGATGTGCTAAATCGAGTTTAAATTTATAAACAAGAAATACCTAAAAACTCACTACTACACACTATCGGGCAGTGGACCCGATCATATGTAATATAGTAAAAAGGTAAGTCCAGGTTCGTTCACGGGGATTGGTTTGAATTAATTGTTTAGTAAAGAGGTTTGGAAAAAGGGTGTTACTTTGATTCTCACTCTGACAATAACTTTAAAAGACAAATGCGTATAAGTAAAGGTAAGTCTCAAACAATAATGGTAAATATCATCCACCTTGACTCCGCTAGACTTCAAACATGATTGCTTTCAATTAAGACCAAATTCGTTAAGAGTTGACACGATAAACGTGAGAGAATGAAATGCTCGCGTGGTACCACCAACCGCTCACAAGTCACCCAAACACCTAACTACTAGTTTAATTACCCAAGCCGGTACCACCAACGCCTAGACAACCTTACCAACACTCAGTTTGTTTGATTATCCAAATTACCAATTGCGCCTATGTGAAAATAACGTGGTACCACCAACCGTTACAAAACACGTTGACAAAATGACTCCTTTTATTAATTTGACATTCACTATCATACCATGAACTAGTGATAATCGCTCATAGACAAGCGACCGTTAGAAAATCACATATGCATTCGACTAGTACCACTAACGAAGAACACACATGCCACCAATATCAAATTAATACAAATAAAGGAATTAAATCATCAAGATCTCGACACAACGATAATTGAAATCAACTCTTTGAATTAAAACATTTAGCAATCACATCATTCGTCTAGTTTCATCAAGGTGGACAATTGAAAGACTAGCCACTCATGATTAAAATGAAATTACAATTAAAATCAAAGAAGAACATGATTTACCAATTGTTTGAGAAAATAGAAATTACAAGACAATAATCTAGATACGATCTAGATGGGTGCACGTGAATCTCCAATGAATCGGAAGAAGATGTAATCTTGATTTGATCCTTGAAGTATTTCCCTGTAGTGCAGCTCCTAGAAAGAGTATTTGATAGATTGGGAATTTAGGTTATTTTTCTATTTATACCTCCCCTCCTTTTGGTGCAAAAATTGCCCAAAACCCTTCAGGTACGCCCCTTCACTGCGGCGCAGTGGGCGTGTAATGCCCCCACTGCGTCGCAGTCATAACTCACTGGACAAAAGTGCATGCTGGAAAAGACTCACTGCGGCGCAGTGGTCCATGATTACCCCCACTGCGTCGCAGTGATTCCTCACTGGACAATTGTTCTCTTGTTTCTGGTGGCCGACTGCGGCGCAGTGGTCCAGTCCACCACCACTGCGTCGCAGTGTATTCTCACTGGTCTCGAACTGCTCTTTCCACCCTGATGACTGCGGCGCAGTGGGCACATGCACACGCCACTGCGTCGCAGTGATATCTTACTGGTCACAAGGTCTCCTTGCCATATAGATGACTGCGGCGCAGTGGAGGCAAACTTGCCCACTGCGTCGCAGTGTAGATGTACTGGTCTCAAATGGCCACCCGACAACACATGAAGACTTCATATTCTCTATCTCTTTGCACGTATCGAACTCTCCAATCACTTTTATGGCCTCAAAATTACTCGAAGTTGCACCAAATGGAAACGTCACCTGTTTAGAACCTGAAACCACTAACAAACCCATAAACGCACCAAATGCCAACAAAATCGACTAAAAACATATAATAAAAAGGCCAATAACGATGTGGGCGATGGGTATAAATTGGTCACATCAATCTTATTCCTAACGCTTCCCCAGTGGCCAAGGCACCGTATCTCCTAGCCATGACCGAAATGCAAGAGTTGGCTACCCAACTCAAAGAACTTCAAGAAAAGGGTTTCATCCGCCCTAGTCAATCACCGTGGGGAGCACCGGTCTTATTTGTCAAAAAGAAAGACGGGTCTTTCCGAATGTGTATCGATTATAGAGAATTGAACAAATTAACGGTGAAAAATCGCTATCCTCTTCCTAGAATTGACGACTTGTTTGATCAACTCCAAGGTGCTAAATACTTCTCAAAGATTGATTTGCGGTCGGGTTATCATCAATTGCGGGTACACGAAGATGATATTCCAAAAACGGCCTTCCGAACTCGTTATGGGCACTTTGAATTCACAGTCATGCCCTTCGGTTTAACTAATTCACCGGCGGTGTTCATGGACTTGATGAACCGGGTGTGTGACCCATACTTGGATAAGTTCGTCATTGTTTTCATTGATGACATACTTATCTATTCCAAGACGAAGGAAGATCACGCGGAGCATTTAAAGCTAGTGTTGGAGTTGCTTCGGAAGGAAAAGTTATATGCCAAGTTTTCCAAGTGTGAATTTTGGTTGGAAGAAGTCCACTTCCTTGGACATGTGGTGAGCAAAGAGGGTATACACGTCGATCCGAGTAAGATTGAAGCGGTAAAGAATTGGAGAAGGCCCGAGACGCCAACCGAGATCCGCCAATTCCTTGGTTTGGCGGGCTATTATAGAAGATTCATCGAGGGCTTCTCAAAAATCGTCCAACCTTTGACCTTGTTGACTCAAAGAGAAAGGAGGTTTGATTGGGGCGAAAAACAAGAACAAGCATTCCAATTGTTAAAAGACAAGTTGTGTGATGCACCCATATTAAGCTTGCCCGATGGAGCCGATGATTTTGTTGTTTATTGTGATGCATCCGGGAAAGGATTGGGTTGTGTCTTAATGCAACGGGGTAAGGTGATTGCTTATGCATCTAGGCAACTAAAGGTGCATGAGAAGAATTACCCGACCCATGACTTGGAATTGGGAGCGGTCGTGTTTGCTTTAAAATGTTGGAGGCACTACTTGTATGGCACCAAGAGCGTGATCTATACCGATCACAAAAGCCTTCAACACATTTTTGACCAAAGTAAACTAAATATGAGACAACGAAGATGGTTGGAGCTCTTTAGCGACTATGATTGTGTTATTCGTTACCATCCGGGTAAAGCCAACGTGGTAGCCGATGCATTGAGTCGAAAGGAACGTGTGAAACCAAGGCGAGTTAGAGCCATGAGCCTTACCGTACAAAGGAGTGTTCGTGACTCCATCATTGAGGCACAAAGATTGGCAACTAGGCCGGAAAACTTCATCAATGAAGCTTTACATGGCTTAGAAGAGCAATTCGATAGAAAAGACGATGATGGATTATATTTTGTTGAACGATTGTGGATTCCCGTTTTGGGTGAGCTTCAGATGAAATTGATGAATGAAGCTCATAAGTCGACCTACTCGGTTCACCCGGGTTCCGACAAGATGTATTTCGGGTTGAGGGACTTGTATTGGTGGCCGGGAATGAAGAGAGACATCGCTAGATACGTTAGTGAATGTATCACATGCTTGCAAGTAAAGGCCGACCACAAGAAACCACCCGGTTTGCTAGTTCAACCGAGAACACCGGTGTGGAAATGGGAAGAGATTGCCATGGACTTCATCACGAAGTTGCCAAGAACGAGTAGTGGTCGGGACACCATTTGGGTGATTATTGATCGGTTGACTAAGTCGGCTCACTTCTTAGCCATCCGAGAAGACGACAAATTTGACACCATGGCACGCTTGTACATCAAAGAAGTGATATCCAAACATGGAATGCCAATTTCCATAATAACCGATCGGGATGCCCGATTTACTTCAAATTTTTGGAAGGCGTTTCAAAAAGCGATGGGTACTCGACTTGACATGAGTACGGCGTTCCATCCACAAACCGATGGTCAAAGTGAAAGGACAATTCAAACGTTAGAAGATATGTTAAGAGCTTGTGCCATAGATTTCGGTGGTAATTGGGATGTGCATCTCCCTTTGGTCGAATTCTCCTATAACAATAGCTACCATGCTATCATACAAATGGCCCCATTTAAGGCTTTGTATGGGAGAGATTGTCGATCACCGGTAGCTTGGGCGGAAGTTGGTGAAACCAACTCATTGGACCCGAGATTGTTGTTAAAACGACTAAAGTGATTTCTCAAATCAAAGAGAAGTTGAGAGTGGCCCGGGAGCGACAACTAAAGTACGCCAACGTTAGACGACGACCTCTTGAATTCAAAGTTGGTGATTATGTGCTACTCAAAGTGTCTCCGTGGAAAGGAGTAGTCCGTTTTGTGAAACGTGGCAAGTTGGGCCCAATATATATTGGCCCATTTAAGATTTTGGAACGAATTGGTCCGGTGGCGTATCGTTTGGAACTTCCTCAAGACTTAAGTGGAGTTCACAATGTTTTTCATGTTTGTAATCTTAGGAGGTGTTTGGCCAACCCAACGCTTCACGTACCCCTAAATGAAATCCGAGTCGATAAAGCGTTGAAATTTGTGGAGGAACCGGTAGAAATCCTAGATCGACAAACTAAGAAGTTAAAGAATACCCGATATACGATTGTTAAAGTTAGATGGCAAGCAAGACGTGGACCCGAGATTACTTGGGAACGGGAAGATTCGATGAAAGCTAAGTATCCCCACTTGTTTAGCGAGTCTAGTTAACTTAGAATTTCGGGACGAAATTCCTTTAACGGGGGAATAATGTAACATTCGTGACTTTTGACTTGGTTTGACTTTTGATTGAATGTAATAAAATGTGAACGATTACGTGAATTTATATGGATTATCGAACGTTTAATCGTGTTTTAATATAACGTTGAATTTATTTGTATTTACGGGTTCGTTTTAGCGATTAAATGGTTAACGTATAGCTATTTGTCGAATTTAGCGGAGCGGGGCCTCAAAAATGAGACCCCATGGCCGGCCTACCCTCTCACTCTCTCCTTCCACCCACTCATTTCTCACTTTACCACAAAAACCTTATCCTCCTTCTCTCTCATTTACTCCCCCTCCATTTCTTCCATCTACCTAAAATTCTAACTTAAATCCATAATAAATACTTATGATTTTGTGATATTAAATGCTATAACTAGTCTAAATCGAAACCCTAATAATAATTAAGTCTTCATAAGCAAGAAAGTGTGGTTCAAAGTGTTATTAATCTTCTTAAGCTCCTAAATTCGAATCCTTGGAGATTTGGGTTATTTGGTAAGTGAAACCCACCTTAACTCTTTATATTTGTGTTATTTGACTTGTTTTCTTGCAACCCTTTCGAATTTCCAGCCATTTTGAGTCAAAAGTCTAGCTTGTGTCGAAATTAGGGTTTGTCTAGGGTTTGGAAATGGGTTAAGGTCGATTTTGAAGGTGTTGAATGTTTAGGATCGGTTTTGAGCAATGGGTTATGTGAAAATAGGTTGGTTCATACTTGTATGAGTTTGGTTGGGTGTCAAAATGTGTTTCCAGGTTCCCTTGGTCGATTTTAAGCTCAAAAATAGTGTTTGGATGTGTTTTGGGTCGTGCAAAGCTTCTTGAATCAACCCAGATTTTTGCTTGTTTCTGGCTGGGCGTAAGGTACGCCTGTTTGGGGCGTAAGCTATGTTGGCTCTGGTCTGGGGGCGTACCCTACGGCCTTTGGACCGTAGCTTACGGTTGGCTGCAACTCTCATTTAGACCTTACGCCCAAAATCTTCTGTTTACGCCAAAAACATGTGCCTGAGACGCCAAAACTAAGCAAGCGTACCTTACGCTAGAATGGGCGTAGCTTACACTAGGCCATTGGTGACTCACCGTACCCTACGCTGCTTAGCAGCGTACCTTACGCCTGTCTGATTTGAACCACCGTAACTTACGGTGGACAGGACCGTAAGTTACGGCCTTCTCCTTCCTTCAATTTCCTGTTTTTACTAGCTTTGATTCTCAACTTCTCGTATCGCATCTAGCTTTCATTGAAGCCACTCATGGACGTCTCTAGTGTCTTGTGTGTGTCCCGGTAGTCACCTAAAGTCGAACATCTCTCCTTGGACTTAAGTTAAGCATTGATAGTAAACGTATGTTGTATGATTGATAGGTGGTGAACGTGTGGCGAACCTTGGACAAATATAACTTGTCATTTACTTAACTTGCGTGGCAAAGGTGAGTTTCGTAGCCCCGTTTTACATTTGGGGTGAAAAGTGTACATGTTTTACTTAACCGTTTAAACGATTTATTTGAAATGATTTGATATTTAATGATGACTTGTTGAACGTAAATGCTTTGTTTTCCATAAACGTATTTATGAATGACTTGTTGTGATGAATGATTGTGATAACGAGTAAGTCCACGATTAGTGGCATAACGTAAAGTCCATGTTGATGGCATAACGAGTAAGTCCACGATTAGTGGCATAACGTAAAGTCCATGTTGATGGCATAACGAGTAAGTCCACATTTGTGGCATAACGTTGTTATTAACGATATTGTTTAACGTGTATATTGTATATGAACGTTTAGTTATAACGTAACGTTGTTATGACAAATTGTGAACGTATGGATGATGATGCAAGTATCCTCATCCTTGAATACCCTTAACGGTTGTTATCCCGACACTACGATTTTAACGTTTAAACCTACGAACTCACCAACTTTATGTTGACCCGTTTTAGTACACTTTTCAGGTAATCAAGCTAATCAAGGACGTAATGGATGATTTGCATGACTTTGCTAGGATTTGGGCTTTACTATTGGATCCGTGATTCATTGATTTCCCTTGACGGGTTGTGCTTAGGATTATTGGCCATCATTTTGGATTATACTCTTTTTTTTGTAACTTTGATGGCATGTGCTCCTTATGCATTTTGTGATCCCATGTTGTATTTGTACTCGTATTTGAACTTGATATATGGATTACCCAATCCTTATTTGCATATAGTATTGTCTCTACTTAATTTTCCATGTCGTGCTATGCTTTTCGTGTGACATCTCATAATTCCGCCATGTTGGGGTGTTACAGTATTTCACCCATCCAGGCCTAGGATTGTTAGTCAAGATGGGAGGGGTACGGCTTCTCCGGACCTTCTCTCTTGGCTCTTTATATTTTTCGTACCATTATATTTATCATTATATACATATTATTATTATTTTTTATGTGTATATGCATACGCCGCTGCTTTTCGACGAGTTTTTTCCTAACTCTTCCTTTATGTATTTGCTTCTAGTTATGAGTTTCTTTGAATACATGGAGGCGGATGAAGTTGAGGAGAAAACGTTTGACATTCAGCCGGACGTTGCGGCAGGGGAAACGGTTCCAGAGGTTACCCATGTTGACCTTGATCCAGAAATAACCGTGTTGCCTGATAGTCCTCGTGCCGCAACCCGCAAGGAAGAAATTTTAGCTGCCCATCGAGAGAGTCTCAAAAGAAAGAAAAAGAAAAAGGGTGATGAAGAAGAAGACGAAAACGTGGAAGAAGTGTCGGTTGTTAAAAAGAAGAAAGCTCTGAAAAGGAAGAAGTCAAGTGTCGAGGCGTCCAATGCCCAACCAAACACAAGATCCAAAAAACCCAAGGGTCTTAGAATTCAGGAGCCTTCGGGTGGAACATATAGGGTTCCGGACGATGAGGAAGGTTTTCAAGCTGCGCCACCTACTCACGGCGTTGGCAAGGGTCTTATGGCCCGCCGAAAGCTTGGAATTCCTGATTCAAGAGAAGCCGCAGGTTCTGATGGGCAGAGTGAGACTGGTTCTCATGATGCCAGTTCTTCTCATAGTGAGGGTCCGCCTTCTCCACGGATCCCCATGGTTCCGGATTGAGATGAGCCTTTTACCGTTACCTTCCCAAATATTCCTTCAGCAGTTCATTGGAATTGGAAGAGGAAATGGCAGAGTATGTTGAGAATGCTATGATCCCCGCTCGTCTTTGGGCTACGGCTTTAATGAGTCAACAAAGCTTTAATGACTTTCTGGCCCGCCATGCCATTGACTCTCTTTCTATTGCGGTCCGTTGCCTTTTTATTATTGTTTTTGCCTTCTTCTTTTACATATTATTATTATTTTTTATGTGTATATGCATACGCCGCTGCTTTTCGACGAGTTTTTTCCTAACTCTTCCTTTATGTATTTGCTTCTAGTTATGAGTTTCTTTGAATACATGGAGGCGGATGAAGTTGAGGAGAAAACGTTTGACATTCAGCCGGACGTTGCGGCAGGGGAAACGGTTCCAGAGGTTACCCATGTTGACCTTGATCCAGAAATAACCGTGTTGCCTGATAGTCCTCGTGCCGCAACCCGCAAGGAAGAAATTTTAGCTGCCCATCGAGAGAGTCTCAAAAGAAAGAAAAAGAAAAAGGGTGATGAAGAAGAAGACGAAAACGTGGAAGAAGTGTCGGTTGTTAAAAAGAAGAAAGCTCTGAAAAGGAAGAAGTCAAGTGTCGAGGCGTCCAATGCCCAACCAAACACAAGATCCAAAAAACCCAAGGGTCTTAGAATTCAGGAGCCTTCGGGTGGAACATATAGGGTTCCGGACGATGAGGAAGGTTTTCAAGCTGCGCCACCTACTCACGGTGTTGGCAAGGGTCTTATGGCCCGCCGGAAGCTTGGAATTCCTGATTCAAGAGAAGCCGCAGGTTCTGATGGGCAGAGTGAGACTGGTTCTCATGATGCCAGTTCTTCTCATAGTGAGGGTCCGCCTTCTCCACGGATCCCCATGGTTCCGGATTGAGATGAGCCTTTTACCGTTACCTTCCCAAACATTCGCTTCAATAGTTCATTGGAATTGGAAGAGGAAAGGGCAGAGTATGTTGAGAATGCTATGATCCCCGCTCGTCTCCGGGCTACGGCTTTAATGCGTCAACAAGGCTTCAATGACTTTCTATCCCGCCATGCCATTGACTCTCTTTCTATTGCGGTCCGTTGCCTTTTTATTATTGTTTTTGCTTTTTTTTACTTATTATTTTATTTTATTTTATTTTATTTTATTTTTTTTTTTATTTATTTTATTTTTTTTATTTTATTTTATTTTATTTTATTTTATTTATTTTATTTTTATTTTTATTTTATTTTATTTTATTTTATTTTATTTTATTTTTTTTTATAATAATACCTCTTTCCTTTTTGTTCAGAATGATTTCAAAAGAAGAGTTGAGGTTCTTGATTTGGAGAGGGGACGCTACCATCATCAAAATACTCTGTTGCGGCGCAAGGTCGTTCGTTTGGAAAATATTGTTGATCCGGAGTTGATGAAAGCAAAGATGCAGGATTTGGAAGCTGCGGCGTTGATTGAGAAGCAACAAAAAGAAATGATGGAGCAAGAGTTGAGGGTCCTTCAAGATAGGCTCCAGGCTTTGGAGCTGGAGAAGGTTGATTTGCAATCTAAGTATGAAGTGGAGTTGACTAAATCCAAAGATCTGGTGAAGGCTACGGAGGAGGTGGGGTGTTTGAAAAGAGAGCTTGTGGTGGCCCAGGGGGAGAGGAAAGAGATTATCAAGACCCTTCCTCAGATTGTTCACAAACTTCATCATGCATCGGAGTATAATCGGGAGATGGGTAAGGTGCAAAGCTTGTCGATGGCCTATGGTGCCCATAAGGTGTTGGAAAAACTAAAAAGCAAGAATTTGGGTATTGACTTCACTAAGGTTTCGGGCTACAATCCTCAAGCTTTATCTTCTTATAGAGAAGCAGGTGAAGCATTTCAGAACAAGGAATGGCCTTTTCTTTCCAGGCTCGCAGCAGGTGTTGAACTTTCCACGTCTGACCTCCTCAAACTTGACCCGGAGCCTGCACCCGCAAAAGCTACGGTTTCCAATGCTCCCTCAAGCTCCGTTGTTTGATTCATGTTGTTTTCTTGGTGTTCTAAACAATATTACATTTGATGTTGTGTAAAGCCTTTGTTGGCTATGACTGTTTTTCTTTTGTTACTTTGTTATCTTGATACCTTATTTTAATCGTATATCCGTAGGCTACAGCGTTCTCTCGCAATTACATGGGTTGCGAGGCGTGGTGATTAGGCTACGGCTTTTGTCTTAATGTCTCATTGGTGATTTATACTTAGCATTTATGAGTAGGTAGTTTTTACTCAGATGATGCCAAGCAATTTCTTTGAGCCTGCGGCTTTTAGGGTTTGTCTGCCGGAGCTTTTATGTTTTTCCCGTTGGGTATTGGGAGTTTTCTTCACATCTTGCAGGTTTACCTGGGTCCTGTTAACGTAGGATCTTTGTTGGCCATGGCACAGGCTTTTAATACTTTGAGGTTTCCACAACTTACTCTTAGTGTTGTGTTTTCGTAGTTTAAATAACATTGTTGCTGCCCTAGAAGTTACGGCGCTTAGTACAATACTTCTGTTGTATTTGTAAATAACTTTATTTATAGCTTGGATTCAATATATGTAAAGTTCAGTTTCTAATGGTGCCAAGGGTTTTCCTTGGGCTTATATCCTTTTAGGACTCATGAGCCGGAGCGTCTATTTGAGTGTCACCGTAGGATGCTTAGGAAATATAATTCCTGCTTTCATTTTGCAAGATTATTGGGATCTTGCGACGTAAGGTTGCAAGCCTACAAGTCTTGCTTACGGTGAGGAGTGTCAGCCGTAGCATTGTTATGAGTTTATCAAAGTTAAAGAATATCAGCCTTGTCTAGCTTTGATATTTTCATTAATCATGCTAGCTTACATGTGTTTCAAATATTACTTGCTAACTTAGTTAGTGGCTTTCATACCTTACAAAAATAAATGGTATTATGGTTTTGTTAGCTTTCATATGTAGCATCTTTTGAGCTGGGAGCCATTCCAGGTTCTTGGGAGATCGTCTCCTTGCAAAGTGGCTAGCTTGTAGGCGCCGTTGCCGTAGGCTTCTACCACTGTATAAGGCCCCTCCCACTGAGGTCCTAGTTTTCCTTGCTTTTCCGCTTTGCTAGCATCGTTGTTTCTGAAAACATAATCTCCGGGGAGGAAAGTTTCTTTCTTTACTCTGCCATCATAGTACTTCTTGATCATCTTTTTATAGGTTGCTTCTTTAATTGATGCTATTTCTCTCATTTCTTCTAACAGATCAAGATTTGCTCGGAGTTGTCTTTCATTTTCTGCCTCTGTGTTGTACCTTCTTGCTGTTGGCACACTAACCTCCGGAGGTATCATAGCTTCGGAACCATAGACTAAACTGAAGGGGGTAACCCCGTTGCTTGTTTTGGGTGTAGTCCTGTTAGCCCATAAGACTTGGTGGAGTTCATCCAATCAACCACTTTGACTTCTCCCTAATCTTGCCTTTATTCCTTGTACAATCTGCTTATTGGTTACTTCCACCTGGCCGTTGGCTTATGGGTGGGCCACAGATGTGAAGCATTGTTGAATTTCTAAGTTCCTGCAAAAAGTTGGAAATATTTCTTGGCAGAACTGTTTGCCATTGTCACTGACTATTGTTTTGGGGATTCCAAACCGTGTCACAATTTGCTCTCATACAAACTTTTCCATGTGCTTTCCTGAGATAGTGGCTAGGGGCTTTGCTTCTACCCACTTCGTAAAATAATCGATTGCTACCACCAAGAACTTAACTTTTCCAGGAGCGGGTGGGAAAGGTCCCACGATATCTATTCCCCATTTTAAGAAAGGCCAAGTGGATGTTACTGGAATAAGCTCACTTTTGGGTGCCTTTGGGGCTGCGGCATGTATTTGACATGAGTCGCATTGGATTTCTGTTAGCGTATCCCTATGCATGGAAGGCCAATAATAACCCATTGTGATTATCTTGGCTACCACCATCCTTGCTCCGGAGTGTAAGCCGCGGGCTCCGTGGTGTATTTCCCTGATTACTTCCGCAGCCTGCCTTGGGCCGATACATCTTAGCAGTGGACCCATATATGACTTTCGGTACAAGCCTTCTTCTCTGAGCACGTATTATGGTGCTTTGATTCTTATCTTTCTAGCCTCGCCTTTATCTTCCGGAAGTATTCCACTCATCAAATACTCTACAATGGGAGTCATCCAGGTGACCCCTTCTTCTTCTTCAATGGCTGCTGTTGCGACCTCTTCTTCAATTGAACTTTTTGCTAGTATTTCCACTAGGACTTATTTTGTGAGATGTGCGAATGAAGTGGAGGCTAGCTTACTTAGTGCATTGGCGATTTTGTTGCGGTTCCTGCTAATGTTCTGAATCCGGAAGTTTTCAAAACATTGCGATAACTGTTGGGCTTTTGCCAGGTATTTCTTCATAACCGGCTCCTTGGCCTCATATTTTCCGTCTACTTGGAAAGCTACGATCTGGGAATCAACGCAGGCATGGAGATGCTTAACTTTCATTTCCTTAACGATTCTAAGGCCAGCTAACAATGCCTCATATTCTGCTACATTATTTGAAGCCTTGAACTCGAAGCGCAGAGCATATGTGAATTCTTGCCCTTCGGGGTTTGTTAAGATTAAACCAGCTCCGGAGCCATCAGCGCTTGAGGCCCCATCGGTAAATAACTTCCATGTTTTCGGGTGCTTCTTTTCAGTTGCGCCTTCTTCTACCGCAGCTTGTGGTGAAGTTTTACGCTTTCCCTTGTATTCTTTGTGGGGTGTTTCAGCCAAGAAATCCGCGAGGATCTGGCCTTTTACAGAATTTCTTGGCTTGAATTCCACCTCATGTTCTCCCAATTCAATTGCCTATTTCGCCAGTCTTCCCGATACTTCTGGCTTTGTTAAAACTTAATTTATCGGCTTGTCTGTTAGCACTTCTATTGGATGTGCTTGGAAATATCGTCGTAGCCTTCGGGCTGCATGGATGAGGGCTAATGCCAACTTTTCAATTTCGGGGTACCTTAGTTCTGGCCCTTGTAAAACTCTAGTTACATAGTATATTGGTTGTTGGCTCTCTTTTCTGCTGGCTATTAGTACGGCACTTATCGTTTCTTCAGAAGCTGCTAAATACATTTGCAGTGTTTTTCCTGCTTTGGGTGCCGTGACCGTTGGGAGTTGGCATAAATATTCTTTTAATTTTTCAAAGGCTTTCTGTGCATCCTCCGTCCACCGGAAGTGTTGTTTTTCAAGGCAGCCTTTCAAGGTTTTGAAAAAAGGTAACGACCTGTCTGCAGACTTGGATAGGAAGCGATGTAATGCCGCAAGCTTTCCATTAAGGCTTTGCACATCTTTTAGCGTCTGTGGAGGCTGCATTCTTTGGATGTCCTTAACCTTTTCCGGATCTGCTCCGAAACCTTCTTTAGTCACCACATGGCCCAAAAATTGGCCTTCATCTACCCCGAATGAGCATTTCTTGGGGTTCAATTTCATGTTAATAAGCCGCAAGGTTTTGAAGGTTTCTTCTATATCTTTCAACATATCTTCTTCTCTCATGTTTTGATTACCATGTCGTCTACATAGGCTTCCAAATTTCGCCCTATCCGACTCCCAAAGGCTTTATCTACCAATCTCTGATAGGTAGCTCCTGCATTCTTTAAGCCAAAAGGCATCTTTTTGTAGCAGAAGATCCCTTCTGCTGTGTAGAAAGTTGTCTTGTCTTCATCGTCTGGATGCATTTGTATTTGATGATAGCCCTTGTAGGCGTCCAGAAAACATTTCAAGCGAAATCCTACCAACGACTCAACTTTCCAGTCAATTTCCGGAAGCGGGTAGCAATCCTTCGGGCAGGCCTTATTGATATCTGTAAAATCTACGCACATTCTCCAGCCGCCATCGTGTTTCTTGACCATCACTGGGTTTGCTATCCAACTTTGGTATTTCACCTACTCTTACCCATAATGTTATTTCTCCCAACGACCAAGACCTTTCCATTGAAAAGCCTACCAGAGCACTGGTAACATCTTTCCTTGTTTTTCTTAGCGCTGCCTTTAACTTTAGGAAACAATGTTCATACATGACTTCGGCAGGCCTTATTGATATCTGTAAAATCTACGCACATTCTCCAGCCGCCATCGTGTTTCTTGACCATCACTGGGTTTGCTATCCAACTTTGGTATTTCACCTCCCGCAATATTCCAGCCTTAACTAGATCATCTACTTGTTCTTTGGTTGCTTTACTTCTATCCGGAGCCAAACTTCTTCTTTTTTGTTTTACCGGGACTGCTTGAGGTCGTGTGTTCAAACGATGTTGTGTGTCAAGAATTTCATTGTTATCTTCAATTGCCTGGGGACACGTGTCATGTCCGCAGGTGTCCATGCGAATACGTCTTTATTCGTCCGTAGGAGTGCTTTCAGCCTTTCTTTGCACTCCTCCGGAAGTTGTTTTCCCACCAACACATGCTGCTCCGGGTACTTGTCGTTCACGATTATCTTTTCTGTTAACAGCTTGGTGACTGCTTTCTTCTCCGGCTCTTGTTCTTCTTTTGGGATACTGACTTGTGCACATTCGCGCTCTTGCCTTGGATCAGCTTTAATGCAACCGACTCCATTAGGTGTAGCGAACTTTACTGTTGCATGCCTTAGGGACGGGACCATCCCAAACTTGCGCATGGCTGTTCTTCCCAAAATCACATTGTAAGGGAATGCAGCCCTTACTATTATGAATGTCAACTGTTCCGTCCGGACTCTTGGTATTTCTCCTACTCTTACCCATAATGTTATTTCTCCCAACGACCAAGACCTTTCCATTGAAAAGCCTACCAGAGCACTGGTAACATCTTTCCTTGTTTTTCTTAGCGCTGCCTTTAACTTTAGGAAACAATGTTCATACATGACTTCGCAGCCGCTGCCTGTATCTAGTTAAATTCTCCGGACAGGGTGGTTTCCAATGACTGCACTGATTAATATTGGCCCATCAGAGGCTTCTTCTTCCTTTATTGGCGGAAAGCTTATCGCTACGTTTTTCCAGGGCTCATCTGGTAGCGTTTCTTTTTTCTTCTCACATGCTTCAATTGCCATGATCGGGTCTTCCAGAGGCTCTACCTTTAGTTCCGCCGCTTCTTTCGGCATTTGCCTTTCAGTGTCGTGCCTTGAACTTGTTTCTTTCATGCCTTTGATTAATGATGTGTATCTTCCGGATCTCATTGCTTCTTCTACTTTGCTTTTAAGTACTTTGCAATCATTTGTATCATGTCCTGGTCGGTTATGGTAGTCACAAAACTTGGTCATGTCAGGCCCCTTAAACCTTCCGGAGCTTTTGGCTGGTGCTTTTTCAGTGGCTAAGATGTCTCGCGATGGACGCGAGGTATAATGGAGCGTTCCGTGACGGTTTGGGGGGGGGGACCCTTGTGCTCTTTGGAAAGGTGCGGAACGACTTTTTTCCATCTGGAAGCTTCTGTTTCTTCGTCCTCTGTCAATGTCTTTGCCACCGGAGCCATATATTGGTCCTCCTACTCCTCCGGCCGTTTCTTTTCCCACTAGCCATATGCGAGTCTTGTCCATAAGGGTTGTGTATTCTTCTGGCAAGTCTCTAGACAAAAATTCTATTAAAGGTTGGAAGCGTAGTCCATGTACGAAACCTGATATCTTCTGGTTTTCGTTGAGCCCCTTCATCAATGCGGTTTCGTCTGTGTATCTTGTCATAAATTGCCGGACGCTTTCATTCTCCCTTCTTTTTATATTATGGGCTTCTAAATGCATCTTCTTATACTTCCGCTGCTGTCCAAAATATGACCGGAACTTAGTTTTTAAATCATCAAAATTCACCACACTTCCAGTCGGCAAGCTTTCTAGCCATGCTCTTGATGCATCTTTGAGAGTCATGGCAAACATGTGACATGCGACAGGAACTGTCCATTTCTGCATCCGTATCATTTCGTTGAAATGTTTTAAATGATTGTTCGGATCCTCTTTGCCATCATACATGGACATTCCTTTCGGCAACCCGCCTTCTGGAAACGGGTAATCTTCAATCCATTGTATGAAAGGTCCGGGTTCTGTCTGCACTATCATGTCTCGTTCACTTGGTATTCCGGAACTACCCTGCGGTATGCTTCCGCCCGGTTGGTGAAAGTAAGATTGCTGAAAATGGTTGTATGGTTGTTGGTGGTGTTGTGGTTGAAACTGTTGTTGGAATTGTGACTGGAACTATGATTGAAACTGTGGTTGAAATTGTGGTTGTTGTGAGTATTGGCCATGGCCGTGCGGCTGGCTGTGTGCCGTGAAGTATGCATTGTACTGCGGGGTGTAAAACTGACTCGCCCCTACGGGACCTACACTTTGGTTGTTTTGAGGAGTTATGAAAGGTTGCTGCGTTTGGTTTGGTACTGATTGATTGTGGCCTGGAGGTATGGGGGTAGGTTGAGCGAAACCATGATACGTTGGGTTGTATGTTTGCCCATTAGTTTGCACGAACTCTGCGGCTAGGGGTGGCAGGTTTAGCGCTTGCCTTTGCACACTAGGTGCCACATTATTATTTTCTGGTACGGCATCGCCAAAATGCACCCTGGCTCCGGCTCGCCTGGGGTTGCCCCTAGCTGGAGGAGTGTCTGCTTGTATTTCTTCTATATTATCGTTGTCCTCGTCGTAATTTAAACGAGTTCGGACGCTTTCCATGTTTAGCCGTCGCAAGTGCTGCCGCAACATATTTTCAATTGCTTCGGTTTGCTCATTTGCTTGGGTTTGATTATTTGCCTGGGGGGTTGCATTTTGTGGTGCGGTCGTTTCGAAACCTGGAGGAGGGCTACCCTCCGCCATTTTGTTACAAGATCTTAGGCCTGGAGTGCGGATGGCGCCACTTGTTCAAGGATAAAGTTACCCTCGAATGGATGTATGGAGATCTTGTAAAGGGGGATGTTTATGGTATTAAATTACTTGCTGGAAATTCCCAATTGGTGTGAAGTAAATAGTTAGCTTCACGCCACCAAGTGTATTCTGTGTGTGTTTTAGTGAATTTGTCATGCCCTTGAGTTGAGATCAAGGTCATGTATACGAAAGTTGACTTTATAGAACCAGACAATGATTCTGAGACAACGCTCAGACTATCGTCATTTGTGTACTATTTAGATTCGTCAAGTGATGCCGTAGCCTAATTATATTACCCTGCGGCTAATTGCAAGGGGTAATGTCCATTAGGCTGCGGCTTTGGGGAGTAAGTAGGTTACGGATATGGTACGTCATCAATGTTCATACATGTTTTTTGAAAATTGCATTAATTTTGTCACACATTTTTCATTATTTGCGTTATGCAAACGGAATAATTAGGTAATCAACTTCAAACGCAATCACAAACACCCTCTGAGATAGATAACAATTTGAGTAAAGTTATTAAGATCTAGAACCTGGTTCTAACATCTCAACATTCTACCCGCCTTGAATCAATGAAAATGGTTTAGAAGCATAAGATCTTATAACTGGTCAGAATATATATAAGATCTTTAGAGTAATTAATAGTAGATCCCAGTTACAAGATCTTATAACCTTGTTTCAATTTGATCTTGCTTCTTGAGATAATTAACTACAATATCACCAGCAAGTAAATGATTAATTAAGTAATACATTCGTTTTTAAAAAAAATCTAGACGATTATTTTGATACAAATACGCATGTGGTCAATAGAAATGAGACGTATAGAGTTACTCTAGAATTAAACATATGCCTTATTTTCTAGAGTTTTAATATCTTTTATTTATTATACTAAAACACAGTTCCTCTAATAACTTATCGACCAATCACAGCTCTCGATTTCTTAAAGTTGACTTTTGTTTTCAATTTTGACTTTAATTTACACTTTTTTGTTTTCCATCACAAATTTACACTTTTTAACCAATAATTCTATATAATAAATAAAGAATAATAACTAATATAAATCTAATAGAATAATAGTTAATATATAGTCAATAAAAATAGATATTATATATCTTAATGGTATGTTTTATCATATAAGATATAAAATTAGTTAATTAAAAATAAATAAAATAAAACATGTAAAAATATAATCTTTATAAGAAACACATATAATATTGTCATATTCTAATTGAAATATTTAGGATAAGTTTAATCTAAAAATAAGATATTGTTTCTAATAGGGTAAAATAAGAATGTAACACACTATGTGTAACAATAAAGCAATAAAATGATAATGATCTATTATGATTTTTTAATATTCAAATATCGCTAAATATGTCACAACTTATAACTTTGATGGACATATTATGATTTTTAATATTCAAATATCGCTAAGCATGTCGCTATAAACAACTTCGATGGACATATTTTTAAAAGATATTTCAATATAAAACTCAAAATTTTAATATATAGATCAATTTTATATTACTCAAAATAGTATATTAACTTTTAAACCATAATAAAATAACATCTAATATTGATAACACCGTAAGCCCCGTGTATTAGACACGGGCCTAAAATCTAGTTTAAGAACATAAAATCTATTATTTTATCTCTAACAAAATTAAATAAATTGGAAACTACTTATCGAAAATTATTAAATCAAAATACATTATGTCAATGTATCCATGTCTGGTTATTTTATTAAAATCCAAAAAATCTTAGTTAAAATGATATATATCTTTCCAAAAAATTAGATGATCAAGTTATTTTCTATGGATATTCTTTTAGTTACAGTCAGTAAGTTATTAGAAAAGAAATAAAATATTGGCCAAAAGAAAATGACTAATCAAACTCAAAATCCAACTTGTTTATAAAAAAATCGCCTGTCAATAAAAGGATAAAATCGTCGACAGCAGGATTCGAACCTGCGCAGGCAAAGCCCAACAGATTTCGAGTCTGTCTCCTTAACCACTCGGACATATCGACAACTTTGCCTTATTCTAACATTTCAAAACTAAATAAATGATGCCTTTTTTTTTGGCAAATTGGCCAATTACGTTATTATTACAACCAAATTGCTCAAATTCTTCTCAGCTAACAACACTTGCATCCATTACATTAAATAACAACTATTACCTGAACTTTAAATTGCTTACAATACTCTAATCTATATATACACAAGATTAATTTGATACATTTGATCTGTAATTATATACATGTTTATAGACTTATCAAATTAGTCATATTTATCACTTTTCTACGCATTATGTTACACAATATGTACACTTTTTCAAACTTAAAGTTAGGTTTTTTTTTGGATTAGCTATTGTTATTGTAAAAACATCGTAAAGCCGATTCGTAAGCCATAAAAACAGCACCATTCACGACGAAAGCTCGAAAAACCGTACTTCCTAGACCCCGAAATAGCATCCTAGCACCGTCGTTTTTAATGCTCTTTCGAAAACAATCCAAGATTCCGTTATACTTCACCGTTGAACTCGGTGTTTGAGCTTGAAGTCTAGTTTTGACCACATCCACAGGATAACAACAAACCCAACTCGCGACTCCAGCGAGTCCTCCAGCTATGAGCATTGTTGTGAAGCTTTCTTGGCCGTCTTTACGACAACCAGGATGAAGCTTCTCTCGAGCATATTCGTATGTCCAAAAATAGACACCGTATGATGGTGCGTCTCTTATTGCAGTTATGGTTAACCCTCGAAACATGCCTTTCAAACCTTCAGATTTTATTATTTGTTTTGTGACATCTGATGGGCCTTGTTTGGTTTGTTCTTGTGTGGTTTGGTTTTGCAATTGTAGTCGAATCTTTACAAGTTCGATTGGTGTGAGCATGAGACTTTGTACGGCACCGGTCAAAGTGCCTCCTAGAGCATCACTTTCGTACGATGGAGGTATTGTGGCAGGAATGTAAGGTTCAAATGCTCGTGATAATGAGGCGTAGCATTGAAAAACTAACGCGTTCTGCAACCAAAGATTTTCATTCGACAAGATCATACTCAGTCTCTACAAATATCAATTGGTATTTTGACTCAGAGGTCTCGAGTTCAAACCCCACAGGCCAACACCTGGTAGGTATTATCAATTTATCATAATGACAAAATGTCATATGATCTTTTTATGTCGATAAATAGAAGAATTCGACTAAAATGGAAGAGAGGGGAATACAACCTGAAAGGCAACAGAGGCAAGAGGGGTACCCATGCCTCTATACAGAGCAAGTGGTCCTTCTTTAGCCGCGATATTCTTGAAAATGTGATATGCAGAACCACCTCGGCCACTTTGTTGCTTGATTCTAACGGTATCAAGTGGGTGACCTGCGACAATTCCTGCTATTCCTCCAAATCCACCTGCGACAAATTCTCTACCCCAGCTGCTTGCAAGAAACTCCGGCCAGAAATCCATCCGTTAAATATCCATATGCATAAAATATGTAGTCAATTGGGTTTTACTACATCATATATCAAAAAAGGGATAACAATGTAATGAAGAAACCGTTTTAGCCCTGTCCTTTTGGGGTGTTTGATGGTGAAAGTTTGTGTTAATATGGTTTTTCAAGTCTCTGAAATTATAAATTTGTTGTTATCATGTCTTAGGAACATAAATCACAATACCAAGAATGAAGACATTTTTTTGTTGTTGAAAGGAACAAGACATACTATGAAACATGAAAGAAAAAGAAAATGAATTTTGGGGACATTTGCTTTTCGGTTACATAAAAATAAAACAGGATGGTGGTTTCCTTAATAAAAGCCTGTCCATGCAAATAGGAAATGTGTTATGAATTGTGATGAAAACCAGCCAAAGAAGGAAACAGTAATCAGTCAAGATGGATGCTACTAGGCCAAGGCAATGGTACAAGGATCTGTCGTTGATGATCACGGACAGATATTTGATGTCAAGTACGCGGTTTAACATGTAGATTTACTCGATTAGGATCAGTCGACAACTTGACATTGATCAGACAACTATTGAATAGCAAGTGCCAAGTGGTATAACACTTGTATGGCTAAGCATTGTGTTTCTAACATGTGTCGTGTCGATAAGCTATTGTTCTTCGATTGTGCTGTGTTATCATATACTCACTAATACTTGTCTTTAAGGTACTCTTAAACTGGCTTTGAACTTGAATTAGGCTATTGCTTGGCCAAACAATTTCCAACTCATCTCTTAAATTATATACCTACAGCAATTTCTCATAAGTTCATCGAACTAAAAGAAATTAGTTAGCCACTTAAGGCGCACATACAAAACGCCAAACACAAATCACCCATTCTACATATTGACGGAACCAAAGATGCACAACACAAAAACTAAATCAGCATAGCGGAAGCATCATTAAGACCAAATATCAGAGAATAATTATTACAGGAGATACAATGTAACAAACTGTATAGCATCTAGTTACTCAATTTAGGGAACATGCAACCAGATATATTAGGGGCAACATTCAATAATCACAACATAGTAAGTGCAGCAGCTTCAGGTCTGCATGCAAGCCTCATTTCTTTCCACTTTTCTTCAGACCAGCACCTCCAAGAGCTCCTTTTTGAGCTTTTGCTCTAAGCTCCTTGAGTGCCTGCCAACAGTGCACATTCTAATATTAGCAACATTTACTTGCCTACAGCTAAAATACGACACATTAAATTTGTTACACCAGAAATGTTCTATTATTTTTTTTAAATCAATTCTTTATACTTGTAGATATGTGTATATAACGTAAGACATACCATACATGACCCAACCATACGCTAAACAACCCTTAAAATGAGCAGAAAATCACTTGCCACAAACTGCTGGCTGCGCACAGGTCTTGTACCTATTTTTGCAACGCTATCAAACCACACGTTCATATAACTAAAAAACGCATTTTCACATCAAATGACCAACATGTTCAACTTTTCAACCAACTATAATGTACATAACTTAGAGCCAAAAGATACAACTAAATTCGACGTGTTTGGACTCTTATATACATACCAAACAAGTGCCTATGACCAAAAGGGTTGTAGAATACAAGTTTGTAACAGTAACATAGACAAAAGAGAGTGCACTTTTACCATCCCAAACAAATGCACATCCACAGCTACCGTCCCTTATGCCCTTCCCATTAAAAAATAAAATATATAAGAAAACTCACCTTCTCCTCATCTTTCTTCTTTTGAATATTGGCCTTGTCTACCTGAAAAGGCCAAAATACATAAACACTTGTAAGAATCTGTCAATCAGAATTGAAGTGACAAAGCAAGCATATACTGATCCCATTTCCATGTTACCAGGCATTGCCCCACAAGAAGGCTAGCTAAGAAGTTAGATTGCAATTCTGTTTAGAAGCACAGACAAATGTTAAAGTTGTTGATGGATGAAATATAGTGACACTGCTACTCGTCATGACTCACTATTACAGTTGATGTTTACCTCAAGCCTCTAGGTAGTTGTGGCTTAATTATCGGCGTGCAATGGTTTATAACTCAGGGTGTGATAAATTGAACTATACACTATTGAGACCCATCTACTTGCCGCACATTATCAGTGAAATATCAAAAGCATAGAAAGAAGAAAAAGATAGAAATTAGAGTGATGATTAAAGCAACTTTTACTACACTGGTTGCATAATTCCCCACTGTGATATCTGTAAAGCATAAGGCTGCTAGAACGCTTTATTGGCCAAAGATAGTAAAGGATTCTAATGTTTAGGCAGATATAATAGCAAGAAGGTTATTTAAGTAGTTATCAACATGCTTAGTAAAAGTGCACACTTTGTAAAACTAAATCACGTCTTCAAAGCAACCAGAATAGCTCAACGTTACTTGAGGGGAAAAAAAGAAGCAAAGCTACATGAATTTCTAAAGTGTACTGTATCATACAAAGATAAGATTTTGTAAGTTGATTGACTGGATTCTTGAAAGAACTGATGACACCTAAAGGGGTAGAGCAAAGACTGTATAGAGACTGAGAAAGTCGACTTTCTTATGGCATGAACCATTCTGCATTATGTCCATAATAGAATGAAGTGGATGGCTAGAAGAGAGTATACAATCGGTGAGTGAGTGCAGTCGAGGCTTCAACATTACAAGCAAATGTCAACGGAATCAAGATGAAATCACTAGTTGTCAGGTAAATACTACAGCCAATAGCCCCATACCAAATTATTACAAAGATTTGTAAAGCAGCGTATACACAGATGGATGTATCCATACTCAACATTATAGCTAGCCCCCTCAGAAAACAATTACCTAACTGACATTAAAGACAACCAAAAAGTGTGATAGACAGAAGATAGCTCGAAAACATAATAAGTATGCGGACTATCTGATTTTCCTATTGAACTTATATCAGAACGGTACCCCGCCATCTATCCTTTGAGACAAAGATCCATTGAAAATAAAGGTACTGATGCATATGTTGGTTACTTAGAAACCCGATAACAAAACTCGTTTTGATCTCAGTATATCTTTTATTCTTATGTCACCACATGGGCCATGGCTTATGGTAACTCATCTTCAGTAAGTTTGCTCAGTGTTGTAAATAACGGCCTTAACGGCCTTAATTTTATTATCAAAGATTTATAGACTATAGTCTAAATCTCATAACAATAAACAAAATTACATTATCAAGTTCACATTTACATTACAGCTAAATGAATGTTTTATTGACTCAGATGTAAATATTTTCCAACTAAGTTTACATATAAATGAGCAAAAAACTTAAGATCTAAAAACACATAACCACAAATTAAAGAATATACCTCATCATATTCTTTCTTCTCAGATTTTGGGGCTTTCAATGGCTTTGCTTTTCCTCCTACAAAAAAAAGAAAAAAAAAATGTATTTATTTTAAAAAGCTAAAAGAAAAAAAAAAGAGAATTATATGGAGAAAGATGAGTGGTTTATACCTTGCTTGGAAGACATGATCGGAATATGTGAAAGTTAGGGTTTGGTGTAAGGGGGGAGGAGATGATATAGAAATGTAGCCTAACTTTAACGCACAATTCAGATTCCCTTTTGAAACCTAGTAGACCTTTATATTTAGGGAAGTGTTATTTGTACCACTAGCACACACTTGTTTTATTGAATTGAATAATTTGTTATAAGAGTCGTACTATATACGGAGTAGTAACTAGAATGATACCGCCGCGATGCGGCGGGTTGTAAGGGTGGCGGTAGTGGCAGCGGCGGTAGTGGCAATGTAATGGAGTGGTGGTGGCAGTGACGGGCGGTGGTGGCGGTAGCGGCGCCGGTGGCAGATTGTATAATTTGTTATAAGATTCGTACTATATAGTAAATGATATCCGCGTGATGCGGCGGGTTGTAATGGCGCGGTGGTGGCAGTGACGGCCGGTGGTGGCGGTGACGATTGGTGGTTGTAGCGGTGGTGGTGGTGGCGGCGGTGAATAGTGTAGGTTATTGATGTAATATGGTTTTGATAAATTGTTGAAAGTTGAAAATGTTTTGCTTTTAATATAGTATAGATATAGATATATCAATAATAACGATAATAATAATAGTTGTAAAGATAAAGGTTCATATAATATGTCACATTTATACTTCTATACTTTTATATCTATATTTATACTCCTTTATAATGCAACTAGATTAAACTCGTCCGTTGAACGGTAACATTATAATAAGTATATAATATATGTTATTTTTTAATATTTGAGACCATTAAAGATTATAATATAGTGATTACAAAATATCTTTGAATTCTATATTACTCGTATAAGTACATATATAACTTAAAAGAATTTGTTTTAATCACAAAGCGACACATAGTAAAAAATATTACTTGGCAAAAGAAGAGGAATACCACATAAGTCCATATTTTTCCTTTTTTAGTTATTTAGAAAGAAAAAGTAACCTCATTTTTAAGTAATTAAGCACATTTTTAAATATTCCTAAAATACGCTTAACTTTCTATTTGTTTATAAGTAATTACCTCTTCCTTCTTTTTAACTTTCTATCTTTAAAAAACTAAAATACCTTTAACTTTTAACCCTTTTTCAATCCATACATTACATATACCTAAAATCAGTGTTATGAAACTCGGCCGATACACCCCGATACAGCCGAGTCGGATCGTGTATCGGCCAACTGACGATACGAGTTTGCCATACTCGGTCTGAAAATCGTCAGGGTTCTAGACTCGGGTCAACTTGGTCAAGACTCAGCTGTATCAGTCAAGAATCGGATGTATCGGTCAAGACTCGGCTGTATCGGATCGGGTCAACCAAAGTCAAACTTTTTTTTCTTTTTTTTAAAGCTTTTATTAATTATGTTATTGTTTCTAGACAATTATGTTTAAGTTGAAAAATCATGTTATGTTTAAGTTTGAAGTTTTATATATATTTTTAATTTTTTCTTACATATAATTTCAAAAACTATTATTTTATACATAAAAAACCCACTATTCACCGATCCGATTCCGATCCGATTTTTAAAAAATCCTGTCTCCCCCCCTCGCCGATCCGTCTCCTGATTCCCGAGTTTCACAACCTTGCCAAAATACCTCTAAAATATTTTTCAACCCCTATCTACCCAAACTACTGTATGTCTTTATTTATTTATTAATTTAACTATTTTCACCTAATATATCTATAATATATTTAATGAAATTATTTACAACATACATCGTTCAACTTTTGATATAACTACACTGCCCTCATTTATATCAATTGCCTTTACATTAATAACCACACCGCTACCGCCGCTGAATTACGCGGGCACTCTTCTAGTCAGTTTTATGCACAATCAAATCTTGATTATTCAATTATCCACAAATGCAAAAATAAAGATCTTACAATTATCATTTTGATCATCCACAAATTCTGATTATTCAATTATCCACATAGTAAGGTGTGTTATTTTAATTCAGAAGTTGTTAGAATTTTGATGAAAAAGCAGCTCACCCATTGAAAGTGAGATTTTACGAGTTGAGTTCTAGTTAGTTTAAACAGAAAAGTGGTGACAACCTTTCAAGTTTACACCTTGTTTCTGTGTGAGAGATTAAGGGCGCGTTTGGTTCATAGATTCTGATGGAATCTGATGGAATTGGAATTGAATTCCATTCCGTAGTACGTTTGGTTGTCAAAAGATGATGGAATTTCATTCCATTGGAATGTAAACATTCCATCATTTGATGGAAACTTCATTCCTTGGAGTTATTGTGTAACATCCGTGAATTTTGACCCGTTGACTTTTTGTGTAATTTGACTAACAAACTTGTTGAATGAAATAATTGGGCCATTTGTGATTATATGACTATGTGGTATGTTAGTCGGGTCGTTAATATGTTTGTTTGGCGTTTAATTGTACAATCGATTGTAATTTTGGCTCATAAAGGAAACGGGTCGACCCATGGGTTGTCCATGACCCATGAGCCTACTAGTGACCCATTTCCCCTTATCCTCTCATTTCTCTCTTTTCTATCTATCTATCTCTTCTATTCTCTCTCAAGTAAAAGAACCCCCTTTTGTTCTTCATCATTTCTTGCATCAACATTGTGTTTGAAACTACCACAATACAAGGATCATAGCCATCTTCATCTCGTTTGCTTCCTATTGGAGAATCAAAAGCCAAGTTCTTGCATTTTACCCATTTTGACCTAATTTCGGGTTCTAGCTCAAGGAGGAGTTTTGGTAAGTCTAATTCATCTCATTTGTACCTACTTATGTTTGTTTATGCATTTCTAGTCATCTTGAACATTTACAAGTCCTAAATCGGCTTAAATCTCGTTTGGGTCAAATTAGGGTTTAAATTAGGGTTTAAAGGTTTTGGGTGTGATTTTGATGTTTTGGTCGAATTTGTGGATTGGGTTATGTTTATTTATGGTTAATGGTGTTTATTTATGCTTCAAATTAAGTTACAAGTTCCTACAAATCGATTTGGTTTGGTTTGGGTCGAGTTTTAAGGGTTTTGGTCTTGTTTTCCTGCATATGCTGCTGCTGCTGCTTCTGGTCAGAACTGGGCCACTGCGGCGCAGTGGCTTAGGCTAGCCCACTGCGGCGCAGTGGCTAGGGCCTGGTTGTTTCGTGGTTAGCTCACTGCGGCGCAGTGGCTAGGGCCTGGTTGTTTCGTGGTTAGCTCACTGCGGCGCAGTGGATAGGTTCTGTGAAATTATGCGCGTCGATTTTCAAATGTTAATAACTTTTGATCCGTAACTCCAAACAAGTCTTATGACCTATCGTTAGAATCGTAAGAGAGTCTAGTTTCTGGTAGTAACACTCTTTTTGTATGAATCTTCTCTCTTTTCTAAAAAGGTCTAGTCGAATGCGTCTTGTTCTTACTCGTTAAAGTTGGAAAGGCGTTTAGGGTTGTGACTTGACCTAATTGTGCTAAACCAACTTGTTTATGATTAATTCTTTGTGATATATTTTCCAAGAAATATTTTGACAATGAAATCATGAGGCAAAACATGAGTCTCACACTCGCACCAGCTCTGAATATTAAGTCGGACTAAACATATTGGTTCGAACACACATATAAACATAGCACAAAAAAATATTATAGACATTGTTGCAACTTGCATCTATAGATATACATCCGCACACATTATATAGTCACTGATTCTTTGCTTCATTATTTGATCCTAGCTATAGCTTTTTGTTCATAATAACAAAGCTTCCTTTCTTGGCTAAATTGACTATTCTTTGTTTGACTTGTTTTACATGCTAAGTTGCTAACCATAATAATACGGTAAATATAACATGTTCAAAAACATAGTTTCAAGCTACAAGTTATATCTAAATTATTATTATTATTCATGAAGTTATTTGCATACATGTTTGAAATGTGGTTTAAACACAAGTTTCACTCGAAATGGTAATTAGTTACGAGTATTTGTTTAAACATGCTTTTGTGATGTTTTAGCTTTTGAATATTTTCATTTTGTTATGTCAGCAAATCAAATATCGAGTCGCTGTTGATGAGAATTGAGTTTATAAGAAGAAGGCGAAATGCAATGCAGAAGTTTTTGAGGAGTGATATTGCCGAGCTTTTGAGAAACGATCTATATTCTGAAGCATATAAAAGGGTAAAAAAAATTCGCCCATTTGATGGTTTTATTATTGTTGTTTGTTGGCTCCCCCAAATACTTTCATCTATGTTTAACTGTGTCATGATTGCTCGTTAACCTATGTTGTTTAATTTGACAAAAGTAGGCTGGCAGACTGTACCTTGATCAGGTTAAAACGTTAACTTATGATGTCGTCGAGCAATTTTGCACACTCATTTCCAGCCATCTTGTAGCCTTGGATGGCCAAAGGTAAAAGTGTAAAAAATACATTTCTTGATCATTTCTATATTGTTAACTTTTTTATTTATGCTAAGAAGTTGTACGCAACGATTAACTGCAAATTGATTTTGTTCATTCATAGTGAATGCCCAAATGAATGCAAGGAAGCTGTCTCATCTTTGGTATATGCAGCTGCAAGATTTGGTGATTTGCCCGAACTACGTGCTCTAAGAAGTTTATTTTCTGAGAAATATGGGGATGCCCTTCAATCTTATGAATTTTTTGTGAATAAAGAGGTGGTTTCCTTCATTAATCTTGTTAAAACTAAATAGATACTTCTCATGAACTCTTATAATCACAGTAGCTAATGATATAAAATTGCAAACTAAAACATATTTTTTTTGTTAGTTTGTTAATTTATTGGAGCCAGACCGTCCCACAAAGGAGATGAAGGTTCATTTGATGCAAGAGATTGCATCAGAACATGGTGTAGAATGGGATTACAAGTCATTAGAACATCAATTGGAAAAACCACCTTTATCACAACATGTAAGTTTCTTTTTTACTTCGGCTGGTTACCTTAATCGCGTTTATTTGAAGGTAGTAATATGGGTGGGTTGGATCGGTAATGGGTTAAACCATACACAACCTCTTAATGTATCATTCTGTGTAGGATTGGTCCCAAAATGCCTATAATGATCAAGACAATGAGTATAGTATAACTGACCATGAAGATAGTTGGATGGTGAACATTCAAGAATCACAAAATGAAGATAACAATGACCGAACTATAGTTGAAGCAAACAACAGGTCAAGTTCTGAAATTGAAAAGCAAACAGAAAATATGCGCCGACGTATTTTGGATTTCTTGTCAAGAGCCACTAGTTTCCACTCTACAAGCCGAGAAACTACAACGAGTCCAGAAGAAAGTTCAAGCTCAAGTTCCACCGATGATTCAACTAAATCAAAACCATTCTTTGGATTCAGGCTCATGCCACCGCCTTACATTAGAAACGACCCTAACAAAAAGGAAAGAAATTCTAACACCTCTCCAAATTCCACTAAAGCCAAACAAAGACATCATAGAAACAAAGAAAACCTACAAGCTTCAAATGATCCAAATATCGAGATTTTGGACAATGAGAAAGCTCGTGCTCCACCTGGTGTGATGAACCTACGACAAAGAAAGGGTGCGAGATCACATTCAACAGACTTTTTGCCAAATTCAACAATGCCCAAAGGGCATACAAGGACGGGTTCATACCAGCCTGATTTGACAGGGAGTCATTCGACAAGACCTGTTCATCCTAAACTTCCTGATTATGATGATATTATAGCCCGGTTCGCAGCTCTAAGAGCAAAATCGTGAGAGCATTATAACATGGCGACACTTGTATACAAATAACCCATACAATTCTATAAAAGTATTGTATGTTGTAACTAAACTTATAAGTCCAAGGGTCAGCTTGTTATTAGTAAAGAGTCGTCGTTGTTTATTGTATAATACTGTATAATATAAGGGTTAGATGCGTCAAAGTCAAACTTGGTAACCACCACGTGTGAAGTGTCAATATTTGTATGGCGTCCCCAATCGACATCACTAACGGGTGCGGCGGTTTGAAGGGGCACCACGACTAGATCCATCATATTGTATCAATTGTAATTTATACATTGATCGATCGATAAATTGTTTGGTTTTTTTCAGGGTGAATCCTTGCTCCTTTTTCTCTTGATTGCTTGGTTGATTTATGGTGGTTGGGTACTACATTGTATTGGATAATTACTTATATAACGAGTGTTGCCTCAACTCAAAACTGAAATCAGGGGTTAGAAATTAATTAATTTTTGCCATAATAAAACAAAGGTGACAACCACTATCACACTTCAAATGATGGTAGATGAACAATAATCCGGTACTAACTAATAATCAATTATGAAAATATGAAAATTTAGAGATGAAGTAATGTTTGATTTAATGATATAGAAAAAGTGTCATACATCATGGGTCTCAATCAAATAAGGAACTAAAAACCCTCTTAAAACTACAAAGATATTTTCATTTTTTTTCTTCCTAAATTTATCTTTAGATTTATCCACATGTCATTATTTTATTGTTAGGAGAATTTTTAGAAGGTCAATCCATATTTAGATAAGATAATAATAATTTAAAGCCAGCGATAATCCGCGTGCAGTCAACTTAAAAAGTTGAGGAACTTTTTTGTTTTGTACGGCTAACTAAAATAATGTCATATCCTCCGTACGTGACGTCCTAATGGCTAAAGACACGCACTACCTAGCCACTATTCTAGTCGCACGATTTGACTCCACTTTCCGGATAAACACATTAACATGTTTGCCCATAAACACAACGACAAATGGATGGTAAACCTCGGCTTGAACCCGATACTCCTCAAACCCAAACATTAAACTCCATGCCCTAAGTCTCGAACACTAGACCTTAATGTCCTTTTCCAACCGAACAAATGCTGAAGGAAGAAAAAAAAAGAGAAAATAGTTTGGAAAACTGACTCCCTTGAGGCCAGGGTTCATCTCACCGTAATTAATAAAAATGGAAGGTAAAATCCGCCAACAACAGCTATCACCGGCGCCGGAGACAACAAGTTCACCTGGGGAAGATGAAGATAGTCAAAAAGATCATGTGATGAGCGAAATTCACTTGGGCTGTCCCCCTAATTTCTCTAAACCATTCATTTCTCACTTCACATTCTCACTTCCACCAGGTATCTCACAGTAATTTTTTTGATTTACTTTTAACATTTTCTTTTTGTCTAATTTAATTATTAGTCCATAAAAAGTAGGTTTTGTATATGATTATCACATAGAAAACTGTTGGTAGATAATATTAACCATCCCCTATATATAACTAGAACAGTACCCGCGCAATGCGGCGGTGTAATGGCGGTGGTGGTGGCGCGGCGGTGGCGGCGGCGATGGTGGTGGGCAATTATTGGTGGTGGTGGCAGTGGCGGCGATCTAATGTGCTTTTAATGAATTGACGAAACTTAATTGTTGAAAGTTGAAACTTAAAATTCTAACAAAAACCTTATAATATAGTATAGATATAGATTATATATTACTTTGAGGTTACAATGACTCTCATAAAGCTATGTGATGAACTATAAGACTTGCTCATGTAGAAGGAACATGAATTTTATTTCGACTTGAAAAGAAAATCTTATATGTTGATAATCGAATGTAGATGTTGAGTACAATGGAAGCAAATATGAACATCAAATCGTTTATGGTTTAAAACCGACGGATCAGGAAGTTAGTTTGGATGATGATGGTGATCTTGCTTTACCTAGGCGCAACAGTAAGTTTTGTTTACCTTTTCGTGTTTTTGTCAGTCTTTGTTGGTTGTTTAAATAAACCTTATAAACTGACACTAGGGAAGTAAACGTTATGTTTGTCATTTGTCAAATGCACACGTATGATACAAGAGTCTCTTTATATCTCCTCCATGTATAGGACGACAATGCAAACTTTAATTTGGATGATGCAAACACCGAATGTAGCTAAGAATCGGGATAGTTCACGGAAAAGAATCATTATGTATTTAATGGAATCTTATTAAAACCTTTTAAAAAGATGGAATCTTGAGGGGCAACTACGTATGTACTTGGTTTGCTACATGGGTACTTTCATTATCTTGCTTGGGGACAGACAATGCAATAATTTGATTGTGTGGTTTATAGAAAATAGTGACATAGGTACATAGGAGTGGAAGATTATGTGCATTAAACTTAGTTTTATGCGAAGCTTTTTTATATAGTGTTATTATTTATGAACTTATGTTTGTTTATAATCCAGAAAGAAATATATATTCTAAAGAAACCATCTTGTTTTCAGAGCATTCGAAGGGCAAGTTTGTTGTGGCTATTCAACATAACATCACCTCATCAATTCCAAAGGTTGGTTTGCAGGTAAGAAATTGGTCTGTCGGATATGGTTGCACTTCATGTTTAGTTGTAAGGGACATGGTTTGGAGTTCTGCTTGTTTGAGGCACATCTGTGTGTGGGCGTTTAGGTTCAAAAACTACATCTTGATGTAATATTCACAAAATGCTTTTATGTACGATGAAGCATATTGAGAATGTTACATATATCGAAATATGTTTATATGGGGTCTATGTTTCTCATATATTGATGGGAAGTTTGCATGTGATGCCATTTGCTGTGTTAATTTGCCGAAGCTAAATTAGTTTCCTGTATCAGGTTTGGAGAGCTGAACTAGTACTCTCCGATTTTGTTTTGCATAAAATGTTCACTTCATCTGAGTTTGATGGGATTGTGGCAGTAGAACTTGGTGCTGGTACAGGTAATTTTGATAAAAAAATATATTTCTTACGTTTCTTTTTAGCAGGTGTCCTGCTATATAAAAACTTTCAGTGTCAATTTATTTTTTCTTGGACCATATCCTAATTCAGTTGGTTAACATTAAACACGAGTCCATTGGAAAATGTAAATGTTGTTTTTGTTTAATGTGAATCACATGCTCCTGGTGCTCTTTTGCTTGAACGCAAATCTTACACATATATAGGAATATAGTAGAACATTCCTGTCCTCTGTACTTTGTTATGGAGGGGTCTTTGGATGGACATTTTGAAAGTGATTATATGGTACTGAATCATCGAAATTAGATTATTAGTTAGTAATTGTAAAATAAAATGGGCTATAGAAGTTAGTGTTTGGATATGCTCGTGCTATTTGGAATTGTAGTTATAAGAAAATCAATTATTTAAGTGCTTGTCCAATTAAGGTCATCTAATTATTAATATATAAACTGGACTAAAAAGGACATTTTTATGGAGAAATTTAGATGTTTGGTAAGGGTAACGGAGGTAATTACATTTTACCCTTGGATAGTTAAAAAATCAGAAATAGAATCTGTGCATACAAACAATATGAATCAATTATATAGATTTCAAGTTAAAATAATCAAATAATCAGTTTAGAATGCAAATCAAAACACCCTTTAGTCTGTATCTGGTTACTATCAGATTTCAAACATTGAACTTGCTACAGGGCCATAAAGAACTAACAACTAAGAGAGTTTGATCTACTTGTTTTTACTTTTAACTTTGAGTGTGCACTTCAATTCTGCAATTGTTTGAATCTGAGACATCAGTGTTTACATTACAGGATTTCTTTTCTTTTTCCCTTACCAGGCTTGGTTGGGATGCTACTTGCACGGGTTGCTAAAACAATCTTTTTGACAGGTATGCATGCAAAGATACGGCTTTGTTGGTACCCTCCCTCATCCTTTTGCTTTAACCTTTTTTTGGAAGATCTGGTTATCATCCTAGATAAAGGTAACAAAATGGTATGTTGGGTAACAGGTCAAAATGGGTAATAACTTTACCAAAATGGGTTGGCTTGACCTGAAACAATTTGTGTATGTTTTTATATTATAAATAAAAAAAGTTATTGCATACTTGAGAACCTAGTATAAAAACATACTTTGGGCGACTATGAACCCATTCGGCCTGTTTATCAACTATTGTTTGACCAGTAGAGGCAGACATAACTTAACACGACCTATTTATAAATATAAGCGTCAAAATTGTCTTCTTAGAGGACATTGCAACTTACATATGTTCAGTTCCTCTCATTCTTGTGTCCTCACTGCTTAAATTCGTCTTATATGTTGACAGATCATGGGGTCGAGATACTTGAAAATTGTGCTAGGAATGTTCAACTCAATTCTGCAATTATACCTTCTAAAAGTTCAGTTTATGTTCGTGAACTTGATTGGAAGGCTTCATGCCCCCCTAGGCGAGGCAGTACTGCATCTTGTGAAAGGTGACAACAGTGCCATATCTACTTGTTCACAAGTATCCACTTTTGTTAACCAATAAATGTAAAAAATAGGCGGGTCAATGGCTGTATAGGATGTCAAAATGGGTGGGCTGGGTTGACCCGCACAAACTTTTATGTCTTTGGGTTTCTTAGAGTTAATGACTAATTGTTGTTTAAGTTTGATTAGAAAACTATAATGTTTCATTGATTATATAAATGATTTAGGAGGTTTTATGCAATTGGAAATTTTCGGTGACTTTTGACCCACACGGCTCGTTTTCATTTTAGCATTTTTTTTATTCATTTTACCAATTTGGCCCTCTAATGGAGAAAGTGTAACCCAAGTTGACCCATTGTTTACACTATTGGCGTTACTTTGCCATCTCTACTAATGAATGGTCAGGACTCAATGTGCTTTTGTAATGTAGTTATGCTTGGAATTTATCAGAACTTGAAGAACTTGAGAGGGCGTCTTTGCTGGTAGCTGCTGATGTAATATATAGTGATGATCTCACCGATGCACTATTCAATACTTTAGAGAGATTAATGTCACACAGTTTGAACATGGTACTTACGAAATAATGTTACGTTTGCATCAGGGCTTCAAGCTTTTCCTTTGTTTTTGTTCACAGTGGATGATATCTGATAATGTGCTCCTCTTGTTCAGGTGTTATATTTGGCTCTTGAAAAGCGTTACAACTTCAGTCTTGATGACCTTGATGTTGTTGCAAATGGGTACTCATGTTTTCGAAGTTATGTAAGGGATGAAAATGGTAAGGTCCCCTCTTGTGAAAGCTGATCCATTATTCTTAGAGGTGGCTAAATAGTTGGGTCAGAGGGGTTGGGTATTGTGGCTACCCAGTAATTTTAGTATGCGTCAAAACATGGTGGTTTTCCTTAAATATTTTATAAAAAAAGTATTTCTACAAATGATATATGTGCTAATTATGATTAGAACATTTGTATCTTTATATGTAACTTATATTGAATATTGATAATCCAACCTTTTTCATAATAAAACAATTTAGAAGGGTCCATGTATCTGAAGACCCTTTGGATGACTTTCAAACAATTCCATTTGACCTGTATATATATAACTTTACCCAAATCAACCCATTCATAAGTACATAGGTCTAGTTGACACTTCTGAACATCACCATTAACCACTGTTAATTTCTGATGGATGGTGGTGCAGAACAAATGGAGCTTCAGAATGGATCTTCATGTGCCTTTGCTGGTACACGAATTGATCTTACAGAGATCCCTCAGTATGCGAGTAATCACGATCGAGGACAGGATGTAGAGCTCTGGCAAATCAAGTATGCAAGAGAAAGGAACTCTGTAATTTGAACTTTAAAGCAGGAATCAGTATTAGAGGTAACAAGTTCTACCCATTTATTTATGGATTGGTGGATATGGATTGTAGGGGTGTTCCTTGGATTGTGTTTTATCATTGAATAGATATAGTCTTTGTTAGTAAACCGTCGCCTAAAGTGTATTTTATGCATGCTTTCTTATATCATTTTATAATAAGATGTTACTGAAATAATATAACTTTTGTAATCATACTTGACACACCAATTTACAGATTCAAACGAATTTCTTTAGGATGAACCCAACATTACAAATTGACATGCCTGTTTCGACCTCATATACAAGTTATCCATGTTGAAGCGTTACCCAAACCCCCTGTCCTGCTAATTTTGCCTTTAGCTGCTACTGACCGACTCTTTTCACTTTCTTGTAGAAGTGAGAAGAGGATTGTTTCCTGCCATCTTTAACCAAAGAACTAGATGCGACTATATCCTATCCACCCTTGACTCAGGAATGGACCTCTTTAGCTCACCCTTTTGCATAGATGGAATAACCGGACGTCTTCATTTCCCTTTATTATCTCTGCGCACTTCAATCATGAGGATTGTAATGCTTGTCTAAGGGAGTAAGGGGAAAAAAGAAGTGCAGTTAGGGAAGCGCTCTTTTTGCTTCAAAGATAAAAGCCTGGGTTTTCTTTGGATGAACATAGTTCCGAAATTTGATATTAAACATCTGCCTCGATTGTAATTGTGAGACACATCCTAATAATGTAAACCTTTTAGGCCTCTTAAATTATCTTCTTGCTGGCCGCCGCTTTTAAGGAGTTAAAAGCTTGTCAATTTACAGTAATGTAAATTAGAGGTACTTTAACTAGGCATGCAATGACATAAAGCTGGACTGTACAACAGAACAAGTATGTAAGTTTTAGAATGTATACTGAATTTGTAACGTATTGCATTGGTGGTTTGGTATGGTGTCAAACATGTGTGGCGCTAACCTTGAACTTTTTGTGGTGAGTTTAGCCTAAAGGCACATGAAAACGGTGTCGTTTGGTAAGTAAAAGGAGAAAGTATACAATTTTGACAAGTTGTCTTTTTTTCCAGCAGTTTTTTTCATTAAGAAGAAAATATGTTATAATTATTTTATGGTGCGATATTTTCTCTCTTTATAAAAAAGTGCTAACAATAATTTTTATAACATATAAAGATAAAGATACATCATTATTTCCATAATCATATTACTAAAAATGCAATCGACCAATAACTTATTAACTTCTCTTATTTTTCATTATATATAGGATACGAAGATAACTTAAACATCATACATTCATACAGGTACAATATATATTAAGACATACATAGAACAAAATAGGAGTATAGGACACATAATACATATTGTTCAACGATTTGAAACAACAAAGAACAAGGCGTAATGCAAGGACGAGATCGTGAGTAACATATCGCCATACATAAAAGGATTCGATCATGATTTACTTAAGAACGAGTAGAGATGACTTCACACATGATTATTCCTTCATCACAACCAAGTAGAACCCTGTTTTCAAATGAGATACCATGAGTTTCTTTAACATATAAAATGAAGCAAATGTTTGATGCTGGATTAAAAAGACTTACCGAGACGAGTCTTTTATAAATCCGATAGTCCAAATGCGACCAAGTTCAGAGGCAAACACATGGTCTACTTTGTAAGTTTCCGCATTCCAAATACTAACAGTTCCGTCTTCAGATCCAGTAATGATATAATTTATGCCAGAGTGAACGTATTGAATGGATGTAACATTATTTGTGTGGCCTTCAAGTGTTTGAACACTAGTTGCAGTATCGTAGTCCCAAACCTAATTTGGCAAGCATGTTCATAACTTAAAAAAAATTGCACTCTTATAATTCATTGATGTACGGCATTAAAAATTAAGATAAAAGGTAGAAGAGAATAGATACACACCTTGCTAGTATAATCATCAGATCCTGTGACAAAATACAATTTTTCATCATTCTCAAAAAATTCCACCCAATTCACTCCTTTGGAATGAGCTTCGATAGACAAACTTGGATCCACAGCACCAAGGTTCCAATACTAGAAAGATAGACAAACATATATAAGGTTTTAGAATCATATTTTCTAAACAAATTTTTAATTTATGTTAAGAATATTCATATTTTTGTTAAAAGTACCTTGATGGTATAATCAAGTGATACACTTGCAAATAGGTTGGAGTCTTTGGGGTTAAATGCAACTTTCATGACATAATGTTCATGTCCTTGAAATGTTTTCGTGCATTTCCATCCGTTCTCCCAATCCCATAGCTTTATAAGTTTGTCGTCGGACGCAGAAAGTATGTATGGATGAGACGGATGCACAGCCAAGGACCTAATGTAATCCGAATGTGCCTCAAATTCCACAACGCTTTCCTTTGTGTTATAGTTGTATACACGTATTAGGCCATCATCAGCTCCCGCGATTATCCATTCCTTGTGTGCTATAAACTTTGCAGTTCGTACTATAAAAAAATTAAAGAATCCAAGTCGATTGGCATTAGTATTACCGTATGTATATATAATGATATACAAGCCAATAATATATATATATATATATATATATATATATATATATATATATATATATATATATATGTAGATTAACTGGATGGTTAAAAAGGTGTTCATTTACCAGGAGATTTAGCGACTTCAAAAGACTTCTCTGTTGTCTTGAAATAAAAAAATGATATTTATCAGTACATATGACTAAAATGAGAAAATGAATTAAAAACACGAAATTAACGATTATGGAATACTTACTTGAGAGTTATAATTCCATATAGAAACTTTACCCGAATATAAACCTAACAAGGCCCTTAAATAAGATAAACAAACAAAGTGTTAAAAAAAAAACAGATCGATTACAAACTAAAAAATGAGTATGTGAAACTCAAGTGAAAAGTTTATTAATTAATTATTACCATGGTTGGGTAGGATGCAAGTCGATTGATTTAACTCTTTCGGATCTTTCTTCAAATGTTTTCTGAGATCGAAACAAAAAAAGTTACAAACAAGATTCATCATACATTTTGTTGTTTTTTTAGGCGATCGAGATAACATAAAAGAATAATGTGTATATGTTACCTTGATCTCAATGGTGAAAGTCTATTAAACCAAGATTTGTATTGCATCCCGAACAAAAGCCAGAAGGTTAAAAAGAAATAATTAAATTAGTGTCAATGCAACTAAAATAATCGCAATTAATTGTCAGATGTATATATAGTATCATAGTGTTACGTTTCAATGATAATAAGATACATGTTACGAGTATAGTTATTGCATACATATACTTCACTTTCGCAAAAGATTAAAAAAAAAAAAAAACAGATAAAAGCTAACCATGTTTTTTTTCTTTCTTTTTAAATCAAGGATGATGAAATATATATGAATTGTTGGTGAATATGTAATTCAGTAATTGATTGAAGCAGGAAGAACATGTGTTGTTATATATATACTCTCAAAATGCCAAATTTGACCAATGGGATGGTGTCATGTCACTCGATGCCTTTATTACCGTTGATCATGATAATTTATGCAAGTTAATGTTTGAGATCATTTTAATTGAATCATAATAAACTGGCAAGAAAAGGAGGAAGGTCGGAAGGAAGGATAGCTGGATAAGTTAGAATATTATGCATGCTATAATTTTCAACGACTTTGATATATGTGGTTAATTGAGTTACAATCAGTGTGTAAAAATGTATTGAATTATAATTTAAAATTCATACGTTGTATTCACTATTAAAGAAATGTATCGGTGTAAATCAAACTTCTCAAAAATGTCTAACATATTCATCAGAAAGACAAATCAACCGGCGAGAGTTATCCCCGGTTTTATCCCGGTCTTTTCAAAAATGTCTATTGTGATTTTAAAATTAGACAAGAGGCTTTTTTTTACGTGTCAATTTTTTTTTCTTTCTAAAATTACATTAAAAAAAAGAAAGAAAAAAAAGCTTCTAAAAACTCATACCTCCAAAAAAAGTGACGGATCCAAAAATTGGCACTAAAAAAAAAAAAAAAAAAAAAAAAAAAAAAAAAAAAAAAAAAAAAAAAAAAAAAAAAAAAAAAAAAAAAAAAAAAAAAAAAAAAAAAAAAAAAAAAAAAAAAAAAAAAAAAAAAAAAAAAAAAAAAAAAAAAAAAAAAAAAAAAAAAAAAAAAAAAAAAAAAAAAAAAAAAAAAAAAAAAAAAAAAAAAAAAAAAAAAAAAAAAAAAAAAAAAAAAAAAAAAAAAAAAAAAAAAAAAAAAAAAAAAAAAAAAAAAAAAAAAAAAAAAAAAAAAAAAAAAAAAAAAAAAAAAAAAAAAAAAAAAAAAAAAAAAAAAAAAAAAAAAAAAAAAAAAAAAAAAAAAAAAAAAAAAAAAAAAAAAAAAAAAAAAAAAAAAAAAAAAAAAAAAAAAAAAAAAAAAAAAAAAAAAAAAAAAAAAAAAAAAAAAAAAAAAAAAAAAAAAAAAAAAAAAAAAAAAAAAAAAAAAAAAAAAAAAAAAAAAAAAAAAAAAAAAAAAAAAAAAAAAAAAAAAAAAAAAAAAAAAAAAAAAAAAAAAAAAAAAAAAAAAAAAAAAAAAAAAAAAAAAAAAAAAAAAAAAAAAAAAAAAAAAAAAAAAAAAAAAAAAAAAAAAAAAAAAAAAAAAAAAAAAAAAAAAAAAAAAAAAAAAAAAAAAAAAAAAAAAAAAAAAAAAAAAATAAACAGAAATGAATTCTTGTGTTTGGTAAAAAAAAAAATCAGAGAAAAAGGAATACATTTTTATTACAAAAATGATATATATATCTTATTTTCATGAAAAATCCAAACGTTAAACAACCTAGCATAAACCAATGAGCCATATTTGATAGTATGTTCAAAGTTCCAATACCAGTTTCGTTTTTTTAGGCAACGGTAATATTGTCTTGTGTTTGGTAAAAAAAAAAATCAGAGAAAAAGGAATACATTTTTATTACAAAAATGATATATATATCTTATTTTCATGAAAAATCCAAACGTTAAACAACCTAGCATAAACCAATGAGCCATATTTGATAGTATGTTCAAAGTTCCAATACCAGTTTCGTTTTTTTAGGCAACGGTAATATTGTCTTGTGTTTGGTAAAAAAAAAAATCAGAGAAAAAGGAATACATTTTTATTACAAAAATGATATATATATCTTATTTTCATGAAAAATCCAAACGTTAAACAACCTAGCATAAACCAATGAGCCATATTTGATAGTATGTTCAAAGTTCCAATACCAGTTTCGTTTTTTTAGGCAACGGTAATATTGTCATCTGGAAATGTTATATAAAAATGCATAAATAGATGCATAGTCCAGTAATATTCTTCCAAATTCATAGCAAATCAATAAACACTAAATATTATATTAAATATTTTTTGACTTTTTTCTATCACATTAAGTTAAAAAGGGAAATATATGAAGATTTCAACATCTATCATTGACTTGCTCTTTAGGTTTGATTTCATTGACTTGATCTTTAGGTTTGTTTTCTCTTTCCTAGATTTTAATTGATACCAAAGATTGGCTTTATATAGAAATATATGTCAGCAAAATTTGGTAATTAGTTTGGAATTATGGCATAACATTCCATTATTGGATATTAATGTACATCATAGTTTTCCAACAATCAAACATTGGAATAATCCTTATAAGGCCAACATTCTATATACTTATATATATTTCTTTCGACATTTTAGTGACTAATTAAAATGCACACCAAGTTTATTGGTTCAAAACATACATCAGATCTTAAAACACAAGAAACATGGGGTGTTCTCCATCAAAGATCAACAACATAGAAACTATGAATCAATGCAAAGAAAGAAAAACATTTTTGAAACAATCAATCTCTGCTTGTAATGCATTTGCCAATGCCCACTTTGCCTATGCCACAGCCCTCAAAAACACTGGTGCCGCCCTTAGTGACTATGCCCACGACGAGCTCCAATCCAACAACGATGACCTCTCTCGTGTGCCTCCACATCCGTCTTCTTATGATACTGTTTGTCCAACGAAGAAAGTTGTGGCGTGGGACTTCTTTTCTACGTTGATGGAGGACGTGAGATTGGTTGAAGTTGACGATAATCAAAGTATTAGTAGAATCGAGATACCAGTGAGTCGAAAAACTCAAAGTGATCAATATGGTGTTCATAAGGAGAGCAAGAAAAGGCCTTCTCCCATTAGATCATCATCCAATAATGTGGAAAATTTAAAGTTGTTGCATGTATTCACAGAGCTTGATGATTGTTTTATTAAAGCTTCCGAGAGTGCCCATCAAGTTTTAAAGATTCTCAAGGCCAATGATCAGTTGCACCACCACTCCATTTTTGCCAATAATCAAACATTGGAATAATCCTTATAAGGCCAACATTCTATATACTTATATATATTTCTTTCGACATTTTAGTGACTAATTAAAATGCACACCAAGTTTATTGGTTCAAAACATACATCAGATCTTAAAACACAAGAAACATGGGGTGTTCTCCATCAAAGATCAACAACATAGAAACTATGAATCAATGCAAAGAAAGAAAAACATTTTTGAAACAATCAATCTCTGCTTGTAATGCATTTGCCAATGCCCACTTTGCCTATGCCACAGCCCTCAAAAACACTGGTGCCGCCCTTAGTGACTATGCCCACGACGAGCTCCAATCCAACAACGATGACCTCTCTCGTGTGCCTCCACATCCGTCTTCTTATGATACTGTTTGTCCAACGAAGAAAGTTGTGGCGTGGGACTTCTTTTCTACGTTGATGGAGGACGTGAGATTGGTTGAAGTTGACGATAATCAAAGTATTAGTAGAATCGAGATACCAGTGAGTCGAAAAACTCAAAGTGATCAATATGGTGTTCATAAGGAGAGCAAGAAAAGGCCTTCTCCCATTAGATCATCATCCAATAATGTGGAAAATTTAAAGTTGTTGCATGTATTCACAGAGCTTGATGATTGTTTTATTAAAGCTTCCGAGAGTGCCCATCAAGTTTTAAAGATTCTCAAGGCCAATGATCAGTTGCACCACCACTCCATTTTTGCCAATAATCAAGGTATATATATATGATCGAATTGTATCATATGATGATACAATTCGATCATATTTATTTAAAAAAATAATAAATATGATCGAATTGTATCATCATATGGTTTTATAATCAATCTTGTTCCGTGAACCATTTTCAAGACTACATTTCAGTACCTTTAGGCAAAACTATCTGCTTAAGCCAAAATTTAGAAGACTTATAAGACGATCGATATGGTACATTTTTGACGACGAGATAGTGTTGGACCATTTCTTTGAAATTCGACTATTATTTGTGCTAATGATGATAAATTGAATGCTTGATTTTAGGTCATATCAATAATTCTACACGGGTCATGCACGTCATCACATGGAACAAGTCGTTTGAAGGACCACAAATCGAAAATGCTGTGAAGGGCGACGTCTTTGTTTCAAAACGGAAAGAAAGTCTTGTTACACTACTAGATAAGATACTAGCTTGGGAGATAAAGTTATATGATCAAATGAAGGTTACTTACCGACTTTCCAATCTTGTCCAGCCTTTTGTTCTTTGTTAAAATATACATAGTAACTTAAATAGTAATGCTACATAACCTTCTGTTAACTCTGGTTCTGGTCATCCGGTTTAATATTGTTGCAACTGCAGTCCTGCTATTCTTGCATTATGCTCACAGATCACACAAAAATAAGAGTTTGAACATTTCGTGAGTTTTTAAGTTTGTGAGATACGATTTTATTTGATGAATCTTAACTTCTGGATGATGTTCAAGTACAGACTGGTGAAGCTATGAATTTTGCATACCAAAAAAAGGTTGCTTCACTAGATAAACTTAAAAAGCGCGGCGCTAGCACTGATGTATTGGAACGAACAAAAGCAACTGTAAGTCATATGCACACAAGATACATCGTCGACCTGCAGTTCATTGATTCAACCATTGCAGAAATCATTCGCCTTCATGATCAACAACTATACCCCAAACTTGTTCAACTTGTTAAAGAGTATGTTCAGATTCATAGAACCATTTAATAATTTGTGTACACTAAAAATAAGTCTTTTTTTTTTTTTTTTTTTGCTTTCTAAAAATAAGTCTTTGTTACACCTAATTTCTTGCAGTTTCCTTTTCTCCCAAGAGATAAGAAACTAATTGTCATAAATTGATACTGTATTTCTTTAAGGAAAAGTGATTGAAACTTGTTTGCAGGATGGGAATAATGTGGGAGAACATGCGAAAGCAACACGAACACCAACTGAAGATCGTGCAGGCGTTAAAAAATATTGAAATCTCGCAATTGGCAAAAGGAGTATGCGAGTGCAATATGATCAACACGCAACTACTTCAATTTCATTTGAAGGTTTGGTGTTGTGAGTTTGAAAAACTCATCCAACACGAGAAAATCTACATCAAGTCACTTATGTATTGGCTAAAACTCAACCTAGTTTCGTTGGACAACAATAGCTCATCTGCGAAACAAACTCAAAATCGCAAGATTGTGACATTGTTATGTACATGGCAAGAAAAACTGGAGAAGCTGCCTGAAGAAGAAACAAAAACGGCGATAAACAAACTGGCATGTATGATTGATACTATGGTTGAGTATCAGTCAGAAGAGATGAGACTCAAAAAGATATGTGATGATACTCAACAAGAAATAAAGAAGAAATCGCGTAAGTTTGAAGAATGGTGTGACAAAAAGATATCAAAGAGAACAACACACACGGACGAACTGGATGATATAGATGTAATGGATGATATGGAGGCAATTGCTGAGCAACAGGTTGTGATTGAGGCGTTGAAGAGACGGTTGGAAGCAGAAGAGGAAACGTATCGGCGGAAATGTGTTGAAGTGGAGGAGAAATCATTGATGAATATGAAGAATGGGTTGCCAGAAGTTTTTAAGGCCATGTATGAATTTTCTTGTGCTTGTTCATACATGTATGGAAGCTTGAATTCAAATGCAAGTTCCTGAGTATTATTTAAACAAAAACTTATTTATTATAATAAAATTCAGTCTATTGATTCTCAAATCAGCATGATTCAATCTCAATTACATCAAACAACCACTCACATCTCACAAAGATCACAATGCTAGTCAGGGTTGATTCACCCAAGTTAATAGAAAATGTGTTTTTTTTTCTTTTTTTTGTATTTGTTATATTTACAAGCGAAAAGGAAACTTCATCTTTCTGCAACCCAGACTTCAATGGACAACTTTTTCATGTTCCCCAACCATAATTTTGCCTTAACAGCTATAGCTGCATATCCTGCAACTGCAAGTGAAGCTATACACCCTCCAAACTAAACGGGCACAGATTTTGACTCCTGAAGCTGCGGGAATATCTTGAACAGCAAGAGGCAAAATAACCAACCATCTTTGAATACAAAAGCGCAGGTTCAAAAAGAGTTTATGAAAGCATTAGCGGCGGCTGGAATAGTAACATCAAGAATCACAAGAACAGTAAATTAAATGTACAGAAGATCCCAAAAAGAGCACTTGAAAGTTGAAACTTAATTACAACAGCAACAAAAGCCTGTTTGAATTGCTTATCCGCTACAATGAATAGGCTACCAGACTTAAAGTAAAAAGTACTTAAATTCATAGTAAAAAACAATAAAATTGATTAAGTACTTCTTTGTCATCATTTCTTCTAGCACAGAGCCAATAAGAAGAAATTGACAGTAACTATGGGACTAATTGTCCCACAAGAGAAATATATAATTTCAAGTAAGCAGTGTGTTACCTTTTCTTAATCTTTATTGTGATCTTATGTATATATTGCAGTTTAATTAACTTAGACTTTCGCCCTTTAAGAGCCGGCAGGGCCTCTGTGTTTGGAAAATCAAAAGTCCCAACTTCAAAAATCTGGTGGTGGCAACAAAGTTAAAGAAGGTAACGTTGATAACAAATCTGAGGCAGTCAACTTGAAAGAAGGTAAAAATTCAAAGGAAGACGAGAAGACCAACAAGGAGGAAGATCGCCAAAATTATGGTTTTTCATCAGTAAACTTGCATACAACCTTCTTAAGGTTGCCATCAATGAGCCTGCAAATTATGGACATAGACATGTTATGATACAAGTATGTTATATTCTAGCTTATAGCATAATCTTCACTTACAAGTTATCTTTTATTAAATTTGCATATCCAGAGTTATCCAACCAGACCTGTTTTGACCTGTATCAATAAATTGCCCATTTTGACTTGACCCATTACCCAGGTTAACCAGCCTGCCCAGTTTTGGCCTATACTATCACTTTGCTATACTCAAAGGAACCCCAGACACTACTTTTTATTTGTTGTTTTTCTTGGCAAAGCACAGACAAATATTGCTTCAAGGAAAAAGGAATGCCTCATGACGGCTGTAAGAAGAGCATATCGCCTCCTGTCCTTTATACGTTGTTAAAAACCACTCCGCCAAAAGCATATCGTCCCCTAAATGGACCATGTCATGATCTCAACATGGTTTTTTTGCGCTACGCTGACAACAAATGTCGTTAAGACTGCTCCAAATTGATTTGGGTCCAAATAAATATTCATGAAGTTAAAAACTGATAAGTTGGCGTGTTAATTGTTTTATCTAAATTTCTAATTTCATATGTAAGTGATCATAAAGATGATTAAACAAAGTAATGTTGCCTTTTATATCAGGATATCAGTTATATTTATGAAAACTTCAACAAGATGCCGAAGCCTAAAAAATATTACATCAAATATTCAAATGTCTAGGATTTTCTTAGTTAAGAATTATAATAGAAACTTCGGCAACAGCCAAAGTAATGTTGGTTTTGTTTTATAACAAGGAATTAATATAAAATCCTTGAGGGTTGACAAGGAAGGGGAGAGTTAATATAGTTTGAGGTTTCGAAAATTTAAAAAATAGAAAATGAAAAGTGGAAAGAAAAAAAAATTGTTTTTTAATTTACCATTGAAAAGTGAAAAACAGTATGTATTTTCTGTTTTTTGGAAAATAAGGGGTGTTTTCCCCAACTAACGTCCCATAACATTTTATCAGTAGAGTACAATCACATTAAACCAGTTTACAAAAGATTTGATGAAGAGTGTCATGTACATATTAGTGTGTATGTAAACAAACTGTACTGTGTATATATATAATAAATTTATCCACATTGCTCCTATATATAAAATAAAATACCATGTATATATATGTACATCCACTCATCAACAAACCACATTAAAGTGAGGCTGGTTGGTGACTTTGGTACGTCTTATATCCTTTCCCCAACATAGAGCAAAACCAACTCCCATTATCTACTTAGCTTCTTAATATTTAGCCATGGAAGCCACTATTATTGGCTGGTGCAACTCCGGCTGCCAGAGCAGGATCCGACGACAATACAAGGTCGACAACCGCTTAGCCATCACTACTCGTATATATGTAGGTTTAGAAGCACCCATTTGGAGCATTTTGTGGAGGAAAATCAAGAAAGACAAGAAAAGTAAGAAAAAAGTGCACGCGGTCTCAAATTCGACACAATTCAGCTATGACCCTTTTGAGTATGCACAAAATTTTGATGACGGATCAATGCTAAACGATTATGATGATCTTTCAAGATCATTTTCGGCTCGCTTTGCTGTCCCATCTATGGTCTTCCACAAGGGATTAATTATTTGAATTATGTACGTACTAATTAAGTTGTAATGTCAATGTTTTCTAGTGGATCAAGTGAATGTATATTAACCTATATAATTTTGTTTTCATGTATCCATTTAATTTTTACATCTTTATATAAATGTAGATCATATCATCATGTCTTTCTCACAATCTCACGTGAATATATATTGAGATCAATCATATGAACATGTTAGGTGTTCAACAAGAGATGTCCTTTGGCCAAAACTACTTAAACCAGCCATATTGAAGCAATGTGGCCATTTAGACATTATTAATACCCGGCCTTGTGGTTTAGAGAACTATCCAACCAAAATATATAGTCATCACGACCCAACCCGATCGTATAAATGAGCTAAATTTCAATAATTTTCTCCATTTCTTCTTGCAGAGGTGGCTCAACAGTATTATGAGACTAGGCGATCATTTTAAGCCCCTAAAAATGTAAGGCCTCAATATTTTGTATACTAGACTTGATGTTTGGACTTTGGACTAACTACCATTATAGAATTTGTATTGTAGTAACACCCTTATATATTTTTTGCATCAACATCTACATCTTTTTATTAGTAGTAGTTCGATAACATAAGTCGAGCTACTTTTTTTTTTTTCTTTTTTTGTTTACTTTAATTTATATGTTAATAAACTTGGCCCCCAAAGTTGATCTCGCTTAAGGCCTCCAAAGATCTTAAACCGGTATCTATAAATACATATAACAATAATCAAGAGTATTCAAGGGTAAAGCAGTAAAACAAAATGAGCTTTACGTCCCAAAATTTCGAAGACCCTACCAGTGCCGGCTCTATAATATACTTGGGTTAGGCCATTGCTTAAGGCCCCCAAGTTTGTAAGGCCTCAAATTTTAATTTAGTTTTGAGTTGTTATATCTTTTTTACATATGACTTCTTTTACTTGTGCATCTTTTTACACAATATACACCACAAAATATGTGTACGTACGTGTGATGGATTTGGATGGACTAAGAAAGAGCTACTCAAGTCTCTAACCGTAGATCGAGATTTCTACCTATGCGGCTACGAATCTTCAAATAAAAAGAAGCGCGGATCTATTGTTCTCTTCCCATAACCGCGAGATGTACGTAATCGTCACTTATATTAGCGGGCACTTTATACGTTTTTATATATTGTGGTGTGTTTTGTTTTTGTAAGTTAAATGATAAACGTTATCTTTCTTTCGTGGTTCCTCATGTGACCCTTACCGACTACGAGTTGATTGATACCTTGATGGATTTGTATCGTTCACTACAAGAAAAATGTCCATTAGTGACGACTTTGTTTAGTGACGACTAATATTTGGTCACTAATAACCTTATTTAGTTACCATTAAGAAAAAGTGGTCACTAAATTTGGTCACTAAACAAAATTAGTGGCCAAAAAATGACATTTTTTGGTCTCTAAACAAAATTAGTGACGGACCTTTAGTGACGAAAAGTGACCACTCAAAATTTTGGTCACTAATTTATCATAATGACCAAAATTTGGTCACTAAACAAAATTAGTGACGAAAATTTGGTCATTATGATAAATTAGTGACCAAATATTAGTCGTCACTAATGAACATTTTTCTTGTAGTGGTTTTTTCTAGTCAGTTGCTTAATTACATTATGTTTTACATTATTATCTGGTGTTGAAATTTAAACTTGTATCCCAAGCCCGAATAAACAATGAAAATTTTTGCTAGAGATTTTATATGGAAGACCCTCAAAATTGATTTCGTTTAAGGTCGTCAAAATAATTAAGCCGGCTCTGGACCCTACATATGTTCTTCTCTTCATGTCCATTTGAAAAACATGGTGACTTTAAAATTCTCTTAAGGCCTCCAAGCGACTTAATTGAGCCGCTCCTGTATATAATACAACATGGTATAACCATAAATCCATGATATAGAGAAACCTAATTGACATTATTTATACTTCTATATTATTATATAAAAATTATAGTCTCAGGTTGAAAATTTAGAAAAATGGAACACGTGAATGGACCAAGCCACCCTTAATGAATCAAATCATCACTATATCATCCGTCTCTTATATTATAAAATGTCTTTACTGTCTCCTTTAAGTCAAACATCTTTACATCAATTACTTACACCATTTGATACCGCCACCACTATACCATCCGTCATCGCTATCATACTGTCGCATTATGCGAGTACCATGCTAACATATCATTTATACATTCAGGCTGGACGTTAATGAGCCAATTTAAGATTTAATGTAGTATGGTTGCAATATAGAGTGTCAAACCAAGCTATTATGTTTACTGTATATTTGGGGTTGAAAGTTGAAACATGTCGTACTATATATCATGTTATAAAAGGACAGGATTTTAAATTTCACACCCCTTATTCTTGTTTCAGAAAATACTCAATCTTTGAACCTCTTTAATTTCATCATGTTACATTATTTCTTTCTTATCCAAACGTGTTAGTTGTTACAAACACAAAACTCATTAAATAAGTACTCGATTTATATATATTATTATTATTAATTATTAATATTATTATTGTCGTTACAATAAATAAGGTGCATTAAAAATCATGTATAGTATGTATAGTATGTATAGTATATAAACAATAGGCACGGATCAAATCTTACATTGTTCGCCTACAAGGCCCCTACCCCTCATTGTGGTCGACAAGAGCTCCCACTCCCTAGTCTCAAGCCCTTTTTTTAAAGTAATTTTACATATGGTCATTCGTTTATATTAGAGCAACGGTGTAGTGCCAAATAATCAAAATTTGACACATTTTGGTTAGTTTTTTTTAGCCAATAGCAAGTTGCCATGTGTCCTCTACCATTTTTGCCAAAAAGTGTCAATACTTGACAATTTGTGAGGGCGTAAGGGAACCAATTTGCCAAAAAGTGCCGATGAAGGAACCGATGGAAACAAAACCTACTACACTCTTGCTCCTTATGTCTACTGATTTTATTGTATCGGTTGTTTGTGTAATTGTGATTTACTTTAGACCAAGAATTTTGGCTAAAGCTCATATACGAGTTCATAAGTATGCAGAGTGCACGTTTGTTAAAACTAACCTGATATCGATTATCATGGCAGGGTTCGGAGTTGCGTTCCGTTGTCTGGATCAAAATGTAGTGCCTTTGTCGGGGTCTAGGGGCAGTGCACGCCACCTTAATTTAAAATGTACATAAAATAAATTTTCCATTAAAATTTTCTTCTTTTCAAAATGAGTTATGTAACAATGTAAGTTATTTATCCAACTAATGAATGCCACCAACCAAAAATATTTAATCTTGTTGCATGGTGTAACCTACCTCAATGGAAATGTAGGAAAGCCATAACGGAATTTTTTTTAATATAATTGGAAGGAGTGCTAGATCTTTAAAGAGAACAAAACAAAAGTCCTAATAAAAGTACTCGAGGTGATAATGAAAGATTATTGACAGTTCAAATCTATTAACTTGTCATTATTTGTTTGAACTTTTTTATTTTCTAAAGATGGTAAAATGTGCAAAAATATTTTTCACTATACAAGCATAAGCATCATAATGTACTATTTACTATGATGTATAATTAGGTGATGCATAAAATTTGTGTGTATGGAGAAAATATTTTGTACATATACCACCTTTGAAAATTGTTGTTTGTTTCTCTTAAATATATAAATGGTTTCTATTGTCTTGGTTGCAAAGAACTTTGGTGTGTATTATTATGCCCTTTATCCAAAGTAAGTGATATATCAAATCAATACATCATAATTTTGTTATACACAACTATCTCAAGATATAATTAGCTGTTAAGTTGACAACTTCATATTGAAATGCACATTTTATGGACAATTATGCCGTGTACATATCACTTCTCTTGCTAAAATTGAATAGCTTAGCTTTGTTCGTGTCTTATTAATCACTATAATGCAATATTGGACGTAGAGGGTGTTTTGGTGATAGTATGTGACCATTTCCGAGTGTCGAGGTGGTAAAATAGTTGTCGACTCGTAACTTTTTTTTTTTGAACAGTGTCGACTCGTAACTTTTGACACGACTCGAAACCTGTTTTTTGACTCGTGACTCGAAACGTGACTCGACTCGTAAGAGTCATGACATTTTTATATACTACATAATATTGTATAATTATATATATGTGACGTATTTATAAACAAAATATAAGTTGATTATCTTAATACATTACCAAAATATTATACATTCGATACTTTTTTGTCATAAACTTACAGTTTATCTACAAATTTGTACTAAAAAGGATCAAAAATACATTTATAATATATAAAATAATGTAACCATAAATATGATATATAATATATAATCATATTATCAAACTACAACAATCATAAGTTTGCGACTCGCTTGACTCGTTCAAAATTCACACCGCGACTCGTAAGAGTCAGGAGAAAAAAGAGTCACCCAGCGAGTCGCCTCGTTTTTGGTCTAAATCAACTCAACTCGTAAGAACTCGTGAGTCTAACAACTATGGTAAAATGTACAAAAACTTATAACCAAATTCTCTTATTTTACCCATTCAACCATTTAAGTATATTTGTGTATCCAATTGACTTATTTATAAGTGATATGGTATTCGATTAATTTAACAAACAACAACTCTTCTCAATCTTGTCAAAGACGGTATATAAGAAATTAAGATGAGATGTAGACAATCATTTATAAGATTAAGACCTAGCAAAGCCAGTATTCAACTACAAAAAGAAAAATGTGCACATTATATTTCAGTCAAGCTTAATACACCAATTTCTACTAGACCCTTTACACAAAGAACGAAATTGGTGCTAAAAAGGGTCATAACTCACAATTATAGGAAGATTTTAAGAATAACAATATTGTAATTACGTGGTCGGTTCTCATTTTTTTTGATTTTGTGTGGTTCTACAGTTTTTCTTTTAAAAAGAGGGGTACAACACGAGGACTTCATAGTAACACGTTTAACTGTAAAGTTTTGATTGGATCCGGTGCATTAGTGATGGTACAATCCCAATCAATTTGAAGGATACGCCACTATCTCTCTTATATTTTCTTAATTTAGTCCTCTTCTCATATGAATACTAAGGGTGGGCGGAGTCAAGAAGGGTTGAGAAAGGGCTGGGCCAACCCGTGATAGAACACCGCCGCCGCTAGCAAGGGCTGGCCAGCGGGTTGAATTGGCAGGGCTTAAAGCCCGTTGCTGGTTGAAGAAAAAGGTGGTCAAATGTGACCATTGGGGAGAGAGACGGGGAGCTGCCATGGAATAACAAAAAAAAAAATTCTCCTCCTTTTTTATCTATATAAACACTTTATATTTTTCAAACCAAAACACAACCAAAATAAACACTTTTATCACATAAACCACAATTTATCATGGATCCAAGGAGGGGAAAACAACAACAACAAGACGTAGCTAATGTCTCACAAGGTCGAGGTCGAGGTCGGGGTCGAGGCATATATCAACAAAATCAAGAACAATACCAACTACAATACCAACAACAATATCAACAACAATCAAGCTCACAATACTATATTCCCGAACCACCAACTCGAAGGCAATCTTATTCTCGACCGATATATCATCCCCCCGCAATGGATCCTCGAAGATACGTTGTTCGTCAAACGGCCGAGATAAATCTCGAAGATTTCGATCCATTCGAAACCCACCGCAACCAAACACCCATTCTCGACAACGATGATGATTATGACGTCGTGCCCGACACACAAGAAGCTCCATTTGGTAAAAGATTTCATACTTATATTTATACATTTTTAACGAGTGATTGCTTTGCTATTTATCTATCTAGTTTAGTCGTTTTCTAATTTGTTTAAGCATGTACCGAACTATGTTTTATTTAGTACTTTATGTGATGGATGATTTATGTTTTATTTATATTGTTTTATTAAGTTGTTTTATTATAAATGGTTGATTAAATTAAATGAAAAAGAAATTAAAAATTTTTGGGAGGGTTGAGAAAGTCATGAATGCCTAAGAAATGAGTTGGGAGAGTTGGTTGGGAGGGTTGAAGGGGTAAAATGAGTTGGAGGGATGTGATTGGTGGGATTTGAGAGGGTTGAAAAAATAAGCTACATGACTCCTTATGCCCTAACAAAAGAAAGTCAAAGATAGATAGTCCAAATAAATGAAAACTTGTTACAAGACCTTAGAATGGGTGCCACCAGCACATTGTGGACACTTAAAACACAACAATGGTCCAAAAAACAGAGCACAGGCTAACCATGTGCTACTTCAAGCAAAGCAAACACTGACCAACTTTCTTATCTTATGGTCTAGGCAAAATACTTTCTGAAAGCTTGGTCCCATCTTATTGAATTCATACCCAGTTACCCACTGACAAATCTAACACAATAAATAAGTAAAAGCTCACATCACTTTCTCACAATCAAAGTGTATACGTTATTAATGCATGTAACAAAGGTTAGATTCACATATTGTACCTAATGTACAAGTGGTTGATGCAATAATAGGGGACAGTTTAAGTTTACTACTTGGTGGAAAGGCATACCATACAATACCATGATATATGGTCTCAGGCCCTTCCCAATAAAACCAAACAACCAACCACTTTGATGATTCATCACAAGGTACAAATTAACGGTATATGCATAAAAATTGGTATAAGTTTTATGAAAAATTGGAAACAAACACCTTTACATATTAAACAAGTTAAAACGGATATTAACTTACAAACACATGCATGTGACATGTTAAAACAGATAACCAAAGAATAATCTATGGTCAGGCTATTCAGTATAATCCAGCATTTGGCTCTAGGCTCGACTAGCTCACAATAAGCAAGCTTGATAATAATATACATAAACTTGATAGTATACCTAAGTTTTATTTGTAAAATAAAAATAACGTACCATAAAGAGTTAAAAGTCCCGTTAAAATAATATCATTTTATAATGGGTGACGATCTGTACTCCACTACTTTTTAACCGTACATCACCAAACATGCATAATAGGATTGTACTGTACAACACTTTAAAGCATATTTGGTGATGTACAGTTAAAAGTTAGTGATGTACGGATCATCACTCTTTCATAATAGCAACACAAACATTATTAAACATAAATCTAACATATAAAGTCACAAAAAAATAGAGTAGTAAATAATACTCCCTCTGGCCCATGTAAATTTGTCCACTTTTAATATTTCAAAGTCAAATTTACTAACTTTGACCATAAATATTTTTATTTGTGTTATATAATAGTTCGTGAAAATTATACCAATGAAACTGTAACACCCGTCGTTTAAAAACCTGGATTTTCAAAAACTTTGTCAAACGGCGTTTAAAACGTAGCGGAAAAGATCAATTAAAAACTACCTCATCCGTAACCGGATGGTACCTTTCATAAAATGGTGTTACTAATGTGCATCATCAAAACAATATAAATGAAATCCAAGTCATAGCACCAACATAAATGTCATTCATTATTACAAGTATCATAAAACATAATAAAGTAGCCAATACATAAGGCTAAAGGTGAAGTCTAAGCATTAAGGACACTAATGCTATCTTCTTTAATACTTCTACCTATCTCACCGAGCTAATCCTTTCTCTAGCTCAAACTTGCTTATCCTGAAGGCACAACATTTTCAAAAGAGCAAGTGTTAGCTAATAAATTAGCTAAGTAAGATAACATTGTAATGAAAACATTTGTCATTTCAGATATATTAACAGAATCATCTTTTAGTGTTAATATCACATACATATAGATCATTGCACACACAACTTAACATAACACAAAAGGATCATCATATACCTAATGTGCCTAACTTTTCTTTCTTTATCTTTTTTTCTTTTTATCTTTGCCTAGACGTAGGCTAAGTGACTTATGCCACTTACATAGGGATGTGAGATTTTTGTGCAGGCGGTCATAGACCATACATGGAGTCCTCCCACCCGACATGATGGGTAAACCATAAGGTGGTCCATCGGCGTCGTTAAGGAATGACAAAGTCTTTCCAACTGAATAAACCGTTTATGCCTTTACGCATTAGTGGTTAGTTACTCCACCCGGAATAATCAAACGTAACTATGCCACGGGAGGTATCATGATTCTCAAACCACGTGACCACGTACACTAGCTCCTTGAAACTAGCATGGGTTAAGCTTAACACAAGACTTTATGTAACACCCCAACAAGGCGGAAATATGGGGCATTAATAGAAAAGCTCAGCGTGACATGGAAATTAAGTAGAGACAATTAAATGCATTCAAGGATTAGAGCAATCCATACGTAATTCAAGTACAAATACAAGTATCGGATCAAATAATGCACAAGGAGCACAACACCATCAATAGTTTACAAAAGAAATGGATCAATGATGGCTAACGATCCTAGGCATAACCCATAAATGGGAGCAATGAATCACGGATCCACAAAAGTCCAAGCTCAATCCTATCACATGCAATGCAATCATCCATCACGTCTTTGATTCACTTGATTACATGAAAAGTGTACTAAAATGCGTCAACATAAAGTTGGTGAGTTCGTAGGTTTTGACTATAAGAAACAAGTGTCGGGATAACGACCGTTTAACCTTGATTAAATCATAACGATCACATAACCTTGTTACGAACATACAACCTTGATTGGATCAATAAATGACCACTTAACCTTGATTTGATCAATAAATGATCATATAACCTTGATACATACAACCTTGATTGGATCAATAAATGACCACTTAACCTTGATTTGATCAATAAATGATCATATAACCTTGATACATACAACCTTGATTGGATCAATAAATGACCACTTAACCTTGATTTGATCAATAAATGATCATATAACCTTGATAACAATTAAACGAACACATAACCTTGATACAATAGACAAACGATCATATAACCTTGATTAAATAATTAAACGAACTATAACCTTGATACGAACATACAACCTTGATTTGATCAATAAATGATCATATAACCTTGATACGAACATACAACCTTGATTGGATCAATAAATGATCACTTAACCTTGATTGGATCAATAAATGACCACTTAACCTTGATTTGATCAATAAATGATCATATAACCTTGATACGAACATACAACCTTGATTGGATCAATAAATGACCACTTAACCTTGATTTGATCAATAAATGATCATATAACCTTGATACGAACATACAACCTTGATTGGATCAATAAATGATCGCATAACCTTGATTTGATCAATAAATGACCACTTAACCTTGATTTGATCAATAAATGATCATATAACCTTGATACGAACATACAACCTTGATTGGATCAATAAATGATCGCATAACCTTGATTTGATCAATAAATGACCACTTAACCTTGATTTGATCAATAAATGATCATATAACCTTGATACGAACATACAACCTTGATTGGATCAATAAATGATCCATAACCTTGATTTGATCAATAAATGATTATATAACCTTGATTTGGATCAATAAATGACCACTTAACCTTGATTGGATCAATAAATGACCACTTAACCTTGATTTGATCAATAAATGATCATATAACCTTGATTGGATCAATAAATGACCACTTAACCTTGATTTGATCAATAAATGATCATATAACCTTGATACGAACATACAACCTTGATTGGATCAATAAATGACCACTTAACCTTGATTTGATCAATAAATGATCATATAACCTTGATGAACAATAAATGACCACTTAACCTTGATTGGATCAATAAATGACCACTTAACCTTGATTGGATCAATAAATGACCACTTAACCTTGATTGGATCAATAAATGACCACTTAACCTTGATTGGATCAATAAATGACCACTTAACCTTGATTGGATCGAATAAATGACCACTTAACCTTGATTGGATCAATAAATGATCACTTAACCTTGATTGGATCAATAAATGACCACTTAACCTTGATTTGATCAATAAATGATCATATAACCTTGATACGAACATACAACCTTGATTGGATCAATAAATGACCACTTAACCTTGATTTGATCAATAAATGACCACTTAACCTTGATTTGGATCAATAAATGACCACTTAACCTTGATTGGATCAATAAATGACCACTTAACCTTGATTTGATCAATAAATGATCACTATAACCTTGATTGGATCAATAAATGACCACTTAACCTTGATTTGATCAATAAATGATCATATAACCTTGATACGAACATACAACCTTGATTGGATCAATAAATGATCACTTAACCTTGATTTGATCAATAAATGATTATATAACCTTGATTGGATCAATAAATGACCACTTAACCTTGATTTGGATCAATAAATGACCACTTAACCTTGATTGGATCAATAAATGACCACTTAACCTTGATTTGGATCAATAAATGACCACTTAACCTTGATTGGATCAATAAATGACCACTTAACCTTGATTTGATCAATAAATGATCACTATAACCTTGATTGGATCAATAAATGACCACTTAACCTTGATTTGATCAATAAATGATCATATAACCTTGATACGAACATACAACCTTGATTGGATCAATAAATGATCACTTAACCTTGATTTGATCAATAAATGATTATATAACCTTGATTTGGATCAATAAATGACCACTTAACCTTGATTTGGATCGAATAAATGACCACTTAACCTTGATTGGATCAATAAATGACCACTTAACCTTGATTTGATCAATAAATGATCATATAACCTTGATTGGATCAATAAATGACCACTTAACCTTGATTTGATCAATAAATGATCATATAACCTTGATACGAACATACAACCTTGATTGGATCAATAAATGATCACATAACCTTGATACGAACATACAACCTTGATTGGATCAATAAATGATCGCATAACCTTGATTTGATCAATAAATGATTATATAACCTTGATTGGATCAATAAATGACCACTTAACCTTGATTTGGATCAATAAATGACCACTTAACCTTGATTGGATCAATAAATGACCACTTAACCTTGATTGGATCAATAAATGACCACTTAACCTTGATTGGATCAATAAATGACCACTTAACCTTGATTGGATCAATAAATGACCACTTAACCTTGATTGGATCAATAAATGACCACTTAACCTTGATTGGATCAATAAATGACCACTTAACCTTGATTGGATCAATAAATGACCACTTAACCTTGATTGGATCGAATAAATGACCACTTAACCTTGATTTGATCAATAAATGATCATATAACCTTGATTGGATCAATAAATGACCACTTAACCTTGATTTGATCAATAAATGATCATATAACCTTGATACGAACATACAACCTTGATTGGATCAATAAATGACCACTTAACCTTGATTTGATCAATAAATGATCATATAACCTTGATACGAACAAATGACCACTTAACCTTGATTTGATCAATAAATGATCATATAACCTTGATTGGATCAATAAATGACCACTTAACCTTGATTTGATCAATAAATGATCATATAACCTTGATACGAACATACAACCTTGATTGGATCAATAAATGACCACTTAACCTTGATTTGATCAATAAATGATCATATAACCTTGATCGAACAATAAATGACCACTTAACCTTGATTGGATCAATAAATGACCACTTAACCTTGATTGGATCAATAAATGACCACTTAACCTTGATTGGATCAATAAATGACCACTTAACCTTGATTGGATCGATAAATGACCACTTAACCTTGATTGGATCGATAAACGATCACTTAACCTTGATTGGATCAATAAATGACCACTTAACCTTGATTTGGATCAATAAATGACCACTTAACCTTGATTTGGATCAATAAATGACCACTTAACCTTGATTTGGATCAATAAATGACCACTTAACCTTGATTTGGATCAATAAATGACCACTTAACCTTGATTGGATCAATAAATGACCACTTAACCTTGATTTGGATCAATAAATGACCACTTAACCTTGATTGGATCAATAAATGACCACTTAACCTTGATTTGGATCAATAAATGACCACTTAACCTTGATTGGATCAATAAATGACCACTTAACCTTGATTTGGATCAATAAATGACCACTTAACCTTGATTGGATCGAATAAATGACCACTTAACCTTGATTTGATCATAAATGACCACTAAACTAATCACATAATATCATCTTCACTTTAGGGCCCTTAAACGTGCACGTGACATGGCAATCCTATTCATATGTCTAGTGACTAGGTGTTCAAGCCATGCAAACAATCACATTTCATAAACATTTCATTTAACATAATCATATCATCATTTCATATCATAAGTACATCATCATACCTTTGCATCATGCATAAAGTTACCATACATCGTTAATGGTAAGCATCATATCCCATAACAACCTCCCATAATCACCCTTTAACTTACTTTTAAGCATTCATAAACATTTGGGAAGTTTAACTTATAAAAACGTGTTTTGTTGTACCATCAGGTGACAAAAGATGTTATCTTACCTCGTAGAAGCGCACAACAAATGATAACGTAAGTTACCGAGCTTTGCAAGTATTCCCGACTACCTATAATCATTAAACGACCAATAAATGAGCTAAACAAATACCCACTTACTTATGGTCATGAATCATGTCTAAATACCTATAAACATGATCCATGACAATGCTTGATGCATCGGAGGTTCGATTAATACTTTAGAGTTTACAGAACTTGACGGAACTCGACCTTTATTCACTAATTCAACTTTCAGGTAATTTGACATCATAATCATCTTTTATAAGTATTATCATTAAATATTAGACTCTCTCATGATTCCGTGGATAGCTTATTTGTCAAAAACGGAGTTACGGTTTGAAAGTTATGGCATTTTCAAAATTCAGTCGCTGGATGTGTCGTAGTGGGTTGGATGCGTCGCAGCCAAACCCTCGACACATTGAGTGCGTCGAAGCCTAGTGACTGCGTCGCATCTGGCCCCGGATCTACACAAACCTTTTTGTTTAACTTCCAAAACTTAACCAAACACACCCCAAACGACCCCAAACCCTATGAACGACTTTTGTACCTCAAAATTCAACATTTTAAGACCATAATGATGCAATGAAATCATTGATTAATCCCCAATTGATTTGCATTACAATAACAAACATTTTAGGTTACCGAATCGATTGAAACGCATGATTTCGACATCAAACAACCCTCTAAAGACTTAGACCAGATATGAATTGAATCAAGGGATTGAAATGACATGAGATCAATGTAATAATATCTCAAATACCTGAAGATTACAAAAGGGATGCAAGCTATGGATCAAAACCTCTTCAAATCACCAAGAAACGATCGTAACACGCAATAATTGATCAAGGGAAGGGAGGGGGTGGCCTAGGGCTTGGAGAGGAGGAAATTAGAACTGAATTATGTTTTGATTAACTCCTAATTACCCCTAATTCAGCTGGAGCAACTTTCATAACCTCACACTTAGGCCCTTTAACTTTACAACTTCACGCTTAAAGCTTAAACGACTTAACGGGAATACTTACCGACACTTTAAGCACATTTAATCATCTTAAATACATTAACACATGAATCATTAAGGCATTAAAACCTTACACATATAGCACATTAATCACACATAAACCAATTAAGGCACATAAACTTGACGAAAGCTAACGTTAACTAACGGAATAGTTATCAAGTCAAACACGAAAAGTTTGGGATGTTACAGAAACACACATCTAAAACACAATTAATTCATATAACTTCTATCAACACATGTACGATGTGGCTGCAATGATGGGTGGTGGTGGTGTTGGCGGCAGCGATTGCCGCCAGCGATAACATAAAAATATAAAAATGGGTATTCAGTTAAAAAATTAAAAAAAATTATTCGGTTTTCATGGTTTTTTATTTTGAATATATTTGCATCTTAGAGTTTTCATAGTTATTCAACTTTATATAAAGTCATAATTTGAAATTACAATAAAAAAATTAAAAAACTGATTTTAAAAAAGATAATATAAATTTTAGGGATTATTTTCCATAATTAAATCATTAAATTAATTACTTTCTATAATTATAAAATGTACACAATTACTTCCATAATTAATGACCATATTTAATTTATTAAATTAAAATTAAAAAAAAGTTATAAAAGGTAATATTCGGTTTTCATGGTTTTTTATTTTGTTTGGTTTTTTTTTTTTTTTTTTTTTTTTTTTTTTTTTTTTTTTTTTTTTTTTTTTTTTTTTTTTTTTTTTTATTTTTTTTTTTTTTTTTTTTTTTTTTTTTTTTTTTTTTTTTTTTTTTTTTTTTTTTTTTTTTTTCGTTTCATGGAAGCTCTAAGTTGCAAATAAAGCTATTAATAGACAACTAAATATAATTACAAGCTCTAAAGACTTACGATCCCTTAAATCTTTCATTATCTTCATAATGATGCATCAAACTTAAAGCCCCTATGTTTTTGTTACATATGAAGATTAGGTACATAAAGAATTGATCACTAAAATCTCTCTCTTTTCTCTTTATCTACACCGTCCCAATTGTTTTTCTATATTTACTTAAACTCATTTAATTAAAAAAAGCATGGATTGGATCAGAGGTAAACACTCTGGCCTATGGAGACAGAGGTCAAGGGTTCAATCTGTATCCCATGCAAAGGCAAGAGGTCATTTCATACCATTTAGGTAGAACCTGGAAGCAGCCTCTCTACCTAGTTAGAGGTAAGGTCTGCCTACATCTTAACCTCCCATACACCGTCGAGATATTGGGGCTCAAAACCTGTAGAAAGCGGCAGTGAGCAGTTTCTTTACTTAAACTCATTTAATTATATGTAAGCAAATATAACATTATTGTTTTTCAACACATTTTATTTACAATTTGTCAATATACGTTATCATGAAACATTATTATTTTATTAATTATATATGTCTATCAACACATGTACGATGTGGCTGCAATGATAGGTGGTGGTGTTGGCGGCAGCGATTGCCGCCAGCGATAAAATATAAAACCTTATGTTTTTTTATTTAAACTAGAAGAATACATGTGTGGTGTGGCTGCAATGACGGGTGGTGGTGCTGAACAGGTGGTGGTGGTGGCGGCACGCCAGCGATAGGTGGTGGCGGCGGTGACAAGTAGTGTAGGTTCTTGATGTAAAAGGGGTAACGTAGTTTTGGAGTTAAGAAGAGATGTTGTATATTAATTTTGTTAAAGGTATTATAGGTATTTAAAGTAGATATTTTAGGTATTTCAAGTGAAGATGTTTAATATAATGAATAGAAGTGAAGGGTATTTTGAGGTTATCAACTATTTAATAAGAAAAAAAGAAAAATGTATTTCGATAAAGACATTTGTATCATTAGTTTTTTTTATCTTTGATTCAAAATCCAAGAGTTCTTGGTGAACAAAAATTCAAATTCAAGAACAAAATTTGTAAACTTTGATTAGTATATGAAGCAAGTGGTGTGATCAATGATTATTTCACCGGCTGTTGAGTTAGGATTACTTAACGACCAAAATATAAAAATTGTGATATTTGACAAATTTTGAAAAATGGAATAATTAGGCTAAACAAAAATATAAAAAAATTTAAAAATTTAAGTCTTCAAATTCATTTCATAATATAGTATATATAACGTTATTATGTAAAAAGTTTAATACTATAATTTAGAAAAAGTTCACTTCCAATATTTTACTTTTATTGTTAAGAATAATATTAATTTATTTTGATATTAAAACTTTTATATAGCTTTCATAATTATAGTAGCATTTTAAAGGCTAACCAATGTAATTAAAAAATTACACACGTAATTAAGACAACGTATGTCAGACACCCTGATATTCACAAATAATTCACATTTATCTTAAAAAATATAAATTTATGTAACTAAACAAATATAAAACATATATTTAGTTTTGTTACAAATTAAAAATTAAAGACGTTATTACTAAAATTGTGATTTTGTATTGAACATTTATGATTTCACATAATAAATATTTATTATGCATTTTGTTCTATATTGTTAATATGTTAAGATATTTAAATAAAATAATACTAATTATTATTATATAGTGGATACAATGATTTTTAAAATAATGATAACAACACCATTTTTAACATTTTTTTATATACATGTCAATTTTGATATTATGAAAGAATAACATGTCATTAATTATATATGTTCACCCGCGTATTACGCGGGTTAATAATCTAGTAAGTTATAACATAATAAATAAAAAGTATATACATATACATAAACAATAAAAAGTAATGTCAGAAGTGGGATTCAAACCCACGGCCTCGAAAGGAGAAGATCTTAAGTCCCCCGCCTTAGACCCACTCGGCCATCCTGACTTTTAGTTATTTTTTGCATAAAGATAACAAATAAAACTATAAACATAAATATAAAATACGAAGGAAAAATTAAAAAATTAGCAGAGTGGGATTCGAACCCACGCCCTCGCGAGGAAAAGATCTTGAGTCTCCCGCCTTAGACCACTCGGCCATCCTGACTTTTTGCTTTTTTTTTTGCATCACCCGCTTATATATTATTAGCTTAAAATATGTATCTTAAATTTTTTTTTTTGTTTAAAGTTATTTAGTTTTTTTACTCTAATAATATACAAATTAATTAGTTATATGATCTTGAAAAGTGAGAACTTAATAAAATACATTATTTAGTATAATAAAATTTAATTTGACAATTTGAATATTAACTAATTACTTAATCGCAATTTGTTTGTACTGGTTTCACATCATTTACAAAATACATCTACATACATATTCACACAAACATACACTTGTAATTGTCAAAATCGGTAGATCCAGCTGCTGTTCGCAAACGGCTTGCAACGTATAAATGATATTGGCAAGTTTCATATACGAGTACTACTCGTTACAGAAGAGAATCGAGCTTAGAAACGATGAAATACATACCATTGAAGCACATTACCATGTCACTCATACGTATCATGTTTGTGTGTGAATTTTAGCAAGGATAGCCAAATAAATTTCACGAGAAATCAAATATCTTAGCCTTCACGTCCTCCATAAATCCCTTCATGAACTCTTTAAGCGACATTGTCATATATGGCACCATGTGCTCGTGACCTTTGTGAATTTGGATGCTCTTTTGTACTTTACTTTTTACGAGTAGAAGGGCTTTTGGTAATCATATGATGTGGGGGCTAAGTTCGGAAAAGTTTCCTTCTTCGTGTCTTTTGGTAATGAGATGATGTTGGGGCTAGTTCGGAAAAGTTTCCTTGTTCACGTTTGGCTTGAAGTTTAAATACCGATGGTCTTTCCATCTTTTTTCGACCACCTTTGTCGTTTAAATGATTCAATTCCTAAGACTGAGTTACTTTGTTTCTTTTGAGATTTGTTGGTGAAGGAAAGTCATTCTTTTACAAGTCATATTTACTATAACTTCATAGGATAGACTTGGATATTGTTGGCATTTGGCTTAACTTGTTCCCTGCCACATCAAAGATAGTTGGTCCCTGTCAACTTCAACCCATTAAACCACGATATCAAATCCCGCCCTGGTGTGGGTATGAACAACTTCAATCCATTAAAACCCTAACCATAATAAAGGCACATACATGTGTTTTGCAATTGATTATCAGATTCTTGACTATATGTTATGCATATGTGTGCAGTTTCTCACAAAAGGTTATTTTCGGTTACATGGAGTGCTCATTATTTGGACTAACACTATGAATAACGAAATTGGTTTAAATTGGCATTCTGGTAGTATGATTATCGGATACATACATACGGCTTCCAACCCTTTTCTGAAACCTGAGTTTCCTATCTATGTTCTCTATCAAATCGCACTTGGGGCGTTGTGAACTGTGAAGTCGAGACACATTGCCTCATATTCTTGAATGTCATCAATTCAAGACATTATATGAATTTTATGAGAATAAATAATATAAAGTACATCTATTTATTGCCTAAAAAAATTAAGCAGCCAAATGGAGTTAAAAACTCGAATATTATACAACAGCAGTAAGTCAGATAGCAAGTTTAAATTAGAAATTAAAAATATTAGTCAAAAGGAGATGCTTTTACCCACTGACGTTCCCTGCAGAATCATTTTCTTCATAATCCCGTCGTCTGAGTTTTATGATTTCGTCTCTCGCTCTTTCAAGGATCTGCTGTTTCTGTAATTCCAATTCTTTATGGAAATCCATCCTCATTTTCTCTAGTTCCGCCATCTGCTTTCTCTTCTGAGTTTCAATCTTCACATATATATCACTAAACTTGTTAATGGAGTCTGCAAGTAATTTGAATGAGCCTCTGTTGACTCTATCCCCATTATGTTTTGACCTTTTTGGTGGCAGCAAATCATCATCATCGTCATCATCACCCTCTTGCGATTCTGTGTTTCCCGGGCTTTCCCTCATTTCATCTAAGCCATTTGAACGGTTGACAAATGCAGTTGGGTTCATTAACGTGTACTCACCTGGATCTACTCTACCTGAAAGTCCTGCCTGCTGGGGTGTTGATGACATTAATACATCCATTTTCTTGAAATACACCCATTTCGAATTTGCACCTCTATTACCTTCTAACAAAGCTTTCTCCTTTTTGTACTTCTTTTTCAATGTGTCCAAACGGTTTCTACATTGAGTGTCAGTTCTTTCCATCTTTGATCCACGTGAAACCTTATTTGCTACTTCCTGCCATTCTTCTGATCTAAGACTCTTTCTTCCACGTTGAAGAAACCTCTCGCCCCACGCATCAAGAAGAACAAATGTCTCGTGTTCGCTCCAGTCAGTAAGCGTGTTTCTTCCACCGAACGAGGACCTAGCGACAGCTGGTTGTGCCACCTGTAGTGGCAGAGGGGTCGGTACGCGAGGCACCAATTCAAAACTAGATAACAAGCTCTTCAGCTTTCTTTTTTTTGGATGCCTATGTAAATTAATATTTTCACTTCTACGATTGCTACTATCATCACCATCATCGTCAGTATCCTCATCATCAACCTCGGCACCATCTCCATTAAGACGAACCACACCGTTCATTTCATTATCCCCACCATTACCTTCTTGCTCATCTTCATCGTCTTCTACTTCATCATCATCCAAATCAACATAATTCTCCACAATTTGCTGTGAGTGAGGCTGACCTACATCACGAATTGAAACTTTAGAATGTTGGTTCGACCCATATCCTTGACTCGCCCCGTAACTCGACATATACCTCGAATCCCCTTTTGTCTCATCCATCACAATTCACAACCAAGTTTCAAATCTCTAAAAGGAACCAAACTTGCAGCACTTAGTTTTTTCAAACTATCAAAGTCCTTCCCATAAAATCCACAACACATTGACAAGTCGCAATTCTGCAACCTATCAAAAACATATGCATAAGACAATCAAATTCGATCCATAATACTAAACAACTCAAACTTATAAAGATTTTGAGTTACATCAACAGAAATAAATCTATCTATGGCAGCTGTAAAACCAAAATGAAAACAAACTAGAAAGGCTATAAACTTAAAAGAAGCAACACAAAAAGAACCTTTTTTTCTTTCTTATTATAGCTTTACATTCACAGCAAAAAATACCTAATCTTACAACTTAATACGATAAAACCCCTATTACATAGACCCTGTACAATAATAAACTAACTACTAAAAACGAAAATCGTTAAACATAAAAATGAAAATCTAGAATTCCAATAAACGTTCACGCCTTATTAACAACTTAACCTAACAACTAATGTCCTATCTTTCAAAAAGACAAATAACAAAGCACATCCACACATATTTACAACTTGTCGACAATGTAACTAGAACTCACAACCTCTATGTTAACGATTCACCTCGAGTACCAAACAACAGCTACTTAGACAATAAACTACTTTGTCTTTTCCATTAGATACAATACTATAATAAGCGGGTGTCTGGATTACCTTACTTTTTAGGCTTATTGTAGAAATCAAAATATACAATAAGCTTCTTTTTACCGGCATATGAGCTTATCAACTCGGGCTCATTGTTTATATAAGCTCATAAGCCGACAAAATCAGCTTATTTGCTTCTTTTTTTAAAAAAAGTTTCAACAAGTCAATAATCCTAAAAAAACTAGCTAATTCAAACACCCCAAAATATTTGTAGTAAGACCAAATAACAAAAACAACTACTTCTCGCACACACTCAAAGACCTCAGTGTGTGTATATATGTATATGTATATCTATATGTATATATGTAGGATTCTGAACACTATTTGTCACACATCTTGGCCCTATTCAGGAATGGAAGGAAATTTACCAATAAAGGCTAAATCACCCAAAATGAGAAACAAAAACATGTATATATCTAGCTACAGATTAAAAACAATTAAATATATAAATATATATAACTTATTTAACAACAAAATAAATAAGATAAAACAAAAATAAGAAAGAATTTTTTTTGTTTTATACCTTATAGATCATGGTCGGTTAAGGATCAATGAAACCTTATATTTAATGTTCGAAATATTTAAGAGTTTATTCTGTTACATATAATTTTATATTTATTATTATGGTGAAAATTTAGGGTTTGATAGAAGAAGAAAGTGGACAGAGTTAATTTGGGTGTGCAATAATCAAAAAATAAAAATATAGATTTACATGAAGATATATATCCGAGAAATGCTAATATACGCCGGGGTGTTTCAGTGTTTAAATTTTTTTAAATTTTTTTAGTTGACCTGTGGGGGGCCTATAATCCTTTATGTGTGCCAATTGATTTGCTACAAGCCTACAATGGATGGTTTTAAAATTGGTTTGAGGCCTTGGGCCTAGGGCTGTCAATTTCGACCCAACCCGAAAAAATCAGGTTAGGGTTGAGTATTTTCGACCCACCAACCTGGTTTTTTTGGGTTGGGTTGTTGGGTTGTCAGGTCGACCCGCCAACCCGATAACTTTAAAATAATTTAATTATATATAATAACTCATACTCTACATTACACTAAACCATACGCCTCATTCTCAATTTCTATATTTCTAACCTAAAGTAACTTCAAATCTGAAATAGGAAGAGGATTCAAAATTCTGTGAGATGATAAGTGATGTAATATGAGACGATAAGTGTATTAACTTTGTGCCAAGTACTAACAATACCCTCGCATTTCTTTCTTTTTTATACCCTTCGTTTTCAGCTTACACCATCAATGATAAAGCTTTATATTGGTTGACTTATTCCATTTTATATTTATATATATTTGCTTATCAGGTCACATGGGTTGGGTCATGGGTTGGCGGGTTAGCGGGTTGTGGGTCAGGGTTGAAATTTCTGACCTGAAACTTTTAGTGGGTTGGGTTAGGGTCGGAGTTTTTCAACCCACCAACCCGCCAACCCGAACCCATTGACAGCCCTACTTGGGCCATTAAACAAATTAATCTAAGTATTACTTACTATAATAAAGGAATTGGATGTGAACAGTATTTTTTTGTCTTTACCTGCCTTTTAAATATAAATATAAGAATTAGCAATTATAAAACAAAATATGGATTTAGTTCAGTGGTTGGTCTCTATGCCTATGGGGGTGGAGGTCACGGGTTCAAACCCTCCCCCCCTCTTTTTTTTTTTTTTAAGTTGTAACATTTGTTTTTTTATTACTTCTTCATTTGGTTTTCCTCTTTTTTTTTCCCTTTACTTTTCTGTCCTTCCTGTTTATTTTTTATTACTTCAACCCCCTAACTTTATATAATTTTTTCCTTTTTAATCTTTTGTAACATTTTGTTTTTTTATATCTTTATTACATTTAACATTTTTTTATAACTTTTTAAAATGTTATATTTTAAAAAGCTATATATTTTTTAATTTTCTATTTTTCGGGTTTTTTTTTGGTTTTTTGTTGCATTATATATCTTTTATATTCTTTTAAACACTTGGTTTTTATACCTTTTTTACATGTAACATTTGTTTTTTTATTACTTCTTCATTTGGTTTTCGTATTCTTCTTTTTTTTTTTGTTCTCTTTTTAATTTTTTGGTTTAACATTTCTTTTGTATTTTTAAACTTTTGGTTTTCAATACTTTTTGTCGCCTATAAATTTGTGGTTTTTTTAACCCCACCCATAAACGTAAACGTTTTCAAAAACTTACGCCGCCCATTGGGCGGCATGAAAATTCCTAGTTGAAAATAATTTAATTATGTTTTGAATTTTAGATAAAAAATTCTCTAAAATTGAGATCAATTTTCAGGTAGAGTTGAAACAACTTTAACCTTAAAATTAAAATTAAATTTCAAAATTTAAATTTGATATTTAAATCTTGTCTTTTGATTTTTAAGGGGGTATTTGGTAGGAGAAAATCATAAGGAATAGAAATGTAATAGAGAATAAAAATAGTGAGAAAGAGAATAAGTATTTGGAAAGTGAATGAATTCGTTGTTTGGTACAAATTAGAATGGATATCAGAAAAATACAAAATTTTAATTAACAATCAATATTAACACATATTATCATCAAACAAAAAAAAAATCCATTCCCACCCATTCTTTACAATTTGTAGAGAATGGAGAGAATGAAAATCATTCTCACTTCTTCATTCTCGATTTCATTCTCCGGTGTAACCAAATAAGAAAAGTGTTTCTCATCCTTTATTCCCTTTCCATTCCATCATACCAAACACCCCAAACTCAATGGTTAAATTTGCTTCAACTTTATGCTCAACAAATATTAATCTTTGATCTAGATGCACACAGTTTCATCAAAATAATTATATAATTCTTGTATTATTTTTCTTTTGACTATCCCAATATATATACAAATTGAGATATTAACATGATGTTTAACCACTAGATCATCTTTTGATGATTTGATTCACCATATTCATACTTTTTCATAAGATCTTACGAAAAATGATTTTCTTTTTCTTTCTGATAAATTTGACCAACTTAGTGACATGTTAATATGGTGGGGTTAAATCAACTTATTCATATACAATGATGTTATTTTTCTTTAGTTTTCATTTGTAGCATTTGTTTGTTTGCTACATTATTATTGACTTGTAGTAGCTTTTATCATCAATTATTTCTGTTTTTAAAGCATATAGTTAAACCACACTATATTTAGTGGACCATGATAAATGAATTTTGATGGCGGGTGCATTATTATCTACTACCCCCTTATAAAGCAAACAATATTCAGACTTTCAGCACTTTTTTTAACCCTAAAATACCCTCACCTTATCTCCATAATTCCAAACTTACCCTTCCATACAAATAATCCCCCGCCTCCCTCATATAACAAAACATACATCTGCCTCCCTCACAACACACACATACATCACACACATACATCCCCCCATATCAAAACATATCGCCGCCTTCCCCCCTCTCTTCTCTTTATCTTCTGCAGATCTGCTCCGGTACCCCCATAAACAGATCCCCCTCTCTTCTCTTTCTCTTCTGCTCCGGTTTACCGCCGCCGTCCGCCGCCGATTGAGCCACCATCTACCACCGCCTACTCACAATCTATGTGAATTAATGGTAAACTAAATCAATGTATTATTTTGATTCTTACATATCATCCTTGATTGATTCTTTGTTATTCCCATTGGAATTTATTTAGTGTCTGACCAAAATACTTAGTTACAAGATTGTGATTATATCAAACTTTTATATATCAGACTTATTATTAATATCGATTCTTTGTTATTCCCATTGGAATTGATTTAGTGTCTGAACAAAATACTATCAGACTTTTTTATTAATAATATCGAAAAACGATATTTATATATCATACTTTTGATATTTGATATTATTTATATAAATATCAGCCTTTTGATATTATTTATGTGATTATTTTTTTCTAATTTACAACCTTTTGTATAGATATATATCTCTTCATATCTATTTTTGGTACATATTTTGGTTCTGTTTTACTTTTTCTTTATTGTTTTGATAATCATTTGTGATACGTAACAATAACTTCCATAAACAAAATACACAATAGCAATACCAAGTTCTATATAAACCTCTTTCAATCATCACAATACTTTCATAAACAAAAAATACCTTTCTCTCTCTAATTGTTTGCTCAAATGGCTAACACAGGTCCATCTTCAACCCCCAATGCCGCTCCAGTCCCACCTGTTCCAGCCCCCAATGCCGCTCCAGTCCCACCTTTTCCAGCCCCCAATGCCGCTCCAGTCCCGGTTGCTGCACCTTCTCCACCGCCATCACCGCATCTGGAGACTTTGGATGTAAATTTTCGCCTTATCCCTTATATGTATCCCTTTCACTATACATGATTTGATCAAATCTAATTTAGTGTCTGAACTTATAATTATTTTGCTATATATACCATAGCGATATTATTTTAGTGACATATGACATATATACTTAGTAACAGAATGTGTATAGATCTTCTAATGATTTATATACGATTTGGGCGATCATTAATACATATTAGAATGGTTCTTAAATTGATTTTGCTATGTTGTTAATGTTATAGAATGCTAATGCATTGATGTTGGATGATGCAATCGAATACTTAAATGCCTTAATATAATTGTCACACAGTGACTTAATATAACATGTATATCATCACTTTTATATACCCACATAACACCTGACTTAAACATATCTACCCTTATCTTACAGCATGCTCAAATAGCAGCCTTGCCAATTTATAGTGGACGCCCTCCAACCCGCGACCCGCATGTGCTTGGCTGGGAGGTAATTATTTGCCTCATCTTCAACAGATATTTATATTTTTGGCTTATCTCAATCTTATTGTATTTTAGTTATAGCCAACATAGTGTAGTCGTAATAAAGGGGGATTGGGGGCTGGAACAGGGTATATGGTAATTCAGGGGCTGGAACAGGGTATATAGTGTAGTCGTAATAAGGTACAAGGTGCCAAGGTGTTATGTATGTAGTAATTCAGGGGCGGACAGTATACATGTTGGTTAAGTCGGCGAGTCACGCCTATATATTCATGCTAGGATCTGCTCATTTTCAAGGATAAGTTGAATATTGATACAAATTTATCTCTTTCAATTCTGAACCTGAATTCTCCCCATATCAATTCTGAACCTGAATTTTTCTCTTATTGTTACAGGAGTACAACCGTCAAGCAAGTCGTGCAAGGGTTTTTGACGAGCTCTACTTTCAAATCAATGATGATATCCAGTTAATGGAAGAACGTTTGAATGAGCTGAACTCGATTTTTCAAGGGATTCGTCGTTGAAAAGAAAACAGTTCCCGATTCGACTTAGCTTCGCGATGACAATAAACAAAGCCCAAGGCCAGACAGTGCCACACGTCGGTGTTTATCTACCTGACTCGGTTTTCTCGCACGGACAACTATACGTGGCCCTGTCTAGAGGGATATCACGCGAAAGGGTTAAGGTTTTGGTTAGGCCTACCCAAAATTTCCATCAACCCGGTGTATACACCGCAAATGTGGTTTACCGAGAAGTTTTACAGGATGCATAACTTATATAAGGTGCGTCGATTTATGTACCAACTAATTTTTATGATACTGTAAATTTGTCCAACTTTAATTTACGGCTTAGTTTCTCATTTTTTTCAGGTTTCAAGGTTTTATGCCCATTTCTGCACTCCCTCCATCTACCATTTCATTCTAGCCTTCACTTTGCTTGAGCAGCCAACCAAACCTTATTGGATGCTAAATAAACTATGTTACTTTACATATTATTCCATGTAATAACCTTTTATGTTTTTTTTTGTTAGATGCCGACATATCATGGTTAATGTTCCAAATTAACACAAATGTTTGATTTGCAATTATCGTCGTCCCCTCACCTCGCATGTTTTGTATGTGATCACCGTAAAGCCGCCGCAACGCGCGGGCACTAGGCTAGTATATTTATATGGGCATTTACATCTAACCTCAAAATGAAATAAATGCGATAAACATGCAGATTATATACACTAGTCTTAATTTTATACATTTACATGTCTTTAAGTTAAACAAGCCCTCCTGTTGTTACAGATTAAGATGGTTACATAAGGGATTGAAAAGGTCAAAAGGTTTCATCAAGTTGCCTATGTTTGGGCACACAAATTCAATTCAAAGAGATAAACCTTTTTGACTTTTGGTATTGGACAAAAAAGTCAAGCGACCACAGTGGGAGTCGAACCGACGACCTTTTGATCCGAAGTCAAACGCGCTAATCCACTGCGCTATGCGATCTTGATGTTATTACTTTTAGAATATGTGAGTATATATTAATATTTATCTTTTTTTAAACGCATTTTGTACTCATTTCATCTCTAGAGATTCTTTACACTTTGCATAATTGCATGTTTCATTTTTGAGTAAACATGTGACACTAAGTTATCATACTAATACTAAAATTAACTAAATTATAAACCACGTTAAGATAGTTGGTGAAATGTAATTATGTTTGATAAATGATAATGTTTATACAATTTGAAGATGTGACATTTAGATTAGATAATTACTTGCTACTTATAGCAAGTTATGACTTTTTTATATAATGTTATTATATTTGACAAAAAGTGTAGATCCACAAGGACACCCTTGACTGCGAGTATCTTTTTGACACCGGACATTGTTCACCCAACAAAGAATAGCTCCACGACTCAAGACCTCTTTATTCCCAAAAGTTCTTCCAGTAGGTTATGTGTTTGCGGTTGTGGGTACGAGTGTGTCACTTTATGCTCAACTGGTTAGATTTGACCAAAATGACGTACTGGTTATGGAATGATGTTGATTGTATTAATGTTCTTGTTACATTAAATTTTAAACTTTTATAGTACAATGAATTTATCAAAAGTTAAAACATAAATTTACAATGTAGTACTTTTTTTCCTCTTTCTGGTTTTGATTCATGGCCGAGCCTTCCAGGAACACTAGATGTTAGAAACAGCTTCACTAATGCTGAGATATAGTCTATTTGACCCAGATGATTCCAGACTTTTCGACCGGTGTAGCTTTTCCATCACATTTCCAGTAGGATTTACTAACACAAGCTGCATTTTCAAATCAAACCATAATTCTGTTACTTCCAGTTTGTTACTCAGTATAATATTGATAGCCCATATACACAACTAAATCTAACCTGAAGTGATCGCTTTTCCAACCTCTTTCTAAGCTCGTTCACCATGGCAAGCCCACTTGTGTCTATGGCTGTCACCGCTGGAATTACATAAAGAAACTCAATTTGTGATAACTCAACGAGTATGGGTGGCAAAATGGGTGGGTCATATGACACGTCAAAACAAGTTTCTCCGATAAAATTGTTTTTAGGTGGCAAAATTGAAATGTTGAGTATAGCAAAAACTGTTAGGGGCCAATGCCAATCTCAAGTCAATAAAAGTAAGGTTCCAAAACCATTTTTATATAAAACATCTTATAATAACTCAAATATGACATAAAACCATGTTAGATTGACCTAATTAGACAAAAATAGTTCGATGGCCAAAAGGGAAAAATGGAAAACTATGTAAATATTTTAGACTATAAACCATGTTTAACTTGTTTCATTTTTAGCTGAATTAAAGCGATTTTACCTATTAAACGCGTCAACTATAAAATATAAACTCACTCATACCTGTCATGTCCATGATTACACACTTTAGTGAACTGCCATTGTTTGCTGCAATCCAATTTTCCTCCTCCCTTAACCATCTTAATATCCTGCAAATATTTCAACTTCAGTATCTCAACATGCATTGCTTATTTATATGTACCCAATGTAAACATTTTCTTTCTAAATGTTTATTAGATATAACATAAATATATTTGGTGTTTCCAAAAAAGAAGTGCATAGAATGTAGGTTCCTTGTAGTTAACCTTTCTTGTAGGTAAGTAGAATTTGCAAAGTAGATGGGAGCCTCAATGCCAAGTATTAGAAATGATGGTACTCTTTGAGCTTCTCGGTATCGATTAAGATCTTGATATATTTTAGTGCCCGGAATGTTTCCTAAGACGCTAGTATTTGGTCGTGTCACATGTAACAAAATCTTGAAGATGGAAACTCCCACCTATGATAATAAACCATATAAAACATGAACAAAAAACAAATATTAAATTGTTTCTATGAAAACATAAATATATAAGTGGTAAAGGTGGCAAAATAGACTGTAAGGTCAGGTTGGGTAATGGGTCATGACAGGTACAAACCAAAATGGGTTTTATTAAGTGCGGGTTGGGTTGATCCACATCACTTGATTCACAATTTTTTGAGATTTTTTTTTATAAGAAAATATTTAGTTGAATTCAGTTACAAAATCTGTATTGTTGCAATATTAATCTGAATTGTTTAGATATCCTAGTGTTATACTTTGAGCAAGTTTTGACCAATTTGTTTAGCTAAACTTTTTAACGTTACCCATTTTACCAGCAAGAAACAAAATATAACCCAAATTGACCACTTCATTAGTAAATCACAACCCCTGGTCAAATACTATCAAACTAATTGTTTTCTTGAAGACAGATGGTAAATTACTGCGATTGTAAGGCCAACGGGGACTGAGACGAATAAAACCCCAAAGAAGGATGACAAGCAGACTAGGAAATCAAGTTTGTCAACTTTCCAAAGGTGAAATGCACTTTGATAATCAATTAGCCCAATCACAGCAGTGACGATGATTGCAGCCAGTATTAGATCTGGGGTATATTTAAAGAGAGGCATCAAGAACAAAAGTGTCACAAGCACTGTTAATGCCATTATGATATTCGACATTGCTGTTTGTCCTCCTGCATTCTCATTCACAGCTGAACGCGAAAATGACCCTGCCAAAGCCAAAAATAAACGATTTTTATGTTTTAAATTTCAGATGTGATGAAAAGGGCAAACGGGTCAAATTAGATTGGGATGTTCCAAAGCACTCTTTGTTACCCATTTTAGTTTCTTGATTTTTTGTTCTTTATAATGGCGCTTCGCCTGTCCAAATAAGCGAGGCAATTCTTTTTCGCCCATTACTTTTAAGCTACTTTTGTTTTACCCGTTATAGATAAATAATAACCCGAATCAACTTTATAAACAATCTTTGGGTTAAATGATTAGCTCGCCTCTAATATTACCTGATTCTGTATGATTTGTCTCACTAGCCCATATTTCCTTTCCTTAATAAGTGAGACCATAATTGCATTCTATTTATTTGATTCACAGTTCATAAAGATGGTCCATGAATTAACAGTGTTAACCTACCTGTTGTGACATAACAAGAGGAACAAGAACCAGCCATGTTCATAACCCCGATCGCTATCATTTCTTTATTTCCATCGACTTGGTAATTCTTCAAAGCTGCAAATGTTCTTCCAACAGCGATCCCTTCCTACAAATCGACATGAACATGATATATCCATCACTGATGCATTTTTCACTGATGGACCCAAAGCCGAAAATACATGAAAACTTGAAGTGGGACTACAGATTCCATCTTCCCATGTATAACCGGTCTTCCCAAAAAAACTTATACATTGTTCTAGATTTGGACATTCCCAAAACTAAGACGGTTGAAAAAGAATTTTTTAAAACTGATTAGTAAAACGGTTTATCTAAGAAGTTAAAATGAATCTAAATAAAAACAAGTCACTATTCTACAAGATCAAAACATTTGGGTCAGACCCTCCAACACTATTTGTTTTTAGTTTAAATTATCGGTCCCTACTGCTTCTGAGTTTACACATTGGTTCTCTCTTAAAAAATATGAAAGTAAAGTTGAATCATTTTTTATATATGGGTTGTAGATGTCCATTTCACGAAAAACCTACGGTGAGGGATAATAGTCCAGTAACAGCACCGGTTTTGACAGCAATTGCAAGAAACTCGCCATGGAAGTAAAGTATCTTTGATGACGGCGGATTCAGACCCTTGTGTAGATGACCAATCTGCAAAAAAGAAAGTTATTTACTGCATTACGTTAAAATGTAAACTGCAGGTACTAGATTAGTATGTATTAGAGAAGTTCTTCTTACAGTTGCAATGTCAGGAAGCTTTGATTTGAAAAGGGCCACCATAAAGGTTGACAGAATAACTGATGCTAATGGAGCTGCTGCTGATACCCAAAAGAGTTTCGGTTTTCTCAGGCCCTGCGTTAATTTAAGTTCATTAATTTGTGATTATAAACTTAAAAGGATAACATTTAAAGGGACCTTTTAATCGAATGAAGTATAGAATAGTGGGGAAGGATCAGAGAAAAGCCTTGTAGAGAAATTGGCATGTAGGTAGAAGGTGCTCACACGTGTTTGATGCACCATTTTTACAACTTGATGGACCAAAAAAAATGGGACATCAGTTTGGAACAAGACTAGTATGTTAGAAAGCCGTAACAAGAATCGGCCCAGTAAGGGCCCAAGTCCAAGAGAAAAGAGTCGGTTGAGAATTAGGGTTCCTTTCTATAGTTATGTATAAATAGAGCTTAAAGCTTATGTAAAACAATTATCAAAAATCAATCAATAAAATTAGTTTTTTCGTTTATAACTCTTAACATGGTATCAGAGCCACTAATTCAGGGATCATCATCTACCCAATAAACGTCCATTAAACTCACAAACCATCGAGCAGTCACCATGGCTGAAGCCGGCGACCAAAGCTCGGGTTCTGAGTTGGCACTTCAGATTGCCAATTTGCTACAGAATCACAAAAACAAATCAATTCAATCATCGCTTATTTCAATTCTATCTCTTAACAACATCAAAACCCAAGCCACCATGGAAAATTTTTCCGGCGACTTTGGGTTTGATTTAGCAAATCTGAATAAAACAAATACCAATAAACAACCACAACAACCAAAACAGTCAAATAAAACCACCGAACTCACCGCCATTGAAACAGAAGCAACCGGGGTAGCAACAAAAGGCTACCACCGATATAACAGAGAAAAAACCATGACCAAAGACGAGAAATCTCACCTCGAATGTGATGAGTGCGGCATGGAAAGACACACGAAAGAGCAGTGCTTCCGTATTGTTGGTTATCCAGATTGGTGGACTAATGGCACCAAAAAAGGTACCAAATCAGTCAAGTCGAAGAGTCCTACCGCCAATACTAACCCCATCAACAAAGAAAATACCAGCGACAATCACGATGGGCAAAAATTTGGTGGTGGATCTGTAGGGGTAGCGGCGGCCGGACGAGATGGTAGAAATAAGGGTTTCTCGATGATGACAGATACAGAGAAAGGAGTGTGTGAAAATTCCACACTTTCCTTATTTTCCCAAAGTTTTTTATGTGTCTGCTTGTTTTGTAAGTCAAAAAGAGTGGATCAGATTAATGGGCCAATTGGATCGGATCACATTAAAAAACAAATTAATACCCATTCGGCCCAAAGTGCTGGATCAGCTCATATAACTCACACGGCCCAAGGTACTCACAGAAATTTAGGTGGATCGTGGATATTTGATTGCGGAGCCACTGACACGATGACTTATGACGTTTCTGATTTTTCTAAGATATCAAGTCCCAGAAAAACGTACGTCAAAGCCGCAAACAAAGGAAGAATGGATGTGAAAACCGGGGGAACAATTGAAATTTCTCCAAACATTAAGTTATCAAATTGTCTTTATGTTCCATCTTTGTCACATAAACTTTTGTCAATAAGTCATGTGACAAAAGAACTCAATTGCTCAGTACTTATGCATCCAACTTTTTGTATCTTACAGGATATCAGGACAGGACAGATCATTGGGCGTGGCACTGAGAGAGGAGGACTGTATTATGTTGATGAAGTAACTCAAAGTGGAACAGTGATGCTGGCTCATGGAACAAGTGAAAGAGAAGCATGGTTATGGCATAGACGACTGGGACATCCTTCTGGTAGTTATTTACACATCTTGTTCCCTGATCTTTTTCCTTCCAATAAACCAATTTCTTGTGAAACTTGCATTTTAGCTAAGAGCCATAGACAAACCTTTAAACCTAGTAATACTAGAGTCAAAAGACCTTTTTCACTAATTCACTCAGATGTTTGGGGCCCGGCTCCTGTTATTGGAGGTCAAAATTTCCGGTATTATGTGATATTTGTTGATGATTGCACCCGGATGACTTGGATTTATTTTTTGAAAAATAAAGCCGAAGTTTATGATAAGTTCACTACATTTTATACCATGGTTCAAAACCAATTTCAAGAATCTATTAAAATTGTGAGGTCCGACAATGGTGGGGAATATATAAACTCACAAATGAACCTGTTTTTTCAATCCAAAGGTATAATCCATCAAACCACATGCCCTCATACCCCTGAACAAAACGGTGTTGCTGAACGGAAAAATAGACTTTTATTGGAAATGACTAGAGCTTTAATTATCGAGTCTTGTGTTCCCAAACTGTTCTGGCCTGAAGCCCTAGCCACTGCCACTTACCTAATTAATCGGCTTCCTACAAAAATCCTGAGCATGAAAACCCCATTAGAAACCTTCACTGAATACCATACTCCTCCACAACCTCTTACTCTTCAACCCAAAATTTTTGGATGTACAGTGTTTGTTCATATTCCAAAATCATATCGAAATAAACTTGATCCATGTGCTGAGAAATGTGTCTTTGTGGGGTATGGAGTCACTCAAAAAGGGTATAGATGTTATAATCCGAAAACTCAACACATGTTTACCACAATGAATTGTGACTTTCTTGAAACCAGCTATTATTACTCCCCGCAACACAATGATCAGGGGGAGGAACAATGTGACACATTGAGTTGGCTTAGTTATAATCCCGAAGTTAGTAAAAATACCACAGTTGATTCTGAAAATACCGTGGTTGACTCTCAAGAACAGCCTTCTCAGACTCAAGAACAGTCCTCTCAGTCTCAGAATTCCAGTGCCACCGAAAATACTGCCCCAAACCTGATATCTGAGGTAAGTAATTCTCCACTGAGTTCTCTTGATGTTTCAAATGAAAGTGTACCAGATTCCATGAATGAAAGTATGCAGGAAAGTGAAGAACAGGTTGAACAGAATAATGCAGAGGTTGAACTAAATACTCCAGGAAAATATGTGCTTCCAGCAAGGTCAACTAGAGGAATTCCTGCAAAACGATATTCTCCAGAAAAATTTTCTAGGAGCTCTAAATATCCAGTGGCCAACATGGTGAAAGGAAATCTATCTAAAGAAGCAAAGGCATTCACAGCAAAGTTGTATTCAGAAAAAATTCCATCAAATGTAGAGCAAGCTTTGAAAATTACAAGGTGGAAGGATGCTATGGATGTAGAAATGGATGCACTGGTTAAAAATGAAACATGGGATAAATGTGTTTTGCCACAAGGAAAGGAGCCAGTAGGATGTAGGTGGATCTATACAATTAAATATAGACCAAATGGTGAGATTGAGAGATATAAAGCTCGATTAGTTGCCAAAGGATACACTCAAACGTATGGAATTGACTACTCTGAAACTTTCGCTCCAGTTGCAAAACTAGATACAGTGAGAGTCTTATTCTCTGTAGCAGCAAATGAAGGTTGGCCCACTTCATCAGTTTGATGTAAAAAATGCTTTTTTACATGGAGAACTAAAAGAGGAGGTGTATATGGAAGCTCCACCTGGTTTTTCTCACCATTTCAAGGAAGGAGAAGTCTGCAAATTAAAGAAGTCCCTTTATGGATTAAAACAGTCGCCTAGAGCATGGTTTGGCAGATTCACACTAGCTATGAAAAAATATGGGTATAAGCAAAGTAATTCTGATCATACTTTGTTTCTTAACCATAAAGGAAGTTTGGTAACATGTTTGATAATCTATGTTGATGATATGATTATCACCGGAAATGATGAGAAGGAAATCAAGAAGTTAAAAGAAGATTTATGTGCAGAGTTTGAAATGAAGGATTTGGGAAATTTAAAGTACTTCCTCGGAATTGAAGTGTTGAGATCACAACAAGGAATTTTTATTTGTCAAAAGAAGTATATACTTGATTTTTTGGCAGAAACAGGGATGATTGATTGTAAACCAGCAGATACACCCATGGTTATCAATCAGAAGTTGTTTATGAAATTAGATGGTAAATTTGCTGATAAAAACAGGTATCAACGAATGGTGGGGAAGCTGATCTACCTTGCTCATACTCGTCCAGATATAGCATATGCTGTTGGAGTAGTGAGTCAGTTCATGCACCAACCTCAAGAAGAACACATGGATGCAGTTCTAAGAATTATCAGATACCTCAAAGGAACCACTGGTCATGGGGTCTTGTTTAAAGCAAATGGTCATCTTAAGATTCAGATATATACAGATGCTGATTGGGCTGGAGACAAAGGAAACAGAAGATCAACATCAGGATATTTCTCTATGATCGGAGGGAATCTCGTCACGTGGAAGAGTAAAAAGCAGAAAGTTGTCTCTTTGTCAAGTGCTGAAGCTGAATTCCGGGGTATATCTAAAGGTTTAGCAGAAGCATTATGGCTAAGGAAACTGATGACAGAATTAGGGTTTGCTCCTAAAGAAAGCATCCGGATTATGAGCGATAATGAAGCAGCTATTCAGATCTCAGAAAATCCAGTACAACATGACAGAACAAAGCATGTGGAGGTTGACCGACATTTTATCAAAGAGAAGCTTGAAGACGGGATAATTAAGTTACCATTTGTTAAATCAGAGGATCAACTTGCAGATATCCTAACCAAGGCCGTAGGGACTATCATATTCAAAAGATGTCTAAACAAGTTGAATTTTGGTGATCCCACTATTCAACTTGAGGGGGAGTGTTAGAAAGCCGTAACAAGAATCGGCCCAGTAAGGGCCCAAGTCCAAGAGAAAAGAGTCGGTTGAGAATTAGGGTTCCTTTCTATAGTTATGTATAAATAGAGCTTAAAGCTTATGTAAAACAATTATCAAAAATCAATCAATAAAATTAGTTTTTTCGTTTATAACTCTTAACACATATGCCAATAACAATAATGAATTGTAATAGCTGGACAGTTTTGGTATCTATAAGATTTATCTACAAGTTTTGCCTCACTAGGATTGTGGGTTACCAAACTTAGTTCGTATCACGAGATGTCAGTTTTCACGTGAAAGAAATGCATATCTGTGATGAAAATAATCATTTTATCGAGTTGGGTTATACTTACTATTTGCCTTGTCGTAAGCAAAATGGCCAAAAAGCTAAAACCCATCACAATAGTATGCCAAGACCACTGCATACACAACACATCAGAAAAATCAACCTTTAAGACTATTTTGGTTAGTATTTCAAAGTTCAGATATTATTTACGCAATTACACAGACACTACACACACAACAATGTAAAAAAGACCGTCTGCTTCAGTAAACTGACGAGGAGATTTGAATTTCCAAAATTTTGGCTTTTTAAATCCTTAAGATAAACATGATTATAAGAAGCTGGCATTATAACTAATGTATCGGTTGATCTCTTAGTTACCTCATCTCTTTGCTCAAAAACAGACGATAAAACAGGCATTATTTGCATTTTGCTAGTAAAATCTACGATACCAAGTAGCCCTTTTAGCTGCTGCAATGAGACAATCATAGCTGCCCCAGCCATGAAACCAACTAGTGTCGCCTTTGATAAGAAATCAATCACAAAACCCAGCCTGTAAACCACCATGTTGATCAGTCATTTTTGAAAATGCACATCAAAATATCCTTTTACTACTATAAATCTTTTCTAAAAAGTCAATATAAATGGTACCTAAGTAATCCTAGTGAAGCTTGAAAGAGGCCAGCAAAGAAAGTAGCAGTGAAGGCCAAGTTAAGATATAGACTCGGATGTAATGAGTACGAAACAGCATCATTTAGCATTGTTCCCATCACCAACGAGGCAATGGAAACCGGCCCGACAGCTAGATGTTTGGAGCTTCCCAGTACAGCATATATCAATGGTGGCACAAAGCTTGAATCTGATTAATATTCTCATATTTAAGCATGTCAATAATAGTGATTTAAAAAGGTTTTCTAATAGGCACAAAATAACATACCAAGTTTTCAAAAACATTTAGTCAAAACTGTTGACCCATGTGCTGACTAGTTGACTCATATATCATACACGATATTTTTGTACTTTATACTATTGTATTCTCTGCAGTTTACTACTTGTAAAGCTGAACATATTGTGTATGGCTAATTTTTGTTAACTATATTATAGATATTGAATGATTATCTTGATTTTGTATAAACGGGTAAACGGGTGAGGTTTATATAGGAAAGGCTAGTTTTTATACCCGGGAATCCCATGGGTGTTTCCAAACCTTTTCGTAGCCACCCAAAGATTGTATCTAGCGTGATTCGAATTTGAGACCTCTTGTAAAAAGCTCTGGATGCTATCCACTAGACTAACTTGCAGATGGTTTATTTTTGTATATATACGTTTATATGAACATAAAGGTTTATCCATGAACATCATAGATTAGTGAGACAAAAGTGTTGATTTTAGGTGATCAAAATACAAAATTATTATCATAATAGCCTTTAAGTGCGATATGAAGGCCTGGGTTAAGCAAATATCTTTCTTAAACAATAAAAATTTTAAAAAACATTTATGTAGTATATCTAAGAAAATAGATATTGATAACAATTAGACCTAACTATTTAAAAATAAAGAGACTTACAGAGACCAATTACAGGAGGCAAATTTGCAAGCTTAGCATAACTTATCCCCTGAAAATAAAATTTAAGTTTTAAATCAAATTTCTATATAACTCATTTAATGTGTCTTTACGATATGAAATAAAATGATTCTAATAAAATGTAGTATGTGAAAATGCATATGTAACTATCAATCTGAAAAATACTTGAGGGATGGCAAGGCTGGCAATAGTAAGACCAGCAACAACATCAGACCGAAAGAGAGCAAAATTATAACTAGGTGCCCACTCAAAAACCGGGAACACGAAGTGAAGAGCTAACAAGATTTTATTAACACGAGTTTGGTTTTTGAACTTGTGGAGTGGATCATCCGGGAAAAAGATTTCCAAGAGTTTGTGGCCGAGTTTTTGAAAAGTAGTCATTCGTGGTGGAAGACACACGTCGTGTAACTCCATCGGAGTTGATGTTTCCGGTGGAACTGATATGGAAATAGTTGTAGGTTCAGCTTGGCCCGAACCAGAATCATTGCCCACTCTATTTGGATTCAAACCCATATTTGATGGCGGGAGTAAGGATAGTTGGTTGGTTGTGACTGCTAATGAGAATGGCACTTTTTTTGAAAAGAAATGAGAATGGCACTTGAGTTTATATAGGTGTGCATTAAGGGTATAAATGGAATGTTATTTGGATACTTAGGGACAACATAGGGATCGAAGGTAAGTTTTTTTTTCTTTTTTTTTTGATTCTCTCACATTTTCCTTTTATTTGATAACTAATTTGTTCATTCATAACATATCAAATCATGTCATCATAAATTATTTTATAAAAAATAATTATCTTACTAAACACAAATTGACCTACATTACTTCTCTAAGTAATACTAGGAAAAAGAGTTCGTAAATAACTATAAAGATCCTCCAGTTAAAACAGACGGAGTACTATTTTTTTAAAAATTATCATTTGAATAACTTCAGTAATATGAAATTCCGTTTTATCATATATTTATATTTTCAAAAATGTTAAATGAGTATTGCATGTTTGTCTATTGTTATGAAATTTGATTGCCTTGTTGCACATCTAATTATTTGGGCTTTATATTTGTCCACAAAGACTTCTCAATTGAAAAAATAATAATAATTTGCTTTGTACAATAAGTTTCCTAAAAAGGAATTATCTTATTTTGCCCTTTTTGTCTAGATTAGATACCCAACAAATAGTTAGAAGCTAAAACTTTGATCGTAAAGAGAATTATGTTATCTTGCCCTTCTTGTCTAGAGTAGATACCCAAAAACAATTATTACTTAAAAATTAAAATATTGATCTAACCTTTCTTATTTGACTTTTGTTATTGGGAAAAAGCAAAATCAATAGACCAAGAATCATAATAAATATTGATCTAACCTTTGTGGGGACGGGGAAAAAGCAAAATTATCAAAACAAGAATCTTGCAAAAAAATTCTAAATGTATAAAAATGAGCATGGTACCCGCGCAATGCGGCGGCGGTGCGGGGATGACGGTCTAGTGGTGTCGGTGACGGTATTATTGGTGGTGGTGACGGTGTCAAGTGGTGTAGGTTGATGTAAAGGTGATAGTGAATATTTTAAAAGATAAGGGCTTAAAGTGTTAATTATTAAAATAAGGGTTTAGAGTGTAAACTAATTCATTAAGGGCAAATTTGGTAATTTATAAAAACCTTTCCCATAGTGGGTGTTTATTAAGGGCAGTTTGGTAATTTCGCATGTAACTTTCTTGTAACACTTTCCATTATTGGGGGGTGGATAATTTTTAATAAGGAGTATAGATAAGTAGTTTGCGTTATACACTAAAACACTACTTTTTCTTAGTCAATTGGTAATAAACTAGACAAATACCCGCGCAATGCGGCGGTGTAGGTGGTGTCGTGTAACACTCGTGACTTTTGACCATTTGACCCCTTGCGCAAATCGACTAACAATATTAGTTAATAATAAAATTTGAGGGTTTTGGTGACTTAATAACGTACATTATGATAAACGAAGTGGATTGATCGGTTTATTTGGCTTGACAATGATTTAATTAACTAGGTGTTGTGGAGCGGGTCAACCCTTGGATCCAACCCAAACCCATGACCCATGAAATTGACCCAACCCTATCCACTCCACCTCCCATCTCTTCTCACTCACTCACTCACACACTCTTATCTCTTTCTCTCTCAAAAACCTCAAGAACTCACACACACACTCATCTCTCTCTCTCTCTAAGAATTCTTACATCTAATTCATCCTTCAAGCAAGATTTATGTTAAAATAAATATCTTCATCATTTTCTTGGCATCATATTAAAGATTTGACCTTCAAAGTGCAAGGAATCTCTAGCTATAACTCCATTTTTGGGTTTGAGCATTAGTGGTGATTTTTGGTAAGTTAAATTCCTTCCAAATCAATTATTTCATGTATGTAAACTTGTTTTTAGTCAAACTTAAGTATTCTTGGGTTAAAAATCGGGTCAAAAGCAAAGATGGATCGATTAGGGTTTGTATTAGGGTTGTTGGGTCAAAACCGAATTTCAACAAGATTTTGATGTTTTGGGTTGTTGAATTGAAGTGGGTTATAGTTATTTATGTTTAATTATGTTTAACACAAGCTTGAAAATGGGTCTTGGTTCACTACCGATCGGATTACAAGTCAAAAAGTAGGTTTGTAAGCTTTTTGGGTCGTTTTTGCCTTGCCTTGCTGCTGCTGTCTGTTCAGTACACCATCACCGTCCCACACGCCCAGGACCACCGTCCCAGACAGTGGTCTGGTTTGTTGAGTTTCAGCGTGCGAGTTGGTAACCCACCGTAAGACAGAACCATCCACCGTCTGGCCACCGTTTTCTACCGTAAACCACTTCTAAGCCACCGTCCAAGACGATGGCAGGGACCGTCACAGACGGCGGTGTGTGTGACCAGCTTTTTTCCACTTTTCCTTGGATCGAGCTCAGCTTTCCATTGGGTCCTTTCTCGACTCCTAGAACCTCGTACATGTGTGGTAATCGTTGTTTGAAGTTGAGGGTCATCTAAAACTCTAAAATGGGGCACGAACTTAAACTATATAAATGTATATGAACAAGATGAATACATGAGACGACTCTGGGACAACTCTAACTCGTTCCAAACAATGCTTGAACACCCTAAAGCCGCGTAAAGGCCTCGGGAAGTAGGTATAAGTCACGTGTCACTTATGAAACCCTAACGGGGATTAAGTTGTTGCATATTAATGTGTATATTATATATATTTATAGGTTTTGGACACGTGGAGCCTATTGAACGCTTGTAATCTCATCTTACCTCTAAATTTAGCTTTTATTGCCGACCAAGGTGAGTTCCGTAGCTCCCTACTCGATTGAAATTCGGGCTGGAAAGTGCACACATATGTGTTTGATTGTTTGTTTGACTTATTGATGGTTGATTGTTATTTGATTTACTATGCGTTCGTTTATGATCATATATTGTGTGATTGGATGTTTGATTTGAGTTGTGGTTTTGATTGGTGGATAGTTTGATTGATTGTTTGATGGTTTACGCACACGATGGTGATATTGTAATTTATTTAGGATAGTCGTACATACATGGAAGTCGGTTATGCCTTCAAAGTGTTTTAGATGTGGTGGGAAGGCTGCGGGTGACCCTATATATAAGCATCTAGGACTCGTTGAAAGTAGAATCCTCCTAAGTGTATGTACGTATAGTTTTGATTGGTTTGGTGGTTGATGATTGATGGAATTATGATTGAGGTAAACACGCATATGTGATGATGATATGGATATTGGTGAGATGGATATGTACATCCAAGTGTATAGATGTATACACTTGTGTTGAACTGATGAGAAGTACATGACTCCGGGTATATAGACATATATACACCGATGATTTTGAGATGCCACATTGTTCATTGTGATGACATGTGAGTATCGTTGCATTGTTGACTTGATGGTCACACTTATGATATGCATTATGACATTGATATGCATACGACACATATATTGATAATGACATCTCCTGTGCATACTCATTATACGCATATGATTGCACTCTTGATATTCGCATGCATTTAGCCTATTTCTTAACATTGACACGCGTTTGGTACACTCTTGATATCACTTGTACATATTCATTATATGTTTTCTAACTATCTGATATAGTTACTTGTATGATTATTGGTGTGTGATGAGGTTTTGCCATGAGCAAACCTATATTACGTGTCTTGGTTGTGTAAGGGCTACATGTAAGTTATTACTTGCCTTTATCTTGTTCATATTGTGATTATTTGGCGATGGTTCCTTGTGATCCATTACTACGAACTCACCAACCTAGTGTTGACTTTGTTTAGTGCACTTTTCAGGTATTCGTGTGAAATTGGAGACTTGATGACTACTTGTTGCTTCTGCCAGGGGACTGGGACTCTCATGGATCCGTGATCCGTTTGTCCATTTAGGGTTTATGCTCAGAATCTTACGAACTTAGTTGTATTTGGCTTGTCTTGAATCTCTTTTGTTGACTTCTTGTTTGCTTTGCATCTCGTACCTTTAATTGTCGTTTGGGTTCATTGGATCCTTTATTTTCATGTAGTTTATGTTCTACGATAATTCCACTGGGTGCTATATAATTTCAGTGACATTCCGGGCCTAGCTCGGGGTGTTACAGAATGGTGGCCCATGCAGGTCGTAGAGAATTAGGCGGCTTGACCTAGACTACGGCTTAAGTTAAAACTCTTCATATAGCATGCATGGTTAGGAATTTTGTTTGCAACGTGAATTACGTGAAACCCTGAAAGTGTACATTGTGAGTTCGTAGACAAGACCAACTATGTGATGACTTGAATGCAATTGGACAACGTGTTGTTTTGAGATGAATACAATATGGTTAACCTATACATTGATGTTGAGTTGATTGTTGATTGTTGATGAGATGAATTGGATTGTTGTTGAGTTTGATGATTTAGGGCAAAATGAAGTTATGGCATTAACATGGTATAATATTGTGGCAACCCTAAAAGAGCCTGATCAACTATTTTATGGTCACCCGGTATTATAACAAGTTAATGACATCACGGATTGCACATGTTTGGCTTAGAGTATAATAAGGAACCGATATGCTTAATGGGAGTTGATTGGGTGGAGGGTTAGCCGCTGTTACACCATGAATACATACCCGGTCAATAACTAGAGGGCATATTGGATTCGGATTATACTTTAAACCGCTTGTTTAGTTGCCTGTTTGCGTGATGTGTTGAACATGAGCATTGGTTATGATAATGGACAATTAGTATGAATTTAGCACGAGAAAATGATAGACAATTGTTGTAAACTTGGCATGATGGCATGATAGATAACAATCCCCTTTGAACATTAGTACCCTTGCCTTAGTTTAAAAGATATGGATTATGTATATTATGTCGACATGAGAGCATTAACTACTTGTGTGACTAACATGTGAGCATTTTGAGGCTAACTTTCGGGTCAACGTGTTGCTTGCTTTATAGAAAATGGTGGGACCAAGAAGAAGTATGACTAACCAAAGCGATGAGCCGGATTGGGCAACCGTGATCGCCCAAGCGGTAGCAAATGCCATACCTACTATTGTAGCCCAAGTCACGTCAAGCCTTCAAGGAAACAACGAAGCACGTGAAGCTAGAGTAAATATGGGTGATGATAGTGTGTTATGCGAGTCGTCAACCAAGAGAAAGAATGTTGGGGAGTCTAGTGGGACAAAGAAAGTCGGAAGGTTTGACAACAATCATACTAGCAAGGGGGAAGTGTTTGCGGCTGAAAGTCCCAAGTTTGCAACGATTATGTAATTAAACAACTATTGTAAATTACACTAAGAAAGCAAGATAAGAAAGTAAACACGTTTAATCATAAGTAGTATTAATTAAACGGTGAATACATGGTTGGTTTACAAAGAAAGAAAGAAAAAATATTGTTAAGTTTTTGCACACACGAAAACTTAACAATTATACAATTCTACAATGAGAGAAAAAACACACTAAGTGACTATTGTAGAATGAACCAACAACTTTGCGGCTAGGTCAAGTGATGCTTTATATAGGGGAGAAAAGGCATCACATGACAACCCAATAGATGTTGACACATGAAGGTTGTCAACTATCTATTGGTGTGTAAGACTGTTCTTCAGACATCTCTGTTTGCCATCTTGTTTCTTTCCCAAAACGGCATGAAAGAGAAACACCTTAGTACCATTTTGGTACAAGGTCACATGTCTTCATCTTGATCTATCAACACGTGTCCTTGGGGACCAGCCTTCTTATCTTCATTTTCCCGCCCATATTTTACTTACAAGACATGGCGGTGAGTCATTGAACTTATCCTTTAACTCGAAGATAATAATGATCGCTGAAGCTCGCTGATGAAACTTCTCGCTGAGGCTGTCAGCGACTACTTGACTCAGCAAGTAATCTTCAGCGAATCCATGACTCAACAATCTCCCCCTATTCACTGAGGAGACTTAGCTGAGTATAAGTTACTTCTTAGAAGTACAATAGATAGAAATGAAGGAATGCTGATCTTATTTATTTGACAAACAACTTTACAATAAAAACAACATTACAAAGATTGCAAGTCTCCTTAATCCCATTGCGACTCTTGCTTGGCCTCGATGAAAGCTCTGTCTTGTTGTCTTTCAGGCTTCAGCAGCTCTTGATCAATTAGCTTTATAAATTCGGGATTGTTGGATGACTGAGTTCAATACTTTCTTATTTTCAAAAGAAAAGTAGAGGGGCAATTCCAATTTCATTGGTCCTGAAGAAGAGTTCATGACCATGGACATTGCAAAAGCAGAAACCTCCCAGCTTGTCATCATAAGCTCCATCCATAAAGAGGGTCCTGGAAGGCATTCTTAGATTCAGCAGAGGCTCCTCATCTATATCAGTCTTTGGAACAGCTCTGAGAATGAAGGGACGCTGAGACATCACTTGACCAGAAGTTGTTCTCTTCATCCAACTCTGGGTTGCTGAGGAGGAGGGAATAGATGTCTTGCAGCGCTGAGCAGAGAGTCTTTGACTTTGTATTTTTGTTCCATTTTTCGAATAAGCTTTATCTGCTCACCTGCCATCTTGATCAGCGGTTCATAACTTACAGCTGTCTTATCCTTGATCAGCTTGTAAATCTCGATCCATTCAGTTGGCCCAAGTGTATCCTTAGTAACATTTTTCAGCGTATACAACTTGGGCACTCCTTTTCTTTGGGAAAGATTCATCCCTTGTTGGGTTAGTGAGACCCTGACCGACGTGATCTCTTCTTTCCTTTGCCTTACCTCTCTTGATTTGAGGTAGGTCGCCTGTCCTTCTTCAAACGTTTTTGTTCTTTTGGCAAAGAATTTTTCTTCATTCTTTTTCAAGACTGCCAATCCACCAGATTGCTGAGCCAACCTCTTTGTCTCATCATCAGCATCTTTAAGTTCATCACCAACAACTTTCTCACTTATAAACTTCTGAGACAGCTCCTCTTCTTTTTTCTTACTTAACCGTTCATGTTGACGAACAACTTCCTCAGGAGACAGTTCAGCAGTAGAAGTTGTGGATTTGGGAAAGGCTCCAGCCATTAACTTTTCTTGATGTTCCCTTGCTGAAGTGGGAACCTTTGGTGGCTTGCTTTGAGTAACCACTGCTTTACCCTTATCAGCATATCTCTTTTCAAGGGCAGCGTGGAACTCAGCAGTAGGCTTGAAGATAGAAACATTTATTGGTTTTGCTGGCACATTCTCAGCAACAACCTTCTCAGCTTGCTCCCCCTGAATACTTGCTACCGGTTTAACAACCTTCTCAGCAATTGTTGTTTGCTCCCCCTCAACGTTTATTGCCGGTTCATCAACCATCTCAGCATTACCAATGTTTTCAGTGAGGGGAGCTTGGGGAAGATTAGATGCTGGATCCTTCTCAATATTTTTCTCCCCCTTGGAAGTAGCTGAGGGACTAGCTACTTCCACTTTATCTTTCGTGAGGAGGCCCAACATTTCAACCATCATACCCTTCAGATTTTCAACCTCTTTTTCAAGCTTCTTGGTACGATTGACAGATTCGTCAAGTAGCTTTTTGTCAACAGCTACTTGGAAAGGAGTTTGAGAGAAGAGTTTATTTTTGAGAGAATGGATTTCTTGAGTGATGGAAGTGCGAAAGTTATCTTGTTGAGCGGAGAAGGATGAGACAGTGTTTTGTAGTTGATGGAGGTGGGCGGTGAAAAGAATGTTGGATTGAAAGAGTTGCTGAAGAGATGATAAGAGACCAGGCTGTTCGGTGACCTTCGCTGAATGGACTTCAGCTTTCAATTTGTCCAGCGAGGCGGAGATGGCGGAGTTAGAGGTGCTGACCTTCTTCATGCTTGCATTCAGCAAGGTTTGATTTCTTCTAAACAACTGCTCATTTGACTTTGTGTGGTGACTTGATTCTTGGTGATCCCAAACACCATACCTTGAAGAGTGGTCAGCTCATCTTTCACAACATCATTTCCAGCTATCAACTTTAGAAAGTTTTCATGAGCCTCAATATGAACCTGAGCTACTTGGTCTACCAGCCAAGCATACAAGTATCCATGTCTATTCCCTTGACTTTGGCAGATTTGGACCCTTCTCAACAATTCTTGTAGCTGACGAGTTTCAACATAATCCAGACCAGGTATATTGACAGCAGTAAAAGCAGTGGTGAGTTCTTCATCAGCAGAAGGGACCTTGAGATCCTTTAGAGAGACAGGATACTTAGAGCAAGGAACCCTGAAAAAATCTGGGTGGTGCAATGGTGGCACTTCCATGATTATTTCATCATCAACTTCTTCCACCTCAACATAAACAGCTGGCCTTATTCTTTGAAGGTGACATAATTCCACCCTTCGCTGAAGCTCAACATCATTCACTTCAGGCACATAGTCTTCATAAAAACCAACTTGTTCAAAGGCAGCTGTGGGCCTTGGAGAGTACATTGGTGGAGGAGGCATATCAGCCAACGACTCTAGGATATCCTCAAATTCAGTAGGAGGAGAGGAGATTAACAAATATCCCAAGTCTTCTGCCAAGAAGCCACTAACATTGGCCTCTTCTTCACTTTCTTCTGCGGCAGCGAGTGTGATTTTAGCATCATCATCTTGGATGTCAAACTCACTGCCCAGGTCTTCATCAATTTCCATGTCACTTGATAATATATTTGTCTCAGTCCCTGCACAGACAGTTTCCAAGACAATGGAAGGAGGAGGGGTAAGGACATACGCTTGTGCCATAACCAGTTGATTTGAGAAGCAGATTTTGAGAAGAAGCAAGTCTCGCTGTCAGTTTTGACAGAAGTGAAATCTACCAAGTAGATATCCCTTTTTCTTGGAGCGACCAAGACCACTTCTTTATTGACATTGATCACTGTGCCTTGATGCTTATCAAGGATAACCTTGTAGTCTGCATCACACAATTGACTGATGCTGATCAGATTGTGTTTCAATCCATTCACATAAGCAACCTTAGTGAATTTGATCAGCCCATGGGAGAGAGATCCATATCCTTCAGTTTGGCCAGTAGAATTGTCACCAAACACAACTGTGGGACCATCGGTCTCCACAAAGTTATCCAGCAGTCCTTGGATCCAGTCATGTGTTTTGAACAGCCACTGTCCAAATACCACACTTCTTTTCCTAGCGAGGCCTGCAGGATAACAAAAGAAGGATTTAGGAAGAATCATGAGCATCCTCGCTGATAGTATCGTCAGCAGAGGATGTGAGAGGAAGATGAGCAAAGTCACCATCATTTGAAACGAGAGGAAGAGGGGCTCTAGGATCAGCATTTGGATCAACTGGGAAATCAACTAGCTGATGAGCAGGAAGCATATCATGAGTAATCCCTCGTGTGAAGAATTGATCTTCAGAGGTAAAAGTGACAGAGCTTCCAGTGTTTAGAACAACCATGTTAGCGACTTGGCTGTTTTCTCCATATTCAGCCAGTATACTATCACTACCATTGGTAATGATTTCATGAGACTGGGAAAAGGAGATTCGCTGAGCGGCAATGTATTCAGCAATGTTGTCATCAGTGAGAACAACATCTTCACCCAAGCTGATATCAGATTCAGCTGGGGGAGTTCGCTCAGCGATTTCAGAGGAGGGATGAGCGGCGGAAGCTGAGGGTAGATTTGGCTGAATGACTACTTCAGGAGGATTCCTGGAGTCTTTGTCATTGCAGTCAGCAGCGATGTGTCCTTTTTCGCCACATAAGTAGCATTTTCTTCCATCCTTCTGATTTTGAATCAGAAATTCCTTGAGTTGTGAGGACAAGTCGTTGACACGCTTATTCAACTCACAAATCTCATGATTGGAGGAAGAAGTTTATGCTACTGAAGGGCCCTTTTTCTTCCTGAACCGAACAGGAAGAGTTTTGGGAATAGGGCCAAGAATGGACTTGCCCTTAGATTGAGCATTTGAAGAAGAAGGGGCATGGTTATTCAGAACAACTCGCTGACCTCCTTGCTGAGGAGGTCTGATTTGTTGAATAGGCCTGGGTTGCTAAGAGGTATGACGACTTAGAGCAATTTGCTGACCTCCTGGCTGAGGAGGTCTAACCTGCTGAACAGGTTTTGTTTGTTGAGGGACAAAAGTTCCCTTTGGGACATAGACAGAATTAGGTTGCTGATAACGAGCATCAGCAAACTTAGCTCATCTATTCATTAAGTGCTCATGCATAACAGCCTTTCTGCCAGCAGGAGAAGTATTAGAAAAGATGAGGGCTGAGACGCAGGGCGTTCAGCGACTGCTGAGGGAATGGAATTCTCAGCGGGTTGACTAACAGGCACAGCTCGCTGAGGGGTGCTGTAGTCATATGGGACAATGACCTTGCTCCTTCTAAAGGGTTCAACAATGAACCCACCATTGGGCTTAACAGTGAAAACCTTAGGAGCAAGAGGCTTGAAACCATCATTTGAAATATTCCCTTCAAATGTTTGGGAAGAGGAATATTGAACACGACCCTCATTTGGCATCATGTCAATAATGGGATGGTTTGGAAAGACAGTCTTAGCAAAGCTAGTTTATGCTTGTGACGAGGAAGTGGAAGTGCTGGGTGAGGGAGACTCATCATTCAGTTCAGAATGATAGTCATTCATGCCTTTAACAAAGTAGTTTTTAAGCAATTTCTCACGAGAAGTAAGAGCACTGGAAGGAATCCTCTCTTCAGCAGCAGGTCTCTCGCTGAACATATTGGTGATGACAGCAGTCTCATAATCACCACCGATTATGGCTTTCATTTGAGCAGGAACCTGCAAGCTGAAGATTTGGTCGTGAAGCCTAGAGGCTTTAGACCAGGAGGTGACTATCTTTTCAAGGTCAGCGACCTGATTTTTCAGCTTCTCATTTGAGATTTGAAGAGTTTGGTTGAGAAGCTTTTGGGATTCAAGCTCAACATGGACATTTCTCAAGTCCTTGAGCTTGTCAGTCTTATCACTTAGCTCAGCACTTACTGAGTTAAGTTTAGACTGAAGATCAGCACGAATAGATTCGACGTACTGAATATCACAAGTAAGAGATTCAAGAATTTTAGGGTTATCCTCTTCAGAGGCAGAGGAAAAAGTGCATACCTTCTTGATTGTGACATTGACCCACTGACTGGAGCACACTTGATCTTTTGTCAGCGCCTGGTCATCAGCGAGTGCCATAAAGCAGATGGCATCAACAAAGTTCCTCGCTGTCAGAAACGTCGGAATCAGCCCAGTCATGTTCTTCAGCAACAAAACCTTTGGCGGGAGTTTTGGCTTCTTCAACATCAACCATTTTGGCACGAAGCTCATAATACTTCTTTTTGTATTCATCAGCAGGCTTGACTGAAGAGGGCCTCGCTGATGATGAAGAGGGCTTCGCTGCCTGCAAAGAAGAAATAGAAACTTTGCATTCCTTTTGGTAATGGCCCTTACGACCACACCTCCAACATTCTTCTTGAGACTTGTCTACCACTGGTTTTTGGAAACGAGTCGACCTACGACCATTCCAATTTTTAGAATATCGTTTACCAGCGAGAAGAGCAAAGTTCATGAAGTCCGATAACATCTCTTGTCTCTCCTCGAAATCGAGGTCATTGACAAGATCTTGGACGTTAGAGGGGGTAGAATTGCTGATGTCCATGTCAAGATGGACAGGACTAACTTCAGCAGAGACCAGGGCAAGAGGGTCATGAACATTAGAGACACTAGATAAAGAAGAGGAAGAAGTTGAAGCATATGAACCAGCATGCCTCTTAGACTCAGCCTCAGCTCTCAAAGTTTGAGCGAGGGCTCTCTCTTCAAATTGAAGAGTGCCATAGAGTGACTCTAAGTCATGCTCCTTCAGTTGCTTAGTTGTTCTAAGAATTTGCCTTAAGCCTTGCCATTTGATGGGCAAGACGTCAATGAACTTGTAGCATATTTCAAGCGTATTATGCTCTATGCCCACATTTGTCATATCATTCAAAAGGCACTTAAATCGATTATACGTGCCATCCAGACTCTCATTAGGGAGAGAGAAGAATCCTTCATAGGCACGTTTCAGATCTATTTTCTTGGTAGCAAGAACATCTGCCGTACCATCGAATCTGGTACACAGATTATCCCACACCAATTTAGAAGAAGAAAGTTTGATGACAGATTTCATTATATCATCAGGAAGGGTAGTAATAATGAGATTTCTCAACCGAGCATCCAGATTGACAAGCCTAAGCTCGTCATCTGTCCATTGTACTTCTGGTTTTATGAGCTCAGTGACAACTTCAGGAGCATCAGCAGTGGCTCCTTGTGTCCTGGTAACCAGAACCGGTACATATGGCCCTCTGGTTAGGATGGTCATAAGATAGGGTTCAACTCCTACGATGTGTAGGAGCATTCTCTCCTTTCAAGATCCGAAATCATGTGAATCGAATCTGGGTGGGATGGAGACATACCCAAAATCTCTGGTATTAACCAGAGAAGGAACAGAAGACATAATAGTAAGAAAAGAAAAATAGACAGAAGTTTAAAGAAAAGTTTTTAGATGCAGAAAATTAAGTACAGAAAGAAAGAAAGATAATCTTGCAAACTTTTACTCAGATCAGATTCGGTGTGTCGAACCACCGCTCTGATACCAACTGAAAGTCCCAAGTTTGCAACGATTATGTAATTAAACAACTAATGCAAATTACACTAAGAAAGCAAGATAAGAAAGTAAACACGTTTAATCATAAGTAGTATTAATTAAACGGTGAATACATGGTTGGTTTACAAAGAAAGAAGGAAAGAAAATATTGTTAAGTTTTTGCACACACGAAAACTTAACAATTATACAATTCTACAATGAAAGAAAAACACACTAAGTGACTATTGTAGAATGAACCAACAACTTTGCGGCTAGGTCAAGTGATGCTTTATATAGGGGAGAAAAGACATCACATGACAACCCAATAGATGTTGACACATGATGGTTGTCAACAATCTATTGGTGTTTAAGACTGGTCTTCAGACATCTCTGTTTGCCATCTTGTTTCTTTCCCAAAACGGCATGAAAGAGAAACACCTTAGTACCATTTTGGTACAAGGTCACATGTCTTCACTCTGATCTATCAACACGTGTCCTTGGGACCAGCCTTCTTATCTTCATTTTCCCGCCCATATTTGACTTACAAGACATGGCGGTGAGTCATTGAACTTATCCTTTAACTCGAAGATAATAATGATCGCTGAAGGCTCGCTGATGAAACTCTCGCTGAGGCTGTCAGCGACTACTTGACTCAGCAAGTAATCTTCAGCGAATCCATGACTCAACATCACATTTGGGGGCCGACAGGAAATAGTATTTGGGTTCTTTACCTAAGTGCGGGAGGTGCCCTCGACATCATGCTCCTACCACTTCTTGTGAGGCATGTTACCATTGTAACAAGTTCGGGCATGTGGTCAAGGATTGTAGAGAACCAAGAGTGGCTCCCTTGAATGTGGTTCCTCTTCAAACCGTCCATCCCCAAGCTAATCACCCACGGAGCCAACGGGGTAATTGTTTTGTGTGTGGTAGTCCCGACCACTATAGAAATGCTTGTCCTAGATGGGTTGAACCACAAGCTCAAGTGGCGGCTTCTCATAATCAACTTCAAGTTGTCGTTTCTACCCAAAACGGTAGCTATCAAAGCCGTCAAGTGCCACCTCGAGGACGAGCCTTGGTGGAAAATGCTAATGAAGCCCGCGACGATCCAGAAGCGGTGACAGGTACATTCCTTCCTCCCGACCATTACGACGCGATGTTAGTTGATTTAGGACCGATATTAGCCTTACTCCTTTTACTTGACTTCTTTGATTGACAATTATCCGTATGCCTAGATCTGAAACTCGATCTTTAAATGAATTGTGATGTGCTAGATTGGTCTAGTTGAATTGCTTGGTAATGATGGTTTGACTTAAAACGATATCAAACTCTTTATTGGCCCTATGCTCCCTTGAAATTTGGAAACCTTGTTAATTATTGCAAGCATGGATTGGATAACGGTGATTAATGCGATTAGTGATTGTGGCAAAGAGTTGTTTAAAAATGTTTTTGTTTAATGATAAGATTCTTAGGGTTCAAGGTGAAATTCTGATTCTACTAACTCCAAATCCTTAGTGCTACCGTCTCAGAGGTAGAATTAAAGACCTTTACTATTAATTACGATTTTCTTGATATCTTTCCGGGTAACTTACGGGGATTACTCCCATCTCGACAACTCGACTTTCGTATTTCTTGATTCCCCTAACGCCGCACCCGTAACTGGAGCTCCTTATAGGCTTGTCATAACCGAAAAGCAAGAATTGGAAACATGACACAAATTGCTCGAGAAGAAGGGTTTATTCGTTCTAACTAACTGATGTGGAAAGCTCCTATCTTATGGTGAAAAAGAGAGACGGGTCGTCTAGAGTGTGTATTGACTACCTGGAGTTGAATGAGCTTACGGTAAAGAACCGGTTTCCACTCCCCCGAATAGATGAATTGTTTGATCAATTCCAAGGTGCCAAGTATTTCTCCAAAAAAGAATTTGTTCCTCAATCGAGTTATCATCAACTCCGAGTACATGGATATTCCAAAAACGGCTTTCCGTACAAGGTATGGACATTTTGAATTTACCGTTATGCCTTTCGGGTTGACTAATGCACCAGCGGTGTTCATGGATTTGATGAACCGGGTGTGTCGACCATACTTGGACAAGTTGTCCTTGATTTTATTGATGACAACGTGTTTTCACGAAAATGAAGGGAGAACATATTAAGCACGTGCGTAAAGTGCTCGAAATAGTTAGGAAGGAAAAAGTTGTATGCAAAATTCTCCAATTACAAAACTGTGGTTGAAAAAAGTCCACCTTCTTGGACACGTGGTGAACAAGGATGATATTCATGTGGGTCCTGGCAAGATAAATATGGTCACGGATTGGAGATGACCCGATACGCCACCTAAGATACGTCAAATTCTTGGATTGACGGGTTGTTATAAAAGATTAATTGAAAATTCCTCTAGAGATGCACAACCGTTTACTCCCTTGACTCAAAAGGAGAGAAGAATCGAATGGGGCAAAATATCTTTAACCGAAACGAGTTGAACATAAGACTAAGGCGGTGATTCGGACTCATTAGTAACTATGATTGTGAAATCCGTCATCACCTGGGCAAAACCAAGGGTTGTGACCGATGAGCAGGAGCGAGCAAGAGTAGTGAGCCTCGTGGTAGGACAAGACATTGTAATGGGACCAATGGTAACTCAAATGCAAGCTACATCACAGGAGAACTTGAGTAGTGAAGAATTGAATGACGTGGGGCAATAAATTGACCGTAAAGATGAGAATTGATCATATTTAGTTGAGAGGCTCTAGGTTCCCATTTCAAGGCAATCCAAGAACATCCCATGTGTATGAAGGCCACAATTTAGCTTATTCGGTCCATCTCAGGTCGGATAAGGCGTATTTCAATTTAAAGATTTTACCAGTAGTCGGGCATGAAGCATGATTTGGCTAAATGTGTGAGCGAGTGCCTCACTTGACTACAAGTTAAGGCCGATCATGAGGTGCCACCCGGATTGAAGGTGCAATAGGTGGAGCGAGAATGGAAATGGGAATGAAGCGCAATGAACTTCAACACGAAGTTACCGAAGACAAGAAAAGATTGTGATATGAATCGAGCGATTGTGGGTCAGATGAAGAAGTTGGCTCATCTCTTGGCCATCCATGAAACCGAGTAGTTTGATACCATAGCCCGTTTATACTTTAAAGAGGTGGTGCCTAAGCATGGAGTTCCTGTATCTATCATCTCCGATAGAGATATCCGGGATAACTCAAAATTTTAAAGAGCCTTTCAACATGCATGGGTGCTCGACTCGATATAGTACAATACTTCATCCTCAAACGGATGGACAAGGTGAAAGCATGCTACAAACACTAGAAAACATGTTGAGAATGTGTACTAATGACTTCCGTAATAGTTGGGAAGGTCACTTACCATTGATTTAACTCTCGTACAATAATAGTCATCATGCGAGTATTAAAGTAACACCCGTTAGGGCACCTTATGATAGAAAGCGTTGTTCTCCCCTAGCTTGGGTCAGAGGTAGTAAATTAAAACGACAAAGGATTTCAGCTAACCCACGAATGATGATAGAGGTACGCCAAGGCGAAGTGTAGACCATTGAAGTTTCCTAAAAAGCTTACCATATTTCATAATTATAAATTGCGTGAGTGTTTGGCGGGTCCCACCCTCCACGTGCCAATGAACATGATCCAACTAGACAAAAACTCAATCTTGCGAAGAACCGGTAGAATATTAGGTATTGGAGGTCAAGAAGCTGAAGAGCAAATGCTATACGAATTTTAAGGATTAGATGATATACTAGACGCGAAAAAAATGAGTTCAATTGGGAGCGAGATGACCATGTGAGACCTGGGTACCGCACTTGCTTAGTAACTAGGGTTTTGTCGAATTTCGGGACGAAATTCTTTTAACGGGGGAATGATGTAACACTCGTGACTTTTGACCATTTGACCCCTTGCGCAAATCGACTAACAATATTAGTTAATAATAAAATTTGAGGGTTTTGGTGACTTAATAACGTACATTATGATAAACGAAGTGGATTGATCGGTTTATTTGGCTTGACAATGATTTAATTAACTAGGTGTTGTGGAGCGGGTCAACCCTTGGATCCAACCCAAACCCATGACCCATGAAACTGACCCAACCCTATCCAATCCACCTCCCATCTCTTCCACTCACTCACTCACACACTCTTATCTCTTTCTCTCTCAAAAACCTCAAGAACTCACACACACACACACTCATCTCTCTCTCTCTAAGAATTATTACATCTAATTCATCCTTCAAGCAAGATTTATGTTAAAATAAATATCTTCATCATTTTCTTGGCATCATATTAAAGATTTGACCTTCAAAGTGCAAGGAATCTCTAACTATAACTCCATTTTTGGGTTTGAGCATTAGTGGTGATTTTTGGTAAGTTAAATTCCTTCCAAATCAATTATTTCATGTATGTAAACTTGTTTTTAGTCAAACTTAAGTATTCTTGGGTTAAAAATCGGGTCAAAAGCAAAGATGGATCGATTAGGGTTTGTATTAGGGTTGTTGGGTCAAAACCGAATTTCAACAAGATTTTGATGTTTTGGGTTGTTAAATTGAAGTGGGTTATAGTTATTTATGTTTAATTATGTTTAACAAAGCTTGAAAATGGGTCTTGGTTCACTACCGATCGGATTACAAGTCAAAAAGTAGGTTTGTAAGCTTTTTGGGTCGTTTTTGCCTTGCCTTGCTGCTGCTGTCTGTTCAGTACACCATCACCGTCCCACACGCCCAGGACCACCGTCCCAGACGGTGGTCTGGTTTGTTGAGTTTCAGCGTGCGAGTTGGTAACCCACCGTAAGACAGAACCATCCACCGTCTGGCCACCGTTTTCTACCGTAAACCACTTATAAACCACCGTCCAAGACAGTGGCAGGGACCGTCCCAGACGGTGGTGTGTGTAACCAGCTTTTTTTCACTTTTCCTTGGACCGAGCTCAGCTTTCCATTGGGTCCTTTCTCGACTCCTAGAACCTCGTACATGTGTGGTAATCGTTGTTTGAAGTTGAGGGTCATCTAAAACTCTAAAATGGGGCACGAACTTAAACTATATAAATGTATGAACAAGATGAATACATGAGACGACTCTGGGACAACTCTAACTCGTTCCAAACAATGCTTGAACACCCTAAAGCCGCGTAAAGGCCTCGGGAAGTAGGTATAAGTCACGTGTCACTTATGAAACCCTAACGGGGATTAAGTTGTTGCATATTAATGTGTATATTATATATATTTATAGGTTTTGGACACGTGGAGCCTATTGAACGCTTGTAATCTCATCTTACCTCTAAATTAAGCTTTTATTGCCGACCAAGGTGAGTTCCGTAGCTCCCTACTCGGTTAAGATTCAGGCTGGAAAGTGCACACTGATGTGACCAATTTATATAGATCGCCCACATCATTATTGGCCTTGTTCGTATGTGTTTTGAGTCAATTTTGTATGCATTTGGCGCGTTTATGGTGTTTGTTAGTGCTTTCAGGTTCTTAGCAGGTTGTGCGTCCAATTGGTGCATTTTCTGACGATTTTAAGCCAAGATGTTGATCTGAGTGTTCAAGAGCTGTTAATAAAGAAGAACCAAAAATTTCAGCAAGTTTCAGTTGCGCCGCAGTGGGAGGGATGTTGCCCCACTGCGCCGCAATCAGGGTGCCAGAAGACATGATTTTCAGGGAGTTATCATTGCGCCGCAGTGGGAGTGACAGGCCCCACTGCGCCGCAGTCAAGGGTCCAAATACAAGATTTCCAGTGAATTATCACTGCGCCGCAGTGGGAACATTCACACCCCACTGCGCCGCAGTCAACAACGAATAAACAATTCCAGGGACTTCTCACTGCGCCGTAGTGGGAAGTGCACAAGGCCACTGCGCCGCAGTGAGTGCACGGGAATCAGGGTTGCAGCCTTTTGCTGCAGATTTGGGGGAGGTATATAAAGAAAAAAACCCTATTTCCCCTATCAAGCTTTCTTTCTAGGAGCTGTTCTAGGCGAATTCTTCGAAGGATCATCTCAGATTTCATCAATTGATTCATTGAAGATTCAAGAACACCCATCTAGATCGTATCTACTTTTCCGTCTTTGCAATTTCTATTCAAACAACTTGATACAATATGTTCTATTTTTATTTCGTTTGTTATTTTCAATTTAGCATGAGTGGCTAGATTTATAATCATCCACTTTGATGAAACTTGACGAATGATATGATTTCAATATTTTAATTCAAGAGTTGATTCAATTATCGTTGTGTCGTGATCTTTATCAATTAATTCCTTGTGATTTATTCTTTTGATGTTGATGGTTTATGTGTTCATCGTTAGTGGTACTAGGTGAATACGTTTATCGTTTCAATTCGATTGTCTATGGTCGTTTGTCACCGGTTTATGGTATGACGGTGAATGTCAAATCTATAATAGGAGTTAATTGGTAAACGTGTTTAGAAACGGTTGGTGGTACCACGTTTTCATTCACATAGGCATAATTGGTAATTGGATAATCAAGCAAACTAATTGTTGGGGAGATTTTCTAGGCATTGGTGGTACCGGCTTGGGTAATTAAACTAGCAACTTAGGTGTTTGGGTGATTTGTGAGCGGTTGGTGGTACCACGCGGCATTTTATCCTTTCACGATTATCTTGTCAACTATAAGAATTTGAACTTTAATCGTGTGATCATACTGAAGTCAAGTGGATTCGAAGTGGATGATCTTTATTCATATTGTTTGAACTTTCTTTACTTTCAATTGTCTTGTTATTTCAATTTCTTTAATTTAATATTGTCAAAGTGAGGTAGCAATTCGGCTACGGTTCCATCCTTTTTCCCAAACTACTTTAGCAACAATTATTTCAAAACCAATCCCCGTGAACGAATTCGGACTTACCTTTTAGCTATATTATATACGAACGGGTCCACTGCCCGCTAGTGTGTAGTAGTCAGTTTTAGGGTAATTCTTGTTTATAAATTTTAAACTCGATTTCACACATCAAGTTTTTGGCGCCGCTGCCGGGGATTGTGTGCCGATTTAGTTGTTAATTTAGTGGTTTGATCCTTTCTCACGCGTGAGGAAGTTACTTGTTTATTAGTTTAGTTTTTTCTTTTCTTATCACAGGTGCATTTGACGTGTTTGTGTTAGTTGTGTGTTTGCAGGTATTTCTTTAGTTGATGAACTTGCGTTCTTCGGGTCTCCCTTTGAATAGTCCTTTGTCTACTCCTAGAAGACCAAGAGGGCGTAGGTTTAACTTCACTGAACCCACAACACCAATACCGACACCATTTTCACCTATAGCTAAACCCACTCCTGATTCGGACGAGGAAGGGTTCTTTTTAGACGAGTTTTTCAATTTAGAAGTTAAGCAAGAGGAAATGGGTGACGAACAACCAAGGGGTCCAAATGACACTCGCTATGGCGAGAGGGTTCGAACTATTCCAACTGGCCGTGGTTCTGCCATTAGACCTCCGGCCATTGATCACACTTTCGCTTTGAAAGGAAATCATCTTAAGAGCATAGAAGAGCACCAATTTGATGGAAAAAGAAAATGGGATCCTTACCAACACTTGGATAGGTTTGAAAAGTTGGCTCGGCTTTATCAATACGGTCAAAATCAAATGAATGCCGTGAAACTTGAGACATTTCCCATGTCAATCACCGGAGAAGCCCTTGATTGGTTCAATGATCTTCCGGAAAATTCAATCACTACTTGGAACCAACTTAAGGAAGCTTTCATTGGTGAGTTTTATTCACTAAGAACTCAAAGAAGGTTGGAGAATATGATTAGGTCTTTTGAACAAGATGATGGAGAAGATGTTGTAGATGCTTGGGTTCGTTTCAAGGAAATGTTGAGAAATTGTCCAGGTCATGATTTGACTAGGGAAAAATATGTGGAGCTTTTCTTTGATGGGTTAGATAAGAAGTCAAACGCGAATTGGGATATGCTTTCGGGGGTAGTTTCAATAACATTACACCCAATGAAGGTTATCAAATCTTGGAAGATATGGCCAAGGATAACTCAACTTTGGATGATGAAAGGTTCTTGAAGAATGAAAGAAAGATGAAGAGAGGTACTAACCAAGGGAGAGTTGCTAAGGTTGAAGCTAGCAATGACCCAGGGGTTATTGGAGAGATTAGGGTGCTATCTGAGCACATGGAAAAGGGGTTTGCTACTCAAGAGAATAGGTTTGGAGCAATTGAGAGGGATGTTAAGGTAGTAGCCGATGGGTGTGATCATTGTGGTGATATGCACTATTCTGATTAGTGTCCAAATCGGGCACCCGAAGATGTGAACTATGTTCAGAATCAACCCCAAGGGAATTTCTACCGCAACACCGGTTTCCAGAACCGGCCTTCAGGTAATACTTCTTATAACTCTTCTTTTCGGTCTAATAATTCTCGTTTTTCAGGTAACAGGTGGCAAAGAGACATTATCAGAATCAGCCACAACAGCAGACTCAGCAAGGACAAGGATCAGGTTTTTCTTCTTCTAATGCCGATCCTAATGCCGAGTTGAGAGAGATGATGAAGCAGTTGGCTAGTAATCAAGTTGAAACAAATACTAGCATTCAAATGATCAGGGAAGACACTAAGACTTTGAGTGAGAGGTTGGATCAGTTAAGTGGGAAGGTGGAGATCAACATGAAAAACCAGGGAGTTAATTTCAAGGATCTCGAAAGTAGGATGGCCGCTCTTGCTAGGCCCACGGGGACTCTTCCTAGCAACACACAGCAGAATCCTAGGCCTCAGTTTAGTCAGGGACAGAAATACACTCCACCTCCAGTCCGTAATGAGCAAGCCAAAGCCATCACCACTCGTACTGGTAGGTCTTATGACTCACCTCCTATGCCTCATGTTGCTGTTTCAGATGTGCAGGATAAAGGGAGTGATGATGAGGTTGAAGAAGAGATTTAAATGAAGGAAGAGTCGACCGTGAAGACTCCGGCCACTCCACCAAAACCGGATGCGGTTCCAGAGGTTAAACCGTACAGGCCGAAGATCCCATTTCCACATAGATTCAAGAAAGCAAAGCTAAAGGAGCAATATAACAAGTTTGTGGAGATGATTACAAATGTTCACATTAATGTGCCTTTAGTTGATCTTATTCAGGGGATGCCACATTATGCCAAGTTCATTAAGGAGCTTGTGACTGACAAAGGGAAAGTTGGAAGAGGCAAAGGCTACTTTTCTCAATGCCGAGTGTTCTGCTATCTTGCAGAACTGCATTCCACCAAAACTTGAAGACCCAGGGAGTTTTCTTATCACTTGCTCTATTAGAACCATTATTTGTAAGGCCTTAGCTGATTTAGGAGCTAGCATTAATTTGATGCCTTACTCAGTTTATGCTAAGTTGTCCTTGGGAATCCTTCGCCCTACTCGCATGAGTATAAGACTAGCTGACCATTCATTTCAGTATCCCATTGGGATTGCTAAGAATATTAGAGTCAAAGTGGGCCATATTGTTTTTCTTGTTGACTTCGTTATCCTCGAGATGGAGGAAGATACGCAAGTCCCTCTTATTCTTGGATGCCCATTCCTTAATACCGCGGATGCTATCATCCGTGTGAAGGATAAGGAGATTTCCTTAGGCGTAGGAACTGATAGGATTGTGTTTAATGTTGAAAAGTCTATTAAGCATTCATATTCTAATGATGAGACTTGTTTCAGGATTGATGTCATTGATGATGCATTGGATCAAGAATTTCAGGACTTCATGGAGACAGATATTGGAGAGGAGGAGATCGCTAATTTAGGATCGGGAGAAATTTCTGATGAAGCTTTGTTTGCAGAGGTCATGGCACTGAGTTTGGATGAATCACCTCCCGAGGATGAGACTTTTGAGGAGGTAGTTGCTGACGGGAGTTCAAGGGTACCTAACTCTGTTGATGTACCACCTACTGACTTGGAGCTTAAGCCGCTTCCAGACCATCTAGAGTATGCATATCTGTCAGGTGAGTCTTCTCTTCCAGTGGTTATCTCGTCCTCACTCTCGAGTGATGAGAAAGGACTTCTTATGTCTGTTCTTAAAGCCCATAAGCGGGCTTTTGCTTGGAAGACCACAGATATTCCAGGTATTAGTCCTAATTTTTGCCAGCATAAGATTGATTTTCTTGATGATGTTAAGCCCGTTGTCCAGAGACAAAGGCGGCTGAATCCTAATATGAAAGAGGTTGTTAAGAAAGAGGTGATTAAGCTTCTTGATGCAGGAATCATTTTTCCTATTGCTGATAGTCCTTGGGTTAGTCCTGTTCATTGTGTGACCAAAAAGGGGGGCATGACAGTTATTGAGAATGATAATAAGGAGCTTTTGGCCACTAGGACTATTACGGGTTGGCGGGTTTGTATAGATTACCGTAAGCTTAATGATGCCACCCGTAAGGATCACTTTCCCCTTCCTTTCATTGATCAAATGTTGGAACGTCTTGCAGGTAATGAATATTTTTGTTTCTTAGATGGGTTTTTCGGGTACTTTCAAATACCCATTGATCCAAAGGATCAAGAGAAAACCACGTTTACTTGTCCATTTGGCACTTTTGCTTATCGGCGAATGCCGTTTGGTTTGTGTAATGCCCCTGGCACCTTTCAAAGGTGCATGATTGCTATTTTCCAGGACATGCTTGAAACTTCATGGAAGTTTTCATGGATGATTTTTCAGTTTTTGGGGATTCTTTTCATTCTTGCTTGAGTAATTTGGATAGGATGTTGGAACGGTGTGAGAGGGCACACCTTGTTTTGAATTGGGAAAAGTGCCATTTTATGGTGACTGAGGGTATTGTGTTAGGTCATAAAGTGTCCAAGGCCGGGATTGAGGTTGATCGGGCTAAGATAGATGTTATTACCAAATTACCCCCGCCTTCCAATGTGAAAGGGGTAAGAATTTTCTTGGACATGCAGGTTTTTATCGTCGATTTATTAAGGATTTCTAAGATTACTCGTCCTATGACCCACTTGTTGGAGAAGGACGTTCCTTTTGTTTTTGATGATGCTTGTTTGAATGCTTTTCAGGTATTGAAGGAGAAGTTGACTGATTCTCCTATCATGGTAGCTCCAGATTGGGAATTGCCTTTCGAGTTCATGTGTGATGCCAGTGATTATGATGTGGGAACCGTGCTAGGGCAAATGGTTGAGAAATATTTCAAGCCCATTTACTTTGCTAGTAAAACTTTGAACCCCGCCCAGCAAAATTACACCACCACAGAAAAGGAGTTGCTTGCAGTGGTCTTCGCATTTGATAAGTTTAGATCATATCTTGTTTTGAGTAAGACCATAGTTTTCACTGACCATTCAGCCCTTAATTACCTGTTCTCGAAACAGGATGCTAAACCCAGGCTTATCCGTTGGATTCTTTTGTTGCAAGGATTTGACATAGAGATAAAGGATAAGAAAGGGGCTGAAAATTTGGCTGCCGACCATTTGAGTCGTTTGGAAGATCCTCACCGGGAGGAACTTCGTGATGGGGAGATCAATGATCACTTTCCCGATGAGTGTTTAATGTTTATTTCTACTTCTGATGATGCACCTTGGTTTGCAGATATAGCTAATTATTTGGTTGCAGGTGAGATACCTAATGATTTCACGTCCCAGCAGAAGAAGAAGCTCATATCGGATGTTAAGTATTATTTTTGGGACCATCCATACTTGTTTCGTGTTTGTGCAGATGGAATGGTTAGGAGATGTGTTGCTGGGGCTGAGACTAGAGAGATTTTGGATGCATGTCACTACGGGCCAACTGGGGGTCATTATGGACCTTCAGTGACGGGTAAGAAAGTTTTTGATGCAGGTTTCTATTGGCCGACAATTTTCAAGGAGACTTGTGACATTTGTCAGCGACAGGGGAACATCACTAAACGGGATGAGATGCCTCAACAGAGCATTCAGGTATGTGAAGTTTTTGATATCTGGGGTTTAGACTTTATGGGACCATTCCCACCGTCTAATAAGTTTCAGTACATTTTTGTCGCCGTTGACTACGTGTCTAAATGGGCCGAAGCCAAGGCTTTGCCCACGAATGACGCGCGTGTAGTCATTGATTTCTTGAAATAGTTGTTCTGCCGTTTTGGTTGTCCTAGAGCTTTGATTAGTGACCGTGGAACCCATTTTGCTAACCATCAGTTAGCCAAAGTGATGAAGAGGTATGGTGTTGTCCATTATTTTTCTACCTCATATCATCCACAGACCAGTGGTCAAGTGGAAAACACAAATAGGGCCTTGAAGAGGATTTTGGAGAAAACTGTTGGAGATAACCCCAAGGTTTGGTCAAAGAAGTTAGATGACGCCTTGTGGGCGTTTAGGACGGCTTATAAGACGCCGATTGGCACCACGCCATACCGGTTGCTCTATGGCAAAACTTGCCATCTTCCTATTGAGATAGAGCATAAAGCGTATTGGGCTTTAAGGAATTTGAATTTGGATTTGATGGAAGCGCGTGAACTTAGAATGTTGCAACTACATGAGCTTGATGAGCTTAGGTTAGGTGCTTATGAGAATTCGAGGCTTTATAAGGAGAGGACCAAGATTTGGCATGATAAGAGGATCCATAGGAAGGAGTTTAAGGTTGGGGCTAAAGTGTTGTTGTTCTTGTCCAAATTTAAGATTAAGCAACCCAAACTCACTTCTAGATGGATTGGACCGTTTGAGATTAAGCATGTGTACCCGTCGGGTTATGTTGAGTTGTTTAAGCGAAATGGTGAAGGATCGTTCATTGTCAATGGTCATCGACTTAAGTTATATGTGAAAGAAGAGCAGGTTGAGGGGATATGTGATGAAATCCCCGTGTTTGAATTTTATGCTTGAAGGTTGGTCGAGTCAAGCTAAAGACTCGTTAATAACTTAAGCGCTTCTCGGGAGGCAACCCGTGTTCATTTTATCGCATTTTACTTTTCTTTGAATTTGTTAGATTTAATCTTGTTTTATTAGTAAGTGCAGGTATGTTCTCGATTTGATGCGGTTCGGTTATGTGCAATTTGAGTTTTGACATAATGATTCGAAGAGAAATTTTCCAGCAGTTCCCCACTGCGCCGCAGTGGGGGTGAGATGGCTTGGTTGCGCCGCATCAGAAAACCACTGCCCAATTGTGAAATAATCCCCACTGCGCCGCAGTGGGAGTGCAGTTTTTCCACTGCGCCGCAGTGGGCTGCCAGGTAAGTCATCTCCTGGCCGATGTAAATATAGTTTAGTTTTTTTTATTTTATTTTACTTTTCACTTTCACCTTATCTTTCTTTTCTCCCCCAAAAAACCAAAATACCGACTCTTTCTTCCATCAAGATCCTCCATTTTCTTCCATCTTTAATCAATCTTCCAGATTTTCATCTTCATAACCTTGCATAATGGGAAGAAGTGTAAGTTTTTCTCTTTAGCTTCTTTGTATTTTCCTTTTATTTTGAAGTTTTTAATTTCTAGGGTTATGCTAGCTTAATGTTCGAATTAATTTAGGGGTTTTGATGTTTGTGGGCAATAGAAGCCATTTGGGTGATAAATCTTGCATCTTGTTCATCCATTTTTGATTTGGATTTTGAAAATTAGGGTTTTGAAAAATTGGGGATTTGCTTTGAACAAGTGTGGGGGATGTATATGTCGATTTATGTGGAGATTATTGTTTGATTATTCCCTGAATGTGCTTGTTTGAGTACCTTTTTTGTGCTATATATGATGAACCCTAGGATTGGTTGCCCAGGTTTTTCGCCTCACTGCGCCGCAGTGAGGGGGTTCAGTGCCTCACTGCGCCGCAGTGAGGATCTTCTGCCCGTTTTGTCCATTTGCCCACTGCGCCGCAGTGGGGGCCCTTCCCTGCCAAGATTTTTGTTGGTTTAATATGCCTCCCACCTTTGCATTCTTAATACTTACAATTGGACGTTTTCATGTTTGTGAATGCAGGGAGCTGAAGATAAGGCCGCGGGAAAGCGCAAAATGGTTGAGGGGCAATCCAGTGAGGCGGTTGATGTCCCGACTAAGACTTCAAAGAGACAAATGGAGGTGCCGCTCACATTTATTGAAGAACTGAACGAGCGACATGCTTGGCTATCATTTGAGGGAATTAGGCAGCCTCAGAAGAACATCAACAAGAACAAGTTGTATAAGCTTTCTAAGCATGTGGTCCTTCCCGCAAGACATTTAACTCAATTTCAAGCTCAGGTATTTGGAGTTCAGGAGGATATTCGACGGTGGTTTTCTATGAGTATGAGAGTTGGAGGTGCATCAAGAGGGCATGACGTGAGTTGTGATATTTGGCGGCGGGTATTCGCTAACCGTGAAGCCGTCTACCGTGAGTTATGCTTAGAGTTCTATTCAACCTTGAAACTGAAGAAGGAATTGGGAAAAGTCAAAGACATTTTTGAAGAGAGGGTAGTCTCGTTTTACTGTGGGGGGGTGCAGAGGAGGTTGTCAATTGCTGAATTTGGTTACTACTGTGGGATGTATACGAGGGAGGAGTTGCAGAGTGCTGAGTTTAGGGATATTTTGAAGAAGGGGTATAGAACACAGGCCGATTTGGGTGATGGAGAGTCTATCATGCAATATTACACCAGGATCATGGGGGGAGAGACATGGACATACACAAGTGGTGTGTCAAAGATTAAGAATGTACGTTTGAGGTTGCTCCACCGGTAGATTGTGACTTTCCTGCTACAGAGGTCTACTCATTGGGAGAAGGCGTACAAGAATGATCTTTGGTTACTTAAGTTATTTTCTGAGGGTGCTCCATCCAGGTTTGCTTTGCCTCCTCTTGTGCTTCTGGACCGTATGTGTAATCATACTGATGCGACTCTGGTTTTGGGACACTTTATCACGGTGATCTATAAGAGGATGGGAGTTTTTGCTTCTGATGATTGCCAGACCTATCTCTCATTGCTAGTACATCAGGAGGATTTTACGTATCAGGAGCTTTGGAGGGCAAAGATTTTGAAGAAAAAGAAAGACAATGAGCAGGAGCGGTTGTTAGATGATGAGGGTGAGGTTGAAGGACCACCTCCTGTACAGGAGGAGGATGAGGAGGCTGATGTTGAGATGGCTGATGCTCCACGGGAGCCACCGAGGAGGACTGGACGTAACATTCCCATCCCTCCTTCGTTTGATCTTACACTCTTGGGGAACACTATTCAAAACATCTATGAGTCTCAGCAGAACAGTCAGCGAGAGTTTGATGCGTACCAGAGGAGGGTGGACCAGGATTTCACCTGGATTGGATCACAGCAGGCCCACACTAACTATAGCCTTGATTATTATCAGCCTATGTGGGATGTTCAGTATCATGGCCGGGAGTTTGTTCGACCTGACCCGATTCCTCCATTCTCTCCACCGCCTATTTATGTCCCTGATTATCGTCAGGGGGTCAGCCTTTTTCTCTCAGACGACTGTTCGGGGAACATGTCACCACGACCCCATGATTTAGGAGGTTCTCCTCGTGGTCCATTGCAGTTTGGGGTTTTTCAGGGTGGACATGTTGGCGGTGGTTCTTCATCTTTTGCAGGTTTGGATGCAGGTGCGTCAGGATTTGATGCTGATCAGTCAGGGGGAGGTGCTGGTGGTTCAGGTTCAGCTCAGGAGGAAGAGCAAGATTGGATGACAAGTATTTTTGGCAAACCTGGACTACCATATGGCTACCATGGACACCAGGAGTGACATGATAATGATTCCCATCCGGTACCGTGGGATGGAATCATATGATTATTGGTTATGTTGGTATTCTTATGACATTCCTTTATTTATCATTGTCTGGTATCCACCCTACGGGGTGATGAAACATTTGTAATCTCCTTTGTTTTCTTTTATTTTCTGCATGGTACTTTATTTTATTTGAACTATTTTGGATATTTTGGATGGTTGGTCTTTTGGAATGTTATTGAACAGGTTTGATCCGATTGATGGCAATACCTAGTGGAACCCAAGTGTGGGGGAGGACCCGTTGGATTTGTTTGATTGTGTGATCGTGTTAGTAGCTCACTATGATGTCATGTGCATATGCTGGCAGTAAGTTCAGCGCAATATTTTTTATTGGCATCTTTATTAACATTGTTTCACACACAGCTCATGCACCTTCCGTTTTGGACTAAGTTTGTTTCTCCCGTCAACCAAATTGGACTTCCTTTTTAGGAAGAGCAATTTGTGGTGCGGGATCGACTTACTTGTTTGGAAACGGAATGTGTCCATGATCCGGTATGTGTTCTCATTCTTTATGTCTATTTTTCTTACCCCTATTTACCTTTGTTTTGACCGAATATTGGACATTGAGGGCATTGTCCATCTTAAGTTTGGGGGGGTGGCAAATAGGTTTAAGTAACCGGATATATCTCTTTTGTTGTTTTGCCATTGAGATTTAGCCGTTCTTGTGGATGTGTCCCTCTCGTAGGCTTTTGGGTTTTATCCAGGAGTAAGGGTTCTATCTTGAACTCTGAACTATGATGTGCATGTTTGAGAATGGTTGCTTTGATTTGGTAGGATGAGGAAGATGGTATGATTTGAAACTTGTGTTGAGCTTGTCCTTGTGGTAAATTGCTTTTGTCACTTAATTCATAATAACTTAATGAGCAATTTCACTACAAATTTTTTTCCTTGGTACAAATTTAATCGGCGAAATGTGTTCTGAACAGTTATTGGGCTAATCCTTGTGGATTGATAACATTACTTGCATACTCAAAATTCCCAAACACCTAAAAGTTGTGAGATTCATCATTCATTTATAGATGTGCTAGGTAATTTATTCCATTTCCGGGTTACTTTCTTTGATATGAGTGTGCCGGTGATGTGTTGAGCTAGAACTTGGCCTGGTGATCGTTACGAGACCGCAGTGAGATCACTTTTGTGATATAAGTACATTGGATGACGAATTGGCATATTAGGTTTGACCCATATTTTCTTTCTTTTCACCCTTTGCTTATGTATATATTCTTACCTTTTATATACATACTTTCATACATGTACATACAAGATTTTCCTTTCTTTGTAAACCTTTATTGCACTCATCTTTAGTGCAAGATACACTTAGACACACTTTTTGAACTTAGCCTTTTCCTTTGTATAAATCCACTCAAATATGTAAACTTTACCTTGCCATACCGATAGTCTAATTTTGGGGGGGCCATTGATTGTCATTGGTTTGTTTGGACGGTTTGGGAGAGCTTCAATGGGTTATCGGTTGGAATATTCTTGGTCTATGGGAATACGTCGATTGGTCAAGTTATTGGGGAATGTCTTGGATTGTTCAAAGGAAGTATATTGTTATAGACATTGTTCATCATTGTAAGAGGGTGCCTACTAGTAGAGTAAAAATGGTTCATGAATAAAAAAAAAAAAAGAAGAAAAAATAAAAAGAAAATGAAAAAGAAAAAAGAAGAAAAGAACTTGGGCTACTAGTAGGTACTCCTCATTTTTATATGTCAAAAGAATTGTTGTATCGTTTGGTTCGTGTATAGAATGGAAGATTTGGTTGTCCTAAGTTGTTTGAAGTTGATACACCACAATGGTGTCGGGTTTGCTTGTTACTTTTGAGGTGTGTTCAGGGATAGCATCTTATGGGTTGGTGGCAATCAATGGTAAGGGTTTGATTAGACTATTTTGTACATAACTATACTTTTGTTATTTCCTATCACTAACCTAAATTTCCCAAATCCCATTGTAAATACCCTTAGCCTAACTTTACAATCGACTTATATGCCAAATTTTGATGATGTACTTGGTGCTCACGCCATGTCGGTGAAGCTATGATCCTTGTTCAAGCCTATGGTAAGATATGCATCACGACCGTGCAATGAGTGATTATTCATATATATTCAACCCCAATAGTAAGTTCGTTGGAGAAGGATGATTTTGATAGGTTCATTTGTTTCACTTTTGCTTAGTCGTGTTATTGAGGCTTGTGAATTGTTCAGATATTGTCAAACATTTTGGATTTTCATTTAAGATTAAAACTGCTTCACCAAAGTCCTTGTCATCGACATACTTGGTTTGGCTTCTTTTTGGAAATTTGTAATGTGTTATGTAGCTTCGTGCCAAGGAATGCTTTTTGCTTAATTTCCAGATTTGCTTGAGGACAAGCAACGCTCAAGTGTTGGGGGATTTGATGTGACCAATTTATATAGATCACCCACATCATTATTGGCCTTTTTCGTATGTGTTTTGAGTCGATTTTGTATGCATTTGGCGCGTTTATGGTGTTTGTTAGTGCTTTCAGGTTCTTAGCAGGTTGCGTGTCCATTTGGTGCATTTTCTGACGATTTTAGGCCAAGATGTTGATCCGAGTGCTCGAGAGCGGTTAATGAAGAAGAACCAAGAATTCCAGCAAGTTTGAGCTGCGCCGCAGTGGGAAGAGTGTTGCCCCACTGCGCCGCAGTCAAGGGTGCCAGAAGACATGATTTCCAGAGAGTTATCATTGCGCCGCAGTGGGAAGTGCACAGGCCCACTGCGCCGCAGTCAAGGTCGAATAGAAGAAATGAATTCCAGTGAATTATCACTGCGCCGCAGTGGGAACATTCACACCCCACTGCGCCGCAGTCAACAACGAATAAACAATTCCAGTGAATTCTCACTGCGCCGCAGTAGGAAGTGCACAAGGCCACTGCGCCGCAGTGAGTGCACGGGAGAATCAGGGTTGCAGCCTTTTGCTGCAGATTTTGGGAGAGATATATAAAGAAAAATAAACCCTATTTCCCATTTATCAAGCTTTCTTTCTAGAGCTGTTCTAGGCGAATTCTTAAGGATCATCTCAGATTTCATCATTGGATTCATTGAAGATTCAAGAACACCCATCTAGATCGTATCTACTTTTCCGTCTTTGCAATTTCTATTCAAACAATTTGGTACAATATGTTATATTTCTATTTCGTTTGTTATTTTCAATTTAGCATGAGTGGCTAGATTTATAATCATCCACTTTGATGAAACTTGATGAATGATATGATTGCAATATTTTAATTCAAGAGTTGATTCAATTATCGTTGTGTCGTGATCTTTTTCAATTAATTCCTTGTGATTTATCCTTTTGATGTTGATGATTTATGTGTTCATCGTTAGTGGTACTAGGTGAATATGTTTATCGTTTCAATTCGATTATCTATGGTCGTTTGTCACCGGTTCATGGTATGACGGTGAATGTCAAATCTATAATAGGAGTTAATTGGTAAACGTGTTTAGAAACGGTTGGTGGTACCACGTTTTCATTCACATATGCATAATTGGTAATTGGATAATCAAGCAAACTAATTGTTGGGGAGATTTTCTAGGCATTGGTGGTACCGCCTTGGGTAATTTAACAAGCAACTTAGGTGTTTGGTTTATTTGTGAGCGGTTGGTGGTACCACGCGAGCATTTTATCCTTTCACGATTATCTTGTCAACTCTAAATAATTTGAACTTTATCGTGTGCAATCATAACTGAAGTCAAGTGGATTCGAAGTGGATGATCTTTATTCATATTGTTTGAACTTTCTTTACTTTTCACTTGTCTTGTTATTTCAATTTCTTTAATTTAATATTGTCAAAGTGAGGTAGCAATTCGGCTACGGTTCCATCCTTTTCCCCAAATTACTTTAGCAAACAATTAATTCAAACCAATCCCCGTGAACGAACCTGGACTTACCTTTTTACTATATTACATATGATCGGGTCCACTGCCCGATAGTGTGTAGTAGTGAGTTTTTAGGTATTTCTTGTTTATAAATTTTAAACTCGATTCACATTCAACCACATACGTGTTTGATTGTTTGTTTGACTTATTGATGGTTGATTGGTTATTTGATTTACTATGCGTTCGTTTATGATCATATATTGTGTGATTGGATGTTTGATTTGAGTTGTGGTTTTGATTGGTGGATAGTTTCGATTGATTGTTTGATGGTTTACGCATACGATTGTGATATTGTAATTTATTTAGGATAGTCGTACATACATAGAAGTCTTTTATGCCTTCAAAGGGTTTTAGATGTGGTGGGAAGGCTGCGGGTGATCCTATATATAAGCATCTAGGACTCGTTGAAAGTAGAATCCTCCTAAGTGTATGTACGTATAGTTTTGGTTGGTTTGGTGGTTGATGATTGATGGAATTGTGATTGAGGTAAACATGCATATGTGATGATATGGATATTGGTGAGATGGATATGTACATCCAAGTGTATAGATGTATACACTTGTGTTGAATTGATGAGAAGTACATGACTCCGGGTATATAGACATATATACACCGATGATTTTGAGATGCCACATTGTTCATTGTGATGACATGTGAGTATCGTTGCATTGTTGACTTGATGGTCACACTTATGATATGCATTATGACATTGATATGCATACGACACATATATTGATAATGACATCTCCTGTGCATACTCATTACACGCATATGATTGCACTCTTGATATTCGCATGCATTTAGCCTATTCCTTAACATTGACACGCGTTTGGTACACTCTTGTATTGATATCACTTGTACATATTCATTATATGTTTTCTAACTATCTGGTATAATTACTTGTATGATTATTGGTGTGTGATGAGGTTTTGCCATGAGCAAACCTATATTACGTGTCTTGGTTGTGTAAGGGCTACATGTAAGTTATTACTTGCCTTTATCTTGTTCATATTGTGATTATTTGGCGATGGTTCCTTGTGATCCATTACTACGAACTCATCAACCTAGTGTTGACTTTGTTTAGTGCACTTTTCAGGTATTCGTGTGAAATTGGAGACTTGATGACTACTTGTTGCTTCTGCTAGGGCTTGGACTGGGACTCTCATGGATCCGTGATCCGTTTGTCCATTTAGGGTTTATGCTCAGAATCTTACGAACTTAGTTGTATTTGGCTTGTCTTGAATCTCTTTTGTTGACTTCTTGTTTGCTTTGCATCTCGTACCTTTAATTGTCGTTTGGTTCACTGGATCCTTTATTTTCATATAGTTTATGTTCTACGATAATTCCACTGGGTGCTATATAATTTCAGTGACATTCCGGGCCTAGCTCGGGGTGTTACACGTCGTGTCGGTGGTGGCGGTGGCGACTTGTAGTGAAAACGGGGGCGAGTAAGATAGATAATTGATGTAAAATAATTCATGTGATTTAAGGAGTTAATGAAGGTAATTTAGTAAATAAAAAAGGGAAAATTACGTTAATAGTCAAATTTAAAGGTCTATGTCTAAATATGGACACCTACTAAAAAAATATCATAATGGTCAAGATCTCCTTGCTACCTAACCATTTTAGTAAGGAATATCACTAACCAATTAAATTTTGTTGTGTATATACTAATCTTCTCCTTTTTCCTCAATAATATATGTTTTTTTTCTTGTACTCTCATTTTCTACAAAGTTTCTTTCTTTTTTGTATTCTTTTTGTTGAAAGAATTCAAAATTATCTTTTAGTATAGTCAATAGTTTAAACAACTTGGTCTATGTAGCAATAGCAAAATCATGAGTCCCAGTTCATTTTCGGGCCATCGAACCTAACAATAATCCTGAAAAAAACATTCACTCGAAAGCATAACTCACAAACACAAATATATCACAATCTCACAATTAAAATAACATAACCAACATGTTATTCATTAACCACAAACTTAGACCTTTTTTAAAAATGATTAGAATTAAAACTTTACACATAATCCATATAAAAATAAATTTTTAAATAAGAATAAAAATTAAGAATACTAATAAAAGAAAAAGATGGATGTTAAAAATTACCTTATGTTTAGTGATAATATGAAGTTTGGCAGTAGACATTCTATGTAAAATGACAATGTGATAATGGAAAGAAAAACCTTAAAAATGTGAATCATTATTATCTACTCTATACAAGTTATTCCCCAAAATATGAATTTTTTTTTCTTTACAAATTACAGTTAAAAATTTGATTTAAATTTAATTGTTACAAGTTAAACATTTTAGAAGGTAAAATGAGTAACTAGAAAAATGAGACAAGTTGTCAAAATTATGTAAACGAGATATGTCACCCGGGCGTTGCCCCGGGAGACATTACATTTGTTAACAGTTTAATAGAAAAAATATTTAAATCTATAAAAATAATTTGTGTTGAAAATAAAAAAATAAAAAAATAATAAAAAGTTTACTATTCTTTCCATGTTTAAAGTGTAAAGTTTAAAATGTTGTGGTGAAAATACAAAAAAAAAAAAAAAAGTATAAAAGTTTAGTATTAAAAGTGTAAGGGGTTAAAATATTATGGTCAAAGTAAAAAGAACAAAAAAGTTGTTATTCTTTGCACACGACAGTTAAAAAACGAACAATAAAATTCTTGTGTGAAATAAAAGTTTAGTGCTAAAACTATAAGAGGCTAAAGTGTTATGGTGAAAATAAAAGAAAATAAAAATGTATAAAAGTTTAGTGCTAAAAATGTGAAGAGTTAAAGTATTGTGGTGAAAATAAAAACAATAAAAAATTTTGAGTTAAAGTGAAAGTAGTTTGCATAAAAGTTTAGTGCTAAAACTGTAAGAAGCTAAAATGTTGTGGTGAAAATAGAATATTCAAAAGTATGAAAGTTTACTGCTAAAAGTGTAAAGGCTTAAAGTATTATGGTGAAAATAAAAGAATAAAAAGTTTACTAATTTTTACACGTTATCCCGTACCAAAGTGTAAAGAGTTAAGTATTGTGGTGAAAATAAAAAGAATAAAAAGTTTTGTATTAGGAGAAATAAGGGAATATGTCTAACAATAACCATATTAATACTGAGACGACGCTCTAAGAAAAATGACAAAATGTGTTACGAACATAATACAAACAATAATAGAAAAAATATGACATTGAAAGATTTTTAATACTATACGATGAGATCATGTGCTACAAATATATGTTGGACCGGGAGTTAAAAGACATAAAAATTTTAAAGGAAACATGTAGTAGTCTGGTTAAAACAAATGGTAATTAAAAAGAAATTAAGCTGATACATACTTGTAAAAATAAATATTAAAACATTTGTGTGAAAATTAAAAGGGTTCGTTGGATGTCGGCAGTTTAAAATGGAAACCTTACTGCAAAAATGTAAGAGATTGAAACTTTTGGTGTGTTTTTTTAAATAAATAAAATAAATTAATTTAAAAAATATCAAATAAATATGTGGGTTAAAAATATAACCATATAAAAAAAAGTTAAAAATATAATAATATAAAAGAACAATTGATATGTGGGCCCCACCCAAAAAATGTTACTATTCTTTGCACGATTTTAAGGATTCATTTTTAATAGAGTTAATTGACAAAAAAAAAAAAAAATTTATTTAAGGTGGAAAAAAAAAACTTAATGTAGAGCCACCAAAGAATACTTGGCATCATTTGATTGGCTAGTGACATTTCTTACTAAGATGGTTAGATAGTAAGAATTTTTTGACCTTTTGGTAATTTTTTTAGTAGGTGCTTATATTTGGATAATTGTAAATTAAAAAATGTATGCTATAAATGTTTTAAGAGATTAAGAGATTCCAAAAATAAAATACCTAGTTTGCTTTACAAGTAGTTATAGATATAGATAGATAATTTTTTGGCGAATTCCATTTTTATCCGGCAAGGCGACAATCTATATTTATCTTAAATTCAGTAGTTTATAATAAGCTTTAGATCGGTTAATGTTTCTTTAATATTATTTTGTAATTGAAAATTCAAGTTTTTTTATAACATAATATTGAGTTTTATAGAAAAAAAGGATTACTTATCGTAGTTTCTACTTATTGAAATGAGGACAAAAGTGTTAGCCTAGTTTTAACATTGATAGCAAACATTAAGAGCATTCTAAATGCCTCTATACGCCCTTCGCTCCATCTAAAATCAACATTGGTTAGTTTTTTTTTTTTTTTTTTTAACAGTTACTGATTCTCATGTCCGTTAATCAATCAAACTGTCGTTTTTGTTAAAAGATAACATACTTGATATCTATGAAAATGTTTGGTTGCATAATGTATAAAACAACTTTTTCGAGGACATAATTCTGGATGCATACCAATTGTTTGATCAAATGCCACGATGAACCTATATATTATTTTCATGTTATACTGACATGTTTTCTTTTGAATTAAAACAAAATTTTTAAATTGTGTAACGGAAACTATCTATACTCCCTTATAATGCATATTGGACTCTTCTTAAATCAGCACTATTTTTCTACCCAAAATACCACTGTACACAATCAAAACCATCTTACACGCTCCTCATTCCCTGCCAACACTAAACAAGTAAACATACACACAAACACACATTCCCTAAAGTTCTTCCAACTTGACTAGTCAAGTTGGGAAGATCTTGACCCTTGGATGAAAATCAAGGGTCAAGATTTAAAACTTATCTTTAAATCTTGACCCTTGATTTTTATCCAAGGGTCTAGATCTTCCCAACTTGACTAGTCAAGTTGGGAGAACTTTAGGGAATCCCCTTCCAAACACACATTTTTCTCTCCTCATTATCACCGCCTCTGATTCCGACCGGATTCTACCGCCTTGACTTCCGACAAACATCACCACCACCACCATGAATTCCGAAAACCATCACCACCGCCGTCGTCAATCACCATCGTCCATCACGACCGCCACCATCAATCTCCAAAACCATCACCACCGACCCCGTCAATCACCACCGCTGCCATCGACTCCCAACACCGCCGCCGCCATCACCATGTTTTAGGGTTTCATAAATTCTCTGCAAATCCCCTCATGGCTCATATTCTCCAAATCTGCTGTGACTGCACCACGGTCCTCCGGCATTACAACACTCTCCCGACACCACCACACTCTCAATACAGAGGTATATATCAGCACCATCAAATACTTTGCATAAATGTGATCCTCTTATGTATCCTAATCACTCCGCCCATGGTTTCTAAGTTGATATGGAGTTTATTGGATCAATATGTTAGGTTTGTGTGGATTTTAATACCACAAAACATTAATGTCAAAGGTAGAGGGAAATAATATAAACTACCGGCATCTAAGTATTTAATCCTTTCTTTTGTTATGTTAGATAGTCAGACAATAGTCAATACGTGATGCATTTTGATGACACAAAGTCGGTTGCTGGAGCTGGTGCTGTCTGCCGAGTCGTCTAATATGACAATTGTTGTCGCAAAAGGTATATGAGATTTTCTTATCTTAAGGTTGCCTTTAGAGTGGTAACAATTACTTATTTGTTGTTTGTGTGTTCCGTTTATTTGTTATTTTGAAATTGAAAGTTGGGACTATGAAATTTTGGTGCTGAAACTCATTTTTGCAACAAACAAAGGTGAAATTATTTTGCTCCTATTTAAAGTGATTGGAATAGACCATTGAACTCATAAGTCATAAAAATATATATACCCAACACTCATGATAATGAAGATTTTTATAACTTTATATAACCAAAATCCTGTACAACTTTCTTTCTAATTTAAGTATTGACGAGTTATAAATAGTTACTGTTGTATCTAGATTTTCATGAATTAGAAATTTGTGAATGGTCTTACTATAGGTTTTCTATATCTTTTGTATTGTTTTCGTTTCTCGCGGTTAACTCAAATTTGCATTTAGTTATGCATGACATTACCTATTTGATTATTACTTTATGTGATGATGGCTTTCTATAAGAACCTTTAGAGTACCCGGTTAATAGATTGCTTGGCCATTCGTGTACAACACATGTTTTGGGTTCCATTCGAAATCAAAAAGTGAGCCATATTAGAAATTAGTTATTGACATGTTTTTGGCTTCCATTCGGTAACAGTATGATTCATACACCGAGATTGCAGATGTCGTCTTCGCATGTTTTTTATCTTACATGTTTGTTTTTAATTTCATATGTGTCAACCGCAACTTGGAACCACCATCTTTACCACTCCGTCATCGCCCTATCCACCACTACTACCACTACCGTATTTTCCGCTATTGATGAAGGGTCTCCCGCCCCGGTTTGGCTCTTCCTACTGCCAACAAACATGCTCCAACCGAATTCTGGTGTCCCCAACGCCGCTACTAAAGTGAAGCTTCCATTGCAGTTATTCAATCCCCTGTACCACAGTATCTTGCTTCCTTCTTGGCCGATCTGAATTAGAGGTAATTTCCAATAGGTTGTGTCCAATATTGAGTAGGTACTTCCTAATTTTTTTAATTTTGACAAAATATTAGTTCCGGGAGAGTCGACAAGTAACTATACATATCTCTTATGTTTGGTATGTTTGTATTTTTTTCAGGGACTGAGTACGAGTTTTGACATTGAAAGTGAAACTTATTTCTACTTCGAGGACTATTGCAAAATTCGTCTACAACTCAAAATTTCTTGGGCTCTTAGTGCAGATTGATATCATAGAGACGCATTAGGAGGGTAATTTTTTTCTTCATATATTCAATATTTAGTTATTCAATCTTATGTTTGTGTATATCCTGGTCGAAAGTCTTGGATATGCTCTTCCTGAAGTTGCAACATTAATATCAAGCAATCCAGTTAACATTAGTAAAGTCAATGATGATGAGGCTAACAAAATTCAGGCTTTGGTTAATAGTTAATACCTCTGCATTGGATGATTGGCAGTAAGAGATGTTCTTAACTTTTTATTCTATTTTGTTATTGTTGTGATGATTAGTTCATAGCGGGGATTTTACGTTGGTTTTAACACCTCTACATTGTTGTTGTTGATGATCCTAGGATCCTAATTTTGACATCAAAAGGTTTAACGCGGTTCTTAAACCAAATCTGTAAGTTCGTTAATGTATAACTGATGTCATATCGTGAGATTACAAAATAGTTGTGTATTTTTATTTGTGACTATCTTGTAATTTAAATAACCGTTGTTTGTAGGATGGCAAATCAACGTGAGCCCTTGATTTTGTTGCTTGCAAATGTTCATATTCGTCAAATTCCAAAAGCTGTTGCGCGGCCCAAGGTTAGCGTTATTTCCTTCGCTCGAAAGAGCACATCAGTTGTATACGAGTTCCATTTTTGTTGCTTCATTCTAGCTCATATCTCTTTCTTTCGTCTTTTTTAATAGTTGGGTGAGCGCACATTGAATGAAGTGATGACTAAATGAATAAACTTTTCATGAACTACGATAAATGGTGAAAGTACTTGGACCGTAATAGTAGTCTTTGGAGAGAATTTCGTCTATTCTCTTGAGTGAACTTTATTTTATTGCATCTATGATTTGGACGGATTACTTACTGAGTTACTGCCAATAGGTTGCTAACGATTCAACAAGAAGTTCAACAACATAAATTATTGTAAATAGGATTATATCTTCTTATGTGGGGGGAGACGGCAAATCTGAGATTCATGCCTTAGTGCCTCTGCCACATACATTATCATGTAATGTATGCTTCTTGAGGCCCAACGATGTTTATATATTTTTTTAACACTTAATAGGATTGTTATTGTGGATGTTTTTTTTTAAATTTTAATTCACATTGGTAAATTTATACCCTCTTAAAATGTATGCTTTTTTTACTCTTTGATTCAGATTGTTGTTAACATCTATTGTCTTTATCAAAGAAATTGGTGGTTCTCATATTTTATAAATGTCCTTTGAATTGTACAATAAGCGTGGAATGTGTTGTAATTCGTCAGTGCCGCCGCATCGCGCGGGCACCCCTCTAGTATATTCGTATGCATATGAAGGAAGGGGATTCCTAGTCAAGTTCGGAGGATCTAGACCCTTGGATGAAAATCAAGGGTATTTAAGCTTTAAATCTTGACCCTTGATTTTTGGGAGAACTTTAGGGAATCCTTTCCCGCATATGAATCAAAATTTCGTAAACTGTGCATTGACTTATCGAAGAAGACGACTGGTGAGCGAATTTGAGACTTTTTCCTTATCATATTTAACCATTTTATATATTAATAATAATCATTTTAAAGAGTTTTATACTTAACATATGGTTTATCTTATTGTAGTTCTATAATATGAATTATGACGAGATTAGGCTGACTAAACATTATATATGAAGAAATAAAAATTGGAACTGATAAGAAGAAAAATGTGAGATATATTTATTTACTAGTACTCAGGCCCGTCCAATGGACGGTAGTCTCAAAATATATTAATCAAAGCTAAAAAATTAGAATTCAAGTATATTAAATAGATACCGAATAAAATTAAAATACCTAAAAATAAAACATAAAACGATTCAAATAAGGCAAAAAGTTGAAGAAGTAATGCGTAATAAACTAATCTTTCGGGGAAGGCTCAATGATTTCTTCAAAAGTTCTGAAATCAAAATGGTGCATAGGACCGGAATAGTTGTCAAGAACTTTGACCAGAGTGTCGGGCTGAAAGGTGATCTTATATGTATGATCCGAGTAACGCCAGGTTCCAGCGCTTCTATCAACTTGGAAATTTGCTAGCTGAATAGCCACTCCATCGGTCAAAATACTCCTAAAATTTTGCCGCCCATTCACCATTGACCGAGCCATGTATGGTCGTGCCCTGCAAATAGCAAAAAAAACATGGAAAAATCTGGTAAGTTCTCTTATAAAGTTTCTATGTATTATTAATAATGTACCTGTCGTCGAAACAGAGCTTGCTTTTATATTAAACTATATATCAATCAATAAACATAAACATATATTAATAATTAAAAACTAAAGAAGTTGCATTGCGTACGAAGATCAAGTACTAATTCTTGATGGGTAAGTTTTTGCTTCATAAATCTCTATATATATTCTTAGTAAATTGATTCTTGATGACAACTTTTGATGTTCTTTTAGTCAAAGCTAATTCAAGAGTGCTTTTCTTATGCAACGAAAAGCTAGCGAGCAAACAGTAATTTCTTTTGGTTTCCATCAAATATAGACGATTTAAAAATTTACACAGTAACGGTATGATTCGAGCAACCATCAATATGACCAATATCACAACTTAATCAATACGAAAGCTAAAGAAGAAACATATGAAATTAACTCCATATAAATATTGATTTCAATTTACCCTTTTTTTTCCAACTTTAGTTAAATAAAAAGAGAAACAAAAAGTGTATAGTATATAATTTGAAAAATACATACCAATTCATCAACAAAGACCATCTCGAACGTTTTGATTTTCTTCGGGTTGTTCCACTCTGAAACAGTCCATACATGCACAACACGGAGTCGTAACATGTGTTGGCTTAAGATCTTCAAGATGAACTAATGTGGTCTTATTTTTTGTTGTTGAAGAAGAAGCCATAATGAACCTATAATGGACAACAAACTAAATTAAAAAAGATAATAATAACAATAACATAAGAATTCAATGTTAAATAATAATAATAATGATTAAATATGTAAATAAAAAAACCTTTTTGGTAGTCGATCGTAGTTTTTTTTTTGGCCGTAGGGTTTTTTTTTGTTGAGAATATGTGAGTTTTTTCTAGATGGTATATATATAGATATAATATAATTTTGGGAGACTTTTATATATATATATATATATATATATAGATAATAAAATAATTTTTTTTAAGATTTTTTTATTAAAGGTCGGTATTTATTAAAAAATAGAGGATTAATAAGGAGGGAGTATTAGGCTAAAGGAGGAGGATTAGGGGTGCCAAGTGTACCCCCAACCTCCTCTTTTAGTTATATTATAGATATGTTCACAAATATTACATTAAACCTACATAATGTTTCGTTGGAAGCATTAAACTACAAACCTACAAGAATATATTAAATATTTCTTATTTTATTTTTTTTTTTTTTGTAAAGTTAGTTTCGATTCAGACGTGCTGGAGGCAATTTTAACCAGCGATTTGCTAGACCTCCAACCCCCTCCTCATGGAAAATACCTTGAGATGAGAAACCCAAGACTCGAACCCGAGACCTTGGGGAAAACTCACCTCCGGGGCTCACATAGTGGATTTAGAAGATACCCCTGACCAACCCACCTAAGTGGAGTTGGTTGCCTACAAGATATATGGACTACTAATAAATAATAATGATAGATAGGCATAGGCTTATTATTATTAAACCCTTAAAGGTGGTGTGCTCGTGTGGGCTTATGGCCGAGAAGGAAGAAAAGCCTAAAAGGGCGTGGGCTCTTCGGTCTTGTGGATCGGCTGAAGCAAACAAAACGAATAACAATTAATAGCCTATATTTATTAGCTGGACACAAAGAAAAAAAAAAAGGAAAAGCAAGAGTGGGCTTGGCCCTTTGTTCGAGCGGCAGAAGAAGGAAAAGAAAAAGGCGGTCAAGAAAACTTGGCCATAAAGATTTATCCTACCTATATAATATATTTATATCAACTAGAATGGTACTCGCGCGTTGCGACGACATCTTTTAAAAACGCAGTTAGATGATCTGTCGCCGGTTGAGTGAAGAGGCGGCCGTGTGGGTGAGTGTGTGATGGTGAGTTGTAGAGGATGTTTGTGTTTTTTTGTTGTGTGTGTGTGAGATAAGCTAGGTTAGGGGATAAGGGTATTTTGGGACATTTAATGGATTAATGAATAGTGATAGTTATTAGAGTAAGGGCATATTTGGTAATTCAAAGGCTGAAAAGCTTAAAGGGAAAAAAGTGTCATTTGCTTTATTAGGGAGAATAGATAACACAATTAAGGACGGTGGTGTTGTTCTTTTGGTGGTGGTGATTGGCCGAGAAAGATAAAGAGAAGAAAAAGTGCCAGCCGTCACTTTTTGGACCGGGAGCCGCTCGACATCAACAACAACATCATCTTCAATCTTAGTTATTAGTGTTTGAACTCATTTTACTTTTATTATTATTAGTAGGTTAAATTATTGCAAAACTTTACTGAATTTATTTATATTATAATTGTTATGCTTATTTTTTTGTCATGGATAGCTAAATAGTTTGCATCTAATGGATAATGTGATCAAACCATGAAATTATTATATCTAATTGTTGAACCATTTTGCATGTTTAATCGTCGATCCATAGTTGATGGAGTTGAACTATATTAGTTGACTTTCATATAAATAGGTCGGTAATTTGTTTGACATTTCTACGTTCGTAGTTGTCTACATATCAAGTAAAGAAAGTAAGCATATACATCTGATCCAATAGTTAGTTCAGAAGGTAGTTTGAAACTAACTGGAGGATAAAATGGAATGTTGCTAGGCTTGTTTGTTACTGGTTCTGAACGGAGATGTTCAGAAGCAGGTTCAGGTGACTGATCAGTTTCAGCAATAGGATCAGAATCACCAAAACTTATTGGACTTTCTGAGGGTGGTACATGAATGGT
>CM067173.1:91433908-91517726 GCA_034093135.1 Erigeron breviscapus | reverse complement strand
AAGTAGATGGGAGCCTCAATGCCAAGTATTAGAAATGATGGTACTCTTTGAGCTTCTCGGTATCGATTAAGATCTTGATATATTTTAGTGCCCGGAATGTTTCCTAAGACGCTAGTATTTGGTCGTGTCACATGTAACAAAATCTTGAAGATGGAAACTCCCACCTATGATAATAAACCATATAAAACATGAACAAAAAACAAATATTAAATTGTTTCTATGAAAACATAAATATATAAGTGGTAAAGGTGGCAAAATAGACTGGCAGGTCAAGTTGGGTAATGGGTCAAGACGGGTTAAACCAAAATGGGTTTTTTTAGGTGCGGGTTGGGTTGATCCACATCACTTGATTATCAATTTCTTGAGATTTTGTTTTTATAAGAAAATATTTAGTTGAATTCAGTTACAAAATCTGTATTGTTGCAATATTAATCTGAATTGTTTAGATATCCTAGTGTTATACTTTGAGCAAGTTTTGACCAATTTGTTTAGCTAAACTTTTTAACGTTACCCATTTTACCAGCAAGAAACAAAATATAACCCAAATTGACCACTTCATTAGTAAATCACAACCCCTGGTCAAATACTATCAAACTAATTGTTTTCTTGAAGACAGATGGTAAATTACTGCGATTGTAAGGCCAACGGGGACTGAGACGAATAAAACCCCAAAGAAGGATGACAAGCAGACTAGGAAATCAAGTTTGTCAACTTTCCAAAGGTGAAATGCACTTTGATAATCAATTAGCCCAATCACAGCAGTGACGATGATTGCAGCCAGTATTAGATCTGGGGTATATTTAAAGAGAGGCATCAAGAACAAAAGTGTCACAAGCACTGTTAATGCCATTATGATATTCGACATTGCTGTTTGTCCTCCTGCATTCTCATTCACAGCTGAACGCGAAAATGACCCTGCCAAAGCCAAAAATAAACGATTTTTATGTTTTAAATTTCAGATGTGATGAAAAGGGCAAACGGGTCAAATTAGATTGGGATGTTCCAAAGCACTCTTTGTTACCCATTTTAGTTTCTTGATTTTTTGTTCTTTATAATGGCGCTTCGCCTGTCCAAATAAGCGAGGCAATTCTTTTTCGCCCATTACTTTTAAGCTACTTTTGTTTTACCCGTTATAGATAAATAATAACCCGAATCAACTTTATAAACAATCTTTGGGTTAAATGATTAGCTCGCCTCTAATATTACCTGATTCTGTATGATTTGTCTCACTAGCCCATATTTCCTTTCCTTAATAAGTGAGACCATAATTGCATTCTATTTATTTGATTCACAGTTCATAAAGATGGTCCATGAATTAACAGTGTTAACCTACCTGTTGTGACATAACAAGAGGAACAAGAACCAGCCATGTTCATAACCCCGATCGCTATCATTTCTTTATTTCCATCGACTTGGTAATTCTTCAAAGCTGCAAATGTTCTTCCAACAGCGATCCCTTCCTACAAATCGACATGAACATGATATATCCATCACTGATGCATTTTTCACTGATGGACCCAAAGCCGAAAATACATGAAAACTTGAAGTGGGACTACAGATTCCATCTTCCCATGTATAACCGGTCTTCCCAAAAAAACTTATACATTGTTCTAGATTTGGACATTCCCAAAACTAAGACGGTTGAAAAAGAATTTTTTAAAACTGATTAGTAAAACGGTTTATCTAAGAAGTTAAAATGAATCTAAATAAAAACAAGTCACTATTCTACAAGATCAAAACATTTGGGTCAGACCCTCCAACACTATTTGTTTTTAGTTTAAATTATCGGTCCCTACTGCTTCTGAGTTTACACATTGGTTCTCTCTTAAAAAATATGAAAGTAAAGTTGAATCATTTTTTATATATGGGTTGTAGATGTCCATTTCACGAAAAACCTACGGTGAGGGATAATAGTCCAGTAACAGCACCGGTTTTGACAGCAATTGCAAGAAACTCGCCATGGAAGTAAAGTATCTTTGATGACGGCGGATTCAGACCCTTGTGTAGATGACCAATCTGCAAAAAAGAAAGTTATTTACTGCATTACGTTAAAATGTAAACTGCAGGTACTAGATTAGTATGTATTAGAGAAGTTCTTCTTACAGTTGCAATGTCAGGAAGCTTTGATTTGAAAAGGGCCACCATAAAGGTTGACAGAATAACTGATGCTAATGGAGCTGCTGCTGATACCCAAAAGAGTTTCGGTTTTCTCAGGCCCTGCGTTAATTTAAGTTCATTAATTTGTGATTATAAACTTAAAAGGATAACATTTAAAGGGACCTTTTAATCGAATGAAGTATAGAATAGTGGGGAAGGATCAGAGAAAAGCCTTGTAGAGAAATTGGCATGTAGGTAGAAGGTGCTCACACGTGTTTGATGCACCATTTTTACAACTTGATGGACCAAAAAAAATGGGACATCAGTTTGGAACAAGACTAGTATGCCAATAACAATAATGAATTGTAATAGCTGGACAGTTTTGGTATCTATAAGATTTATCTACAAGTTTTGCCTCACTAGGATTGTGGGTTACCAAACTTAGTTCGTATCACGAGATGTCAGTTTTCACGTGAAAGAAATGCATATCTGTGATGAAAATAATCATTTTATCGAGTTGGGTTATACTTACTATTTGCCTTGTCGTAAGCAAAATGGCCAAAAAGCTAAAACCCATCACAATAGTATGCCAAGACCACTGCATACACAACACATCAGAAAAATCAACCTTTAAGACTATTTTGGTTAGTATTTCAAAGTTCAGATATTATTTACGCAATTACACAGACACTACACACACAACAATGTAAAAAAGACCGTCTGCTTCAGTAAACTGACGAGGAGATTTGAATTTCCAAAATTTTGGCTTTTTAAATCCTTAAGATAAACATGATTATAAGAAGCTGGCATTATAACTAATGTATCGGTTGATCTCTTAGTTACCTCATCTCTTTGCTCAAAAACAGACGATAAAACAGGCATTATTTGCATTTTGCTAGTAAAATCTACGATACCAAGTAGCCCTTTTAGCTGCTGCAATGAGACAATCATAGCTGCCCCAGCCATGAAACCAACTAGTGTCGCCTTTGATAAGAAATCAATCACAAAACCCAGCCTGTAAACCACCATGTTGATCAGTCATTTTTGAAAATGCACATCAAAATATCCTTTTACTACTATAAATCTTTTCTAAAAAGTCAATATAAATGGTACCTAAGTAATCCTAGTGAAGCTTGAAAGAGGCCAGCAAAGAAAGTAGCAGTGAAGGCCAAGTTAAGATATAGACTCGGATGTAATGAGTACGAAACAGCATCATTTAGCATTGTTCCCATCACCAACGAGGCAATGGAAACCGGCCCGACAGCTAGATGTTTGGAGCTTCCCAGTACAGCATATATCAATGGTGGCACAAAGCTTGAATCTGATTAATATTCTCATATTTAAGCATGTCAATAATAGTGATTTAAAAAGGTTTTCTAATAGGCACAAAATAACATACCAAGTTTTCAAAAACATTTAGTCAAAACTGTTGACCCATGTGCTGACTAGTTGACTCATATATCATACACGATATTTTTGTACTTTATACTATTGTATTCTCTGCAGTTTACTACTTGTAAAGCTGAACATATTGTGTATGGCTAATTTTTGTTAACTATATTATAGATATTGAATGATTATCTTGATTTTGTATAAACGGGTAAACGGGTGAGGTTTATATAGGAAAGGCTAGTTTTTATACCCGGGAATCCCATGGGTGTTTCCAAACCTTTTCGTAGCCACCCAAAGATTGTATCTAGCGTGATTCGAATTTGAGACCTCTTGTAAAAAGCTCTGGATGCTATCCACTAGACTAACTTGCAGATGGTTTATTTTTGTATATATACGTTTATATGAACATAAAGGTTTATCCATGAACATCATAGATTAGTGAGACAAAAGTGTTGATTTTAGGTGATCAAAATACAAAATTATTATCATAATAGCCTTTAAGTGCGATATGAAGGCCTGGGTTAAGCAAATATCTTTCTTAAACAATAAAAATTTTAAAAAACATTTATGTAGTATATCTAAGAAAATAGATATTGATAACAATTAGACCTAACTATTTAAAAATAAAGAGACTTACAGAGACCAATTACAGGAGGCAAATTTGCAAGCTTAGCATAACTTATCCCCTGAAAATAAAATTTAAGTTTTAAATCAAATTTCTATATAACTCATTTAATGTGTCTTTACGATATGAAATAAAATGATTCTAATAAAATGTAGTATGTGAAAATGCATATGTAACTATCAATCTGAAAAATACTTGAGGGATGGCAAGGCTGGCAATAGTAAGACCAGCAACAACATCAGACCGAAAGAGAGCAAAATTATAACTAGGTGCCCACTCAAAAACCGGGAACACGAAGTGAAGAGCTAACAAGATTTTATTAACACGAGTTTGGTTTTTGAACTTGTGGAGTGGATCATCCGGGAAAAAGATTTCCAAGAGTTTGTGGCCGAGTTTTTGAAAAGTAGTCATTCGTGGTGGAAGACACACGTCGTGTAACTCCATCGGAGTTGATGTTTCCGGTGGAACTGATATGGAAATAGTTGTAGGTTCAGCTTGGCCCGAACCAGAATCATTGCCCACTCTATTTGGATTCAAACCCATATTTGATGGCGGGAGTAAGGATAGTTGGTTGGTTGTGACTGCTAATGAGAATGGCACTTTTTTTGAAAAGAAATGAGAATGGCACTTGAGTTTATATAGGTGTGCATTAAGGGTATAAATGGAATGTTATTTGGATACTTAGGGACAACATAGGGATCGAAGGTAAGTTTTTTTTTCTTTTTTTTTTGATTCTCTCACATTTTCCTTTTATTTGATAACTAATTTGTTCATTCATAACATATCAAATCATGTCATCATAAATTATTTTATAAAAAATAATTATCTTACTAAACACAAATTGACCTACATTACTTCTCTAAGTAATACTAGGAAAAAGAGTTCGTAAATAACTATAAAGATCCTCCAGTTAAAACAGACGGAGTACTATTTTTTTAAAAATTATCATTTGAATAACTTCAGTAATATGAAATTCCGTTTTATCATATATTTATATTTTCAAAAATGTTAAATGAGTATTGCATGTTTGTCTATTGTTATGAAATTTGATTGCCTTGTTGCACATCTAATTATTTGGGCTTTATATTTGTCCACAAAGACTTCTCAATTGAAAAAATAATAATAATTTGCTTTGTACAATAAGTTTCCTAAAAAGGAATTATCTTATTTTGCCCTTTTTGTCTAGATTAGATACCCAACAAATAGTTAGAAGCTAAAACTTTGATCGTAAAGAGAATTATGTTATCTTGCCCTTCTTGTCTAGAGTAGATACCCAAAAACAATTATTACTTAAAAATTAAAATATTGATCTAACCTTTCTTATTTGACTTTTGTTATTGGGAAAAAGCAAAATCAATAGACCAAGAATCATAATAAATATTGATCTAACCTTTGTGGGGACGGGGAAAAAGCAAAATTATCAAAACAAGAATCTTGCAAAAAAATTCTAAATGTATAAAAATGAGCATGGTACCCGCGCAATGCGGCGGCGGTAGCGGGGATGACGGTCTAGTGGTGTCGGTGACGGTATTATTGGTGGTGGTGACGGTGTCAAGTAGTGTAGGTTGATGTAAAGGTGATAGTGTAATATTTTAAAAGATAAGGGCTTAAAGTGTTAATTATTAAAATAAGGGTTTAGAGTGTAAACTAATTCATTAAGGGCAAATTTGGTAATTTATAAAAACCTTTCCCATAGTGTGTTTATTAAGGGCAGTTTGGTAATTTCGCATGTAACTTTCTTGTAACACTTTCCATTATTGGGGGGTGGATAATTTTTAATAAGGAGTATAGATAAGTAGTTTGCGTTATACACTAAAACACTACTTTTTCTTAGTCAATTGGTAATAAACTAGACAAATACCCGCGCAATGCGGCGGTGTAGGTGGTGTCGTGTAACACTCGTGACTTTTGACCATTTGACCCCTTGCGCAAATCGACTAACAATATTAGTTAATAATAAAATTTGAGGGTTTTGGTGACTTAATAACGTACATTATGATAAACGAAGTGGATTGATCGGTTTATTTGGCTTGACAATGATTTAATTAACTAGGTGTTGTGGAGCGGGTCAACCCGATCCAACCCAAACCCATGACCCATGAAATTGACCCAACCCTATCCACTCCACCTCCCATCTCTTCCTCACTCACTCACTCACACACTCTTATCTCTTTCTCTCTCAAAAACCTCAAGAACTCACACACACACTCATCTCTCTCTCTCTCTAAGAATTCTTACATCTAATTCATCCTTCAAGCAAGATTTATGTTAAAATAAATATCTTCATCATTTTCTTGGCATCATATTAAAGATTTGACCTTCAAAGTGCAAGGAATCTCTAGCTATAACTCCATTTTTGGGTTTGAGCATTAGTGGTGATTTTTGGTAAGTTAAATTCCTTCCAAATCAATTATTTCATGTATGTAAACTTGTTTTTAGTCAAACTTAAGTATTCTTGGGTTAAAAATCGGGTCAAAAGCAAAGATGGATCGATTAGGGTTTGTATTAGGGTTGTTGGGTCAAAACCGAATTTCAACAAGATTTTGATGTTTTGGGTTGTTAAATTGAAGTGGGTTATAGTTATTTATGTTTAACAAAGCTTGAAAATGGGTCTTGGTTCACTACCGATCGGATTACAAGTCAAAAAGTAGGTTTGTAAGCTTTTTGGGTCGTTTTTGCCTTGCCTTGCTGCTGCTGTCTGTTCAGTACACCATCACCGTCCCACACGCCCAGGACCACCGTCCCAGACAGTGGTCTGGTTTGTTGAGTTTCAGCGTGCGAGTTGGTAACCCACCGTAAGACAGAACCATCCACCGTCTGGCCACCGTTTTCTACCGTAAATCACTTCTAAGCCACCGTCCAAGACGATGGCAGGGACCGTCACAGACGGCGGTGTGTGTGACCAGCTTTTTTCCACTTTTCCTTGGATCGAGCTCAGCTTTCCATTGGGTCCTTTCTCGACTCCTAGAACCTCGTACATGTGTGGTAATCGTTGTTTGAAGTTGAGGGTCATCTAAAACTCTAAAATGGGGCACGAACTTAAACTATATAAATGTATATGAACAAGATGAATACATGAGACGACTCCGGGACAACTCTAACTCGTTCCAAACAATGCTTGAACACCCTAAAGCCGCGTAAAGGCCTCGGGAAGTAGGTATAAGTCACGTGTCACTTATGAAACCCTAACGGGGATTAAGTTGTTGCATATTAATGTGTATATTATATATATTTATAGGTTTTGGACACGTGGAGCCTATTGAACGCTTATAATCTCATCTTACCTCAAAATTTAGCTTTTATTGCCGACCAAGGTGAGTTCCGTAGCTCCCTACTCGATTGAAATTCGGGCTGGAAAGTGCACACATATGTGTTTGATTGTTTGTTTGACTTATTGATGGTCTGATATGTTATTTGATTTACTATGCGTTCGTTTATGATCATATATTGTGTGATTGGATGTTTGATTTGAGTTGTGGTTTTGATTGGTGGATAGTTTGATTGATTGTTTGATGGTTTACGCACACGATGGTGATATTGTAATTTATTTAGGATAGTCGTACATACATGGAAGTCGGTTATGCCTTCAAAGTGTTTTAGATGTGGTGGGAAGGCTGCGGGTGACCCTATATATAAGCATCTAGGACTCGTTGAAAGTAGAATCCTCCTAAGTGTATGTACGTATAGTTTTGATTGGTTTGGTGGTTGATGATTGATGGAATTATGATTGAGGTAAACACGCATATGTGATGATATGGATATTGGTGAGATGGATATGTACATCCAAGTGTATAGATGTATACACTTGTGTTGAACTGATGAGAAGTACATGACTCCGGGTATATAGACATATATACACCGATGATTTTGAGATGCCACATTGTTCATTGTGATGACATGTGAGTATCGTTGCATTGTTGACTTGATGGTCACACTTATGATATGCATTATGACATTGATATGCATACGACACATATATTGATAATGACATCTCCTGTGCATACTCATTACACGCATATGATTGCACTCTTGATATTCACATGCATTTAGCCTATTTCTTAACATTGACACGCGTTTGGTACACTCTTGATATCACTTGTACATATTCATTATATGTTTTCTAACTATCTGATATAGTTACTTGTATGATTATTGGTGTGTGATGAGGTTTTGCCATGAGCAAACCTATATTACGTGTCTTGGTTGTGTAAGGGCTACATGTAAGTTATTACTTGCCTTTATCTTGTTCATATTGTGATTATTTGGCGATGGTTCCTTGTGATCCATTACTACGAACTCACCAACCTAGTGTTGACTTTGTTTAGTGCACTTTTCAGGTATTCGTGTGAAATTGGAGACTTGATGACTACTTGTTGCTTCTGCCAGGGGACTGGGACTCTCATGGATCCGTGATCCGTTTGTCCATTTAGGGTTTATGCTCAGAATCTTACGAACTTAGTTGTATTTGGCTTGTCTTGAATCTCTTTTGTTGACTTCTTGTTTGCTTTGCATCTCGTACCTTTAATTGTCGTTTGGGTTCATTGGATCCTTTATTTTCATGTAGTTTATGTTCTACGATAATTCCACTGGGTGCTATATAATTTCAGTGACATTCCGGGCCTAGCTCGGGGTGTTACAGAATGGTGGCCCATGCAGGTCGTAGAGAATTAGGCGGCTTGACCTAGACTACGGCTTAAGTTAAAACCCTTTATATAGCATGCATGGTTAGGAATTTTGTTTGCAACGTGAATTACGTGAAACCCTGAAAGTGTACATTGTGAGTTCGTAGACAAGACCAACTATGTGATGACTTGAATGCAATTGGACAACGTGTTGTTTTGAGATGAATACAATATGGTTAACCTATACATTGATGTTGACTTGATTGTTGATTGTTGATGAGATGAATTGGATTGTTGTTGAGTTTGATGATAGTTTGATGATTTGAAGTTATGTATTGTTGATTGTTGATTGTTGATTGTTGATTGTTGATTGTTGATTGTTGATTGTTGATTGTTGATTGTTGATTGTTGATTGTTGATTGTTGATTGTTGATTGTTGATTGTTGATTGTTGATTGTTGATTGTTGATTGTTGATTGTTGATTGTTGATTGTTGATTGTTGATTGTTGATTGTTGATTGTTGATTGTTGATTGTTGATTGTTGATTGTTGATTGTTGATTGTTGATTGTTGATTGTTGATTGTTGATTGTTGATTGTTGATTGTTGATTGTTGATTGTTGATTGTTGATTGTTGATTGTTGATTGTTGATTGTTGATTGTTGATTGTTGATTGTTGATTGTTGATTGTTGATTGTTGATTGTTGATTGTTGATTGTTGATTGTTGATTGTTGATTGTTGATTGTTGATTGTTGATTGTTGATTGTTGATTGTTGATTGTTGATTGTTGATTGTTGATTGTTGATTGTTGATTGTTGATTGTTGATTGTTGATTGTTGATTGTTGATTGTTGATTGTTGATTGTTGATTGTTGATTGTTGATTGTTGATTGTTGATTGTTGATTGTTGATTGTTGATTGTTGATTGTTGATTGTTGATTGTTGATTGTTGATTGTTGATTGTTGATTGTTGATTGTTGATTGTTGATTGTTGATTGTTGATTGTTGATTGTTGATTGTTGATTGTTGATTGTTGATTGTTGATTGTTGATTGTTGATTGTTGATTGTTGATTGTTGATTGTTGATTGTTGATTGTTGATTGTTGATTGTTGATTGTTGATTGTTGATTGTTGATTGTTGATTGTTGATTGTTGATTGTTGATTGTTGATTGTTGATTGTTGATTGTTGATTGTTGATTGTTGATTGTTGATTGTTGATTGTTGATTGTTGATTGTTGATTGTTGATTGTTGATTGTTGATTGTTGACGTGTTGTCTTGAGATGAATACAATATGGTTAACCTATACATTGATGTTGATTTGATTGTTGATTGTTGATGAGATGAATTGGATTGTTGTTGAGTTTGATGATTTAGGGCAAAATGAAGTTATGGCATTAACATGGTATAATATTGTGGCAACCCTAAAAGAGCCTGATCAACTATTTTATGGTCACCCGGTATTATAACAAGTTAATGACATCACGGATTGCACATGTTTGGCTTAGAGTATAATAAGGAACCGATATGCTTAATGGGAGTTGATTGGGTGGAGGGTTAGCCGCTGGTACACCCTGTATACATACCCGGTCAATAACTAGAGGGCATATCGGATTCGGATTATACTTTAAACCGCTTGTTTAGTTGCCTGTTTGCGTGATGTGTTGAACATGAGCATTGGTTATGATAATGGACAATTAGTATGAATTTAGCACGAGAAAATGATAGACAATTGTTGTAAACTTGGCATGATGGCATGATAGATAACAATCCCCTTTGAACATTAGTACCCTTGCCTTAGTTTAAAAGATATGGATTATGTATATTATGTCGACATGAGAGCATTAACTACTTGTGTGACTAACATGTGAGCATTTTGAGGCTAACTTTCGGGTCAACGTGTTGCTTGCTTTATAGAAAATGGTGGGACCAAGAAGAAGTATGACTAACCAAAGCGATGAGCCGGATTGGGCAACCGTGATCGCCCAAGCGGTAGCAAATGCCATACCTACTATTGTAGCCCAAGTCACGTCAAGCCTTCAAGGAAACAACGAAGCACGTGAAGCTAGAGTAAATATGGGTGATGATAGTGTGTTATGCGAGTCGTCAACCAAGAGAAAGAATGTTGGGGAGTCTAGTGGGACAAAGAAAGTCGGAAGGTTTGACAACAATCATACTAGCAAGGGGGAAGTGTTTGCGGCTGAAAGTCCCAAGTTTGCAACGATTATGTAATTAAACAACTATTGTAAATTACACTAAGAAAGCAAGATAAGAAAGTAAACACGTTTAATCATAAGTAGTATTAATTAAACGGTGAATACATGTTTGGTTTATAACAGAAGAAAGAAAGAAATATTGTTAAGTTTTTTCACACACGAAAACTTAACAATTATACAATTCTACAATGAGAGAAAAACACACTAAGTGACTATTGTAGAATGAACCAACAACTTTGCGGCTAGGTCAAGTGATGCTTTATATAGGGGAGAAAAGGCATCACATGACAACCCAATAGATGTTGACACATGAAGGTTGTCAACTATCTATTGGTGTGTAAGACTGGTCTTCAGACATCTCTGTTTGCCATCTTGTTTCTTTTCCCCAAAACGGCATGAAAGAGAAACACCTTAGTACCATTTTGGTACAAGGTCACATGTCTTCATCTTGATCTATCAACACGTGTCCTTGGGGACCAGCCTTCTTATCTTCATTTTCCCGCCCATATTTGACTTACAAGACATGGCGGTGAGTCATTGAACTTATCCTTTAACTCGAAGATAATAATGATCGCTGAAGGCTCGCTGATGAAACTTCTCGCTGAGGCTGTCAGCGACTACTTGACTCAGCAAGTAATCTTCAGCGAATCCATGACTCAACAATCTCTCCCTATTCGCTGAGGAGACTTAGCTGAGTATAAGTTACTTCTTAGAAGTACAATAGATAGAAATGAAGGAATGCTGATCTTATTTATTTGACAAACAACTTTACAATAAAAACAACATTACAAAGATTGCAAGTCTCCTTAATCCCATTGCGACTCTTGCTTGGCCTCGATGAAAGCTCTGTCTTGTTGTCTTTCAGGCTTCAGCAGCTCTTGATCAATTAGCTTTATAAATTCGGATTGTTGGACGACTGAGTACAATACTTTCTTATTTTCAAAAGAAAAGTAGAGGGGGCAATTCCAATTTCATTGGTCCTGAAGAAGAGTTCATGACCATGGACATTGCAAAAGCAGAAACCTCCCAGCTTGTCATCATAAGCTCCATCCATAAAGAGGGTCCTAGAAGGCATTCTTAGATTCAGCAGAGGCTCCTCATCTATATCAGTCTTTGGAACAGCTCTGAGAATGAAGGGACGCTGAGATATCTCTTGACCAGAAGTTGTTCTCTTCACACCACTTCTCCACACCAAGAACAAATGGACGCTGAGAATCCACAGAAGCTGTTCTCTTCACACCACTTCTTGGTTGCTGAGGAGGAGGAGGAGGATATGGATGTCTTGCAGCGCTGAGCAGAGAGTCTTTGACTTTGTATTTTTGTTCCATTTTTCGAATAAGCTTTATCTGCTCACCTGCCATCTTGATCAGCGGTTCATAACTTACAGCTGTCTTATCCTTGATCAGCTTGTAAATCTCGATCCATTCAGTTGGCCCAAGTGTATCCTTAGTAACATTTTTCAGCGTATACAACTTGGGCACTCCTTTTCTTTGTATGGAAAGATTCATCCCTTGTTGGGTTAGTGAGACCCTGACTGACGTGATCTCTTCTTTCCTTTGCCTTACCTCTCTTGATTTGAGGTAGGTCGCCTGTCCTTCTTCAAACGTTTTTGTTCTTTTGGCAAAGAATTTTTCTTCATTCTTTTTCAAGACTGCCAATCCACCAGATAGCTGAGCCAACCTCTTTGTCTCATCATCAGCATCTTTACGTTCATCACCAACAACTTGCTCACTTATAAACTTCTGAGACAACTCCTCTTCTTTATTCTTACTTAACCGTTCATGTTGACGAACAACTTCCTCAGGAGACAGTTCAGCAGTAGAAGTTGTGGATTTGGGAAAGGCTCCAGCCATTAACTTTTCTTGATGTTCCCTTGCTGAAATGGGAACCTTTGGTGGCTTGCTTTGAGTAACCACAGCTGCTTTACCCTTATCAGCATATCTCTTTTCAAGGGCAGCGTGGAACTCAGCAGTAGGCTTGAAGATAGAAACATTTATTGGTTTTGCTGGCACATTCTCAGCAACAACCTTCTCAGCTTGCTCCCCCTGAATACTTGCTGCCGGTTTAACAACCTTCTCAGCAATTGTTGTTTGCTCCCCCTCAACGTTTATTGCCGGTTCATCAACCATCTCAGCATTACCAATGTTTTCAGTGAGGGGAGCTTGGGGAAGATTAGATGCTGGATCCTTCTCAATATTTTTCTCCCCCTTGGAAGTAGCTGAAGGACTAGCTACTTCCACTTTATCTTTCGTGAGGAGGCCCAACATTTCAACCATCATACCCTTCAGATTTTCAACCTCTTTTTCAAGCTTCTTGGTACGATTGACAGATTCGTCAAGTAGCTTTTTGTCAACAGCTACTTGGAAAGGAGTTTGAGAGAAGAGTTTATTTTTGAGAGAATGGATTTCTTGAGTGATGGAAGTGCGAAAGTTATCTTGTTGAGCGGAGAAGGATGAGACAGTGTTTTGTAGTTGATGGAGGTGGGCGGTGAAAAGAATGTTGGATTGAGAGAGTTGCTGAAGAGATGATAAGAGACCAGGCTGTTCGGTGACCTTCGCTGAATGGACTTCAGCTTTCAATTTGTCCAGCGAGGCGGAGATGGCGGAGTTAGAGGTGCTGACCCTCTTCATGCTTTCATTCAGCAAGGATTGATTTCGTCTGAACAGCTGCTCATTGGACTTGGTGTGGGTGACTTGATTCTTGGTGATCCCAGACACCATACCTTGAAGAGTGGTCAGCTTATCTTTCACAACATCATTTCCAGCTATCAACTTTAGAAAGTTTTCATGAGCCTCAATATGAACCTGAGCTACTTGGTCTACCAGCCAAGCATACAAGTATCCATGTCTATTCCCTTGACTTTGGCAGATTTGCACCCTTCTCAACAATTCTTGTAGCTGACGAGTTTCAACATAATCCAGACCAGGTATATTGACATCAGTAAAAGCAGTGGTGAGTTCTTCATCAGCAGAAGGGACCTTGAGATTCTTTAGAGAGACAGGATACTTGGAGCAAGGAACCCTGAAAAAATTTGGGTGGTGCAATGGTGGCACTTCCATGATTATTTCATCATCAACTTCTTCTACCTCAACATAAACAGCTGGCCTTATTCTTTGAAGGTGACATAATTCCACCCTTCGCTGAAGCTCAACATCATTCACTTCAGGCACATAGTCTTCATAAAAACCAACTTGTTCAAAGGCAGCTGTGGGCCTTGGAGAGTAACATGGCGGAGGAGGCATATCAGCCAACGACTCTAGGATATCCTCAAATTCAGTAGGAGGAGAGGAGATTAACAAATATCCCAAGTCTTCTGCCAAGAAGCCACTAACATTGGCCTCTTCTTCACTTTCTTCTGCGGCAGCGAGTGTGATTTCAGCATCATCATCTTGGATGTCAAACTTCTTCATCTTTCACTTTCTTCTGCGGCAGCGAGTGTGATTTCAGCATCATCATCTTGGATGTCAAACTCACTGCCCAGGTCTTCATCAATTTCCATGTCACTTGATAATATATTTGTCTCAGTCCCTGCACAGACAGTTTCCAAGACAATGGAAGGAGGAGGGGTAAGGGAACCTTGTGCCATAACCAGTTGATTTGAGAAGCAGATTTTGAGAAGAAGCAGGTCTCGCTGTCAGTTTTGACAGGAGTGAAATCTACCAAGTAGATATCCCTTTTTCTTGGAGCGACCAAGACCACTTCTTTATTGACATTGATCATTGTGCCTTGATGCTTATCAAGGATAACCTTGTAGTCTGCATCACACAATTGACTGATGCTGATCAGATTGTGTTTCAATCCATTCACATAAGCAACCTTAGTGAATTTGATCAGCCCATGGGAGAGAGATCCATATCCTTCAGTTTGGCCAGTAGAATTGTCACCAAACACAACTGTGGGACCATCGGTCTCCACGAAGTTATCCAGCAGGTCCTTGGATCCAGTCATGTGTTTTGAACAGCCACTGTCCAAATACCACACTTCTTTTCCTAGCGAGGCCTGCAAGATAACATAAGAAGGATTTAGGAAGAATCATGAGCATCCTCGCTGATAGTATCGTCAGCAGAGGATGTGAGAGGAAGATGAGCAAAGTCACCATCATTTAAAACGAGAGGAAGAGGGGCTCTAGGATCAGCATTTGGATCAACTGGGAAATCAACTAGCTGATGAGCAAGAAGCATATCATGAGTAATCCCTCGTGTGAAGAATTGATCTTCAGAGGTAAAAGTGACAGAGCTTCCAGTGTTTAGAACAACCATGTTAGTGACTTGGCTGTTTTCTCCATATTCAGCCAGTATACTATCACTACCATTGGTAATGATTTCATGAGACTGGGAAAGGAGATTCGCTGAGCGGCAATGTATTCAGCAATGTTGTCATCAGTGAGAACAACATCTTCACCCAAGCTGATATCAGATTCAGCTGGGGGAGATCGCTCAGCGATTTCAGAGGAGGGATGAGCGGCGGAAGCTGAGGGAAGATTTGGCTGAATGACTACTTCAGGAGGATTCCTGGAGTCTTTGTCATTGTAGTCAGCAGCGATGTGTCCTCTTTCGCCACATAAATAGCATTTTCTTCCAGCCTTCTGATTTTGAATCAGAAATTCCTTGAGTTGTGAGGATAAGTCGTTGACACGCTTATTCAACTCACAAATCTCATGATTGGAGGAAGAAGTTGATGCTACTGAAGGGGCCTTTTTCTTCCTGAACTGAACAGGAAGAGTTTTGGGAACAGGGCCAAGAATGGACTTGCCCTTAGATTGAGCATTTGAAGAAGAAGGGGCATGGTTATTCAGAACAACTCGCTGACCTCCTTGCTGAGGAGGTCTGATTTGTTGAATAGGCCTGGGTTGCTGAGAGGTATGACGACTTAGAGCAATTTGTTGACCTCCTGGCTGAGGAGGTCTAACCTGCTGAACAGGTTTTGTTTGTTGAGGGACAAAAGTTCCCTTTGGGACATAGACAGAATTAGGTTGCTGATAACGAGCATCAGCAAACTTAGCTCGTCTATTCATTAAGTGCTCATGCATAACAGCCTTTCTGCCAGCAGGAGAAGTATTAGAAGAAGATGAGAGCTGAGACGCAGGGCGTTCAGCGACTGCTGAGGGAATGGAATTCTCAGCGGGTTGACTAACAGGCACAGCTCGCTGAGGGGTGCTGTAGTCATATGGGACAATGACCTTGCTCCTTCTAAAGGGTTCAACAATGAACCCACCATTGGGCTTAACAGTGAAAACCTTAGAAGCAAGAGGCTTGAAACCATCACTTGAAATATTCCCTTCAAATGTTTGGGAAGAGGAATATTGAACACGACCCTCATTTGGCATCATGTCAATAATGGGATGGTTTGGAAAGACAGTCTTAGCAAAGCTAGTTTATGCTTGTGACGAGGAAGTGGAAGTGCTGGGTGAGGGAGACTCATCATTCAGTTCAGAATGATAGTCATTCATGCCTTTAACAAAGTAGTTTTTAAGCAATTTCTCACGAGAAGTAAGAGCACTGGAAGGAATCCTCTCTTCAGCAGCAGGTCTCTCGCTGAACATATTGGTGATGACAGCAGCCGTCTCATAATCACCACCGATTATCGCTTTCATTTGAGCAGGAACCTGCAAGCTGAAGATTTGGTCGTGAAGCCTAGAGGCTTTAGACCAGGAGGTGACTATCTTTTCAAGGTCAGTGACCTGATTTTTCAGCTTCTCATTTGAGATTTGAAGAGTTTGGTTGAGAAGCTTTTGGGATTCAAGCTCAACATGGACATTTCTCAAATCCTTGAGCTTGTCAGTCTTATCACTTAGCTCAGCACTTACTGAGTTAAGTTTAGACTGAAGATCAGCACGAATAGATTCGACGTACTGAATATCACAAGTAAGAGATTCAAGAATTTTAGGTTTATCCTCTTCAGAGGCAGAGGAAAAAGTGCATACCTTCTTGATTGTGACATTGACCCACTGACTGAAGCACACTTGATCTTTTGTCAGCGCCTGGTCATCAGCGAGTGCCATAAAGCAGATGGCATCAACAAAGTCCTCGCTGTCAGAAACGTCGGAATCAGCCCAGTCATGTTCTTCAGCAACAAGACCTTTGGCGGGAGTTTTGGCTTCTTCAACATCAACCATTTTGGCACGAAGCTCATAATACTTCTTTTTGTATTCATCAGCAGGCTTGACTGAAAAGGGCCTCGCTGATGATGAAGAGGGCTTCGCTGTCTGCAAAGAAGGAATAGAAACTTTGCATTCCTTTTGGTAATGGCCCTTACGACCACACCTCCAACATTCTTCTTGAGACTTGTCTACCACTGGTTTTTGGAAACGAGTCGACCTACGACCATTCCAATTTTTAGAATATCGTTTACCAGCGAGAAGAGCAAAGTTCATGAAGTCCGAGAACATCTCTTGTCTCTCCTTGAAATCGAGGTCATTGACAAGATCTTGGACGTTAGAGGGGGTAGAATTGCTGATGTCCATGTCAAGATGGACAGGACTAACTTCAGCAGAGACCAGGGCAAGAGGGTCATGAACATTAGAGACACTAGATAAAGAAGAGGAAGAAGTTGAAGCATATAAACCAGCATGCCTCTTAGACTCAGCCTCAGCTCTCAAAGTTTGAGCGAGGGCTCTCTCTTCAAATTGAAGAGTGCCATAGAGTGACTCTAAGTCATGCTCCTTCAGTTGCTTAGTTGTTCTAAGAATTTGCCTTAAGCCTTGCCATTTGATGGGCAAGACGTCAATGAACTTGTAGCATATTTCAAGCGTATTATGCTCTATGCCCATATTTGTCATATCATTCAAAAGGCACTTAAAGCGATTATACGTGCCATCCAGACTCTCATTAGGGAGAGAGAAGAATCCTTCATAGGCACGTTTCAGATCTATTTTCTTGGTAGCAAGAACATCTGTCGTACCATCGAATCTGGTACACAGATTATCCCACACCAATTTAGAAGAAGAAAGTTTGATGACAGATTTCATTATATCATCAGGAAGGGTAGTAATAATGAGATTTCTCAACCGAGCATCCAGATTGACAAGCCTAAGCTCGTCATCTGTCCATTGTACTTCTGGTTTTATGAGCTCAGTGACAACTTCAGGAGCATCAGCAGTGGCTCCTGGTGTCCTGGTAACCAGAACCGGTACATATGGCCCTCTAGTTAGAATGGTCATAAGATAGGGTTCAACTCCTACGATGTGTAGGAGCATTCTCTCCTTCCAAGATCCGAAATCATGTGAATCGAATCTGGGTGGGATGGAGACATACCCAAAATCTCTGGTATTAACCAGAGAAGGAACAGAAGACATAATAGTAAGAAAAGAAAAGTAGACAGAGGTTTAAGGAAAGGTTTTTAGATGCAGAAAATTAAGTACAGAAAGAAAGAAAGATAATCTTGCAAACTTTTACTCAGATCAGATTCGGTGTGTCGAACCACCGCTCTGATACCAACTGAAAGTCTCAAGTTTGCAACGATTATGTAATTAAACAACTAATGCAAATTACACTAAGAAAGCAAGATAAGAAAGTAAACACGTTTAATCATAAGTAGTATTAATTAAACGGTGAATACATGGTTGGTTTACAACGGAAGAAAGAAAGAAATATTGTTAAGTTTTTGCACACACGAAAACTTAACAATTATACAATTCTACAATGAGAGAAAAACACACTAAGTGACTATTGTAGAATGAACCAACAACTTTGCGGCTAGGTCAAGTGATGCTTTATATAGGGGAGAAGGCATCACATGACAACCCAATAGATGTTGACACATGAAGGTTGTCAACTATCTATTGGTGTGTAAGACTGGTCTTCAGACATCTCTGTTTGCCATCTTGTTTCTTTCCCAAAACGGCATGAAAGAGAAACACCTTAGTACCATTTTGGTACAAGGTCACATGTCTTCATCTTGATCTATCAACATGTGTCCTTGGGGACCAGCCTTCTTATCTTCATTTTCCCGCCCATATTTGACTTACAAGACAGGGCGGTGAGTCATTGAACTTATCCTTTAACTCGAAGATAGTAATGATCGCTGAAGGCTCGCTGATGAAACTTCTCGCTGAGGCTGTCAGCGACTACTTGACTCAGCAAGTAATCTTCAGCGAATCCATGACTCAACAGCGGCATTTGGGCCGACAAGGAAAGAGTATTTAGGTTCTTTACCTAAGTGCGGGAGGTGCCCTCGACATCATGCTCCTACCACTTCTTGTGAGGCATGTTACCATTGTAACAAGTTCGGGCATGTGGTCAAGGATTGTAGAGAACCAAGAGTGGCTCCCTTGAATGTGGTTCCTCTTCAAACCGTCCATCCCCAAGCTAATCACCCACGGAGCCAACGGGGTAATTGTTTTGTGTGTGGTAGTCCCGACCACTATAGAAATGCTTGTCCTAGATGGGTTGAACCACAAGCTCAAGTGGCGGCTTCTCATAATCAACTTCAAGTTGTCGTTTCTACCCAAAACGGTAGCTATCAAAGCCGTCAAGTGCCACCTCGAGGACGAGCCTTGGTGGGAAATGCTAATGAAGCCCGCGACGATCCAGAAGCAGTGACAGGTACATTCCTTCCTCCCGACCATTATGACGCGATGTTAGTTGATTTAGGACCGATATTAGCCTTACTCCTTTTACTTGACTTCTTTGATTGACAATTATCCGTATGCCTAGATCTGAAACTCGATCTTTAAATGAATTGTGATGTGCTAGATGGGTCTAGTTGGATTGCTTGGTAATGATAGTTTGACTTTAAACGATATCAAACTCTTTATTGGCCCTATGCTCCCTTGAAATTTGGAAACCTTGTTAATTATTGCAAGCATGGATTGGATAACGGTGATTAATGCGATTAGTGATTGTGGCAAAGAGTTGTTTAAAAATGTTTTTGTTTATCGATAAGATTCTTAGGGCCCAAGACGAGATATCCGATTCCACTAACTCTAAGTCCTTAGTGCTACCGTCTCAGAGGTAGAATTAAAGACCTTTACTATTAATTGCGATTTTCCCGATATCTTTCCGGGTAACTTACGGGGATTACTCCCATCTCGACAACTCGACTTTCGTATTTCTTGATTCCCCTAACGCCGCACCCGTAACTGGAGCTCCTTATAGGCTTGTCATAACCGAAAAGCAAGAATTGGAAACATGACACAAATTGCTCTCAGAAGAAGGGTTTATTCGTTCTAACTAACTGATGTGGAAAGCTCCTATCTTATGGTGAAAAAGAGAGATGGATCGTCTAGAGTGTGTATTGACTACCTGGAGTTGAATGAGCTTACGGTAAAGAACCGGTTTCCACTCCCCTGAATAGATGACTTGTTTGCTCAATTCCAGGGTGCCAAGTATTTCTCCAAAATAAATAAATAAATAAATAAATTTCCTCAATCAAGTTATCATCAACTCCGAGTACATAAGGATGACTTTCCCAAAACGGCGTTCCGTACAAGGTATGGACACTTTGAATCCACCGTTACGCCTTTCAGGTTGACTAATGCACCGTCGGTGTTCATGGATTTGATGAACCGGGTGTGTCGACCATACTTGGACAAGTTGTCCTTGATTTAATGATGACAACCTTGTTCGCTCGAAAATGAAGGGAGAACATATTAAGCACGTGCGCAAAGTGCTCGAAATAGTTAGGAAGGAAAAAGTTGTATGCAAAATTCTCCAATTACAAAACTGTGGTTGAAAAAAGTCCACCTTCTTGGACACGTGGTGAACAAGGATGATATTCATGTGGGTCCTGGCAAGATAAATATGGTCACGGATTGGAGATGACCCGATACGCCACCTAAGATACGTCAAATTCTTGGATTGACGGGTTGTTATAAAAGATTAATTGAAAATTCCTCTAGAGATGCACAACCGTTTACTCCCTTGACTCAAAAGGAGAGAAGAATCGAATGGGGCAAAATATCTTTAACCGAAACGAGTTGAACATAAGACTAAGGCGGTGATTCGGACTCATTAGTAACTATGATTGTGAAATCCGTCATCACCTGGGCAAAACCAAGGGTTGTGACCGATGAGCAGGAGCGAGCAAGAGTAGTGAGCCTCGTGGTAGGACAAGACATTGTAATGGGACCAATGGTAACTCAAATGCAAGCTACATCACAGGAGAACTTGAGTAGTGAAGAATTGAATGACGTGGGGCAATAAATTGACCGTAAAGATGAGAATTGATCATATTTAGTTGAGAGGCTCTAGGTTCCCATTTCGAGACAATCTAAGAACATCCCTTTGTGGATGAAGGCCACAAGTGAGCTTATTCGGCCCATCTCGGGTCGGATAAGGCGTATTTCAATTTAAAGATTTTACCAGTAGTCGGGCATGAAGCATGATTTGGCTAAATGTGTGAGCGAGTGCCTCACTTGACTACAAGTTAAGGCCGATCATGAGGTGCCACCCGGATTGAAGGTGCAATAGGTGGAGCGAGAATGGAAATGGGAATGAAGCGCAATGAACTTCAACACGAAGTTACCGAAGACAAGAAAAGATTGTGATATGAATCGAGCGATTGTGGGTCAGATGAAGAAGTTGGCTCATCTCTTGGCCATCCATCAAAACCGAGTAGTTTGATACCATAGCCCGTTTATACTTTAAAGAGGTGGTGCCTAAGCATGGAGTTCCTGTATCTATCATCTCCGATAGAGATATCCGGGATAACTCAAAATTTTAAAGAGCCTTTCAACATGCATGGGTGCTCGACTCGATATAAGTACAATACTTCATCCTCAAACGGATGGACAAGGTGAAAGCATGCTACAAACACTAGAAAACATGTTGAGAATGTGTACTAATGACTTCCGTAATAGTTGGGAAGGTCACTTACCATTGATTTAACTCTCGTACAATAATAGTCATCATGCGAGTATTAAAGTAACACCCGTTAGGGCACCTTATGATAGAAAGCGTTGTTCTCCCCTAGCTTGGGTCGGAGGTAGTAAATTAAAACGACAAAGGATTTCAGCTAACCCACGAATGATGATAGAGGTACGCCAAGGCGAAGTGTAGACCATTGAAGTTTCCTAAAACTCTTACCATATTTCATAATTACAAATTGCGTGAGTGTTTGGCGGGTCCCACCCTCCACGTGCCAATGAACATGATCCAACTAGACAAAAACTCAATCTTGCGAAGAACCGGTAGAATATTAGGTATTGGAGGTCAAGAAGCTGAAGAGCAAATGCTATACGAATTTTAAGGATTAGATGATATACTAGACGCGAAAAAAATGAGTTCAATTGGGAGCGAGATGACCATGTGAGACCTGGGTACCGCACTTGCTTAGTAACTAGGGTTTGGTCGAATTTCGGGACGAAATTCTTCTAACGGGGGAATGATGTAACACTCGTGACTTTTGACCATTTGACCCCTTGCGCAAATCGACTAACAATATTAGTTAATAATAAAATTTGAGGGTTTTGGTGACTTAATAACGTACATTATGATAAACGAAGTGGATTGATCGGTTTATTTGGCTTGACAATGATTTAATTAACTAGGTGTTGTGGAGCGGGTCAACCCTTGGATCCAACCCAAACCCATGACCCATGAAATTGACCCAACCCTATCCAATCCACCTCCCATCTCTTCCACTCACTCACTCACACACTCTTATCTCTTTCTCTCTCAAAAACCTCAAGAACTCACACACACACACACACACTCATCTCTCTCTCTCTAAGAATTCTTACATCTAATTCATCCTTCAAGCAAGATTTATGTTAAAATAAATATCTTCATCATTTTCTTGGCATCATATTAAAGATTTGACCTTCAAAGTGCAAGGAATCTCTAACTATAACTCCATTTTTGGGTTTGAGCATTAGTGGTGATTTTTGGTAAGTTAAATTCCTTCCAAATCAATTATTTCATGTATGTAAACTTGTTTTTAGTCAAACTTAAGTATTCTTGGGTTAAAAATCGGGTCAAAAGCAAAGATGGATCGATTAGGGTTTGTATTAGGGTTGTTGGGTCAAAACCGAATTTCAACGAGATTTTGATGTTTTGGGTTGTTAAATTGAAGTGGGTTATAGTTATTTAAGTTTAATTATGTTTAACAAAGCTTGAAAATGGGTCTTGGTTCACTACCGATCGGATTACAAGTCAAAAAGTAGGTTTGTAAGCTTTTTGCGTCGTTTTTGCCTTGCCTTGCTGCTGCTGTCTGTTCAGTACACCATCACCGTCCCACACGCCCAGGACCACCGTCCCAGACGGTGGTCTGGTTTGTTGAGTTTCAGCGTGCGAGTTGGTAACCCACCGTAAGACAGAACCATCCACCGTCTGGCCACCGTTTTCTACCGTAAACCACTTATAAACCACCGTCCAAGACAGTGGCAGGGACCGTCCCAGACGGTGGTGTGTGTAACCAGCTTTTTTTCACTTTTCCTTGGACCGAGCTCAGCTTTCCATTGGGTCCTTTCTCGACTCCTAGAACCTCGTACATGTGTGGTAATCGTTGTTTGAAGTTGAGGGTCATCTAAAACTCTAAAATGGGGCACGAACTTAAACTATATAAATGTATATGAACAAGATGAATACATGAGACGACTCTGGGACAACTCTAACTCGTTCCAAACAATGCTTGAACACCCTAAAGCCGCGTAAAGGCCTCGGGAAGTAGGTATAAGTCACGTGTCACTTATGAAACCCTAACGGGGATTAAGTTGTTGCATATTAATGTGTATATTATATATATTTATAGGTTTTGGACACGTGGAGCCTATTGAACGCTTATAATCTCATCTTACCTCAAAATTTAGCTTTTATTGCCGACCAAGGTGAGTTCCGTAGCTCCCTACTCGGTTAAGATTCAGGCTGGAAAGTGCACACTGATGTGACCAATTTATATAGATCGCCCACATCATTATTGGCCTTGTTCGTATGTGTTTTGAGTCAATTTTGTATGCATTTGGCGCGTTTATGGTGTTTGTTAGTGCTTTCAGGTTCTTAGCAGGTTGCGTGTCCATTTGGTGCATTTTCTGACGATTTTAGGCCAAGATGTTGATCTGAGTGCTCGAGAGCGGTTAATGAAGAAGAACCAAGAATTCCAGCAAGTTTGAGTTGCGCCGCAGTGGGAAGAGTGTTGCCCCACTACGCCGCAGTTAAGGGTGCCAGAAGACATGATTTTCAGGGAGTTATCATTGCGCCGCAGTGGGAAGTGCACAGGCCCACTGCGCCGCAGTCAAGGTCGAGAGAAAAAGACAAGAATTTCAGAGAATTATCACTGCGCCGCAGTGGGAACATTCACACCCCACTGCGCCGCAGTCAACAACGAATAAACAATTTCCAGGGACTTCTCACTGCGCCGTAGTGGGAAGTGCACAAGGCCACTGCGCCGCAGTGAGTGCACGGGAGAATCAGGGTTGCAGCCTTTTGCTGCAGATTTTGGGAGAGATATATAAAGAAAAATATACCCTATTTCCCATTTTATCAAGCTTTCTTTCTAGGAGCTGTTCTAGGCGAATTCCTCGAAGGATCATCTCAGATTTCATCAATTGATTCATTGAAGATTCAAGAACACCCATCTAGATCGTATCTACTTTTCCGTCTTTGCAATTTCTATTCAAACAACTTGATACAATATGTTCTATTTTTATTTCGTTTGTTATTTTCAATTTAGCATGAGTGGATAGATTTATAATCATCCACTTTGATGAAACTTGATGAATGATATGATTGCAATATTTTAATTCAAGAGTTGATTCAATTATCGTTGTGTCGTGATCTTTATCAATTAATTCCTTGTGATTTATCCTTTTGATGTTGATGATTTATGTGTTCATCGTTAGTGGTACTAGGTGAATATGTTTATCGTTTCAATTCGATTGTCTATGGTCGTTTGTCACCGGTTCATGGTATGACGGTGAATGTCAAAACTATAATAGGAGTTAATTGGTAAACGTGTTTAGAAACGGTTGGTGGTACCACGTTTTCATTCACATAGGCATAATTGGTAATTGGATAATCAAGCAAACTAATTGTTGGGGAGATTTTCTAGGCATTGGTGGTACCGGCTTGGGTAATTTAACTAGCAACTTAGGTGTTTGGGTTATTTTGTGAGCGGTTGGTGGTACCACGCGAGCATTTTATCCTTTCACGATTATCTTGTCAACTCTAAATAATTTGAACTTTATCGTGTGCAATCATAACTGAAGTCAAGTGGATTCGAAGTGGATGATCTTTATTCATATTGTTTGAACTTTCTTTACTTTTCAATTGTCTTGTTATTTCAATTTCTTTAATTTAATATTGTCAAAGTGAGGTAGCAATTCGGCTACGGTTCCATCCTTTTCCCCAAATCACTTTAGCAAACAATTATTTCAAACCAATCCCCGTGAACGAATTCGGACTTACCTTTTAGCTATACTATATACGAACGGGTCCACTGCCCGCGAGTGTGTAGTAGTCAGTTTTAGGGTAATTCTTGTTTATAAATTTTAAACTCGATTTCACACTTCAAGTTTTTGGCGCCGCTGCCGGGGATTGTGTGCCGATTTAGTTGTTAATTTAGTGGTTTGATCCTTTCTCACGCGTGAGGAAGTTACTTGTTTATTAGTTTAGTTTTCTTTTCTTATCACAGGTGCATTTGACGTGTTTGTGTTAGTTGTGTGTTTGAAGGTATTGTTTTAGTTGATGAACTTGCGTTCTTCGGGTCTCCCATTGAATAGTCTTTTGTCTACTCCGAGAAGACCAAGAGGGCGTAGGTTTAACTTCACTGAACCCACAACACCTATACCGACACCATTTTCACCTATAGCTAAACCCACTCCTGATTCGGACGAGGAAGGGTTCTTTTTAGACGAGTTTTTCAATTTAGAAGTTAATCAAGAGGAAATGGGTGACGAACAACCAAGGGGTCCAAATGACACTCGCTATGGCGAGAGGGTTCAAACTATCCCAACTGGCCGTGGTTCTGCCATTAGACCTCCGGCTATTGATCACACTTTCGCTTTGAAAGGAAACCATCTTAAGAGCATAGAAGAGCACCAATTTGATGGAAAAAGAAAATGGGATCCTTACCAACACTTGGATAGGTTTGAAAAGTTGGCTCGGCTTTATCAATACGGTCAAAATCAAATGAATGCCGTGAAACTTGAGACATTTCCCATGTCAATCACCGGAGAAGCCCTTGATTGGTTCAATGATCTTCCGGAAAATTCAATCACTACTTGGAACCAACTTAAGGAAGCTTTCATTGGTGAGTTTTATTCACTAAGAACTCAAAGAAGGTTGGAAAATATGATTAGATCTTTTGAACAAGATGATGGGGAAGATGCTGTTGATGCTTGGGTTCGTTTCAAGGAAATGTTGAGAAATTGTCCAGGTCACGATTTGACTAGGGAAAAATATGTGGAGCTTTTCTTTGATGGGTTAGATAAGAAGTCCAAACGCGAATTGGGATATGCTTTCGGGGGTAGTTTCAATAACATTACACCCAATGAAGGTTATCAAATCTTGGAAGATATGGCAAAGGATAGCTCAACTTTGGATGATGAAAGGTTCTTGAAGAATAAAAGAAAGATGAAGAGAGGTACTAACCAAGGGAGAGTTGCTAAGGTTGAAGCTAGCAATGACCCAGGGGTTATTGGAGAAATTAGGGCGCTATCTGAGCACATGGAAAAGGGGTTTGCTACTCAAGAGAATAGGTTTGGAGCAATTGAGAGGGATGTTAAGGTAGTCGCTGATGGGTGTGATCATTGTGGTGATATGCACTATTCTGATGAGTGTCCAAATCGGGCACCCGAAGATGTGAACTATGTTCAGAATCAACCCCAAGGGAATTTCTACCGCAACACCGGTTTCCAGAACCGACCTTCAGGTAATACTTCTTATAACTCTTCTTTTCAGACTAATAATTCTTGTTTTTCAGGTAACAGGTGGCAAAGAGATAATTATCAGAATCAGCCACAACAGCAGACTCAGCAAGGACAAGGATCAGGTTTTTCTTCTTCTAATGCCGATCCTAATGCCGAGTTGAGGGAGATGATGAAGCAGTTGTCTAGTAACCAAGTTGAAACAAATACTAGCATTCAAATGATCAGGGAAGACACTAAGACTTTGAGTGAGAGGTTGGATCAGTTAAGTGGGAAGGTGGAGATCAACATGAAAAACCAGGGAGTTAATTTCAAGGATCTCGAAAGTAGGATGGCAGCTCTTGCTAGGCCCACGGGGACTCTTCCTAGCAACACGCAGCAGAATCCTAGGCCTCAGTTTAGCCAGGGACAGAAATACACTCCACCTCCAGTCCGTAATGAGCAAGCCAAAGCCATCACCACTCGTACTGGTAGGTCTTATGACTCACCTCCTATGCCTCATGTTGCTGTTTCAGATGTGCAGGATAAAGGGAGTGATGATGAGGTTGATGAAGAGATTGAAATGGAGGAAGAGTCGACCGTGAAGACTCCGGCCACTCCACCAAAACCGGCTGTGTTCCAGAGGTTAAACCATACAAGCCAAAGATACCATTTCCACAGAGGTTCAGGAAAGCAAAGCTAAAGGAGCAATATAACAAGTTTGTGGAAATGATTACAAATGTTCATATTAATGTGCCTTTAGTTGATCTTATTCAGGGGATGCCCCATTATGCCAAGTTCATTAAGGAGCTTGTGACAGACAAAGGGAAGATGGAAGAGGCAAAGGCTACTTTTCTCAATGCCGAGTGTTCTGCTATCTTGCAGAACTGCATTCCACCAAAACTTGAAGACCCAGGGAGTTTTCTTATCACTTGCTCTATTAGAACCATTATTTGTAAGGCCTTAGCTGATTTAGGAGCTAGCATTAATTTGATGCCTTACTCAGTTTATGCTAAGTTGTCCTTGGGAATCCTTCGCCCTACTCGCATGAGTATAAGACTAGCTTACCATTCATTTCAGTATCCCATTGGGATTGCTGAGAATATTAGAGTCAAAGTGGGCCATATTGTTTTTCTTGTTGACTTCGTTATCCTCGAGATGGAGGAAGATACGCAAGTCCCTCTTATTCTTGGATGCCCATTCCTTAATACTGCGGATGCTATCATCCGTGTAAAGGATAAGGAGATTTCCTTAGGCGTAGGAACTGATAGGATTGTGTTTAATGCTGAAAAATCTATTAAGCATTCATATTCTAATGATGAGACTTGTTTCAGGATTGATGTCATTGATGATGCATTGGATCGAGAATTTCAGGACTTCATGGAGACAGATATTGGATAGGAGGAGATCGCTAATTTAGGATCGGGAGAAATTTCTGATGAAGCTTTGTTTGCAGAGGTCATGGCACTGAGTTTGGATGAATCACCTCCCAAGGATGAGACTTTTGAGGAGGTAGTTGCTGACGGGAGTTCAAGGGTACCTAACTCTGTTGATGTACCACATACTGACTTGGAGCTTAAGCCGCTTCCAGACCATCTAGAGTATGCATATCTGTCAGGTGAGTCTTCTCTTCCAGTGGTTATCTCGTCCTCACTCTCGAGTGATGAGAAAGACCGTCTCATGTCTGTTCTTAAAGCTCACAAGCGGGCTTTTGCTTGGAAGACCACAGATATTCCAGGTATTAGTCCTAATTTTTGCCAGCATAAGATTGATTTTCTTGATGATGTTAAGCCCGTTGTCCAGAGACAAAGGCGGCTAAATCCTAATATGAAGAAGGTTGTTAAGAAATAACTGATTAAGCTTCTTGATGCAAGAATCATTTTTCCTATTGCTGATAGTCCTTGGGTTAGTCCTGTTCATTGTGTGCCCAAAAAGGGGGGCATGACAGTTATTGAGAATGATAATAAGGAGCTTTTGGCCACTAGGACTATTACGGGTTGGCGGGTTTGTATAGATTACCGTAAGCTTAATGATGTCACCCGTAAGGATCATTTTCCCCTTCCTTTCATTGATCAAATGTTGGAACGTCTTGTAGGTAATGAATATTTTTGTTTCTTAGATGGGTTTTTCGGGTACTTTCAAATACCCATTGATCCAAAGGATCAAGAGAAAACCACTTTTACTTGTCCATTTGGCACTTTTGCTTATCGGCGTATTCCGTTTGGTTTGTGTAATGCCCCTGGCACCTTTCAAAGGTGCATGATTGCTATTTTCCAGGACATGCTTGAAACTTCCATGGAAGTTTTCATGGATGATTTTTCTGTTTTTGGGGATTCTTTTCATTCTTGCTTGAGTAATTTGGATAGGATGTTGGAACGGTGTGAGAGGGCACACCTTGTTTTGAATTGGGAAAAGTGCCATTTTATGGTGACTGAGGGTACACCTTGTTTTGAATTGGGAAAAGTGCCATTTTATGGTGACTGAGGGTATTGTGTTAGGTCATAAAGTGTCCAAGGCCGGGATTGAGGTTGATCGGGCTAAGATAGATGTTATTACCAAATTACCCCCGCCTTCCAATGTGAAAGGGGTAAGAAATTTTCTTGGACATGCAGGTTTTTATCGTCGATTTATTAAGGATTTCTCAAAGATTACTCGTCCTATGACCCACTTGTTGGAGAAGGACGTTCCTTTTGTTTTGATGATGCTTGTTTGAATGCTTTTCAGGTATTGAAGGAGAAGTTGACTGATTCTCCTATCATGGTAGCTCCAGATTGGGAATTGCCTTTCGAGTTCATGTGTGATGCCAGTGATTATGATGTGGGAACCGTGCTAGGGCAAATGGTTGAGAAATATTTCAAGCCCATTTACTTTGCTAGTAAAACTTTGAACCCCGCCCAGCAAAATTACACCACCACAGAAAAGGAGTTGCTTGCAGTGGTCTTCGCATTTGATAAGTTTAGATCATATCTTGTTTTGAGTAAGACCATAGTTTTCACTGACCATTCAGCCCTTAAGTACCTGTTCTCGAAACAGGATGCTAAACCCAGGCTTATCCGTTGGATTCTTTTGTTGCAAGGATTTGACATAGAGATAAAGGATAAGAAAGGGGCTGAAAATTTGGCTGCCGACCATTTGAGTCGTTTGGAAGATCCTCACCGGGAGGAACTTCGTGATGGGGAGATCAATGATCACTTCCCCGATGAGTTTTTAATGTTTATCTCTAACTCTGATGAAGCTCCTTGGTTTGCAGATATAGCTAATTATTTGGTTGCAGGTGAGATACCTAATGATTTCACGTACCAGCAGAAGAAGAAGCTCATATCGGATGTTAAGTATTATTTTTGGGACCATCCGTACTTGTTTTGTGTTTGTGCAGATGGAATGGTTAGGAGATGTGTTGCTGGGGCTGAGACTAGAGAGATTTTGGATGCATGTCACTACGGGCCAACTGGGGGTCATTATGGACCTTCAGTGACGGGTAAGAAAGTTTTTGATGCAGGTTTCTATTGGCCGACAATTTTCAAGGAGACTTGTGACATTTGTCAGCGACAGGGGAACATCACTAAACGGGATGAGATGCCTCAACAGAGCATTCAGGTATGTGAAGTTTTTGATATCTGGGGTTTAGACTTTATGGGACCATTCCCACCGTCTAATAAGTTTCAGTACATTTTTGTCGCCGTTGACTACGTGTCTAAATGGGCCGAAGCCAAGGCTTTGCCCACGAATGACGCGCGTGTAGTCATTGATTTCTTGAAATAGTTGTTCTGCCGTTTTGGTTGTCCTAGAGCTTTGATTAGTGACCGTGGAACCCATTTTGCTAACCATCAGTTAGCCAAAGTGATGAAGAGGTATGGTGTTGTCCATTATTTTTCTACCTCATATCATCCACAGACCAGTGGTCAAGTGGAAAACACAAATAGGGCCTTGAAGAGGATTTTGGAGAAAACTGTTGGAGATAACCCCAAGGTTTGGTCAAAGAAGTTAGATGACGCCTTGTGGGCGTTTAGGACGGCTTATAAGACGCCGATTGGCACCACGCCATATCGGTTGCTCTATGGCAAAACTTGCCATCTTCCTATTGAGATAGAGCATAAAGCGTATTGGGCTTTAAGGAATTTGAATTTGGATTTGATGGAAGCGCGTGAACTTAGAATGTTGCAACTACATGAGCTTGATGAGCTTAGGTTAGGTGCTTATGAGAATTCGAGGCTTTATAAGGAGAGGACCAAGATTTGGCATGATAAGAGGATCCATAGGAAGGAGTTTAAGGTTGGGGCTAAAGTGTTGTTGTTTTTGTCCAAATTTAAGATTAAGCAACCCAAACTCACTTCTAGATGGATTGGACCGTTTGAGATTAAGCATGTGTACCCGTCGGGTTATGTTGAGTTGTTTAAGCGAAATGGTGAAGGATCGTTCATTGTCAATGGTCATCGACTTAAGTTATATGTGGAAGAAGAGCAGGTTGAGGGGATATGTGATGAAATCCCCGTGTTTGAATTTGATGCTTGAAGGTTGGTCGAGTCAAGCTAAAGACTCGTTAATAACTTAAGCGCTTCTCGGGAGGCAACCCGTGTTCATTTTATCGCATTTTACTTTTCTTTGAATTTGTTAGATTTAATCTTGTTTTATTAGTAAGTGCAGGTATGTTCTCGATTTGATGCGGTTTCCGGTTATGTGCAATTTGAGTTTTGACATAATGATTCGAAGAGAAATTTTCCAGCAGTTCCCCACTGCGCCGCAGTGGGGGTGAGATGGCTTGGTTGCGCCGCATCAGAAAACCACTGCCCAATTGTGAAATAATCCCCACTGCGCCGCAGTGGGAGTGCAGTTTTTCCACTGCGCCGCAGTGGGCTGCCAGGTAAGTCATCTCCTGGCCGATGTAAATATAGTTTAGTTTTTTTTATTTTATTTTACTTTTCACTTTCACCTTATCTTTCTTTTCTCCCCCAAAAAACCAAAATACCCACTCTTTCTTCCATCAAGATCCTCCATTTTCTTCCATCTTTAATCAATCTTCCAGATTTTCATCTTCATAACCTTGCATAATGGGAAGAAGTGTAAGTTTTTCTCTTTAGCTTCTTTGTATTTTCCTTTTATTTTGAAGTTTTTAATTTCTAGGGTTATGCTAGCTTAATGTTCGAATTAATTTAGGGGTTTTGATGTTTGTGGGCAATAGAAGCCATTTGGGTGATAAATCTTGCATCTTGTTCATCCATTTTTGATTTGGATTTTGAAAATTAGGGTTTTGAAAAATTGGGGATTTGCTTTGAACAAGTGTGGGGGATGTATATGTCGATTTATGTGGAGATTATTGTTTGATTATTCCCTGAATGTGCTTGTTTGAGTACCTTTTTTGTGCTATATATGATGAACCCTAGGATTGGTTGCCCAGGTTTTTCGCCTCACTGCGCCGCAGTGAGGGGGTTCAGTGCCTCACTGCGCCGCAGTGAGGATCTTCTGCCCGTTTTGTCCTTTTGCCCCACTGCGCCGCAGTGGGGGCCCTTCCCTGCCAAGATTTTTGTTTGTTTAATATGCCTCCCACCTTTGCATTCTTAATATTTACAATTGGACGTTTTCATGTTTGTGAATGCAGGGAGCTGAAGATAAGGCTGCGGGAAAATGCAAAATGGTTGAGGGGCAATCCAGTGAGGCGGTTGATGTCCCGACTAAGACTTCAAAGAGACAAATGGAGGTGCCGCTCACATTTATTGAAGAACTGAACGAGCGACATGCTTGGCTATCATTTGAGGGAATTAGGCAGCCTCAGAAGAACATCTATAAGAACAAGTTGTATAAGCTTTCTAAGCATGTGGTCCTTCCCGCAAGACATTTAACTCAATTTCAAGCTCAGGTATTTGGAGTTCAGGAGGATATTCGACGGTGGTTTTCTATGAGTATGAGAGTTGGAGGTGCATCAAGAGGGCATGACGTGAGTTGTGATATTTGGCGGCGGGTATTCGCTAACCGTGAAGCCGTCTACCGTGAGTTATGCTTAGAGTTCAATTCAACCTTGAAACTGAAGAAGGAATTGGGAAAAGTCAAAGACATTTTTGAAGAGAGGATAGTCTCGTTTTACTGTGGGGGAGTGCAGAGGAGGTTGTCAATTGCTGAATTTGGTTACTACTGTGGGATGTATACGAGGGAGGAGTTGCAGAGTGCTGAGTTTAGGGATATTTTGAAGAAGGGGTATAGAACATAGGCCGATTTGGGTGATGGAGAGTCTATCGTGCAATATTACACCAGGATCACGGGGGGGAGACATGGACATACACAAGTGGTGTGTCAAAGATTAAGAATGTACGTTTGAGGTTGCTCCACCGGATGATTGTGACTTTCTTGGTACAGAGGTCTACTCATTGGGAGAAGGCGTACAAGAATGATCTTTGGTTACTTAAGTTATTTTCTGAGGGTGCTCCATCCAGGTTTGCTTTGCCTCCTCTTGTGCTTCTAGACCGTATGTGTAATCATACCGATTCGACTCTGGTTTTGGGACACTTTATCACGGTGATCTATAAGAGGATGGGAGTTTTTGCTTCTGATGATTGCCAGACCTATCTCTCATTGCCAGTACATCAGGAGGATTTTACGTATCAGGAGCTTTGGAGGGCAAAGATTTTGAAGAAAAAGAATGACAATGAGCAGGAGCGGTTGTTAGATGATGAGGGTGAGGTTGAAGGACCACCTCCTGTACAGGAGGAGGATGAGGAGGCTGATGTTGAGATGGCTGATGCTCCACGGGAGCCACCGAGGAGGACTGGACGTAACATTCCCATCCCTCCTTCGTTTGATCTTACACTCTTGGGGAACACTATTCAGAACATCTATGAGTCTCAGCAGAACAGTCAGCGAGAGTTTGATGCGTACCAGAGGAGGGTGGACCAGGATTTCACCTGGATTAGATCACAGCAGGCCCACACTAACTATAGCCTTGATTATTATCAGCCTATGTGGGATGTTCAGTATCATGGCCGGGAGTTTGTTCGACCTGACCCGATTCCTCCATTCTCTCCACCGCCTATTTATGTCCCTGATTATCGTCAGGGGGGTCAGACCTTTTTCTCTCAGACGACTGTTCTGGGGAACATGTCACCACGACCCCATGATTTAGGAGGTTCTCCTCGTGGTCCATTGCAGTTTGGGGTTTTTCAGGGTGGACATGTTGGCGGTGGTTCTTCATCTTTTGCAGGTTTGGATGCAGGTGCGTCAGGATTTGATGCTGATCAGTCAGGGGGAGGTGCTGGTGGTTCAGGTTCAGCTCAGGAGGAAGAGCAAGATTGGATGACAAGTATTTTTGGCAAACCTGGACTACCATATGGCTACCATGGACACCAGGAGTGACATGATAATGATTCCCATCCGGTACCGTGGGATGGAATCATATGATTATTGGTTATGTTGGTATTCTTATGACATTCCTTTATTTATCATTGTCTGGTATCCACCCTACGGGGTGATGAAACATTTGTAATCTCCTTTGTTTTCTTTTATTTTCTGCATGGTACTTTATTTTATTTGAACTATTTTGGATATTTTGGATGGTTGGTCTTTTGGAATGTTATTGAACAGGTTTGATCCGATTGATGGCAATACCTAGTGGAACCCAAGTGTGGGGGAGGACCCGTTGGATTTGTTTGATTGTGTGATCGTGTTAGTAGCTCACTATGATGTCATGTGCATATGCTGGCAGTAAGTTCAGCGCAATATTTTTTATTGGCATCTTTATTAACATTGTTTCACACACAGCTCTCGCACCTTCCGTTTTGGACTAAGTTTGTTTCTCCCGTCAACCAAATTGGACTTCCTTTTTAGGAAGAGCAATTTGTGGTGCGGGATCGACTTACTTGTTTGGAAACGGAATGTGTCCATGATCCGGTATGTGTTCTCATTCTTTATGTCTATTTTTCTTACCCCTATTTACCTTTGTTTTGACCGAATATTGGACATTGAGGGCATTGTCCATCTTAAGTGTGGGGGGTGGCAAATAGGTTTAAGTAACCGGATATATCTCTTTTGTTGTTTTGCCATTGAGATTTAGCCGTTCTTGTGGATGTGTCCCTCTCGTAGGCTTTTGGGTTTTATCCAGGAGTAAGGGTTCTATCTTGAACTCTGAACTATGATGTGCATATTTGAGAATGGTTGCTTTGATTTGGTAGGATGACGGAAGATGGTATGATTTGAAACTTGTGTTGAGCTTGTCCTTGTGGTAAATTGCTTTTGTCACTTAATTCATAATAACTTAATGAGCAATTTCACTACAAATTTTTTTTCCTTGGTACAAATTTAATCGGCGAAATGTGTTCTGAACGGTTATTGGGCTAATCCTTGTGGATTGATAACATTACTTGCATACTCAAAATTCCCAAACACCTAAAAGTTGTGAGTAAGGGTTCCATTTCGAACTCTGAACTAAGATGTGCGAATTTGAGGTTAATTTATTCCATTTCCGGGTTACTTTCTTTGATATGAGTGTGCCGGTGATGTGTTGAGCTAGAACTTGGCCTGGTGATCGTTACGAGACCGCAGTGAGATCACTTTTGTGATATAAGTACATTGGATGACGAATTGGCATATTAGGTTTGACCCATATTTTCTTTCTTTTCACCCTTTGCTTATGTATATATTCTTACCTTTTATATACATACTTTCATACATGTACATACAAGATTTTCCTTTCTTTGTAAACCTTTGTTGCACTCATCTTTAGTGCAAGATACACTTAGACACACTTTTTGAACTTAGCCTTTTCCTTTGTATAAATCCACTCAAATATGTAAACTTTACCTTGCCATACCGATAGTCTAATTTTGGGGGATCATTGATTGTCATTGGTTTGTTTGGACGGTTTGGGAGAGCTTCAATGGGTTATCGGTTGGAATATTCTTGGTCTATGGAAATACGTCGATTGGTCAAGTTATTGGGGAATGTCTTGGATTGTTCAAAGGAAGTATATTATTATAGACATTGTTCATCATTGTAAGAGGGTGCCTACTAGTAGAGTAAAAATGGTTCATGAATAAAGAAAAAAAAACAGAAAAATAAAAAAAAAAAAAAAAAAAAAAAAAAAAAAAAAAAAAAGAAAAAAAAAAGAAAAAAAAAAAAAAAAAAAAAAAAAAAAAAAAAAAAAAAAAAAAAAAAAAAAAAAAAAAAAAAAAAAAAGAAAAATATTATAAAAAAAAAAAAAAAAAAAAAAAAAAAAAAAAAAAAAAAAAAAAAAAAAAAAAAAAAAAAAAAAAAAAAAAAAAAAAAAAAAAAAAAAAAAAAAAAAAAAAAAAAAAAAAAAAAAAAAAAAAAAAAAAAAAAAAAAAAAAAAAAAAAAAAAAAAAAAAAAAGAAAAAAAAAAAAAAAAAAAAAAAAAAAAAAAAAAAAAAAAAAAAAAAAAAAAAAAAAAAAAAAAAAATCAAGCTTTCTTTCTAGGAGCTGTTCTAGGCGAATTCCTCGAAGGATCATCTCAGATTTCATCAATTGATTCATTGAAGATTCAAGAACACCCATCTAGATCGTATCTACTTTTCCGTCTTTGCAATTTCTATTCAAACAACATGGTACAATATGTTCTATTTCTATTTCGTTTGTTATTTTCAATTTAGCATGAGTGGCTAGATTTATAATCATTCACTTTGATGAAACTTGATGAATGATATGATTGCAATATTTTAATTCAAGAGTTGATTCAATTATCGTTGTGTCGTGATCTTTTTCAATTAATTCCTTGTGATTTATCCTTTTGATGTTGATGGTTTATGTGTTCATCGTTAGTGGTACTAGGTGAATATGTTTATCGTTTCAATTCGATTATCTATGGTCGTTTGTCACCGGTTCATGGTATGACGGTGAATGTCAAAACTATAATAGGAGTTAATTGGTAAACGTGTTTAGAAACGGTTTGTGGTACCACGTTTTCATTCACATAGGCATAATTGGTAATTGGATAATCAAGCAAACTAATTGTTGGGGAGATTTTCTAGGCATTGGTGGTACCGACTTGGGTAATTTAACTAGCAACTTAGGTGTTTGGGTTATTTGTGAGCGGTTGGTGGTACCACGCGAGCATTTTATCCTTTCACGATTATCTTGTCAACTCTAAATAATTTGAACTTTATAGTGTGCAATCATAACTGAAGTCAAGTGGATTCGAAGTGGATGATCTTTATTCATATTGTTTGAACTTTCTTTACTTTTCAATTGTCTTGTTATTTCAATTTCTTTAATTTAATATTGTCAAAGTGAGGTAGCAATTCGGCTACGGTTCCATCCTTTTCCCCAAATCACTTTAGCAAACAATTATTTCAAACCAATCCCCGTGAACGAATTCGGACTTACTTTTTAGCTATACTATATACGAACGGGTCCACTACCCGCGAGTGTGTAGTAGTCAGTTTTAGGATAATTCTTGTTTATAAATTTTAAACTCGATTTCACACTTCACACACATACATGTTTGATTGTTTGTTTGACTTATTGATGGTTTGATTTGTTATTTGATTTACTATGCGTTCGTTTATGATCATATATTGTGTGATTGGATGTTTGATTTGAGTTGTGGTTTTGATTGGTGGATAGTTTGATTGATTGTTTGATGGTTTACGCACACGATGGTGATATTGTAATTTATTTAGGATAGTCATACATACATGGAAGTCGGTTATGCCTTCAAAGGGTTTTAGATGTGGTGGGAAGGCTGCGGGTGACCCTATATATAAGCATCTAGGACTCGTTGAAAGTAGAATCCTCCTAAGTGTATGTACGTATAGTTTTGATTGGTTTGGTGGTTGATGATTGATGGAATTATGATTGAGGTAAACACGCATATGCGATGATATGGATATTGGTGAGATGGATATGTACATCCAAGTGTATAGATGTATACACTTGTGTTGAACTGATGAGAAGTACATGACTCCGGGTATATAGACATATATACACCGATGATTTTGAGATGCCACATTGTTCATTGTGATGACATGTGAGTATCGTTGCATTGTTGACTTGATGGTCACACTTATGATATGCATTATGACATTGATATGCATACGACACATATATTGATAATGACATCTCCTGTGCATACTCATTACACGCATATGATTGCACTCTTGATATTCGCATGCATTTAGCCTATTCCTTAACATTGACACGCGTTTGGTACACTCTTGTATTGATATCACTTGTACATATTCATTATATGTTTTCTAACTATCTGGTATAATTACTTGTATGATTATTGGTGTGTGATGAGGTTTTGCCATGAGCAAACCTATATTACGTGTCTTGGTTGTGTAAGGGCTACATGTAAGTTATTACTTGCCTTTATCTTGTTCATATTGTGATTATTTGGCGATGGTTCCCTGTGATCCATTACTACGAACTCACCAACCTAGTGTTGACTTTGTTTAGTGCACTTTTCAGGTATTCGTGTGAAATTGTAGACTTGATGACTACTTGTTGCTTCTGCTAGGGCTTGGACTGGGACTCTCATGGATCCATGATCCGTTTGTCCATTTAGGGTTTATGCTCAGAATCTTACGAACTTAGTTGTATTTGGCTTGTCTTGAATCTCTTTTGTTGACTTCTTGTTTGCTTTGCATCTCGTACCTTTAATTGTCGTTTGGTTCACTGGATCCTTTATTTTCATATAGTTTATGTTCTACGATAATTCCACTGGGTGCTATATAATTTCAGTGACATTCCGGGCCTAGCTCGGGGTGTTACACGTCGTGTCGGTGGTGGCGGTGGCGACTTGTAGTGAAAACGGGGGCGAGTAAGATAGATAATTGATGTAAAATAATTCATGTGATTTAAGGAGTTAATGAAGGTAATTTAGTAAATAAAAAAGGGAAAATTACGTTAATAGTCAAATTTAAAGGTCTATGTCTAAATATGGACACCTACTAAAAAAATATCATAATGGTCAAGATCTCCTTGCTACCTAACCATTTTAGTAAGGAATATCACTAACCAATTAAATTTTGTTGTGTATATACTAATCTTCTCCTTTTTCCTCAATAATATATGTTTTTTTTCTTGTACTCTCATTTTCTACAAAGTTTCTTTCTTTTTTGTATTCTTTTTGTTGAAAGAATTCAAAATTATCTTTTAGTATAGTCAATAGTTTAAACAACTTGGTCTATGTAGCAATAGCAAAATCATGAGTCCCAGTTCATTTTCGGGCCATCGAACCTAACAATAATCCTGAAAAAAACATTCACTCGAAAGCATAACTCACAAACACAAATATATCACAATCTCACAATTAAAATAACATAACCAACATGTTATTCATTAACCACAAACTTAGACCTTTTTTAAAAATGATTAGAATTAAAACTTTACACATAATCCATATAAAAATAAATTTTTAAATAAGAATAAAAATTAAGAATACTAATAAAAGAAAAAGATGGATGTTAAAAATTACCTTATGTTTAGTGATAATATGAAGTTTGGCAGTAGACATTCTATGTAAAATGACAATGTGATAATGGAAAGAAAAACCTTAAAAATGTGAATCATTATTATCTACTCTATACAAGTTATTCCCCAAAATATGAATTTTTTTTTCTTTACAAATTACAGTTAAAAATTTGATTTAAATTTAATTGTTACAAGTTAAACATTTTAGAAGGTAAAATGAGTAACTAGAAAAATGAGACAAGTTGTCAAAATTATGTAAACGAGATATGTCACCCGGGCGTTGCCCCGGGAGACATTACATTTGTTAACAGTTTAATAGAAAAAATATTTAAATCTATAAAAATAATTTGTGTTGAAAATAAAAAAATAAAAAGAATAAAAAGTTTACTATTCTTTCCATGTTTAAAGTGTAAAGTTTAAAATGTTGTGGTGAAAATACAAAAAAAAAAACAAAAAAGTATAAAAGTTTAGTATTAAAAGTGTAAGGGGTTAAAATATTATGGTCAAAGTAAAAAGAACAAAAAAGTTGTTATTCTTTGCACACGACAGTTAAAAAACGAACAATAAAATTCTTGTGTGAAATAAAAGTTTAGTGCTAAAACTATAAGAGGCTAAAGTGTTATGGTGAAAATAAAAGAAAATAAAAATGTATAAAAGTTTAGTGCTAAAAATGTGAAGAGTTAAAGTATTGTGGTGAAAATAAAAACAATAAAAAATTTTGAGTTAAAGTGAAAGTAGTTTGCATAAAAGTTTAGTGCTAAAACTGTAAGAAGCTAAAATGTTGTGGTGAAAATAGAATATTCAAAAGTATGAAAGTTTACTGCTAAAAGTGTAAAGGCTTAAAGTATTATGGTGAAAATAAAAGAATAAAAAGTTTACTAATTTTTACACGTTATCCCGTACCAAAGTGTAAAGAGTTAAGTATTGTGGTGAAAATAAAAAGAATAAAAAGTTTTGTATTAGGAGAAATAAGGGAATATGTCTAACAATAACCATATTAATACTGAGACGACGCTCTAAGAAAAATGACAAAATGTGTTACGAACATAATACAAACAATAATAGAAAAAATATGACATTGAAAGATTTTTAACACTATACGATGAAATCATGTGCTACAAATATATGTTGGACCGGGAGTTAAAAGACATAAAAATTTTAAAGGAAACATGTAGTAGTCTGGTTAAAACAAATGGTAATTAAAAAGAAATTAAGCTGATACATACTTGTAAAAATAAATATTAAAACATTTGTGTGAAAATTAAAAGGGTTCGTTGGATGTCGGCAGTTTAAAATGGAAACCTTACTGCAAAAATGTAAGAGATTGAAACTTTTGGTGTGTTTTTTTAAATAAATAAAATAAATTAATTTAAAAAATATCAAATAAATATGTGGGTTAAAAATATAACCATATAAAAAAAAGTTAAAAATATAATAATATAAAAGAACAATTGATATGTGGGCCCCACCCAAAAAATGTTACTATTCTTTGCACGATTTTAAGGATTCATTTTTAATAGAGTTAATTGACAAAAAAAAAAAAAAATTTATTTAAGGTGGAAAAAAAAAACTTAATGTAGAGCCACCAAAGAATACTTGGCATCATTTGATTGGCTAGTGACATTTCTTACTAAGATGGTTAGATAGTAAGAATTTTTTGACCTTTTGGTAATTTTTTTAGTAGGTGCTTATATTTGGATAATTTTAAATAAAAAATGTATGCTATAAATGTTTTAAGAGATTAAGAGATTCCAAAAATAAAATACCTAGTTTGCTTTACAAGTAGTTATAGATATAGATAGATAATTTTTTGGCGAATTCCATTTTTATCCGGCAAGGCGACAATCTATATTTATCTTAAATTCAGTAGTTTATAATAAGCTTTAGATCGGTTAATGTTTCTTTAATATTATTTTGTAATTGAAAATTCAAGTTTTTTTATAACATAATATTGAGTTTTATAGAAAAAAAGGATTACTTATCGTAGTTTCTACTTATTGAAATGAGGACAAAAGTGTTAGCCTAGTTTTAACATTGATAGCAAACATTAAGAGCATTCTAAATGCCTCTATACGCCCTTCGCTCCATCTAAAATCAACATTGGTTAGTTTTTTTTTTTTTTTAACAGTTACTGATTCTCATGTCCGTTAATCAATCAAACTGTCGTTTTTGTTAAAAGATAACATACTTGATATCTATGAAAATGTTTGGTTGCATAATGTATAAAACAACTTTTTCGAGGACATAATTCTGGATGCATACCAATTGTTTGATCAAATGCCACGATGAACCTATATATTATTTTCATGTTATACTGACATGTTTTCTTTTGAATTAAAACAAAATTTTTAAATTGTGTAACGGAAACTATCTATACTCCCTTATAATGCATATTGGACTCTTCTTAAATCAGCACTATTTTTCTACCCAAAATACCCCTATACACAATCAAAACCATCGTACACGCTCCTCATTCCCTGCCAACACTAAACAAGTAAACATACACACAAAACACGGAAAGGATTCCCTAAAGTTCTCCCAACTTGACTAGTCAAGTTGGGAAGATCTTGACCCTTGGATGAAAATCAAGGGTCAAGATTTAAAACTTATCTTTAAATCTTGACCCTTGATTTTTATCCAAGGGTCTAGATCTTCCCAACTTGACTAATCAAGTTGGGAGAACTTTAGGGAATCCCCTTCCCACAAACACACATTTTTCTCTCCTCATTATCACCGCCTCTGATTCCGACCGGATTCTACCGCCTTGACTTCCGACAAACATCACCACCACCACCATGAATTCCGAAAACCATCACCACCGCCGTCGTCAATCACCATCGTCCATCACGACCGCCACCATCAATCTCCAAAACCATCACCACCGACCCCGTCAATCACCACCGCTGCCATCGACTCCCAACACCGCCGCCGCCATCACCATGTTTTAGGGTTTCATAAATTCTCTGCAAATCCCCTCATGGCTCATATTCTCCAAATCTGCTGTGACTGCACCACGGTCCTCCGGCATTACAACACTCTCCCGACACCACCACACTCTCAATACAGAGGTATATATCAGCACCATCAAATACTTTGCATAAATGTGATCCTCTTATGTATCCTAATCACTCCGTCCATGGTTTCTAAGTTGATATGGAGTTTATTGGATCAATATGTTAGGTTTGTGTGGATTTTAATACCACAAAACATTAATGTCAAAGGTAGAGGGAAATAATATAAACTACCGGCATCTAAGTATTTAATCCTTTCTTTTGTTATGTTAGATAGTCAGACAATAGTCAATACGTGATGCATTTTGATGACACAAAGTCGGTTGCTGGAGCTGGTGTTGTCTGCCGAGTCGTCTAATATGACAATTGTTGTCGCAAAAGGTATATGAGATTTTCTTATCTTAAGGTTGCCTTTAGAGTGGTAACAATTACTTATTTGTTGTTTGTGTGTTCCGTTTATTTGTTATTTTGAAATTGAAAGTTGGGACTATGAAATTTTGGTGCTGAAACTCATTTTTGCAACAAACAAAGGTGAAATTATTTTGCTCCTATTTAAAGTGATTGGAATAGACCATTGAACTCATAAGTCATAAAAATATATATACCCAACACTCATGATAATGAAGATTTTTATAACTTTATATAACCAAAATCCTGTACAACTTTCTTTCTAATTTAAGTATTGACGAGTTATAAATAGTTACTGTTGTATCTAGATTTTCATGAATTAGAAATTTGTGAATGGTCTTACTATAGGTTTTCTATATCTTTTGTATTGTTTTCGTTTCTCGCGGTTAACTCAAATTTGCATTTAGTTATGCATGACATTACCTATTTGATTATTACTTTATGTGATGATGGCTTTCTATAAGAACCTTTAGAGTACCCGGTTAATAGATTGCTTGGCCATTCGTGTACAACACATGTTTTGGGTTCCATTCGAAATCAAAAAGTGAGCCATATTAGAAATTAGTTATTGACATGTTTTTGGCTTCCATTCGGTAACAGTATGATTCATACACCGAGATTGCAGATGTCGTCTTCGCATGTTTTTTATCTTACATGTTTGTTTTTAATTTCATATGTGTCAACCGCAACTTGGAACCACCATCTTTACCACTCCGTCATCGCCCTATCCACCACTACTACCACTACCGTATTTTCCGCTATTGATGAAGGGTCTCCCGCCCCGGTTTGGCTCTTCCTACTGCCAACAAACATGCTCCAACCGAATTCTGGTGTCCCCAACGCCGCTACTAAAGTGAAGCTTCCATTGCAGTTATTCAATCCCCTGTACCACAGTATCTTGCTTCCTTCTTGGCCGATCTGAATTAGAGGTAATTTCCAATAGGTTGTGTCCAATATTGAGTAGGTACTTCCTAATTTTTTTAATTTTGACAAAATATTAGTTCCGGGAGAGTCGACAAGTAACTATACATATCTCTTATGTTTGGTATGTTTGTATTTTTTTCAGGGACTGAGTACGAGTTTTGACATTGAAAGTGAAACTTATTTCTACTTCGAGGACTATTGCAAAATTCGTCTACAACTCAAAATTTCTTGGGCTCTTAGTGCAGATTGATATCATAGAGACGCATTAGGAGGGTAATTTTTTTCTTCATATATTCAATATTTAGTTATTCAATCTTATGTTTGTGTATATCCTGGTCGAAAGTCTTGGATATGCTCTTCCTGAAGTTGCAACATTAATATCAAGCAATCCAGTTAACATTAGTAAAGTCAATGATGATGAGGCTAACAAAATTCAGGCTTTGGTTAATAGTTAATACCTCTGCATTGGATGATTGGCAGTAAGAGATGTTCTTAACTTTTTATTCTATTTTGTTATTGTTGTGATGATTAGTTCATAGCGGGGATTTTACGTTGGTTTTAACACCTCTACATTGTTGTTGTTGATGATCCTAGGATCCTAATTTTGACATCAAAAGGTTTAACGCGGTTCTTAAACCAAATCTGTAAGTTCGTTAATGTATAACTGATGTCATATCGTGAGATTACAAAATAGTTGTGTATTTTTATTTGTGACTATCTTGTAATTTAAATAACCGTTGTTTGTAGGATGGCAAATCAACGTGAGCCCTTGATTTTGTTGCTTGCAAATGTTCATATTCGTCAAATTCCAAAAGCTGTTGCGCGGCCCAAGGTTAGCGTTATTTCCTTCGCTCGAAAGAGCACATCAGTTGTATACGAGTTCCATTTTTGTTGCTTCATTCTAGCTCATATCTCTTTCTTTCGTCTTTTTTAATAGTTGGGTGAGCGCACATTGAATGAAGTGATGACTAAATGAATAAACTTTTCATGAACTACGATAAATGGTGAAAGTACTTGGACCGTAATAGTAGTCTTTGGAGAGAATTTCGTCTATTCTCTTGAGTGAACTTTATTTTATTGCATCTATGATTTGGACGGATTACTTACTGAGTTACTGCCAATAGGTTGCTAACGATTCAACAAGAAGTTCAACAACATAAATTATTGTAAATAGGATTATATCTTCTTATGTGGGGGGAGACGGCAAATCTGAGATTCATGCCTTAGTGCCTCTGCCACATACATTATCATGTAATGTATGCTTCTTGAGGCCCAACGATGTTTATATATTTTTTTAACACTTAATAGGATTGTTATTGTGGATGTTTTTTTTTAAATTTTAATTCACATTGGTAAATTTATACCCTCTTAAAATGTATGCTTTTTTTACTCTTTGATTCAGATTGTTGTTAACATCTATTGTCTTTATCAAAGAAATTGGTGGTTCTCATATTTTATAAATGTCCTTTGAATTGTACAATAAGCGTGGAATGTGTTGTAATTCGTCAGTGCCGCCGCATCGCGCGGGCACCCCTCTAGTATATTCGTATGCATATGAAGGAAGGGGATTCCTAGTCAAGTTCGGAGGATCTAGACCCTTGGATGAAAATCAAGGGTATTTAAGCTTTAAATCTTGACCCTTGATTTTTGGGAGAACTTTAGGGAATCCTTTCCCGCATATGAATCAAAATTTCGTAAACTGTGCATTGACTTATCGAAGAAGACGACTGGTGAGCGAATTTGAGACTTTTTCCTTATCATATTTAACCATTTTATATATTAATAATAATCATTTTAAAGAGTTTTATACTTAACATATGGTTTATCTTATTGTAGTTCTATAATATGAATTATGACGAGATTAGGCTGACTAAACATTATATATGAAGAAATAAAAATTGGAACTGATAAGAAGAAAAATGTGAGATATATTTATTACTAGTGCTCAGGCCCGTCCAATGGACGGGTAGTCTCAAAATATATTAATCAAAGCTAAAAATTGGAATTCAAGTATATTAAATAGATACCGAATAAAATTAAAATACTAAAAATAAAACATAAAACGATTCAAATAAGGCAAAAAGTTGAAGAAGTAATGCGTAATAAACTAATCTTTCGGGGAAGGCTCAATGATTTCTTCAAAAGTTCTGAAATCAAAATGGTGCATAGGACCGGAATAGTTGTCAAGAACTTTGACCAGAGTGTCGGGCTGAAAGGTGATCTTATATGTATGATCCGAGTAACGCCAGGTTCCAGCGCTTCTATCAACTTGGAAATTTGCTAGCTGAATAGCCACTCCATCGGTCAAAATACTCCTAAAATTTTGCCGCCCATTCACCATTGACCGAGCCATGTATGGTCGTGCCCTGCAAATAGCAAAAAAAACATGGAAAAATCTGGTAAGTTCTCTTATAAAGTTTCTATGTATTATTAATAATGTACCTGTCGTCGAAACAAATCTTGCTTTTATATTAAACTATATATCAATCAATAAACATAAACATATATTAATAATTAAAAACTAAAGAAGTTGCATTGCGTACGAAGATCAAGTACTAATTCTTGATGGGTAAGTTTTTGCTTCATAAATCTCTATATATATTCTTAGTAAATTGATTCTTGATGACAACTTTTGATGTTCTTTTAGTCAAAGCTAATTCAAGAGTGTTTTTCTTATGCAACGAAAAGCTAGCGAGCAAACAATAATTTCTTTTGGTTTCCATCAAATATAGACGATTTAAAAATTTACACAGTAACGGTATGATTCGAGCAACCATCAATATGACCAATATCACAACTTAATCAATACGAAAGCTAAAGAAGAAACATATGAAATTAACTCCATATAAATATTGATTCCAGTTTACCCTTTTTTTCAACTTTAGTTAAATAAAAAGAGAAACAAAAAGTGTATAGTATATAATTTGAAAAATACATACCAATTCATCAACAAAGACCATCTCGAACGTTTTGATTTTTTTCGGGTTGTTCCACTCTGAAACAGTCCATACATGCACAACACGGAGTCGTAACATGTGTTGGCTTAAGATCTTCAAGATGAACTAATGTGGTCTTATTTTTTGTTGTTGAAGAAGAAGCCATAATGAACCTATAATGGACAACAAACTAAATTAAAAAAGATAATAATAACAATAACATAAGAATTCAATGTTAAATGATAATAATAATGATTAAATATGAACAAAGTATATAAATAAAAAAACTTTTTTGGTAGTCGATCTTAGGTTTTTTTTTGGCCGTAGGGTTTTTTTTTGTTGAGAATATGTGAGTTTTTTCTAGATGGTATATATATAGATATAATATAATTTTGGGAGACTTTTAAGATAAAAATATTTATTATATAATAAAATAATAATAATAGATTTTATAAAATTTTTTATTAAAGGTGATTATTAAAAAAATAGAGGATTAATAAGAAAGAGTATTAGGCTAAAGGAGGGGGATTAGGGGTGCCAAGTGTACCCCCAACTCCTCTTTTAGTTATATTATAGATTATAAATATTAGATTAACTAAATTATGTTGGCTCGGTTAGATGAAGCATTAAACTACAAAGCCTACAAGATATATATATATTTTATGATAAACTAAATATTGAAAATAGAGTCCATAAATCTTTTTTTTTTTGTAAAGTTAGTTTCGATTCAGACGTGCTGGAGGCAATTTTAACCAGCGATTTGCTAGACCTCCAACCCCCTCCTCATGGAAAATACCTTGAGATGAGAAACCCAAGACTCGAACCCGAGACCTTGGGGAAAACTCACCTCCGGGGCCACATAGTGGATTTAGAAGATACCCCTGACCAACCCACCTAAGTGGAGTTGGTTGCCTACAAGATATATGGACTACTATAAATATAAGAGTTATCGACACGGATCGTCCCTGTGGTTTACCCAAATAATCAAGTTTCATCCCTGAAGATCAGTAACCTCAAGGTCAGTCCTTTATAGGAGGATAAGGTTCACATTTCGTCCTTTGACTTGTTGACCGTCATCTCTCGTCCGTTAACACCCTCACGTGCCTCCCACGTGAAGGGTATTCCGGTCTTTTTAAAGCATAAAGGACCAAACTTGATAGTTTTTAACAATTCATTTTCCAGATATATGTATATCCAATTATCCATATCTATACACACACATAACATCCATTTTTCAGCTAGATCTTTACAATAATTAAAAAAAAAAACATTTCTGTATCTATATGAATGTTTAATCTTTAGCTACCATTTAAGTTCATGTTATCTATACTTTGTTTTCCCTGATATATACATAAGAAAGACAAGGACAGATGCTTTAGATCTGATCTTCATGTTCCCTTTATCCACCTTTCTTGATTTATATATATATCCCCTCTTAAATCTGGCCACCACCACTGTGTGTAAACCCCATCGGGTATTCACCAAAAACATCCCCCTCAAAAATCCGGCCACCACTGCCGCCTGTATACCCGAATGGGTTTTCAACAAAATCCTTCAAGCATCCAGCCACCATTACCGCGTGTATACTCAATCGGGTTTTTGACAAATTACTTGAAGACTTCAGCCACCACCACCTGTATACCCGAACGGGTTTTCAACAAATTCCTTCAAAACTCCGACCACCACCACCGCGTCTATCCCCCATCGGGTTTTTAACTTATACAGATAGATTGATCTTCAATACATAGAGATATAGATGTTAGTTACAGATATTGATAGATGTAGAGTTCGATTATGACTTAGATCTGGAGTTGATTTTTGTTTTATTTTAAGTTGGTTGTTATATGTATATATACTTGGTTGGATTTTTTTTTGTATTTTCAAATGTTTTGTTGTTGTGTTGAATGGATTTGGAATGTTAGATGTTGGATTTAGATTGTTAGATGCAGATTTTTGGTTTGATTTTTTTAAGTTGCTGCATAAGGATTTTTTTTTTGTTTTGTTTAGAGGTTGAAGAAAGGGGTGAAAAGACTAGAATACCCCTCACGTGAAAGGCACGTGAGGGTGTTAACGGACGAGATATGACGGTCAACAAGTCAAAGGATGAAATGTGAACCTTATCCTCCTATAAAGGACTGACCTTGAGGTTATTGATCTTCAGGGATGAAACTTGATTATTTGGGTAAACCACAGGGACGATTCGTGTCGATAACTCAAATAATAATGATAGATAGGCATAGGCTTATTATTATTAAACCCTTAAAGGTGGTGTGCTCGTGTGGGCTTATGGCCGAGAAGGAAGAAAAGCCTAAAAGGGCGTGGGCTCTTCGGTCTTGTGGATCGGCTGAAGCAAACAAAACGAATAACAATTAATAGCCTATATTTATTAGCTGGACACAAAGAAAAAAAAAAAGGAAAAGCAAGAGTGGGCTTGGCCCTTTGTTCGAGCGGCAGAAGAAGGAAAAGAAAAAGGCGGTCAAGAAAACTTGGCCATAAAGATTTATCCTACCTATATAATATATTTATATCAACTAGAATGGTACTCGCGCGTTGCGACGACATCTTTTAAAAACGCAGTTAGATGATCTGTCGCCGGTTGAGTGAAGAGGCGGCCGTGTGGGTGAGTGTGTGATGGTGAGTTGTAGAGGATGTTTGTGTTTTTTGTTGTGTGTGTGAGATAACGCTAGGTTAGGGGATAAGGGTATTTTGGGACATTCAATGGATTAATGAATAGTGATAGTTATTAGAATAAGGGCATATTTGGTAATTCAAAGGCTGAAAAGCTTAAAGGGAAAAAAGTGTCATTTGCTTTATTAGGGAGAATAGATAACACAATTAAGGACGGTGGTGTTGTTCTTTTGGTGGTGGTGATTGGCCGAGAAAGATAAAGAGAAGAAAAAGTGCCAGCCGTCACTTTTTGGACCGGGAGCCGCTCGACATCAACAACAACATCATCTTCAATCTTAGTTATTAGTGTTTGAACTCATTTTACTTTTATTATTATTAGTAGGTTAAATTATTGCAAAACTTTACTGAATTTATTTATATTATAATTGTTATGCTTATTTTTTTGTCATGGATAGCTAAATAGTTTGCATCTAATGGATAATGTGATCAAACCATGAAATTATTATATCTAATTGTTGAACCATTTTGCATGTTTAATCGTCGATCCATAGTTGATGGAGTTGAACTATATTAGTTGACTTTCATATAAATAGGTCGGTAATTTGTTTGACATTTCTACGTTCGTAGTTGTCTACATATCAAGTAAAGAAATGTTAATTGGTCTATAAATAATGTAGTTCCGGAGAGTTAAAAAACAACCTGATTGTAATCAAATAATTTGATTCAAATGAATGTGTGCTCAATAATGTTTTAGCGGGTCTAGAGAACGGAAACCGAACCTATGACTGCTAGGATAAGTAATACAAAGTCACTCGTTTAGATCTGAGTATACACAAAAAAAATCATATTGACAAAACTTACCTAATAGGTGACTGTAATTAGAATCCTATTAAAGGCTAGGGTGAATATAACTAGGATCGCTATCATTTAGTCGGGGTGAATTTAGCAAGGATCTTAGGTGTGTCGAGTTGTTCAAAAATTATAACTATATGCTAAATGATCATGACATGTGAACTATTCCAAGTAGATGTATCTTTTTAATTATTATTGTCTTCTAATTTAAAATATTTGTGTGCCTTCCTCGAAGACATGTGAACTGTTGGAACGCCTCCTGCATAGTTTTTCTTATTCTAACTATAGTTATTTTAAAATCATAACAAACCCCTAAACAATCTTAGAATTACACTTAATTGTCTTCTTAAACATAATCTCTGCGAACGATCTAGGTCTTACCTATTTACTATATTATAAACGAACGGGTCCATTGCCCATGAGTGAATTTAGTAGAAACGTTTTTCTTGTCGTTATAAATTTAAAACTTGTTTGAAAAATAGTAAAACTTTTCTACACATCAACGATTATATGAAACTTTTTATCAGCTTCTCAATATTTGTTCTTTTCGTTTTCAAACATCATGTTGGAAATTACACTTACAATTAATATTGTGTATGACTTTGAAACCATGGTTTTAAATGATACATGACTCATAATTTTTAGTTACGTATGGGAAAACCAAATAGTTTCTACCACATATTATTGATTTTGAGTAGGTGATATGTTTAATTCATTATAAACCGTTCATGCAATTTATTATTTCGTTCTTGTCAAATTTCAAGGTTCGACTATACAAGGCTTGGTTAAGAGTGAAGGGGCCGAAAACTTCAGTAGCATCTTGACCGATGGTCAGGCTATCAAGTTGTCCAATTTTCAAAATGGAAACAACACAGGAACATGGCGATATTCAGATCATAAGTACAAGATAACTTTCCAACCTGACACTTAATTCAAGGTCATCGACACCTTCGCGAGGCCATTGCATCATTCTGATTTTCAAAGTTTTGATGAAATTATTGAGCACACGCTTAATTAAAAATCCGATCATTTGTATGCTCTGCAATTTTCTTTTCAAAACTTACCATTTGTCATTCATGAATGTATTCTATCTTTCTTAATCGTTAGTGGAAGACAAAATGATTGCACCCTATGGGATGGGCATGTTGAACAATTTAACCGTTTTTTTTAAAGAAAAATGACGTACACCTGTCATGATAATTGTTCAATTCGAAAAGATGAAAGGGTTCAATAATGGCATACTATCGTTTGGCGCTTCTCTGTATGCAACGAAATTATATATCAACGAGGATATCCCGAATATTTCAACGAAATTAAATATTACTCTTATGTTAACACGTACATATATGTTTGAATGCTTAAATAGGATGAAGGGAAAACAGGGCAGTCATTCTTCTATAGCTCACACTACAATGAGTTCGTCATCGGCTTTAATTGCAAGTTGTGTTCCGACAACTTCGTAAGAGATGCCACGTATAAGTGAGGTATTGTACACCCGTATTCATGTTACTACAATTATTCATTAAACTACACTGGCATACGTTACTTAGGGCATTTAAATAGGAGAAAGGATGCGCAACGCTTGCGACTACTCATAGTGTTATGAAAGACAGACTTTGGTAATATGGTGCATGTAGTAAATGTTAGTCTGGAGCAAAACCAATTACTGAATTTGATTCTGAAACAGGTGGGGCCATGAATAGCCTACGGAGATGTAAAACTTGCAATAATACAATCAAAAGCGTGTTGCCAAGGTATATTAAAAACTATAATAATTATTATCTTTATATTTGTGATCAACTGTTTTACTATATGTTTAAATGTCATAACATTATACATAGGTACAAGGTATATGTGCATGTTGTTGACAATATCGGTTCTTATACTTTTATCCTATTTGACAATGATACCAAGAAGCTGATTACCTTGAACGCACAATTTTATTAATATTCATTATTCTATAAATATAGTTCATAATATATAATGTTTGACATTTAAATCTTAGTGCTTTTTCCGTTTCTATCATGGCTGCCGACAAGACTAACAATGATTACGTTCTGACAATGTTGTCGCCAACACCAACACTGCCAACACCTCTAACAATGATGTCAACAAATTAACATTAGCGTTGAGGCAGACTTGTCACACCCCGTTGTAGCGGAAATACAGGGTTAACAAAGAATTGCATACTAATCAGAAGGTTAATAGAGATTACATCCATTTATACCAATACAAGTCAAACAAGTACAATCGTTCAAAGTGTGGACCCCAAAATACGGATACAAGTCATCCTCATTTGGAACTGGGCCCACAGAATACAAGTTCAAAGTCTGGACAGTCAAATACAATCAAAGCCAAAAGCATGAGAGTCCTCAATGTCTGATGCTAATTGTACGTCCAAAGTCAAAAGATTGGCCCTATAATGCCAAAGACGATTCCAAGACTTACTGATGGTCACCTGAAAAGCATAAAATTTGAGAGGATCAACTATCGAAATAGTTGGTGAGTTTACAGTGTGTTTGACTAAAAGATCAATCGTCGTTTGTTGTAGTTATTTAAGACAGGACTGCCGAGATCGATATCCGGCAATGAGACTAAAACACTTAGGCTTCTACTTCCAACATACTTTCAACGCTTATATATAGGGTGTACCATCGGCGTACCCACCACGCTTACGGTATGTTGACAATAGTTTTGTTGCCATTGTGATAACACCATTACACGTAATTATAAGACATGACTGTACAGACCGAAGTCCGACAATTATATGCTGACTGTACAGACCGAAGTCCGACAATTATATGCTGACTGTACAGACCGAAGTCTGACAAAGATAATATATGACTGTACAGACCGAAGTCTGACAAAGATAATATATGACTGTACAGACCGAAGTCTGACAAAGATAATATGCCTTGTACAGGATTTCCCGTCTACAGTGGGGTACGGACCAGAACCAAGACTGTCAGGTACGAAAGCTGACAAGACTACCATTAAAATCTCATAATGGTAAAACTACATAAGGGGGATCATTTTAGTTCGTCAAACACAGAACAGTTTAGTCTGCCGATCACATGGCAAGTCAAGACATATAGACCAATTTTCATAAGACATGTATACACATTTTCAGACAGCCGTCACATGGCAAGACATAAGACAAATGATTTCATTTACCAAATCTCATGGCATAGACAAAGACAAATCATTTATAAAGTAGTCGTGTATACAGTACATGCTTTTCAGGCCCAAAGTAAAAGGAAAAAGGGCGCCATAAACTCACCTTAGCAGTCTACGAGCTAAAGTAATGAGCAGTCCGAGAATAAGAGCAGTCTAGTCTCCACGTCTATCCAAAACCTAGGATAAGGGTACCAATGGTGAGGATCAAATCTCACGACGACAAGTATCCTACGTACCACTACTTAGCTATCAATCCTAGAATGCCTTTACCGAGAATGTGATTCAATGTTTAACATTATTTGACTCAAGTTCGTCTTTTATTACTAAATTTGAATGAAAAGTCAAAAGTTCCAGCAAGTTACCACTGCGCCGCAGTGAGCCAGAACTATGCTCACTGCGCCGCAGTGGGCTAAATGAACAAAAGGGCCGAGAATGGCCACTGCGCCGCAGTGAGCCATTGCCAAGCTCACTGCGCCGCAGTGAGCTAAAAATGCACAAACCCGCCCTAGCCACTGCGCCGCAGTGGGACTAAGCCCATGCCACTGCGCCGCAGTGGCCTCATTCTGCAGCCAGCACCAGCAGTCCAGGTGCAGAAATTTCGAACCAAAAACCCATTTTTACTCAAATTCTAACCATCTCAACACTTACAAACATGCTCAAAATCTGGAGACAATACCATTTCGCCTACCATTTCACAAATACAACCATATTGACATCAAAACCAAATTCTAAGCCAAAATATCCATTTATCATCAAAACCCTAATTTCATATCTAATTTAAAGGCTTCCAATTCCATAATCAAAACTGAAAACAAACCCTTAATTGAATTTAAACCAAATCAAAGTTTGAGAAAGTTACTTACCAAATGGTGTTCTTGAGAAATTTGATGAAGAAATATGAAGATGATGATTATGATTCGATTAATGCCAAAACCTAATTATTATTGATAAAGCATGATTTATTGCTTTGATTCCCTTTGATTTCTCCTTGCCAAAATGATTTAGAGCATTGAGTGGTTTGTGTGTGTTGTGTGTGTGTGTGTTTTCAGGAGCTATAAGAAAAAGGGTGAGGGGGGGGCTTGTTGTTTCCCTCCCAGCCTCTCAAACCAATTTAAGCCCACGTGGCTTCTTTTTGACAATAATCTATACCCTTAATTCGGTAAAAAGCTTACGATTAAATATCGTTTGACCTAAAAGTCAAAAATGTAAAGTAAAGGTATTTTCCCTCGTCTCATTTTAGTCAAGACAAGCCAATAAAGTTTCGTCAAAGGGAACTTTATAATATTAAGTCTAGACAGTCTAATTATTTTGTTCAAGACATAACCTTTAAATATTAATTTAAAGTTATTTTAAAGACTCGGCATTCGTCTAGATAGCTAATAGTCTACGTCATCAAGATACGTCTATTTTGACTAAGTCAAAAGTCCAAAAGTCTAATAAGTTCCACGTCAAATGACTGTCTAATTGAGATTAGGACTAACCCGATGTTAAATTAATTACGAGTTGTCACAGCATCATCTTCCTCATGGCTTTAAACCACTTCTCGCAACCTTCCCTTCCTCGTATATCTAGAAAGATGACATTTATCTTCTTTTAGCATTATGTTTTTTTTTTGGTCAAATCTATGAAATTTATTATTAATTAACTAAATCAATAGAATGAAAATTATTAACAACATTGATTTGTATATTTAGTTTGTAGTTATTTTTATTATTATGTTTTTTATCTTATCTGTGTGAAATTAAAATCAATTATTTTTCTTTTTTTTTACTCTAAATTAACTTGTTGACGATTGATATATTATATATATCATATATAGTATATGTCGTGTGTAAGCTCCATTGCTTAAAGAAGCCTTATAGTTCAGATAAATATAGTTGGTTTTAAGGCTTATGTTTAAGACACATATATCATTTATTTATTTGTATATTTACAAACCTAAAAATGACCAATCATTTTAAACACACATATATATAATATAATTGAAATAAGCTACAAACTAAGTTATTTTAAAATAATAAAAAAACAAATATTCATTGATGTTAATATGGCACACAGTAAATTAAAAAATATATATAATGTAAAATAAGCTACCAAATAATCTACCAAATCAATGTAGCTTTATAATTTCCATTATATTATTAATTATTAACAACATTGATTTGTTAAAAAAAAAAAACATAATGCAAAAAATGATAAACGACATCTTACTAGATACAAAAGGAATGGAAGGTTGCGCAAGTGGTTTAAAGCCAGGAGGAGAAGGAGGTGCTGCTGACGACAATCTGTTGGGTTATATAACAATTATCAAATTAAATCACAAAGCACGCAGCGGAAAATTAATCTATGTAATTAATTAATTAACCAATAATAGAAACATGTACCTTTGATTTGAAGAAAAATAAAGTAAGAAACTTTATAAGGATTTGAAATAAATCCCTCTACGTTTGCACACACGACACGCGGATGTACGTATGCTAGTACTTGATCACGAACCGTAAACACTTGCTTTCTCTCCTTGATTTGTCAAACAACTAAAACCGAAAACCTTTTTTCCTTGGTGACTTCGGCCGAAAATAGAAGAGAAAAAGAGGAGAAGAGTTAGGGGGAGCTTTGTTTTTCCCTTTTTATATTTACTCTAAACCCTTTTCATGTTTGATACAAACTAGGATTAGTATTTGATATAGATTAGGAAAAACAAGTTAATATTAATGGGTTAAAACACCATTAACAAACCGGCCCCCTATTCTAGAATAATCTAGAATACTTAATTTAATTATCAAATTACAATTAAGTCCTCCTTAACTAACGCCGTTAGCTAGTAACCGTTAGTTTTAACGACCATTCGTTAATTGAAATCGTGATCATATTAATTAAATACATTAAATATATTAATTAATATTAAATACATTTGTGTCGAGACGTGTGACCCCGTAGGCTTAAATCATTTCTGGACATACGTTCATTTTTACGTGATCATATACTAACAGCTCCCACTTGAGCTCGTAATAAATGAAGGTAATAACATTGGTTAGCGTCTAGCAACACGCCAATGCTCCCAGAAATATTTAAGTATAGTTTCTTAAAGTATATTTAAATGGTTGAGGCATTTATTCATCCCTTTGTTCAGATACCGTGTTAAACATGAATATGGATCAATGTCATTTCATGATTTAACGATTATGTTTCTCATTCCATAACTAATTAATGATTACCAAATATAATCGAGAACCATCTGGATTTATTTGGGCACGGCCATGCAAACATCTTAATTAGTCCTAATGAGGGGCCCAGTGGTATCATTCTCCAACTATCAGTTGGAGGAACAAATCATGTATTGACTACACGTGTCAGTCATCATACTTCAATACACTTTCTGAAAATAGCCCTTTATGTACTCCCTTATTCAGGAGAGTTAGAACTATATCAAGTAAGTGCAATCATACATGCTGACCTGCTTGTATCTCAAGTCAAAGGATCAATAAAGTAACCATTTACGAATTTCACTCAATGACGCTGATCCATAAAGTGATGAATTCGTTAGTGGGGTAGTCCGATATGCATCAACTATGGATATCATGTGAGTTTGGTGGGACCATCCATTATATATTCCAAGAATATAACCAATCGCTCAGATTTGTCTTAGTTTAATTATATTCTCATATAATTAATCGACAATGGACAATTTAGAATATTTATTAAAATATTCAAGGATTAAACATGCAAATATAGGATACAATTAATATTAAATGAAATCAAACATATCAAGTACTTTATTTCATTACAGAAAATATAAATTGTTTAACATCCCTTATCTAAATACCGAAACAACAGATTTACATGAAATAACTAGCTAATTTAAGTCCTATGCCCTCGGCATGCCTTTCAAGCTTGGGCCTAGACAAAGCTTTTGTGAAGGATCAGCTAAGTTAAAATCTGTGTGAACTTTGAGTAATTTGATTTCACCTAGTTCGATCTGCTCACGAACATAGTGATATCGTCTAGCATAATGTCTGGCACCTTTCTGAACTCCGGGTTCGTTGGCAATGATTAATGCACCAGTATTATCACAGTACATATCAGTGGGTAAGTCACTTGAGGGGATCACGTCAAGCCCGCTAATGAACTTCCTTATCCAGACTGCTTTCATTGCAGCTTCTGAGGCGGCAATGTACTCAGACTCTGTTGCAGACATGGCAACTGTAGTTTGCTTCTTGCTTTTCCAATCCACAGCACCTCCGTTAAGAACGAAGACGAATCCTGACTGAGACTTCGTGTCATCTTTATCAGTTTGAAATCCAGCATCACAGTATCCGGTCACTTTGAGCTCTAAGTCTGGATTTCCTCCATACACCAAAAACATATCTTTAGTAGCCCGTAGGTACTTCAGAATGCTCTTAACAGCAGTCCAGTGACTTTCACCTGGATTCTGTTGATATCGGCTTACGATGTTTTGCGCGAACGCCACATCGGGTCTAGTGCATCTAACCGCATACATAATAGATCCCACAGCCGAAGAATAAGGAACTCTTTGCATACGCTCCACCTCATTAGGTGTAGTAGCACCCTGTTTGACAGATAAACTAAGTCCTTCTTGCATAGGTGTAAACCCACGCTTAGAATTCTCCATCTTGAATCGCTTCAAGACCTTATCAATATAAGCACTTTGACTTAGTCCAATTAATCGCTTTGATCTATCTCGGTAGATCTTGATTCCAAGAATAAATGCCGCTTCTCCTAAATCTTTCATGGCAAAACACTTTCCAAGATGGATTTAACATCTTGTAACATTGGAATGTGTTTTCCTATGATCAATATGTCATCAACATACAAGACAAGGAAAGTAACATTACTCCCACTAGCTTTGCGATATACACATGGCTCATCGGGATTTTGAACGAAACCAAACTTTTTGATTTCTTCATCAAATCGCTTGTTCCAACTTCTTGATGCTTGCTTTAGTCCATAAATGGACCTTTGAAGCTTGCATACTTTGTTGGGATGTTTTGGATCAATAAAACCTTCAGGTTGATCCATATAGACTTCTTCATCCAAGTAACCATTTAAGAAGGCAGCCTTAACATCCATTTGCCATATCTCAAAGTCATAGTACGCAGCTATGGCTAAGAGAATCCTAATAGCTCTAATGTCCGCAACTGGAGAAAAGGTCTCATCATAGTCAACACCGAAACGTTGAGTATAACCTTTCGCCACGAGACGAGCTTTATAGGTGTGTACATTTCCATCCATGTCCATCTTCTTCTTGAAGATCCACTTACACCCAACAGTTTGAGCATTTTGTGGAAGATCAACCAAGCTCCAGACTTGATTGTCTTTCATGGATTTCATTTCCACCTTCGTAGCTTCAAGCCATTTTCAGATTCCGGATCTGATAATGCAGCTTTGAAATTCGGAGGCTCATCGAGATCTCCTAAAACGTTTTCTTCTACCATCAGACATAATCTGTCAGTAGGACGTCTTGTCCTTTCGGACCTACGAAGTGGAATCGCTTCATCATTATCGACTTGAGGTTCATCACTTTGAACATTTTCCCCCCCAAGTTGATGATTGCTAGGAGCTTCAGAAGGTGACACATCTTCCTCTTGAATCTCATCAAGTTCTACAATCCTCTCACTGTTCTCTGGAACTAATTTCTTTTCAAAGAATTCAGCATATCGAGCAACGCGAACAGTGTTTTTGACTGGATCATAGAAGTCGTAACCCATCGTTTCCTTAGGGTATCCGACAAAGATGCACTTAGTAGTTCTGGGTTCAAGTTTGTCAGGCGTATCGCGCTTCACAAGTACCTCACATCCCCAGACTCTTAAGTAAGACAGATTAGGACATTTCCATGCCATAATTCATATGGTGTCTTGTCAACCTTCTTGGTTGGAACCATATTGAGAATGCGTACAGCAGTCTCAAGAGCATAATCCCAAACGAAAATGGGAGAGTCGTAAGGCTCATCATAGATCTCACCATGTCTAGCAAGGTTCGATTTCTCCTTTCAGACACTCCATTATGTTGAGGAGTGTATGGAGGAGTAAGCTGTTGGACAATTCCACATGCTTTCAGATAATCCTTAAACTCTTGGCTTGAGTATTCACCACCTCGATCCGAACGAAGAATCTTGATGGTTTTGCCGAGTTGATTTTCTACTTCATTTTTAAACTCTTTGAATGTTTCAAACACTTCATGTTTATGTTTAAGCAAGTAAACATAACCATAACGACTGAAATCATTCATAAAAATGATAAAGTAGCTAGCATATTTCCTTGACTCATGTCTAAATCGGCTACATACATCCGAATGTATTAGTCAAAGTAGTTCCTTAGCCTTTTCTGATTTTATGCGAAAAAGGTATTCTTGTCATCTTGCCGAAAACACAAGATATGCATTTTTCAAATGATTCATCATTTGATTGTAAGATCCCTTTACGTTGAAGTCTTTCAATGCTTTTCTTGCTAACGACAATTCAAAAGACACGCATTTATCAAATGATTCATCATTTGATTTGTAAGATTTTTCCACATTGAAGACTTTTAATGCGTTTCTTGTCAAAACCACGCATTTTTCAAATGATTCATCATTTGATTTGTAAGAATTCTTCACATTTAAGACTTTTAATGCGTTTCTTGTCAAAATTAAACAAGATGACAATGTCAAAGATAGATAGAGTCCAAGTTAACTTGACTCTTTTGCTATTGAATTATCATTTGAATCTCATCAACACTTATAATTCAGTTTAAGAAGATACTTGAAGAACTGGTTAAACCAACTTGCTTCTTCTTCTTGTTCAAATCAGCTAGATACTTAGGACAATTCCTTTTCCAGTGTCTCACTTTAGCATAGTATGACAAGACTGGTCTTTAGCCGTATGCTCCTTTTTCCAAGGGGTCTTTTAAGGTTTTGAGACTAAATACTTTGTTTTCTCTTACCAAAGTTCTTTCCCTTAGCTTTACGGTTGTTTTGCTTTCTAAACCATTCCCCCTTGATCATAAGAACTTGGGGTATCTCAGATTTCTTAGGAAGGTTTTCCTCATACTCAATCAACTTGATTATGAAGTCCAACTTATGCTATGCAAATTGTAATTGTGCACAAACTTCTCAAAGTCTCTTATGCCAATAACAATCGGCAGAAGATACGCATAGTTTAACCTTTCCAAAATGCTCAAAGTAACTCTTCATCTTGAGTACACGAGCATTCACCGGTTTCCCATACTCGTGTTTAAGTTATGGAGTGACTCAATTAGCTCAAGTAATTTCAACTCCAACTTGTTTTCCGTACATAGACTTGAGTTATTTGATCATATCACACGGATTTTGCAATCCGAATTGCTTTTTGAAGCTCGGGAGACATGCTTCTAGCATCAAATAAGCAACCTCAATATGTCTATAGTACTGAGTATTTTATGCTTCCAACTGCAAAGCAGTGGCATTCGCATTAGGAATAGCGATATCTGAGTTTCAATGACACGGGTTTTCTTTCCAACTTTTAGAACAATTCTCTATTGACAAAACAGCCATTGAAATTGGTTTTAGAAAGTTTTCCCTTTCTAGCATCGACCTAAAAGCCGATTGGTGTATGTTTTGTGAAGGATTTGTTGCCTTTTACAAAACAGATTCAAGTTCAATTATCGGTATTTTCGATAATTAATCCTTAAGAAATCAATTACCCAATGTTTATAAAATAAACAATTAATTTCATTAAGGCTAGGATCCAATTGACATACACTCATTTCATCAGTTGATCTGTTAGAAATGATTGTACTCAAAAGGTAAGTGACGAGCAGTAATTGCATTACATGTGCAATTCCTAGTAAGAATGGGACCTACAAATTACATTTGATTCATCAAGTGATTTGTAGTCATGTTTTGTCCCATCTTTTGCCACGGGTTAAGGTCTCACCGCTTAACTCGCTTTAAGTCGTCCAACCAAGAACGCGCAAATTTGTCCACCACTATGTACCAGTGAGTGGGATTTGCCATGCAACTGCCATTTCACCACTGTGTACCAGTGAGTAAAACAACAGCCACAAGTGTCCTTTACGAGTTGGATGGCAATGACTTAAGTTTGTTGGGTCAATCAATTTGATGTGTGATCAAAAGGTTATGTTTGAAGATTCATGCATATCTCCTAAACATAATTTGTTTATAAAACTCATTTTTATTTCCTTTAAATACAAAAGAGCTCGGTAGCTCCATTTGAACGCACAAAGAAGCGCAAGGGCAAAGGTTTGCGATGAACGCAATTAAAAACCCGCCCTTTTAGGAGGCTAACGCACTCCGACTTATACCTCTCTTAGAGTTTGTTCAAATGGGTGAGCCGGTGTATCTTTTGATTTTTTAGGGCACCAATTTTATAAACAAAATCTTATTTCGATAGTTATTAGTCAAGTTTATTTTTCCAAAAACAATTTTGCACACAATTTTCAAAAAAGGCAAAATTAAACTTACTAAATTTACAACTTAACAATTAAGGTAATTAACCTAATTTGGTCACTATGGTATAAGATTGGCTCCTCTTTCATATGGAAAGAGACCACATACATCAAGTTGCCTTGATTGCGTAAGCCAAAATTTCTATAACAAATTATCTACCATAAATAACAAGATGCTGATCTGGAAAATCCAGCAGCTTCACGACCAAATCTGGCCCTGAAGAGGCCGAACTGGGCTTAGCACAAAACATAAAAGTTGTAGCCCTATGAGTCAAGCATCTACTGTAAAGATTTCAGCTTCTAACTCCTTACGGTTGATTAGTTATGATTTTTTTAGTGAACTAGTGTCAAACAGGAACTTTCACAAAACATAATCACATTGTCACACAATTAGTTATTCAATTATCTAGCATAATTAACCCTAATGATCAAGATTTCATATCAATATATCTAAGTAATAATCATGAATAATTTGCATGAAAATTTCATGATTTTTACTCTTTTTTAACAATTAAATAATTAAAAGGTACATCATAAACGCATGCAATTATCATATAATAATGCTTAAAGATCAAAACTTGGAATTAGGGTAAAATTTTTTTATTTTTATTTCAGATCTGATTTCGAAAATAAAAAAAAATTATATATATTTTCTTTCATTATTTTATTACAATTAAACAAATTAATTAATAAAATAATCAAAAGAATTACATAAAATTCTAAAAAATATAAAACCCTAACCCCCTTCAAATTTTGATCTTTTTGGTAATTAATTATCACATAGTAGGCTCGTGATACCACTGTTGGGTTATATAACAATTATCAAATTAAATCACAAAGCACGCAGCGGAAAATTAATCTATGTAATTAATTAATTAACCAAGAATAGAAACATGTACCTTTGATTTGAAGAATAAAGTAAGAAACTTTATGAGGATTTAAAATAAATCCCTCTACGTTTGCACACACGACACGTGAATGCACGTATGCTAGTACTTGATCACGAACCGCAACGTTTGCTTCTCTCCTTGATTTGTCAAACAACTAAAACCGAAAACCTTTTTTCCTTGGTGACTTCGGCCGAAAATAGAAGAGAAAAAGAGGAGAAGAGTTAGGGGGGAGCTTTGTTTTTCCCTTTTTATATTTACTCTAAACCCTTTTCATGTTTGATACAAACTAGGATTAGTATTTGATATAGATTAGGAAAAACAAGTTAATATTAATGGGTTAAAACACCATTAACAAACCGGCCCCCTATTCTAGAATAATCTAGAATACTTAATTTAATTATCAAATTACAATTAAGTCCTCCTTAACTAACGCCGTTAGCTAGTAACCGTTAGTTTTTAACGACCATTCGTTAATTGAAATCGTGATCATATTAATTAAATACATTAAATATATTAATTAATATTAAATACATTTGTGTCGAGACGTGTGACCCCGTAGGCTTAAATCATTTCTGGACATACGTTCATTTTTACGTGATCATATACTAACACAATCCACCATTGTTGGATTTGTTGACACCATTGTTAGAAGTGTCGGCATTGTTACTCTTGTCGACAACATTGTTAGAAACGTTATCATTGCTATCCTAGTCGACCAAAATTTAAATGTCAAACATTATGAATAGAATATCGAATATTAATAAAACACCTTGTAGATCCTGTGCGTTCAAAGTAATCAGCTTCTTGATATCCTTGTCAAACAGGATAAAAGTAGATAATGGTATCGTCAACAACACGTAGATACACTTTGTACCTATGTGTAATGTTATGATATTTAAACATTTAGTAAAACAGTTGATCACAAATATAAAGATGATCATTATTACAGTTTTTAATATACCTTGGCAACATGCTTTTGACTGGATTAGTCAAGTTTTACATCTTCATAGGTTATTCATGACCCCACCTGCTGCAGAATCAGATTCGGTAATGGATTTTGCTCTACATTTACTACGTGCAATGTAGTACCAAGGTCTGCCTTTTATAACACTATGAATAGTCACAAGCGTTGCACATCTTTCCTCCTATTTAAATGCCCAAAGTATCGATCTGCAAGTGTTATTTAATGAACAATTGTAGTACATGAATACGGGTGTATAGTCACTCACTTATACATGGCAGCTCATCCAAAGTTGTAGGAACACAACTTGCAAAGAAAGCAGACGGCGAACTCATTGTAGTATGAGCTCAAACAGATGATAGCTTTAACATAGAATAATCATTGCCCTTTTTCCTTTCATCCTATTTAGGCATTCGAACACAAGTGTAAGTGTTAACATAACACTAATATGTAAAAACACAACACAAAATGATAAATGGTTTTTTTGTATGAAAAAATACATGTCCTTGAAATCTTCAATAGCTAGGATATCCTCGTGGATATATAAGTTCGTTGCATACAGAGAAGCACCAAACGATAATGTGCCATTATTGAACCTTTCACCTTTCAGAATTGAACAATTAACATGACAGGTGTATCGTCATTTTTTTCTTTCAAAAAAATGGTTAAATTGTTCAACATACCCATCCCATAGGGTGCAATCATTTTGCCTCCTTCTAACGAATAAGAAAGATGGAATACGTTTATGAATGACAATAGGAAAACGTATGTAACAAGTTATAACATGAAAAAAGTATAAAGATTAAAATAGTTGAAGGGGTAATTTGTATCCTTAAGGCACATGACTCTTTGTTTGTTTGCCTTATTAGTGGTCCAAAATACTGGTAGTTCAAAACCCACAATGACAACCAAGTCACTAATGTCTTCGCATACACGACAATGGTTAGAGTTCATAAAACATATTAACATAAATATAAATGGTAAGTTATGGAAAATATTTTTGCAGAGCATACCAATGATCTCATTGTTATTTAGCGTGTGCTCAATAATTTGATCAAAACTTTGAAAATTAAAATGATGCAATGGTCCCGTAAAGGTGTCGATGACCTTGAATTTAGTGGCGGGTTGGAAATTTATCTTATAGTTATGATATGAATAGCAATGTTCCCCCGATGTTTCCCACTTGAATATTGGACCACTTGATAGCCAGACCATTGGTTAAGATGCTCATGAAGTTTTCGGCTCATTCACTCTTCACCAAGCCCTGTATAGTTGAACCCTAAAATTGGCAAGAATGAAATTATAAGTTGCATGAACTGTTTTTAAAAATTAAACATATCACTTGAAATGTTATCAAAATCAATAATATGTCATTGGCTTTTGTTGAAACTATCTGGTTTCCCATACGTAGCTAAAAGTCACGAGTCATATATCATTTAAAACCACGGTTTCAAAGTCATACACAATATTAATTGTAAGTGTAATTTGTATTATGACGTTTGAAAACGAAAAAAACAAACATTGAGAAGCTGATAAATAATTTCGTGGAGTCGTCTTCTACGATAAGCCAATGCACAATTTTACGAAATTTTGATACATATGCTTACTGTAACTTCCTAATTTTTTTAAATATATTTTAGATATGATTTTAATATTTTTATTTATATAAGTCTAAATGAGCTAATTTGAAATATTATGGATAGAAGACAGTCAGAGCCGGCTTAACCTTTTTGGTGGCCTTAAGCGGAACCATATTTGAGGGCCTTTTTCAAGTCTATACAAAAACCCCTTCTCTTCTATTCGGACTCAAAAAAAATTTCATTTTTGAATGAGACGAATCACAAAATCCGTACAAAACTTAAGAGGGTAAAAATAAAAAATAAACTGATTCGTAGGAATGGTGAACCACCTAAATCAGCAGCACTTGGAATTTCGAATTAAACAGATTCTTAGCCTTCGAAATTGTGAACCACCGATTGAGATTTTCATTTTGACTTAGTGTCGTGGACTCGTGGTGTGTGGTTTTCCAATTATAGGGGGTTGTGAGATTTTTATTTTATATGTTTTCTTTATTTATTTCAGCATTTAACAAACCTTTACATTGTTTGAGCTAAAAACTCAGGATACTCAAAGCCCGAAAATTATAAATTTTGGGGGCCCTGAAAAAGTGGAGGCCTAAAGCTATTACTTGGCCCACTAAACCTATTGAGCCGGCATTGAAGACAGTTCACTAAATAGTTAGTTTAAGCTAAATATAAAAAATGGGCCAAACTTGAGGGGGTGCTTATGAACATTTGGTTATAACAACAAAACGGGGGATTCAAGAAGCAAAATCTATCAGTTTTCATCTTCCTTCACTCGTTTTGTGTGTGTTTTTCCTCAAAAACCCCCCATATTCAAAAAATCTTGATGGAATTCAAGAAAAATCATCTTAATCAATAATAAACCGAAATTCTAGTAAAACCCATCTTATATCTATAATCTTTTGAGACTGGAAGTACCTTGTAAATTTCAAGGAAAGAAAATAATTTGGGAGTTTTGTTATTGCATGTTTTATATTGTCGAATCCCTCCATAAATTCAAGGTAAGTTCTTTCTTATTTTTATTATTGTTAGCTAGGGTTCTTGAGAGTATTAGTATTTGGGAAATTTTATGAAGATGGGTTAATTTGTTGACATTGATATTATGATTTTGATATGGGAACCCTTAGTAATTATTAATTTTGTATTCTTATTGAGTTCCCTGAATGTTTTGATAACAATGTTGTTGGTGATTTTTAAAGTCAAGAAATGAAAATGATAATTTTGAGTAACAAGATGGTTGGCTATTTTGTGGTGAATATGAAAATAATGATTTTTGGGTAAGGATGTTGTATGGCCATATTGTTATGATCATGAAAATAGTGTTAACATGTTTGGTAAAAGTTTTATGAAAAGGGATATGAAATTGGAAAATTTGTTGTGACCATATTTGGTTGAATTGAGAATAATATGAAAATGATGGTTATGGTATTCTGAATCAACCTAATATCAATGCGAGATTTTAAAAGATGGGTTGGATGTTGAAATGCTAGTCAAACTTGTTACTTTTGGCATGTTGGCCTTATGTATATTGTGATTGTGTTAGATGACCAAATTTGCGTTTGTCATTATTGTTAGGTTGAAAACGATAATATTATTTTTGTGTGGTCATATTGAAATTTGGTTGTCGCGAAGGAGGTGAGTACTCTTGCATATGATTATATATGCGTTGGGTCGAATGCCACATGATAGTAGACTCTGTGTGTGACATTCAATTCGGCGACTTGGCCTAAGTAGTGACATAGGTCTAAGTAGTGACTCAAGCCTAAGTAGTGGCTCATATTTTATTTAAACGCATGTGTGACGTATTATTGTGTTGATTATTGCTATATGGATCCATATGTGCGAGCATGAAGGTGAGTATGCAAGAGATGGCATGACAGTACCATAGGCTACATATGATAGTCCTTATGGTATTTCCCCCATTTCGTGTGTATAAGTGTATGCAAAAGTATTTACTAAGCTTTGGCTTACCTTTTTAATTGTTACCGTAACAACCGTGAAATTTCACTTGGTTTGACTTGTAAATTATGTGTTTGAATGTAATTAAATTTCATGAGTTAATGATAAATCTCGAAAGTTTTAGTGAGCCTTAGTGAACTTTGAAGTCCATTTGTGTTATTGGGTTCGTTTTAGCGTTTAAATGGATAACGTTTAGCTATTTGTCGAAATTAGCGGAGCGGGGCCTCAAAATTGAGACCCAAGGCCGGCCCCCAATCACACTCACACTCTCTCACCCATTCATTTTTACTTTACCAAAACCTTATCTCTTTCTCTCCCTCATTTACTTCTTTCTTATTCTATCTATCTACCATCTCAAATTCATAATAAATACATAATAAATACTTGTTTTGTTGCTAGATTAACCAAGTAATATAACCCTAACAATAATAATCCTCTTGTGTAAGAAATTCGAGTTCTCAAAGTGTTCTTCCATCTTCAAAAGCTCCAAACCCGAATTTGAAGTCTTGAGGTGTTTTGGTAAGTGAAACCTAACTCAATTTCTCCATTTTATGTCATTAAACATGTTTCTTAGTCGAATCTTGTGAATTCTTGGTCGATTCCGGGTCAAAAACGGATTTGAGTCAAATTTAGGGTTTCATTAGGGTTTGTCTTTGGTCAAGATCGAATTTGACCTAGGTTTGAGGTTTTGAATCGAATGCATGCAATGGGTTATGTTTATTCATGTTGAAATATGTTTGTTTAAGCTTCAAAATGAGTTTTAGAACCTCCCAAGTCGATTTACAAGTCATAAATGGTGTTTGGATAGTGTTTGGATCGTGTTTGGCTTGTTAGGTTGCAGACCTGGAGCCTCTCGCGTCACGACCTAGGCCCCTCGCGCCACAAGTTTTGGATTTTAAGCAGCTGCGTGGGTTAGTACATTTTCTCGCACCGTGAGGATTGGATCTCGTGCCGTGAGGACTTTGTACATATCGCGCCGCGACCTAGGGCCCTCACGCCGCGATTTGTGTCTGATTTCGTGTCACTTTTCAAACGTTGATAACTTCTAATCCGTATGTCCGTTTTAGACATATAAACTATCGTTGGAATCGTATGAGAGCCTAATTTCTCATGGTATCATCCATTTGAGGTGAATCCATCTCCATTTCTAAAAATGTCGTGTTAAAGTGTCCTTGTTTATGTTCGGTAGAGCCATTAAGACGTTTGAGGGTTATGACATGACCAAGTCGAGTCCCGATTGTCACCCAAAGTTAAAGTACCTTTCTAAAGCTCCGATTAGGGTTTGACACATGATTGTAATATGTGTACTTGATAGGTGGTGCACACGAAGCGATCTTTGGACGTTTATAGTTTGACTTTAACTTGTTGTAGCTCGACGAAGGTGAGTTCGTAGCCCCTTTACATTTCATGATTTTGGGGTGAAAAGTGTACATTGTGTTTCTTTGGCTTGTATGATTGTTATATGGTCATTTAATTATTTAATCAAGGTTATATGAACGTTTGTTTATTGTATCAAGGTTATGTGTTCGTTTAATTGTTGAATCAAGGTTATATGATCATTTATTGATCAAATCAAGGTTATGTGATCATTTATTGATCCAATCAAGGTTGTATGTATCGTTTTATGTTCGTATCAAGGTTATATGATCATTTATTGATCAAATCAAGGTTATGTGATCATTTATTGATCCAATCAAGGTTGTATGTTCGTTTTATGTTCGTATCGAGGTTATGTGATCGTTGTGATTTAATCAAGGTTAAACGGTTGTTATCCCGACACTTGTTTCTTATTGTCAAAACCTACGAACTCACCAACTTTATGTTGACGCATTTTAGTACACTTTTCAGGTAATCAAGTGAATCAAAGACGTGATGGATGATTGCATAGCATGTGATAGGATTGAGCTTGGACTTTTGTGTATCCGTGATTCATTGCTCCCGTTGATGGGTTATGCCTAGGAACGTTAGCCATCATTTGCTATATTTTTTGTAAACTATTGATGGTGTTGTGCTCCTTGTGCATTAATTGATCCGATATTTGTATTTGTACTTGAATTATGTATGGATTACTTTAATCCTTGAATGCATTTAGTTTTCTCTACTTAATTTCCATGTCACGCTGAGCTTTTCTTATAATACCCCATATTTCTGCCTTGTTGGGGTGTTACAGAATGGTATCAGATCCGTGGTTGTAGAGAATTAGGTGGAATGACCTAGACTATAACCATTGCATAAACACTTCATATTTAGCGTGCATGATGGGGAATTATGTGTGCAACGTGAATTATGTGGAATGTGTGCATTTGTTTGATCGAGGTTCGTAGGGTTTTGATAAACTTGTTGGTCGAGGTTCGTGTTAGTGTCGGGATACACCGTGAATTGTTGAATTGTTGTGATGTATGTTGATGTGTGGATTCTTGGAACCATTTATTGTTTGTCCCTAACAAAGTGAAGTGATGGTCTTAACTTAGTATGACAGAAGGCAGCCCTAGAAACGCCCGATCAACGGTTCTACGGTAACCCGATGTCATATTCAAGTTAATGGCCTCATGGATTGCGCATTGTGGATAAAGTATAGTAGGAAAACCGGTATGCTTAATGAGTGTTGGTTGGGTGGAGGGAAAGCCACTGGTATCACCTGTATACATCCCCTGCCAATACTTAGAGGGCATAACGGAAGTCCCGACATCCATTCAATATATTAACGGTGTGGAGGGAAAGCCGCTGGTATCACCTGTATACAAACACCTTTAATGTATTGAATGTTGAAGTTAGGTTTGGACTATACTTTGTCCGCCTTGTTCCATGCCTTGCCTTGCTATAATTAAATTTGCATGATTAATTTGAATGATTTGGTTGCGGTTGAATTGAAGTTGTGTAATTGATTAGAATATGAATGAATTGATGATGACATAGTTTATTGCCATGATAATAATATCCCCGTAGATATAATTGTATTCTTGTAATGACTTAGGAGGATCTAGGTAGGAATTGTTTGTTACTTGAAGGTCGATTTTTAATATTCGTGTGTGAATTGTGAGAATTAACTTGTAATCTAACACGTGTGTTCAGGAAAGATGGTTAGACCAAGGAGAGCTAACACTAACTATAGGCGTCAATATGAACAAGAAGAGCTAATTATTCAATAGAATCAAGGTGGTAATCGTGGTGGTAGAGGTGGTCGAGGAGGTAGGGGTAATCGAGGAGGTCGTGGTGGCCGAGGTGGCCGGGGTGGTGCAAATCCCCCGGTAATGACCGAGGTTATCACCCAAGTACTTAATGAGCTTATGCCGGATCTTGTGGCCCAAATCTCGGCGGCCATGGAAAATAGGGGTGAACAAGAGGAACCGGAGGTTGAAGCGGTTCATGTGGAAGATGAGGAGGAGGAACATGGGAATGTGAATGGCGGTGAGAATGGGGGAGGAGCATTTGTTGGTCCAAGAATCAACAATACTTACCGACAAGGTTGCATATTTAAAGACTTTAAGGCTTGTGGAGCTCCGGAGTGGAAGGGAGAAGGTGGAGCCACCGGTTGTTTGGAGTGGCTAGAGAAGATTGAAGACGTTATTGCTAGAAGCGGGTGTACTCATGACCAAAGAATTTCCCACGCCACCGGCATGTTGGGGGGTGATGCTCTTGAGTGGTGGAATATGGAAGTGGATGCTTTGGGAATTGATCTTGCTAACTCCCTACCTTGGGAAAACTTCAAGGAAATGATTGTCGCTAAGTATTGTCCACCACACGAAATGAGAACACTACAAGAAGAATTTACAAGCCTCTCCATGAAAGGAGCCGATCATGTGGGATATACTCGCCGTTTCAATCAACTTTCTAGACTCATACCCCATCTAGTAAGACCCGAGGACCGTAAGGTGGAGAAGTATGTGGTTGGTTTGCCCCACAAGGTGAGGGTGCTTGTTTCTCATCCTACCATGCCATTACATTAATGAAAGCCATCACTCGAACCGCTAGTGTAACGGTGGAGCTTGTGAAAGGCAGTGAATTGGGCAAAAGTGACAACAAGAGAAAGGATGTAGCCGAATCTAGTGGTACCAAGAAAGTGGAAGGGTATCATCACAATAAGCCAAATAGAGGTGGGAAGGTATTTGCGGCGGTTGTGCCGGCAAGAGAAGTTCACACCGGGGCTCCTCCTTTATGCCCTCGGTGTAATCGTCATCATAGGTCTCACACTCGGTGTGATGCTTGTTTTCATTGTAATCAAGTGGGTCATATATCAAGAATGTGTCCTACCAATCCTCGTGCCGTTCCTTTGAATGTTATCCCCATCAATGCTCGATATCCCCCGATGGCCCGGGGTACTTGTTATAAGTATGGTAGTCAAGAGAACTACCGAAATAGATGCCCCAATCTCATTGGCCAACAAGTTCAAGTGTTGCACCCGAATCAATTGCAAATTGCCAGTCCCAATCAAAACCGGGGACAACAAGGTCAACAACAACAAGCTCCTCAACAACAACAACTAGCACCTCGTGGAAGAGCTTTTGCCGTGAATGCGACCGAGGCTCGGTGGACCCAAATGTTGTAGCAGGTACTTTTCTCCTTAACCACCAATTTGCTACCGTGTTATTTGATTCCGGGGCCGATTATAGCCTCATTTCCAATGATTTTATTCCGTTGATCGATGCTAGTCCTAGCCCGTTGTCATATTGTTTTGAACTTGAAATGGTAAATGGTGGATTAACTAGAATTGGTCAAATTGTTCGTGATTGTACGTTAGAATTATGTGACCACCCGTTTTACATAGACTTAATGCCTTTTGATATCGGTAGTTTTGATGTGATCGTGGGTATGGATTGGTTGTCGGCGATGAACGCGGTGATCGATTGTGGTAGTAGAGTAGTGAGAATACCTTTAGAAAACGGAGAAGAGTTAGAGGTCCAAGGTGAGACAACCGAGCCTTGGGAAGGAAAAGTATATAATGTTAACGTCACCAAGGTTGAATTAAAGACCGTGCCCGTAGTCAATGGTTTTGCGGATGTATTCCCAGATGACTTACCGGGTTTGCCTCCATCTCGTGAACTTGATTTTCGTATTGACCTCATTCCTAATGCTTCTCCCGTGGCCAAGGCGCCTTATCGTTTAGCCATGACCGAAATGCAAGAGTTGGCCGCCCAACTCAAAGAGCTTCAAGAAAAGGGTTTCATTCGCCCTAGTCAATCACCTTGGGGCGCACCGGTCTTATTTGTCAAAAAGAAGATGGATCGTTTCGAATGTGTATTGATTATAGAGAATTGAACAAGCTAACGGTGAAGAATCGTTATCCCCTTCCTAGGATTGACGATTTATTTGATCAACTTCAAGGTGCTCGATATTTCTCCAAGATTGATTTGAGGTCGGGTTACCATCAATTGAGGGTCCATGAAGATGACATTCCAAAAACCGCTTTCCGAACAAGATATGGGCATTTTGAATTCACGGTGATGCCTTTTGGGTTGACCAATGCACCGGCGGTGTTCATGGATTTGATGAACCGGGTGTGTCGGCCCTACTTGGATCAATTTGTCATTGTCTTTATTGATGACATACTTATTTATTCTAAAACAAAAGAAGATCATACCGAGCATTTGAAGAAAGTGTTGGAGTTACTTCGGGGAGAGAAATTGTATGCCAAATTCTCTAAATGTGAATTTTGGCTAGAAGAGGTTCATTTCCTTGGTCACGTGGTGAGCAAGGAGGGAATTCATGTGGACCCTAGTAAAATCGAGGCGGTGAAGAATTGGAGACGACCCGAGACGCCAACTGAGGAATTTGTTAGGACCAGTTCACCTGGACTGGCCAGTCACCAGTTCACACTGACCAGTTCACCAGTTGCATCTGGTGACCAGTAAACTGGTGACCAAGAAGATTTGTCAAGAAATATATTGAAGTCCAGTTGCACCGTACAGTCAACGCAACTGAAGACTTCCTCCAGTTGAGAACTGACCAAGTTGAAGAACATTCCAGTTGAAGTCGAAGACAACAATGGAAAAGAGAATGGCAATGGCAGCAGGAAGCCCAGTTGACATTCTAAGTCAGTTACAAACTGGAGACCATCAGTGGAAAGCCCTTACAAAGCTTTACACTGATTACGAGGAATTGACTTGTATACTTTATGTACCTTTAACCGGATAATAAGCCTTATCTTATTATTTAAGTATTAAAAGGTACATAAAGGTGGTTGTGTAAAGTCACTGTAACATGCGACTTTACAACACTTTTTAAGGAATTAAATGCTATTCCTTAAATACCTCCAACCACATTTGTACGGCTAAAGTTAACATCCCAATGTTAACTTTGCCTATAAATACAAGTCATTGCACAACCAAAAATCATAAGTTATTTCTCTCACAAACGAATAACTTCATACTTTGCAAACCTGCAATATTCTTGGTGAACTTGTGCAATATTCTCTCAATCGCTAAAAGGAACATTTCACTACTTTAAGTGTTTCAATTGTAGAAGAGAAATTCCGAGTATAGATCAATTGTATTTCATAGGTTGTTAGGATATTTACATTCGTGTATTATCTTGGTTCCGCATCAACCTTGTAATTTGTTTAATAGCAATAAATAAATTACACTTTGAAAACTACATATTGTCTCATCAAGATTGTTTACAAGTTATTTGTATTATTGCATTGTTCTTTACTTATTGTCTTTTATATAAGTAATCTATCTAGAACTTGGTATATACTTATCTAACTGGTCGTCTCCAGTTTAGTAAGTATATTGCAAAGTAACTCCACCATCGACATAGAGGTGTCTTCAGTAGTACCATCTAACAATTTGGGACTTACAAGTGGTATCAGAGCAGAAGGCTAATAAACTTGCCTAGATCTGCAAAGATGAACACTACTGAAGGTGGAGATGGTTCTGGTTTAGGTGAAAACCCATCGAACACTAATGCACCACCTTTTCAAAACGTTAACACCACCCCCTCCTCCTTCTGCCCCAAACCACGTCCATGTACATTACTCCAACACTCCTGTTCCAAAATTTGATGGAAACAGTGAGACCTTTTGGTACATGGAAAGCTAGAATGCTGTTGCATTTTGGTGGTATTGAGAGGTATATGTTGAAAATCCTTAAGGATGGACCATATATACCTATGTCTATTGGGGTGAGTCCTCTTCTTGATCCTACTGGAAGAAGAGGCTCAAGGGAAAAGCCAGAAGACCATTGGTCTGATGAGGATCGCAGACTGGTGGACTTGGACACCAGACTGAAAAACATGATCCTTGGGGCTGTCCCTGAAGGCCTAATTCCAACACTTGTGTTGTTTCCCAGTGCCAAGTCTATGTGGGATGAATTAGTGATTCAATTTAAAGGAGGTGATGACTATTGTCACCAGAAAAGTTGCCTTGAACAAGAAGTATGAATCCTTCTTTGCCTTGCCCAATGAAAGTTTAACTGGTACATATACCAGATTTTCTATCCTCATCAATCAGTTGAGAGGTTTGGGTGTAGAGAAGGATAAGGATATTCTTCTTGAGAAGTTTTGTGATATTCTTCCTTTGGGGGTCTAAGATTGAATTGATGAACGAAGCCCATAGTCGGCATACTCGGTTCACCCGGGGTTCGACAAGATGTATTTTGATATGAGAGATTTGTATTGGTGGTCGGGAATGAAGAAAGATATCGCTAGGTACGTTAGTGAATGTATTACATGTTTGCAAGTGAAGACCGATCACAAGAAACCACCCGGTTTACTAGTTCAACCGGTAACACCGGAGTGGAAATGGGAACGAATTGCCATGGACTTCATCACGAAGTTACCTAGAACGAGTAGTGGTCGTGACACCATTTGGGTGATTGTTGATCGATTGACTAAATCGGCTCACTTTTTAGCTATTCGGGAAGATGATAAGTTTGACACCATGGCACGTTTGTACATCAAAGAAGTAGTATCCAAGCATGGAGTGTCGATTTCCATAATCACCGATCGGGATACCCGATTTACTTCAAAGTTTTGGAAGGCGTTCCAAAAAGCAATGAGTACTCAACTCGATATGAGTACGGTGTTCCATCCACAAACCAACGGTCAAAGTGAAAGAACGATCCAAACGCTTGAAGATATGTTGAGAGCTTGTGCCATCGAGTTTGGTGGCAATTGGGACGTGTATCTTCCCTTGGTCGAGTTCTCATACAACAATAGTTATCATGCTAGTATACAAATGGCGCCGTTTAAAGCTTTGTATGGGAGAAAGTGTAGATCACCACTTGCTTGGGTGGAGATTGGCGAAAGTCAACTCACTGGACCCGAGATTGTTGTTTAAACGACCAAAGTGATCTCAAAAATCAAAGAAAAGTTAAGAGTGGCCCGAGAACGACAATTGAAATATGCTAATGTTAGACGACGACCCCTCAAATTTGAAGTGGGTGATTTTGTTTTGTTGAAGGTGTCCCCTTGGAAGGGTGTAGTCCGTTTTATTAAGCGTGGCAAGTTGGGGCCAAGGTATATCGGCCCTTTCAAGATCTTGGAACATGTTGGACCGGTTGCTTATCGTTTGGAGCTCCCTAAAGATTTGAGTGGAGTTCATAATGTGTTCCATGTTTGTAATCTTAGGAAGTGTTTGGCGGATCCAACACTTCATGTGCCTCTTGAGGAAATTCGGGTAGATAAAACGTTAAAGTTTGTAGAAGAACCGATAGAGATACTTGATCGACAAACTAAAAAGTTAAAGAATACTTGGTACACGATCGTCAAGGTAAGATGGCAAGCTAGGCGCGGACCCGAGTTCACTTGGGAACGTGAGGATTCTATGAAAGCCAAGTATCACCATTTGTTTAGTGATTAGGGTTTTGATCGAATTTCGGAACGAAATTCCTTTAACGGGGAAATGATGTAACAACCGTGAAATTTGACTTGGTTTGACTTGTAAATTATGTGTTTGAATGTAATTAAATTTCATGAGTTAATGATAAATCTCGAACGTTTTAGTGAGCCTTAGTGAAATTTGAAGTCCATTTGTGTTATTGGGTTCGTTTTAGCGTTTAAATAGATAACGTTTAGCTATTTATCGAAATTAGCGGAGCGGGGCCTCAAAAATGAGACCCCAAGGTCGGCCCCCAATCACACCCACACTCACTCACCCATTCATTTTTACTTTACCAAAACCTTATCTCTTTCTCTCCCTCATTTACTTCTTTCTTATTCTATCTATCTACCATCTCAAATTCATAATAAATACATAATAAATACTTGTTTTGTTGTTAGATTAACCAAGTAATATAACCCTAATAATAATAATCCTCTTGTGTAAGAAATTCGAGCTCTGAAAGTGTTCTTCCATCTTCAAAAGCTCCAAACCCGAATTTGAAGTCTTGAGGTGTTTTGGTAATTGAAACCTAACTCAATTTCTCCATTTTATGTCATTAAACATGTTTCTTAGTCGAATCTTGTGAATTCTTGGTCGATTACGGGTCAAAAACGGATTTGAGTCAAATTTAGGGTTTCATTAGGGTTTGTCTTTGGTCAAGATCGAATTTGAGCTAGGTTTGAGGTAATGAATCGAATGCATGCAATGGGTTATGTTTATTCATGTTGAAATATGTTTGTTTAAGCTTCAAAATGAGTTTTGGAACCTCCCAAGTCGATTTACAAGTCATAAATGGTGTTTGGATAGTGTTTGGATCGTGTTTGGCTTGTTAGGTTGCAGATCTGGAGCCTCTCGCGTCGCGACCTAGGACCCTCGCGCCATAAGTTTTGGATTTTAAGCAGCTGCATGGGTCAGTACATTTTCTCGCACCGTGAGGATTGGATCTCGCGCCGTGAGGACTTTGTACATATCGCGCCGCGACCTAGGGCTCCCACGCCGCGATTTGTGTCTGATTTCGTGTCACTTTTCAAACGTTGATAACTTCTAATCCGTATGTCCGTTTTAGACATATAAACTATCGTTGGAATCGTATGAGAGCCTAATTTCTCATGGTATCATCCATTTGAGGTGAATCCATCTCCATTTCTAAAAATTTCGTGTTAAAGTGTCCTTGTTTATGTTTGGTAGAGCCCTTAAGACGTTTGAGGGTTATGACATGACCAAGTCGAGTCCCGATTGTCACCCAAAGTAAAAGTACCTTTCTAAAGCTCCGATTAGGGTTTGACACATGATTGTAATATGTGTACTTGATAGGTGGTGCACACGAAGCGATCATTGGACGTTTACAGTTTGACTTTAACTTGTTGTAGCTCGACGAAGGTGAGTTCGTAGCCCTTTTACATTTCATGATTTTGGGATGAAAAGTGTACATTGTGTTTCTTTGGCTTTTATGATTGTTATATGGTCGTTTAATTATTTAATCAAGGTTATATGAACATTTGTTTATTGTATCAAGGTTATGTGTTCGTTTAATTGTTGAATCAAGGTTATATGATCATTTATTGATCAAATCAAGGTTATGTGATCATTTATTGATCCAATCAAGGTTGTATGTTCGTTTTATGTTCATATCAAGGTTATATGATCATTTATTGATCAAATCAAGGTTATGTGATCATTTATTGATCCAATCAAGGTTGTATGTTCATTTTATGTTCGTATCGAGGTTATGTGATCGCTATGATTTAATCAAGGTTAAACGGTTGTTATCCCGACACTTGTTTCTTATTGTCAAAACCTACGAACTCACCAATTTTATGTTGACGCATTTTAGTACACTTTTCAGGTAATCAAGTGAATCAAAGACGTGATGGATGATTGCATTGCATGTGATAGGATTGAGCTTGGACTTTTGTGGATCCGTGATTCATTGCACCCGTTCATGGGTTATGCCTAGGATCGTTAGCCATCATTTGCTATATTTTTGTAAACTATTGATGGTGTTGTGCTCCTTGTGCATTAATTGATCCGATACTTGTATTTGTACTTGAATTATGTATGGATTACTTTAATCCTTGAATGCATTTAGTTGTCTCTACTTAATTTCCATGTCACGCTTAGCTTTTCTTATAATACCCCATATTTCCGCCTTGTTGGGTTGTTACAGTTACCCCTTTTATAGGTTGTCTTGGAAGTAGAAGCAAAGATAAGTGCCTTGAAGATTGAAGTTGAATTGGAAATTGGAAATACTAGCTATTTGCGGTAAAATAATATTGATGATAGGACCCTTAGTGGCCCCTTGAACTCTTAGCTCTTGATATGGCTTTGGTCGTTTTGGTATAAATATGGTCATGTCAAGTAGTTGAGTTATGAAGTCTTGAAAACGCTTGAATTGGTCGTTTTGCTATAGGATTTTGGCATAGTTGGTGTATCACTACTAAGTTTTGAGTAAGAAAATGGTTTAAAGCATTTTGGTGTCAAAAGGTATCTCTTAGTCCACGTTGATGGCTCTTTGTTTTAAATGGGTCTAGATTTGGTGAAAACTATACTTTTTGTTGGAAAGTAGACATCACTAGCTTCAAATCGGTAAAAGATATGTCTAATTTTGTCAAAGAAAAAGTCGTTGAAAAGGGTTGTGAATAAGGGATTGTGTGCATGAAAAGACGAATGCTTGTACAACATTCGCCAAAGCATCCGCAATTTAGGGAGGACGTCCGCTGTCCTCGACACTCACTTTTTTCTCGAGCCTTCGTTTGACCTTTTTGAATTCTGAAACTGGTATATTAGTCTTATTACATCATTTAAAGAACATTTCAAGTGTCATTTCTTAATTTGGAGTATTTTGATTTTTAACGAAAATTAGTCCGTATTTTCTAAGTAAAAAAGTAAATAAATTTCGTCGAGTTGGATCCTTTTACTTACGAATATATAACAAAAAAGAAAGAATATATAACACAACCTAAAATATTAGTTTCATTATACACATTTATTTCAAAAAGACATGTAAGTAAAACATGAAAATAATATCTCGGTTCATTATGGCATTATGTACCCATATATTTTCATAGATTTCAAGTATGTTATTTTCTAACAAAAACGATAGTTTGATCGATTTATGAACATGAAAATCAGTAAATGTTTGAATCAAAAAACCTAACCACTATCGATTTTCTCTAGCATCAATCCAAATACTTCTCTTGCATTTTCCGCCTCAGATCGATGACGAAAAGAATTTTTGGAGTTCAAGATTTTTTTGATTAAGAATTTTAGAGTTCAATATTTTATACAGATTTTTAGACTTCACGATTTTGTATGTATGTTTCAGCCTTCCCATTATTACAATTCTAATAGTAGTTATAACTAAATAAAATAAGTTATAAAATTCAAGATTTTTTGTTTAGGCTCCTAAATATGTATCCCCATATTTTCTTTTATAAGTTTTGGAGTGTCGATAATTTTTAATTTTATAATATGTTGTTAAAAAAAAGAAACAAATAATATGAAGTATTTTAAAAAATAATATATGTTGTTATAAATAATATAATGGAATCATTGGAGTATAAAAAATGGAACAAAAAGAAGTTTAGAAAAAAACATACCAATCAACGAAGACCATCTCAAGTATTTTGATTTAGCATTGGTTGTAACAATCCGACGTAAACCATGCATGAACAACACATAGTCGTACATGATGATTTACACGAGTTGGATTTAAATTTTCAACATGAATCAAAGTTGTATTCTTTTCATCTTAAATAATAATCAAAAATATAGAAAAAAAAGTAAGGAAAATAATGTTTTAAAAAATATGGATCAAATCTGTGTGAATAGAAGAATAATCCATAGTAGATCTACAATTTATAGCAAAAAATTTAAGAGAATTGAAAAGGAAAAATTGAATAAACAAATATGAGAACACATGAAAATTTTTTTACAAATAAATTAGAGTTGATATGATAATATGTTATATTTATTGTAACATAATAATAGAACTTCATTATTTTCCAGCGTAATACGCGAGCTAAACATATTAAGTTTTCATAAAAACGTAATTAGTAGTTATGGATAAGACATGTTGAAATATGATTATACTATCATTCAAAAAATGTTATGTATCGAAGTTGTTTAGTAGGATATATGTTCAATCCTTGTGTAACTGATTATATTCGTTGACTAATAGTGTGAAAGAATGTATAGGTCTTTAGTTGTAAGCTAAGTCAACTTAAGTTCACGTTGCGCCAACTTAGATGTCTAAGTTAACGAGTATTCACTTCATTGTAATGTATTATAATAAGTTTAAGAAGTGATTTTTCAAGTTGTATTAACGTAGAACATCGCATTTGATCTAAGTCGAAGATGAAGAACAAAGATAAAAGATAAAGTTGGGTGTGGAAGTCAACTTGGACTTACAGTTAGCTAGGATGAACAACTCTGACACTTAAGATCTTACAAATGTCCTAAGCTTCCTTATCTACTTTTGGTTATAGAAATCAACCTTGGGATTGGATATACATGAAAGACAAAATGTACACGGTACCCAGCCGATCCTTAACGTTGGTAGTATTCCTTTATTTGTAATGAAAAACTTATGATGTAATTTCAATGTTTGAAGCTTGTCGAGTGATATTGTAACAATTTTTACTCTTTAACAGTGTTATTATTTTAGGCTTTTATGTTTGCATTTGTGACCCGAATGGTTGACCCGACCCATTCCAATTTTTTTTCCTGCCTTAACTTAGTCATAGTGACAATCTCAAAGACCATTCTCATTTGAAATCTTAGATCCACCAGATTTTTTATTTTTCATTTTTAAAGTTCTTTTATTAGTTTTCCATTGATTCTCCAAGAACATATCAAAAGCATGACCATAATTACATACGCTTAAAAGACTATTTTAACAATGGAGTTGTTTGCTCATTGGTAAATATTTTGACTTTAGGGTATTTCATTAAGATCCGAATTTTTGTTTTTTTATATTTTATAGGGTGAATTATTAGGTGGTTTATAAAAAAAAACAGGGTAAAACTTTTACCAAAATATGGGACATTATTGTATTAACACTAAATTATCTTTGAGAAAGACAATTGAGATACACTACATAATGTAATTAGGGTTAGATTATTAAAATGAATATGTGTCAAAAATTTCTCGACACATCTATACTTCTATACCATATTATAAAAAGAATAGCCTTCATGTTGAAAGTTACATAGGAAAAATGTCTAAAATACCTTAATGATTATATTATATTAGTCATTTATCTTTTAAAATATATCCATTAACCTTTACATCAATTATTCTACACCACTCGACCGCCTCTACCACCAACCGTCTCCCAACCATCACACCGTCGTCGCCACGAACACCGCCGCATTACGCGGATACCGTGCTAGTACTATTTAGAAAAAGTTTTGATTTTTTTTTAGCCGGAGTATTATTATGTATTTCGAGGAATACAAGTAACACCATATGGCTATTCGTTTAATGATCAAAGTAATTCTTTTTATCAAGCAAGTAATTAACACGATTAATCGAGAATATTTATTAATTAATGGTAGTTGTATAGTCATTTAACATAAATCTAGTCTAATATCTAAATAATAAATAAATAAATCTGGAAAGTTAAATTAGTTTAGATAGGCAAAACAATCTAAGGGCCAAAAATCATTTTAATTTTTCATTCAATGGGTGTGATTTTTCTAAAAAGGATTTTAAGTGGCTAGTTTAGTATTATTTAGAGATTAAGAGATAATATATCGTGATTTAAAAAAAAAAGATAAGTTTGTGAGTAATGATAAAAATATTAGGTAATGAATAATGTTGTATAATGAATAATAAAGTTTAGAGTTAATTACAGAAATCGTTCTTGTCGTATACATCAACTTGCAACTTTTGTTCTTAAGTAAGTTACAGTTTTAGTTCAAAAGACTTTACCCTGTCAAAACTTTTAGTCCTGGATGGTAACGTCCGTTTAAAAACCCATCTATTTAAAAACCCATCTGATGGGTTTTTAAACGGACGTTACCAACCAGGACTAAAAGTGTTGATGAGGTAAAGTTTTTTAAGACTAAAACTATAATTTATTAAATTTAAGGACGAAAACTGCAAGTTGGTATCGACCACAAAGACGATTTCTGTAATTAACTTTAAAGTTTAACTGTTGTGATTTTCGTAGAGGCAGGTATAGATTTTCGTAAAAAAAGTAAAATTCGACCGAAGGTAACAAAAATTCCATCTCAAACATACGAGTATAAAAGAAATTCATAACAAAACACACACTCCATTTCTTAAGATCAAAGCATTAGTCACTTTACTATCAATATATTTTCTTTCTTTGCATCTTCAAAACCCCCCATTCTCTCTCTCTCTATATATATTTCACACACACTATATATATAGGTGCCATTACATTTTATATATATACATTTCTGTTTCTCTCTCTTGATCTCAATCTGAATTCGGACCGTGGTTCAGTATCCGGATCTCTCTCACATACACACTCGGATTCACTCACAGGATTTCACATCAGAAGAACCTAATTTCTTAACATTCAACAATGGTGAGAGTTTATACTTATATATGTATATATATACTGTATCTATATCTATATTTGTAATTTTGATTTACAAATTTGTATCAATTATAATTTTGATTATCAGATCTAGCCGTAAATCTGTATCTATATGATCATTTATTCAGTTATTTTACTCACATTGTTGTTATTACTTGGATCTGATTTACTAACTGGTGATTGAATTTGTTTTTGTGTGTGTTTTGCTTTGGAACAGCCTCTCAGACTCGAGATCAAGGTACTCCTACTTATACAATTTCACATATATATATATACACACACATTTGTACAGTATATCTATCTATATACATACATTGAAGTTTTAGATATTAATTATTTAATAATTATAATAATATACTGTTTGAAATACATGTATTTAGATATAGATATGTTTAGTTTTTGAAACATGCTTTAAATATTACAGTGTATATGTATACAGTTTGAATGATCTCTATTATATATATATGCAAAAAATGATACAATATAATGTAATTATTGAGTGAGTTTGTGAGATTTACTTAATAATTAGATTGCACATATAGAAGCTCTAGACAATTTTATTATAAATATACATTAAAATTTACGTATATATGTGTGTGTGTGTGTGGGTGGGTATATATTTACCGGATATTCATGCTAATGAGAAGTGATATTATGTAGAGGAAACTCGCTCAAAGATCGGAAAGAGTAAAGTCGGTGGATCTGCATCCAACAGAGCCATGGTAATTACAGACATGTTTTATTTTGTAGTTTGGGTAACATTAGACACTGGAGGGTCCCTCATTATTTTGAGGCCCGCCCAGTTGCCTTTCTGACTCACCTTCAAGAGGTGCATCAGTTGAAGCGAATGCCAGTTGCATTCGTTCAGGAAGTTCGACCTCACCAGCTTCAGATACCAGTGAGTCTAGATTCCTTAGCATATCTGGAGCAGTGTACGGTGAATCTGTACTATTATATGCTTCTCTGCCCAGAATTTGCTTAAAACAAAGAGAGAGGAACCTTGAAAAGGGAATACAACTTGTGACAACCGCCAAATTTGAGGTTAGCTAAACTTAGAAAGTTTACTATTCATGTGCTATTTATAGAAAGTTAAATTTAAATATGTGATATTTAAATTCTTATGTGTCAACCATGAACAAACGTCGTTAGAAAATAACGATGCCGACACACATTCATCGGGTTGATGAACCGGCCAAGGAGGGCCTCCATAATATGCATTTGGTGATATATGATTTTATTGTGACAATATGTATCTAGTTAAGATCACTTTCGTTACTGAAAGGGCCATACGAAATATGTATCGTTATATAATTACTAAATAATTAAATAGCGCACTTATGCAATAATAATGATTGATACAATTTATAAAAAACATGAATTATAAAAACATGACATATTATTTTTAGTTTCCTAACTAAAAATTTATACAAATAATATATATGATATTATAAAAACATATGGGCCAACTAACTAGTAATGTTAGTAGGCTAATATAATTGGTAAACCAAAAATACA
>CM067173.1:91319215-91432908 GCA_034093135.1 Erigeron breviscapus | reverse complement strand
GGGATTGGAGAGCCTTTTTTGTCTTAAATTACAAAATTATACAATAATCGAATTCAAACATGATAACCACAAGGGTGATGATTTAGTGGTAAGGCTAAGGAAGCGAAAGTCCCTACTATTGCTTATGGAGTTATGTTCCGTGAGTAACTATGGATGACACGAATAAAGATCCTTGACCCAAACCAGGATCCAACCCAAGCGGGCCCCATTTACTTACTAATGTTGAGTAAGAGGTTTCCGTATAAGTAATAGAAAATATAATTATTATGTAATGTAATGTACGGGTCATGTATATAAGTTCGGGGAGTGTTTCGGGTATCAAGTTCAAATTCTATGAGCGAAATACAATATACCCCTTTATGTTCATGGAGGTTCACTCGTGACTGCTCGAGGCTACCCACATAGCAGAGAATCAATTGAATTATTTGGCTCGGGTCGGATATGTAACTTAAAATTATTTTGAAACTAAACATGATTTTGAATGTTTATTCTAGTTTTGTAAAAAGAAACTAATATACACATATAAAAGAAATACTAAACCAATAGGACCAGACTTTGCATTGCTTCTTGTAAGTTTTTACTTTTAAGTTTAAACTGAATAAGTTGGCCCATTTCAAGTTAATATCTCACATTTCGCCTACGGTCCAAGAAGACACACGATTGTGCAATGTCTATTTTTACTAATGCCAAAAACTACCAGCCGACACTAACAAAAAAATGGAAGAAAAACAAGTTAGTACTGTCTTATCACTTAAGATATCCAAAAGATGTGAGCCTAATGCTGGCATGAGTAAAATTAGTGTTCTGTTACTAAGAAAAACAATATTTTGTCTTGTGACTTAAGAAAAACAAGTGGGTACTTAAAAACAAGCAATATCGCCTTTTCCTTTGTTTTTTGTGAGAACATGCGAAAAACACTTTAATCCAACTATATAATGAGCCTAACTATTAAGTATTATTAAATTGGTTATCAAAGGAGAATTGTCTTGAAAATTAGCGTTAGAGGTCTTTTGGATGGTGCAAATATAATAGAAAAAATTGACAACTCTTCCCTAAAAACATGTGTCATTTAGCAAAACTAGTTCTGGTACACACTAAAGGTGTCTCTAAATCATAATTTAAATGACAATTTTTTAAAAGTGTAAGTAATGCGTTTAAATATTTATACTTTAAGAACACATTCAGCCAGCGTTTTAAAAGGTGTTATTAAATTCAAGTTTTAATGATACTTTCTAACAAGTGTAGGTGAAAGTGGAATAAGTTAAAATCTTTACCCACACTGTATCCACAAAATATGATACTAATTTTTATAACAATTACCTACTCATAAAAATTGTACGTATAGTGTTCTAATAGATCAACTTCAGTTCTATGCCTTCAAGAGAAAAAAAAAAAATAGAAACGCCCACCGTGGGGCTCGAACCCACGACCACAAGGTTAAGAGCCTTGCGCTCTACCAACTGAGCTAGACGGGCATTTTGTTTGGATGTTACTTACAGATTATATAACCAAATAGCACCATTGACATAGCTATATGAAATAAGCATATAGCCAATTTTGTTGCACTTTTTAATTGCTTTTTGAAAGCCCAAAGTGTAATGAGAATATATGTGAAACTTACTTTTGATTCATTATACATAATTACATATATATATAATATAGCCTCGTATCAACTTTCTTTAAGTACATGGAAGCTAAACTGATAAATACTTAAAAGTACATCTAACATTAACAATGTTTAATTAGTAATTGGTTCATGTTCACAGAAAAAAATTTCGTTTATATTTCCATGACTCAAATGTTGTGTTATCTGCACTTTCAGTTGAGATTCGACGAATATAAAGACGCTAATTCTGTGACTTCCCAGGCTGCTCATAGGCTTTCTAGGGGAATTCATGATAAGGTGTCTTCTTACCTGGTGGAGGTTGCAAAATGGGTGGGTTGGGAAATGGGTTGTTAAGAAAACCGTTGCTTCGTTTGACTTCCAACAGCCTGGCCTAATCAATCAATAATCATGATCTAATTTGAGCAGTGTATGTAACAAACTTACCTTATAACAATGTATCTATCATTGTATAGAAAACTTTAAAAAGATATGTAATCAGATGGATTGTTTGTCATTTCAATGCGATAATGAAGTGAAACATAATATAACAAAGTCCAAACCATGAATTTTCCGAAACCATACAATACAATAAGATCACCCATTTCATTGTAGGGCAACAAAAATATCACTACTAAGAGTCTGTGACACTCCATTGTAATGACAAAAGAAGCAGGCTAGCCCAGTAGAAAATTTGAATGCAACGGTTTTCCACAACATGTCCTGCAAAACAGAATTCCTCGAAAAATAAAACATATGATTCCAGATTTATAGTTATTTAGGCATACTTAAATGGTGGGTTTAGAATTTACAATTTAGATAGGTCTATGTGCAAACCATCTTTTGATCATATCAGAACCTTCTCTAGGTTTGTCCTCAGAAGCTGTATGCCCTGCCCCCTACACAAGTACAAAATCATATACTATTCTCATTCCATTCTTATGATAATAGTAGTTTTGTACGTATACAAAAATAGCTAGTTATACCTTTAAGGTCGCAAATACTAAAGTATAGTTATCACGGGCAAATGTCGTTTTGTACCCCCCAACTTGACCATTACTATACCAAGCATCCCAATTACTATCAGTCGTCGCCAAGTTAAGAGACTTTATCCATTTGAGTGTACCCGAATGTGGAACTCTCAAGTCATGATCTCCACTTTATAACCGGAAAAAGAAGAAATCTAAATAGTAAGTAAGCTTGCATATTGGGCTTTCCAAAAGTAATAACCAAGTTAGTACCTGAAAATCAAAGCTCTGCAGTTTCTTTTAGTTAGCTTTTCATGATAGACGACGCTACTTTGGACATTGAAATCATACAATGGCATTGAAAGTTCACCATAGTTGTACTTCATATCCAAATTACATTTCACAAACTCCTTCACTGTTCCCTACTTAAGGATATCATGTAACTTAGCCCACAAGAGTATACCGAAATAAAATGAAAAAGGCTTCTTTTCTGTAGAGCTGATTATTAGATACCATACCTCTCGTACACTAAGTGCTTTCATAACGTCTTTATTATTAGCCCAAACGGCTGCATAGTCATGAATGTCAACCTGTCAAAAACAGAACATAATGTCGTATAAGTTTATATGCTTATAAGGAAAAAAGAAATATATACATTAATGTTGAGAATTACGTCACAGGCAGTATCTCTGAAGGAAGATCGCGCGCTCAACATTCTAATTTGATTTGTAAGGTGAGATTTCTGGTAATTTTCCCTACTTATCGGATTTCCACCTCTAACCAAACTGCCTGGTGGATCGCAATCAACATCCAAAATCCTTTGATCATTGATGCGTTCAATTCGCTGGTATTGAAAAAAATGAAAGCAATATATTAGTGTGGCTAACAAATGAAATGATAATGAAGATGAAAGTAATTAGCAGTTATGAGTTTATGCTTAATTACTTTGTCTACTTCATCAATAGCTGACATACATAGTAGATTGTTAGAATCAGCTTCTGCATATTCTCCAAGGCAACTCTTTCTTGCAGACTGCACATATTCACAAAATTTATAACTGATTTAGCTCGGCTGTGAAATTCCTAACTGGAAATCTGATTTGGCTTCTAAGATCACGATATGTGGCTAACTAACAGTCTTAGAAAGAATCTATGTATACCTTGTATAATTCTTCTGATATAAGTCCCATGTGATAAGAATATTCGAACCTAGAGTTTATATCGTTGTTTTTGTCTGTCAATGGGTTCCCCGCGACATATCCCTATATGCGATTTCCATCATCAAATTCATTAGTATAGTCATGTATATCAGTATATATATAATAATATATGCATTGTGCTTTAAATTTTATCAGAATCATGTACGAAAAACTTAATATTGGTAAAACTAGTTGCATATGACGTGCTTACTCGAATGTTTAGAGTAGGTTGTAATCCTTCGTCGTTGCCTTAAAGATCACGGCGAAAAAAATTGTTAAAATTAGAAAGAAGTGATTCAAGGCTATTAGTACAAAAAACCGAATTGAAGTACTTAAATATCATACCTTTATATAACTCCTCAGTAACAATCGGAATTATAATTCCTGAATAAGAAATTCCAGTAACATACAATGGATTGTTTGAAAACTTTGGATGATCCCTAATAAACTGCATAATAAGTACGTAATAATCAATATCATCGTTTTTTAGTACTTTTAATTTGACTTTTTGAGTCTTTCCTTTTCAACTTTGACCGTTTATATATTCGTTTTTGTTGTATAATACTTGATGTAAAATATATCAGTGGATTGCGTTTTAATATTATTTTAATTAATATATAACACAAACAAAAATATCTACGTTCAAAGTTGAAAAACAAATAACTAAAATGTCAAACTAAGACATTTAATATAGGACGCAACTGCATTATTGAATTTCATAAACCTTTACATATACCTTTCTAACGAATTCAGCTGTTTGTGAAGCGGATGTTGTATCACTAGAGCGGACGGATTCAGGAGTTTTCGTATATGAATATCCAGTTAACGTTGGTGCTTCCACGTATAAGATATTGACCGTCTACAAAACATCATTAGGGGTTTAATTGGGATTAGGATCCTCTAAAGTTGATCCAACTTTATAAAGTTGGATCAACTTTAACCATTAAATTAAATCCAATTGTCAAAATTAAAATTTGATTTTTAAATCTTGTAATCCAATGGTTAAAGTTGATTCTCAGCTTTAGCGGATCTCAATCCATTTAATTGCAGGATGATTTGGATAAATATATACGTGCGCTGTACCTTTGTCCAGGAATTTGGGTCTAATCCTAGTGCTGGTACGTTATCTATGTATTTCCCGTACATGATTTTCATCGGACCTACAAGAACACGCACGTAACACAAATCAAGGACGATTGTGTATGTTTTAGTACCTAACTAGGTGCTGCTAGACTCATATAGGTCCATCATTAATTTATTACTACTATAAACTTACTCTTAGAAATTTACAAAGTTCATTACTGCACCCATTTCTGTAATCACAACATGATATTAATTTATATATATATGAAAAAAATGAATATGTGTACATAAGTTTAGGTATAGAACCCTTTAAAATATTAATTTTTTAATTTTATATATTTTAATTGAGCTTTCATGTTTTTTATGAATCTAACATATTAAGATGTGAGAGGTTGTATACTATACATAACAGCCACATAAAAGTTGCACTTTTTGACTAACGTACTCAACAGTTTTCAATATGTATGGTTCATATAGTAATTAATTAGTAAAGATCAATAAGTTCATATATAGAGTATGTATAAAGTTTTTATTTAGTCCTTGTTTTCTTGGTTAGGAATGTTGAATAATCATGAAGAGTGGAAGTCTATAAATCTGTAATGTGGACTCATGGCTCATAGTGACTCATTATTAACTTATGATGGTTTATCCTACGTTTTGGTGTGTCCGGGAATAGGATGTGCCCGAGCCCTCGATCGAACAGTAAAGCCTTTCGAGAAGTAGTTTTTTTCTATGCATTGCTATCACTCGATCGATTAGTTCAACTAGCTAAACCTTGTCTCAATGTGTTCACGAGGAACCAGGTGGTTTTGGTTAGCAACAATGAAAAAATGATTATATTTTGATGATGTACTTGTTTTTTAGTGGCTTACTTATTTTTTATGGGGGCTTAACAAGTTAAACAGTAAAAAATAAAAATAAAAATTAGTTGGGCCTTCTCTATTGAAAGTGGTCCTTTTCTAACATTGACCTCTCCTGCTAACATGTTTGATCTGCCCCTGTATATTAATTATTCACAAATGAAATCTTTAAACACATCAACTGCAAATGTGCAATGAAACTATGTGTGAAAAATTGATCTCACACTTGAAAATACATACAAATATAGGATTTATATACACCTATTGATATGTACCTATTTCCTCTTTGTTATTTATATGCATGTGATGTGATATTGTTATTTTTCGGATTTGATCCTCGTAATATGTGAAGAAAGTTTGGCTTTGTATAATACTGGTATGTATATTTTTTAAAATTACATGTGATACCATTTTCATTAATAAAAATAGACACTTGGCAGTGAGTGGCGTCGGCGGGTGGTAGTGGCCATGGTGGTGTGGTGGTGGTAAATGTAAAAGTAATCGATGTAAAATGAGGTAGTATGGTTAATTAAAGGCAGAGGGATTTAGGTTGTATATTATTTTATTAAGGATATTATATGTATATTAAGTGTAGATGTTTAACTTAATGAATAAAAAAGATGAGTAATATGGTCATTTCAAAGTCTGAATTACATATTGTAAAAGAGAATGATTTAATTTTAACCGGAATAGATAAAAGAGAATGATTTAATTAACCGAGGAATCAAAATTCTACTGTTTGTCTCGAAGATTGGGATAAGGGTTATGTGGTTCACAAAGAAGATATGAGGATATGAGGATCAAAAAAGTAGATAGTATTTTTGGTAACATTTTTAGTTAAGTTATCCGTTACACCTTAAGTTTTAAATAAACACACTTACTTGCAGTATTAAAACATCTACTCATTTAGTCAATTAAGTTTCAAACAAATAAAACCTTCAAAGTATCTATATTTATAATTATTAGATTAAAAACTATTTCAATTAATATATTATTAACTAAAAATGTTACCAAAAATACTATCTACTTTTTTGATCCTCATATCCTCATATCTTCTTTGTGAACCACATAACCCTTATCCCAATCTTCGAGACAAACAGTAGAATTTTGATTCCTAAATTTTTATAGATGAGTTACGATTGGTTTTGGCACAAAGGTAAGTAAAAAAATACAATGTTCAAGGTTTACAGATGAAATTAGAGTTCTTCAATTCTTTTAGTGAATATTATAATCGATCTTCTTAAGAGATTTTAATCTACGGATTTAAAAGAACAAAAAACCAATTTTCATAAAACTTCTTAATTACTATGTAGAGTTTAGATGATTTCCAGAAATCAAAAATTAATCGAACCTTAACTTCATATAAGAAAAGTACCATCCTTCATAACATAATTAACTAACTATAAAGCATTTAGTTTTTTATTACTAAAAATTAAGTTTCAATATATTACATTTTTCAATGCATGTTATACAATTTATCAATGCATATTTTTTGTAATATCTTATAGATATACTATCAAGTTTCTTTTTTTTTTAGAACGGCAATATTATATTAAAAAGACTACTAGCAAGATGCTAGTAGCTACCAAAGTACAAATACATACAACAAAAAAATACACACCTCTAAAAACAGTACTCTAGTATTTGATGTAATCCCAAACATGTTTCGAGGAAATAACCTATCAAGCTAAGATAACCACAAGAAAAAAGGAAAGGACGAACAACAAAACTCGACCAACAATGCAACAGAGTGAGCGCACTATCATAATAAATACATACAAGAAAAGAATACTATCAAGTTTCTACAACTAGTAAAGGAACCAATTAGCAAAAATAAATATAAAACTAGTATCTTTTAATTTATCTATCTATGTCTATTTATACTACTTAATTATAATCTATATCAATATTTATACTACGTATAAAAATATATCACATTGTTGTTTGAAATTAAGCTCTAGTTAACACATTACATTCATCAATAATGGCTCAGTGTATATGTTGTATAATCCATATGATTGTATCTATATCTATATCTATATCTATTATCACCCGTTATAACATTTTGACACCTTTTACAAAATCTTACGAGTAATAAATAAGAGTTTATATATAATACTAATATAAAAATAGGATAGGATAGGATAGGATATATGTTACGAAGTTTTTTGAAATCAACATATGATAATATGGCTTTCACGTTTATTATTAAATCTAATATATATCTATATGTATTGAAAAAGAATGCTCGATCGAGGTTTATGGATGTACGTATATACCGATTTCAAAAAAGAAGGCATGAAGGGTGGTGCAACCGGGTCCGCCAGAAAGCCAAACCATGAGCGGATCCTCTAATGGATTCCCTTCCGACTCCACAAAAAAGTAAAATAGTTGCACGGCTTCATCTTCTCCGACTCCAATATATCTGTGTTACAACACTAATTAATTAGACAATTATATATTTATATATATATGTAACGAGAGAAGTTATAAACGACGAGTATATTAAGAGGGTGGACAATGACATGATGGACTTGTGGCGGACATTATTGTTCAACCACAAATTAATCAAGCAAGATGCAAGACAAGTATAATTTATTGCCAGAGCGTCTTTGCTAGTTGGCATTTTTATATAAAATAATACTTCTGTCGTTCAAAAAATATATATTGTGTGTATATATAAAGAGACCAGCCAGACACATACATACCCGGTTTCTAGTTTAAAAGGAAGAGAACCAGGATACCCCGGTAAGGTATTGACGATTGTTTGGGAGGTGACAAGGGTGAGGGAAGCTAAAAGGAGGAGGATGAGAACCTCCGTATCTATGAAAATAATTAAATGTTTATATATGTGCATATTTGATTTGGTGCTTCTATTTATAGAAAGACAAAACTAAAAGTAGATGGTGCTCTTGTTTTGTAAAGGGAAAGGGATAGAGGAAAGTGTGATCCACATTTGCAACCGCAAATCTGCATGACATGTACGTACGTGGAAGATTTTAATATCAAATGTAATAATACTAATCATAATAATTAACTTTCACAATCACTCATAAAGTCATAATCACATAAATAGTTCTACGATTCCGATCACAATTTTGTGTTTAAAAACTATATTTTATTAGGCATGTTCAAACCTACTTTTCTAGAATTGTGTTTTTAGGTTAATGAAAACGTTGATAATCAAATTTTTTGTCAAACTCTTTTTCATTATTTAAGTTATAAACAATAAGAAAATCAACTTAAAACTCGATCCTAACACACATACCCTCTAAATGCGGTCGCTACAAAATACCAAAAGGCTACGTCTAATTTCATTGTCACGTCACCATCTACATAAATCTCTCTTTACCATTAAATGCACCTGTAGCAGCTATATATTTTTTAGAAAAAAAAATTAACGGTAAAAATGGGCTCACGTGTAGTAGATATAGTAGTGTTACTAAATTGTTACGGATTAATAAATATATGAGTTAATTAATTGCATGATTCGTCCAAGTGGTTTGTCCATTTTCGTGGTTTACATCCTTGATCAAGAATTTTCGTGAAATAGGTCCAAACTACTCAAATTTGTTGCACGTTTCATCCCTGTTACTGAATACGTCTATTTTACTCTGTTAAAACTCACCACGTGTTTAGTCTTTTAACCACCATTGATTTTCCGACAGTGGAGCTAAACAACGTTTGAAGTATATAACCAAGCAAACCTGTTGATTGGTTGATTAATAAAGCAAAAGCTACGATTGATGAGCTTCCCCATGGGATCCAACCACCACCGGAACTTACCATTACCACCACCACAAACCACAAACCACCAACCACTTCTCCACCAACCACCGCCACTTCTCCACCAACCACCGCCACTTTGCACACACACATATATAGATTTATAGATCTATATATATACCCAATATATATATATGATTTTATGGGATTGTGGCTTTATGTGTGTATAGATATAAATGTGTAATAGTATATATTTTATTTCTGTTCGAGCCTTACACCATCAAGAATTCACAAGAATGAATTTCAAACTTACATGAATGGGAAGGAAATTGAATAAAATTGATTTTAATGATTTGTGAGAGGTAGGTGGATACAATAAGAAAAAGAAGACTAAAATAAATCTAGGAGGAAACGTACAAAAGAAAAAGGGAAAAGGGTAGGTGTGGGACTTGGGCGGAAGTTACGAAAATACCCTCACATGTGTGGCATGTGATCTCACTTAACGGGAAAAAAGAAAAAATAGACGGATTCAGCAAGAGGGATGAAACGTGCACTGAAATTGAGTAGTTTGGACCTATTCTACGAAATTTTTTGAGTAAGGACGTAAACCACGAAAATGGACAAACCACATGGACGGATTCTTCAATTAACTCTAAATATATTTTTGAATAAGACAAGTGAAGTAGAGTGATTATAGTTAACACAAATGCTCCAATGCGTAGCTCAAATTAAAAAGTTAATGCGACCTTTTTTTCATTACGATTTCACTTGCTAGTAGAAACTTTCTAATAATTTATATCTTTTATAGTAGGTGACACTTCCAAAATATGTATTTTGAATATTCAACTGCATCACTAGCTATCTACAAGTTAACGAAAACTCAGTTGTTGCTTAGTTTTTCAAAGTATATAAATCTAAAAGTTAAAAGTGTGTGTGTTTTTCAAAATCTATATCTATACTATATTTACCCGCACGTTGCGGCGGTGATATGGTTGGCGTGATAGGTCATAGAGTGTGATAGGTCATAGGAGGTGATAGGTCATAGAGTGTGGTAGCCAAATGCCTTAGCCGTACGGGCTCCGCCCTCGGATTTAAAAATTCGCCGAAAGTATATCGAATGACATCTCTAATGAAAGAGCATGAAATTTTAAGAGCACCCATATAATTTTTATAATTTATCGATGTATGGTTTTTGAATGAATTAGAGGAATAAAATGATTTATAGAGGAGAGAGAAAAAATGAGTGGTTGAGATTTGAGAAGAGAGATGAAAATGAGTGGCTGAAAAGTTGAAAAGTTGAAAGTTGAAAAAAATTGGAGGGAACAAATGCTTTATAATGTAGTAGAGATAAAGCAAATAGGGTTTTCAACTTTCAACATTCAACTTTCAACAATGTACACATACTAATGCATGATGTGTAATACATCTAAACTACATTACATCAATAACCTACGAGTTCTTTTTTAAATTGGTGTAATGGGAAAACTTATTTACAAAACTAGTATGGTTTCAAAAATATTTACCATTTTAGCATAAAACCTAATTAAACATTATATTAGTCCACATACTTGTTTACATTATAAGATTACCCAAGACCATTCAAATCTAGACTCAAGCTTGATCGCTCAAGAGATTCAACACCTTATTTGTCTTTGATATTTAATGCATTATGTTTTAGTTTTTTTGATGTACTTCTGTTGGATTCGTGATTAGCATATTTTATGCTGTTGTTGCAAGATGGTCCTTGGCTATGGTTAGCTAGTTTTATGCAAGATCAATTTTATGTTGTTGCAAGATCATGTTTTAGTAGTAGTTTTTGTTTGGTGGAGTACTGGAGTCTAATATATTAATTTTGTTGGTGAGGAAACTTTGTGTTGCAAAGCATAATGTAGTTTTATGCGCATGTATATATTCTGCATTTGGTTAAGAAAACTTCGGTGATGATGGTCACAACTTAGTTACAAGTACATGAGGAGACCATTGCCATATTTCTGTCTTTCTAGTGTTAAACCCATATTATGGTTTTTGTCTTGGCTTAAATCATCTTCTGCAAATCCAATCCATATTATGGTTTTTGTCTTGGCTTAAATCATCTTCTGCAAACCCATAGTATGGTTTCTAGTGTTGTATGTATCATCTGTATTTGTGTTTTTGTCTTTATAGGTTTGTCTTGTACTCTTTTTTAGTAGTTTTGGTTATTTGTATTATAATCATACTCATCTACATTCATCTACATTGAAAGAAAAATAGGCGTGAGTGGAATGGTCTGTATTGAAAGTGTTAGGATTCAAGCACAAAAACAATCACGTGTACGCAGCGCAATAAATCGTATATGCAATATAATAATTAACAAAGTAAAGAATCGGATGTGTACCTTTTAGCTTAGTTCAATAGCTTCCAATATAATTAATAATAAGATTATTATTACTTAGGGTTTAAAGTAAAACCCCTCTACGATCGCACACACAACACGTCGAACAATACCCGAAGATTGCTAGATCTTGAATCACCAAAAGCCAAAACTCCTAGTTTGCTTTATTATTAAGCATGAAACACAATTATATGTTTCTGACTTTTCTGCCGAACTAAAAAACCAGCACCAAAGATATATCTATTATCAATATAATATTGGATGAAATCATCTTCTGCAAACCATCCATATTATGGTTTTTGTCTTGGCTTAAATCATCTTCTGCAAACCATCCATATTATGGTTTTTGTCTTGGCTTAAATCATCTTCTGCAAACCATCCATATTATGGTTTTTGTCTTGGCTTAAATCATCTTCTGCAAACCATCCATATTATGGTTTTTGTCTTGGCTTAAATCATCTTCTGCAAACCATCCATATTATGGTTTTTGTCTTGGCTTAAATCATCTTCTGCAAACCATCCATATTATGGTTTTTGTCTTGGCTTAAATCATCTTCTGCAAACCATCCATATTATGGTTTTTGTCTTGGCTTAAATCATCTTCTGCAAACCATCCATATTATGGTTTTTGTCTTGGCTTAAATCATCTTCTGCAAACCATCCATATTATGGTTTTTGTCTTGGCTTAAATCATCTTCTGCAAACCATCCATATTATGGTTTTTGTCTTGGCTTAAATCATCTTCTGCAAACCATCCATATTATGGTTTTTGTCTTGGCTTAAATCATCTTCTGCAAACCATCCATATTATGGTTTTTGTCTTGGCTTAAATCATCTTCTGCAAACCATCCATATTATGGTTTTTGTCTTGGCTTAAATCATCTTCTGCAAACCATCCATATTATGGTTTTTGTCTTGGCTTAAATCATCTTCTGCAAATCCAATCCATATTATGGTTTTTGTCTTGGCTTAAATCATCTTCTGCAAAATCCAATCCATATGTCATGCGTGTGACCCCGTAGGCTTAAACATTTTCAGACATGCGTTTATTTAACGTGATCATATTCCAACAGCTCCCACTTGAGCATGTTATATAAAGGCAATAACATTGGTTAGCGTCTAGTAACACGCCAATGCTCCCGGAAATATTTAAGTATAGTTTCTTAAAGTATCTTGAAATGGTTTAAGTGTTTATTATCCCTTTGTTTCAGATACCTTTGTTAATTATGAATATGGATCAAAGTCATTTCATAATTTAACGATTCTGTTTCTCATTTCTATAACTAATTAAGATTACCAAATTAATCGAGACAACATCTGGAGTTCATTTGGGTATGGCCATACAAACATCTTAATTAATCAATGAGGGCGCCAAATGGTATCATTCTTCTCCTACTCCAATATATCTGTACGTATATACCGATTTCAAAAAAGAAGGCATGAAGGGTGGTGCAACCGGGTCCGCCAGAAAGCCATACCATGAGTGGATCCTCTAATGGATCTCCTTCCGACTCCACAAAGTAGTAAAATAGTTGCACGGCTTCATCTCCTCCTACTCCAATATATCTGTGTTACAACACTAATTACTTAGACAATTATATATATATATATATAAAACAAGAGAAATTATAAACGACGAGTATATAAAGAGGGTGGACATGATGGAGTTGCATGTGGCGGACATTATTGTTCAGCCACAAATTAATCAAGCAAGATGCAAGGCAAGTATAGTTTGCCAGAACGTCTTGCTAGTTGGCATTTTTATAACAAGAAAAGTATATATTGTGTGTATAAATATAAAGAGACCAGCCAGACACATACATACCCGGTTTCTAGTTTAAAAGGAAGAGAACCAGGATACCCCGGTAAGGTATTGACGATTGTTTGGGAGGTGACAAGGGTGAGGGAAGCTAAAAGGAGGAGGATGAGAACCTCCGTATCTATGAAAATAATTAAATGTTTATATATGTGCATATTTGATTTGGTGCTTCTATTTATAGAAAGACAAACTAAAAGTATATAACTATTGCTCTTGTTAATTTGTAAAGGAAATTGAAAGGGATAGAGGAAATGAAAACATTGATAATCAAATTTTTTGCCAAAACTCTTTTTCATTATTTAAGTTATAGAAACGCAACAATGAGAAAATCAATTTAAAACTCGATCCTAACACACATACCCTCTAAATTCGGTCGCTACAAAATACCAAAAGGTTACGTCTATTTCATTGTCACGTCACCATCTACATAAATCCCTCTAAATGCATATGTACTTTCACATGTAGTCTTTATATATTTTTTAGAAGAAAAGAAAAAAAATTAACGGTAAATATGAGCTCATATGTAGTAGATATAGTAGATTAGTAGTGTTACTAAATTGTTACGGATTAATAAAAATATTTTTGAATAAGACAAGTGAAGTAGAGTGATTTTAGTTAACACAAATTTCCAATGCGTTAGCTCAAATTAAAAAGTTAATGCGACCTTTTTTTCATTACGATTTCACTTGCTAGTAGAAACTTTCTAATAATTTATATCTTTTATAGTAGGTGACACTTCCAAAATATGTATTTTGAATATTCAACTGCATCACTAGCTATCTACAAGTTAACGAAAACTCAAGTGTTGTTTAGTTTTTCAAAGTATATAAATCTAAAGGTTAAAAGTGTGTGTGTGTTATTCAAATAAAATATAAAGAAAATAGAAAATGTGTTCGAATTTGATATTTTTAAAAATATTTATCATGAAGAAAGAAAACTCACTGTTACTCATAATATATAACTACATTTTGGAAAACTTAATTTCATTTTTATATATATATATATATATATATATATATATATATATATATATATATATATATATATATATATATATATATATATATATATATATATATATATATATATATATATATATATATATATATATATATATATATATATATATATATATATATATATATATATATATATATATATATATATATATATATATATATATATATATATATATATATATATATATATATATATATATATATATATATATATATATATATATATATATATATATATATATATATATATATATATATATATATATATATATATATATATATATATATATATATATATATATATATATATATATATATATATTGAGTTATAAAGTTTATATATGATTACAATAAGAAGATAATAATCATCAATATAATGATTATAATACAGAGAAATATATATATATCGATTTGATATATATATATATATATATATAATATAGATATAGAGAAAATAAATAGATATAATAGAATATATATATATATATATATATATATATATATATATATATATATATATATATATATATATATATATATATATATATATATATATATATATATATATATATATATATATATATATATATATATATATATATATATATATATATATATATATATATATATATATATATATATATATATATATATATATATATATATATATATATATATATATATATATATATATTGAGTTATAAAGTTTATATATGATATACAATAAGAAGATAATAATCATCAATATAATGATTATAATACAGAGAAATATATATATATCGATTTGATATATATATATATATATATATAATATAGATATAGAGAAAAATAATAGATATAATAGAATATATATATATATATATATATATATATATATATATATATATATATATATATATATATATATATATATATATATATATATATATATATATATATATATATATATATATATATATATATATATATATATATATATATATATATATATATATATATATATATATATATATATATATATATATATATATATATATATATATATATATATATATATATATATATATATATATATATATATATATATATATATATATATATATATATATATATATATATATATATATATATATATATATATATATATATATATATATATATATATATATATATATATATATATATATATATATATATATATATATATATATATATATATATATATATATATATATATATATATATATATATATATATATATATATATATATATATATATATATATATATATATATATATATATATATATATATATATATATATATATATATATATATATATATATATATATATATATATATATATATATATATATATATATATATATATATATATATATATATATATATATATATATATATATATATATATATATATATATATATATATATATATATATATATATATATATATATATATATATATATATATATATATATATATATATATATATATATATATATATATATATATATATATATATATATATATATATATATATATATATATATATATATATATATATATATATATATATATATATATATATATATATATATATATATATATATATATATATATATATATATATATATATATATATATATATATATATATATATATATATATATATATATATATATATATATATATATATATATATATATATATATATATATATATATATATATATATATATATATATATATATATATATATATATATATATATATATATATATATATATATATATATATATATATATATATATATATATATATATATATATATATATATATATATATATATATATATATATATATATATATATATATATATATATATATATATATATATATATATATATATATATATATATATATATATATATATATATATATATATATATATATATATATATATATATATATATATATATATATATATATATATATATATATATATATATATATATATATATATATATATATATATATATATATATATATATATATATATATATATATATATATATATATATATATATATATATATATATATATATATATATATATATATATATATATATATATATATATATATATATATATATATATATATATATATAGTTTTAAAAACACAAAAATATACATATATACATACACATTTACGTATATATATATATATATATATATATATATATATATATATATATAAACAGAGAAACCAGTGACAGATCTCCTGGTTCCCAAACATCTACCCCAATCTGCATCAACAAAAGCACTTAAATTTAGATTACTACCAGCCTGAATATGTATACCTTTACCAGGTGCAGATTTAAGATATCTTAAGATTCTTAAACCATACATCCAGTGTTCCTCAAGAGGAGCATGCATGAATTGAGATAGACACTGCACAGCATAACTAATATCTGGCCTTGTCAAGGTCAGATAAATAAGCTTTCCAATAAGCTTTTGATAAACAGAAATGTTATCAAGAGGTTTAGATTTTGAAGCTTCAGTATTCATAGTTAAATTCATTTCAAGAGGTGTAGCAATTGGTTTACACCCTAAGAGACCAAACTCATTTAGAAGTTCTAAACAATACTTCCTTTGAGACAAACAAACACCTTGCTTGGTTTCAACAACTTCAATACCAAGAAAATATCTAAGTTTGCCAAGATCTTTAATCTTGAACTTAGAATTTAAAAACTGCTTAACTTTGTTAATCTCAACATCATTACAACCTGTAAGCACAATGTCATCAACATACACAAGCAAAGCCACAAAATCTTTACCTTCACCTTTAACATATAAAGAGTAATCTGATTTACTTTGAGTAAATCCACATTCAATTAGAGCATTGGTTAATTTAGTGTTCCATTGTCTAGGTGCTTGTTTTAAACCATAAAGTGATTTAGTCAACTTGCAAACTCTTTTATCATCTTTACTAAAATAACCAGGAGGAAGATCCATGTACACATCCTCAAATAAATCACCATAAAGGAAAGCATTATTTACATCAAGTTGATATAAAGGCCATTTATTAGTAACAGCAATAGAAATCAAACATCTTATAGTAACCATTTTCACAACAGGTGAAAAAGTTTCTTCAAAATCTACTCCTACCTTTTGATTGTAACCTTTTGCTACTAATCTAGCCTTATACCTTTCAATTTCCCCATTAGATTTATACTTAATCTTATAAATCCATCTACAACCAATAGATTCTCTATCATTAGGAAGATCAGTAATAATCCAAGTATTGTTTTTATTTAAAGCTTCCATCTCTTCATTCATAGCATGAATCCAATTACTATCTTTAACAGCCTCAAAATAAGTAGAAGGCTCAATAGACTTATTCAAATTTGTGGTAAAACAGAAAGCATTAGAAGAAAGTTTTGAGTAATTCACAACTCTATTCAAAGGATATTTTACTTTAGAATCAAGAACAAAATCTTCCAATCTTTTAGGAAGAACAGAATTTCTATCTGATCTCCTCAAATTAATATTTTCATTTACAAAATCTAAATTATCATGAAATACATCCTCAGCTTGAAGTTGATGATCATTTATACCAGATATTGTTGCTGAATCATTCTCATGATTGGCAGTGCTTGAAGAGCTTCCAGAATTATGATCAACAAATCTGTCATTGCTAGTAATCCTAACAGGACTGCCAAAGCTATGACTGGTAGTGTGATCAATTCTGGTTCCTCTAAACTGACTATTCACATCATGAGATGTTCTACCCTCAATATTAGTATCACCAATATGTTCTTCCTCTTCATCATTGGATATTTCATAAATGGTATCAAAAAAATTAAGTTGGTTTACAGTTTTATCTTTAACATTTTCTAAAACATTTTTTGATGTCATAGTAAAAGGAAATATGTTTTCATAAAATTTGACATCTCTTGAGAACAAAAAACTTCTATTTTCAAGACTATAAAGTTTATAGCCCTTTTTAGAATTTGAAAAACCAATTAGCACACATTTTTCAGCTTTAGGACTAAATTTATCAGAATTGTTAAGAATAGAAGCAAAACAAAGACAACCAAAAACTCTAAGATGTTTTAAAGAAGGTTCAAAACCATAAACCATTTGATAAGGAGAGATACCATTTAGCACAGAGGAAGGAGTTCTATTAATCAAATATGTAGCAGTTAAAATACATTCACTCCACAAGTAAAGAGGCAATCCACCCTGAAACAACAAAGATCTAGCAACATTTAAAAGATGTCTATGTTTTCTTTCAGCTATTCCATTTTGTTGAGGGGTGTAGGCAATAGTAGTCTGATGGATAATTCCCTCCTTGGTGAACAAAGAAGTTACTCTATGATTTACAAATTCTTTACCATTATCAGTCCTAACAATTTTAATATTTGCATCAAACTGATTTTTTAACAAATTATAAAACAGAAAAATTTGATCAAAAGTTTCATCTTTAGTCTTCATCATAAAAGTCCATACTGCTCTGGTAAAGTCATCAACTATGGTTAAAAAATATTTAAATCCTTCTTTGCTACTAACTTTGTAAGGACCCCAAACATCAATATGAATTAACTCTCCTAACTTTGAAGACTTGTGTTCACTAAGAGGGAATGGTTCTCTTACTTGTTTTGCTTTATGACAAATATCACAAGGTAAACTAGAATCACTAGTTAATTTCAGTTTGTGTTTTAAAACATTTAACACTTGATCTGCAGGATGTCCTAACCTAGCATGCCACAAGTTTTTTGACTCACAAGCAAGACTTACAGCATTACAAACAGAAGAAGAACAATTAGCAGATTCATCAAACATATAAAGACCATTCTTCTGTCTACCAGTCCCCAGGACTTTCTGATTTAGAGGATAATCCTGAATAATACAATTATTTTCATTAAAAGACACACATGCTTTACTATCTCTAGTTAATTTATGAATAGACATCAAATTAACACAATATTCAGGAACTACCATAACATCAAATAAGGTAATATTATTGTTAAGTTTAAGATTACCAATTTTTTGAACTTTAGCATTTGTTCCATTAGGATGACCAATTAACAAGTTTAAATCAGACACATCAACAAGATCAGTTAAACCTTTCTCAGAAAGAGTAAGATGTTGATTTGCTCCTGAATCCATAATCCATTCATAAATTAATCTAGCTAAAACACTATTGCACATAATATGAGACAGAGTACTACAAGAAATACCTGCCATATTGGCAAGGTTAGCAGAAGCATGAGAACTAGAAGCATTGTCACCTAAAAGGACTAACAATCTACTCATTTGATCTTGAGTCAGAGAAAAACTATTAGCATTAGTAGAATTCATTTTAGAAGAAGAAGCATTATGCACATTAGAAGAAGATCCAGCACAAACAGATTTTTCAGTAACAGAATTATTACTAGAAAACTTATTGTTTCTTTGATTTGCAAGCTGAAAACATCTCTCAACAGTATGACCAACCTTGTTACAGTGAGTACATTTAAAATTAGGATTAGGAGGTCTATATGTTCTTTGATTTGGATCATAAGTTTTTCTTGCTTCAAAGTTATTATCAAAAGTTCTTTTTGAATCAAAAGTTGACTGACTTTTAGAATTTTTGTTTTGAAAAACCTTTGCAGCAAAAACATTTGAAGAAGTAGAAGATTTTGATCCTCCAGAAATCCCCCCTCTGTGAGACTCCTCTCTAGAAACCAAGGAAAAGGCAGTCTTCACAGAAGGAAGAGGATCAGTAGTAAGAATTTGGCTTCTAATAGGAATATAGACCTCATCTAGACCCATTAAAAACTGCATTAATTTGATTAAATCATTATGTTTTTGAATTTCCTTAGCAGCCTCACAAGAACAAGTAGGCAATTTAACAAGAACATCATATTGCTTCCATAAAGAACACAACTTATGATAATATTCAGATAGAGAAGAACCATTTTGAATCAAAGAGTTAATCTTATGATGAACATTAAACACAACTGAACCATCAACTTTATCATAAGTTTCTTTCAATTCTTGCCAAACAATAGCAGCATTCTTACTAAAAATCTGACCTAAGTACAATTCTTGAGAAACACAATTCAAAATCCAAGTCAAGACCACAGAATTACATCTTTCCCATTGCCTAGCAAGAACAAGATTATTAACAGGTTTAATGCAAGTACCATCAATAAAACCAGTTTTATTTTTAGTTTCCAAGGCTAATTCCATTGCACAAGACCAAACTTTGTAATTCTCAGTACCAAGCAGTTTAAAACTAATCAAAGGAGTACTAACAGTATCACTAGCATGAAGATACAAAGGATCACCAAAGTCCAACTTACTTATTTTAGTTATATTATTATCAAGCTCAAACTCATTATCAGATTCTTCATTATGAACAGAATGTGGAGGTGTGTTACCACCATGAACAGAACCAGGAGGTGTATTAACCATTTTAAAAAATTGATGTCAACACAAAAAGACAAATAGAATCAAAGAAGCCAAACAAATTAAGAAATAGAACTTAAACAAGTAAGAAGAAAAGCCACACAGAAGAACACATAAATCAATCAATTACTAGGCTCCCCCTTCCAGAGAAGAGGACCACATACATCAAGAAGACCTTGATTGCGTAAGCCGAGTAATATACACACAAAATATAAGCAAATAAACAAATATAAGATAAAAGATAGGGATAGAAATCAACAATACAGTGCTTTCGGCTGAAGAAGATGAACCCTGATTTTCTCTTGATTCACTTAGTCAAGAGAAAAATCAAGATCTGAAACAATGAACAATGAAACCCTAATTTTACTTCTTGATTCACTTAGTCAAGAGAAAAATCAAGATCTGAAACAATGAACAATGAAACCCTAATTTTACTTCTTGATTCACTTAGTCAAGAAATAAAATCAAGATGAAACCCTAACCCCAATCGAACAAAAAACCCTAAAATTCAAGATCTAGGGTTCCAAATCGGAATCCGCCCTAGATCTGAATGAAAGGAAGAGTGAAACAAATTAAAACCACCGAATCACGAACCTGGCTCTGATACCATGAAAGAAAGTATAAAATCATGAACAAAACCTCTTTAAGGAAGAGATTTAACCAATAACGGAAGTGGTAAGTGATTATTATTCAAAAGTCCAAAGTGTTTATTATTACAATCTTAATCTATAATCATCTAACTGATGATTATACAAATTAAACGAAATATATATATATCGATTTGATATATATATATATAAACGAATATCCAGAATATGAATGAGAGAAAAATAATAAAATCGGATAATAGAAATTAGGGTCACTCAATTCTTCACCAAACTTTTCTTTATATAGTCTTCAATATTTTCAGTTTCAACCTTCATCTTCTCCTTTCTTCACTTTAAGCACAAACTTCAATCTTCCTTGTAAACATCCAACACCAGTCCCTCAACTTATAACCTGCACAAATCTTAACCCAGAAATAAGAACAAATAACAAAACAAGAATTGATCTTGTTATTTCAACATCCCCCCTCAAGATCAATTCCCAAAAACATTAACTAACCCAAGTTTTTCACTTAAAATAGAATGTTGCTTTGAACTCAAACTCTTGGTAAATAAATCTGCAACATTAAATTCAGATTGTATTTTAACAGTTTTAACAACACCAGCAGAAATTTTCTCTCTAACAAAAAACAAATCAATTTCAAAATGCTTTGTCCTCTCATGGAAGACAGGATTAGCAGCAATTTGAATAGAAGCTTTACTATCAGAAAACACATTAACAGGAAGAACATTTTTAATACCAAGATCACTTAGAATGTTCACAAGCCAAATAATTTCACAAGTCACAGCTGCTAAGGCCCTATATTCAGCTTCTGCTGAGGATTTAGCAACTGTGTGTTGTTTCTTACTTTTCCAAGAAACAAGATTATCACCCAAGTAAACAGAGAAACCAGTGACAGATCTCCTGGTTCCCAAACATCTACCCCAATCTGCATCAACAAAAGCACTTAAATTTAGATTACTACCAGCCTGAATATGTATACCTTTACCAGGTGCAGATTTAAGATATCTTAAGATTCTTAAACCATACAGATCTAGATATTAATTCATACTACTACTAAACTCGCTCTACCTCTCTTAACTACCTACTACCTCTTCCTCTAACTACTCTACTCCCCTAGACCTTACTTCTCTCCCTTAAACCTCTCCCGTAACCTCTCTCTCTCTCTAACTCCTCTCTACCTGTCACACTATCCTCCCTCTCCACCTCCACGTGCGTACTCCTCCACAGCGCTCTTATCTTTTTCTTCCTCTCGCCTTCTCCACTCTCTGCCTTCTCATCCCTTCCTTCTCTTCCCGAGGCAACCTGCGGACCCTGCCCCTTTGCCAACTGTTATTAACTACTACCCTGTCGCTACTCTCTCTAACTCCTACTCTCACTCTCTCTCTACTCTCCTTTCTATTTTTTGTATACTCCTACTTATACTAGATTTGATTGTTATCAAACCTCGACCCTACTGACTCTCCTCTTGTCTGTTCTTTCCTCCTCCTCCCCCGTCCTACTTCTTGCTCTCTTTCCGCCTCTACTCTGATTTTTCTCTCCAACCCTCCATTCTCTCCCTCCTCTACTCGTGGCCTCCCTGCTCTCTCCTTTCCCGTGCCTACCGTCTCCCATCTACCTCTCTTTCTAAATTGCTGGCTTGACCTCTGTCTGCCTTTGACCCTTCACTGTCCTCTTTGCCTCCTTCCTCCCCCTGGACCTCTGAGCGCCCACTCCCCCCCCTTTCTGCTCCCTGTCTCCTGCACTGCCCCCTCCTTCCTCCTTCTTTCCTCCTAGGCCCTCTGAGCCGTCTCCTCCTACTAATTGCTCATGTTCGGAAGGCGATCGGCTTCTGTAATTCCCCACCCCACCCTCTCCTTCCCCCTGGAGAGCCGTCCCCGCTCTCTTACCTCCTAGCTAAAGGCCTCTCCTCCCCTTCTCGGCTGCTTCCTCTCTTCTCTACGCCTACCTCCTGCTCACCTGCCCCCCTACTCCTCTACCTGGGAACTCTCCTCTACTCTCCGTACTCCTCGTAATGGCGCTTAGCGGGGGACTCACACCCTCCCCCCCTACCGCTAGATTACTACCAGCCTGAATATGTATACCTTTACCAGGTGCAGATTTAAGATATCTTAAGATTCTTAAACCATACATCCAGTGTTCCTCAAGAGGAGCATGCATGAATTGAGATAGACACTGCACAGCATGACTAATATCTGGCCTTGTCAAGGTCAGATAAATAAGCTTTCCAATAAGCTTTTGATAAACAGAAATGTTATCAAGAGGTTTAGATTTTGAAGCTTCAGTATTCATAGTTAAATTCATTTCAAGAGGTGTAGCAATTGGTTTACACCCTAAGAGACCAAACTCATTTAGAAGATCTAAACAATACTTCCTTTGAGACAAACAAACACCTTGCTTGGTTTCAACAACTTCAATACCAAGAAAATATCTAAGTTTGCCAAGATCTTTAATCTTGAACTTAGAATTTAAAAACTGCTTAACTTTGTTAATCTCAACATCATTACAACCTGTAAGCACAATGTCATCAACATACACAAGCAAAGCCACAAAAAGTCCCGCGCGAAGAGCAAGGGGCTGGCGCGGTTGGCGTGTAACTCAGAGAAGGGGTGGTATGGACCAGACGGAGGCGGTGGCCACCTTTCCGGATAATCTCAACATCATTACAACCTGTAAGCACAATGTCATCAACATACACAAGCAAAGCCACAAAATCTTTACCTTCACCTTTAACATATAAAGAGTAATCTGATTTACTTTGAGTAAATCCACATTCAATTAGAGCATTGGTTAATTTAGTGTTCCATTGTCTAGGTGCTTGTTTTAAACCATAAAGAGATTTAGTCAACTTGCAAACTCTTTTATCATCTTTACTAAAATAACCAGGAGGAAGATCCATGTACACATCCTCAAATAAATCACCATAAAGGAAAGCATTATTTACATCAAGTTGATATAAAGGCCATTTATTAGTAACAGCAATAGAAATCAAACATCTTATAGTAACCATTTTCACAACAGGTGAAAAAGTTTCTTCAAAATCTACTCCTACCTTTTGATTGTAACCTTTTGCTACTAATCTAGCCTTATACCTTTCAATTTCCCCATTAGATTTATACTTAATCTTATAAATCCATCTACAACCAATAGATTCTCTATCATTAGGAAGATCAGTAATAATCCAAGTATTGTTTTTATTTAAAGCTTCCATCTCTTCATTCATAGCATGAATCCAATTACTATCTTTAACAGCCTCAAAATAAGTAGAAGGCTCAATAGACTTATTCAAATTTGTAGTAAAACAGAAAGCATTAGAAGAAAGTTTTGAGTAATTCACAACTCTATTCAAAGGATATTTTACTTTAGAATCAAGAACAAAATCTTCCAATCTTTTAGGAAGAACAGAATTTCTATCTGATCTCCTCAAATTAATATTTTCATTTACAAAATCTAAATTATCATGAAATACATCCTCAGCTTGAAGTTGATGATCATTTATACCAGATATTGTTGCTGAATCATTCTCATGATTGGCAGTGCTTGAAGAGCTTCCAGAATTATGATCAACAAATCTGTCATTGCTAGTAATCCTAACAGGACTGCCAAAGCTATGACTGGTAGTGTGATCAATTCTGGTTCCTCTAAACTGACTATTCACATCATGAGATGTTCTACCCTCAATATTAGTATCACCAATATGTTCTTCCTCTTCATCATTGGATATTTCATAAATGGTATCAAAAAAATTAAGTTGGTTTACAGTTTTATCTTTAACATTTTCTAAAACATTTTTTGATGTCATAGTAAAAGGAAATATGTTTTCATAAAATTTGACATCTCTTGAGAACAAAAAACTTCTATTTTCAAGACTATAAAGTTTATAGCCCTTTTTAGAATTTGAAAAACCAATTAGCACACATTTTTCAGCTTTAGGACTAAATTTATCAGAATTGTTAAGAATAGAAGCAAAACAAAGACAACCAAAAACTCTAAGATGTTTTAAAGAAGGTTCAAAACCATAAACCATTTGATAAGGAGAGATACCATTTAGCACAGAGGAAGGAGTTCTATTAATCAAATATGTAGCAGTTAAAATACATTCACTCCACAAGTAAAGAGGCAATCCACCCTGAAACAACAAAGATCTAGCAACATTTAAAAGATGTCTATGTTTTCTTTCAGCTATTCCATTTTGTTGAGGGGTGTAGGCAATAGTAGTCTGATGGATAATTCCCTCCTTGGTGAACAAAGAAGTTACTCTATGATTTACAAATTCTTTACCATTATCAGTCCTAACAATTTTAATATTTGCATCAAACTGATTTTTTAACAAATTATAAAACAGAAAAATTTGATCAAAAGTTTCATCTTTAGTCTTCATCATAAAAGTCCATACTGCTCTGGTAAAGTCATCAACTATGGTTAAAAAATATTTAAATCCTTCTTTGCTACTAACTTTGTAAGGACCCCAAACATCAATATGAATTAACTCTCCTAACTTTGAAGACTTGTGTTCACTAAGAGGGAATGGTTCTCTTACTTGTTTTGCTTTATGACAAATATCACAAGGTAAACTAGAATCACTAGTTAATTTCAGTTTGTGTTTTAAAACATTTAACACTTGATCTGCAGGATGTCCTAACCTAGCATGCCACAAGTTTTTTGACTCACAAGCAAGACTTACAGCATTACAAACAGAAGAAGAACAATTAGCAGATTCATCAAACATATAAAGACCATTCTTCTGTCTACCAGTCCCCAGGACTTTCTGATTTAGAGGATAATCCTGAATAATACAATTATTTTCATTAAAAGACACACATGCTTTACTATCTCTAGTTAATTTATGAATAGACATCAAATTAACACAATATTCAGGAACTACCATAACATCAAATAAGGTAATATTATTGTTAAGTTTAAGATTACCAATTTTTTGAACTTTAGCATTTGTTCCATTAGGATGACCAATTAACAAGTTTAAATCAGACACATCAACAAGATCAGTTAAACCTTTCTCAGAAAGAGTAAGATGTTGATTTGCTCCTGAATCCATAATCCATTCATAAATTAATCTAGCTAAAACACTATTGCACATAATATGAGACAGAGTACTACAAGAAATACCTGCCATATTGGCAAGGTTAGCAGAAGCATGAGAACTAGAAGCATTGTCACCTAAAAGGACTAACAATCTACTCATTTGATCTTGAGTCAGAGAAAAACTATTAGCATTAGTAGAATTCATTTTAGAAGAAGAAGCATTATGCACATTAGAAGAAGATCCAGCACAAACAGATTTTTCAGTAACAGAATTATTACTAGAAAACTTATTGTTTCTTTGATTTGCAAGCTGAAAACATCTCTCAACAGTATGACCAACCTTGTTACAGTGAGTACATTTAAAATTAGGATTAGGAGGTCTATATGTTCTTTGATTTGGATCATAAGTTTTTCTTGCTTCAAAGTTATTATCAAAAGTTCTTTTTGAATCAAAAGTTGACTGACTTTTAGAATTTTTGTTTTGAAAAACCTTTGCAGCAAAAACATTTGAAGAAGTAGAAGATTTTGATCCTCCAGAAATCCCCCCTCTGTGAGACTCCTCTCTAGAAACCAAGGAAAAGGCAGTCTTCACAGAAGGAAGAGGATCAGTAGTAAGAATTTGGCTTCTAATAGGAATATAGACCTCATCTAGACCCATTAAAAACTGCATTAATTTGATTAAATCATTATGTTTTTGAATTTCCTTAGCAGCCTCACAAGAACAAGTAGGCAATTTAACAAGAACATCATATTGCTTCCATAAAGAACACAACTTATGATAATATTCAGATAGAGAAGAACCATTTTGAATCAAAGAGTTAATCTTATGATGAACATTAAACACAACTGAACCATCAACTTTATCATAAGTTTCTTTCAATTCTTGCCAAACAATAGCAGCATTCTTACTAAAAATCTGACCTAAGTACAATTCTTGAGAAACACAATTCAAAATCCAAGTCAAGACCACAGAATTACATCTTTCCCATTGCCTAGCAAGAACAAGATTATTAACAGGTTTAATGCAAGTACCATCAATAAAACCAGTTTTATTTTTAGTTTCCAAGGCTAATTCCATTGCACAAGACCAAACTTTGTAATTCTCAGTACCAAGCAGTTTAAAACTAATCAAAGGAGTACTAACAGTATCACTAGCATGAAGATACAAAGGATCACCAAAGTCCAACTTACTTATTTTAGTTATATTATTATCAAGCTCAAACTCATTATCAGATTCTTCATTATGAACAGAATGTGGAGGTGTGTTACCACCATGAACAGAACCAGGAGGTGTATTAACCATTTTAAAAAATTGATGTCAACACAAAAAGACAAATAGAATCAAAGAAGCCAAACAAATTAAGAAATAGAACTTAAACAAGTAAGAAGAATAGTCACACAGAAGAACACATAAATCAATCAATTACTAGGCTCCCCCTTCCAGAGAAGAGGACCACATACATCAAGAAGACCTTGATTGCGTAAGCCGAGTAATATACACACAAAATATAAGCAAATAAACAAATATAAGATAAAAGATAGGGATAGAAATCAACAATACAGTGCTTTCGGCTGAAGAAGATGAACCCTGATTTTCTCTTGATTCACTTAGTCAAGAGAAAAATCAAGATCTGAAACAATGAACAATGAAACCCTAATTTTACTTCTTGATTCACTTAGTCAAGAAATAAAATCAACGAATCAAACCAATAATAGCAGCGGAAGAATTAATCAAAAAGAATTCCAGATGAAACCCTAACCCCAATCGAACAAAAAACCCTAAAATTCAAGATCTAGGGTTCCAAATCGGAATCCGCCCTAGATCTGAATGAAAGGAAGAGTGAAACAAATTAAAACCACCGAATCACGAACCTGGCTCTGATACCATGTAAGAAAGTATAAAATCATGAACAAAACCTCTTTAAGGAAGAGATTTAACCAATAACGGAAGTGGTAAGTGATTATTATTCAAAAGTCCAAAGTGTTTATTATTACAATCTTAATCTATAATCATGTAACTGATGATTATACAAATTAAACAAAATATATATATATCGATTTGATATATATATATATAAACGAATATCCAGAATATGAATGAGAGAAAAATAATAAAATCGGATAATAGAAATTAGGGTCACTCAATTCTTCACCAAACTTTTCTTTATATAGTCTTCAATATTTTCAGTTTCAACCTTCATCTTCTCCTTTCTTCACTTTAAGCACAAACTTCAATCTTCCTTGTAAACATCCAACACCAGTCCCTCAACTTATAACCTGCACAAATCTTAACCCAGAAATAAGAACAAATAACAAAACAAGAATTGATCTTGTTATTTCAACAGATTTTGTCAACAAGTTATCTTGCAAACACAATTTCTCCGAACATAAATAAAGAACCACTATGTTGGTGGACAAATGTTACCTCTAACTTGGATAAGTGGTAAACACCCTAGTCTCTGGGACGACAGAGGTCGGAGTTTCGATCTTCATCCCATGTAAAGTCCGGAGGTCATTTTCAATCATTTAGGTAGAACCTGGAAGCAACCTCTCAACCTAGATATATGTATGGTCTGTCTAAATCTTAATCTTCCTCATACACCATCGAAGTATACGGGCCTAGACCCGTAGAAGACGGCAGTAAACAATTATTTTCTTTTCCTTTCCTTTATGTTTGTGGACAAATGTTACCATTATACTACAAACATGAGAAATCTAAGAGAGGATATTATGATTCAATAACATATTTAATTGTTTACACCGAGACATAACTAATAAGTACTCCGTATGATACATTCAAAATGTAATAATTGTTTGAGATTTCACTACTCAAAAATAAATAAAACGTGCATTGATTTATACAAGTGGGCCCGCCCAGATGACCACAGTGAAAGGAACCACATAAAAAGGCCCAATTAAGTACTCGTATATAGAGACCCATCAGATCAGTACCACTAGGGATGGCATGATACTGGTACCGTCCGAAAATGGTCAAAACTTAATACCGATCCCGGTCCCATTTGAGGTGGTACCGGTACCGGTACCGTACCGAGACGGGACCGAGAAATCGGTACCACATCCCGACTAGTCCCGACTAAAATGTTAAAACAAACTTTTATAATATCTTTCAGGAACTTGATGTTTGTAAAAGATGTAGTGAAGCAATCATATAACATGTAATATAAAGAAGTGATGCAATTAACTCCACGTGAATAAAAAACACGTACAAAAATATTCATGTATTCATGTTGTTTATATAAATGAATGTATCTATATGCTCTGTTCTCGTGTATGACTGTATGTTCTATATACATAAATACCCTGCTGTAAAATCTTGTACAATAGATGTACACATAGATAGATGTAGATATATAAAATAGATATAATGGTATATATATAGTCAGATAGATATAGATTTTAATATACATAGCATTCATCATATGTAAAATGCTACCTAAATTGCATGTTGGGACCAAACGGGACCGTCGGGATTTACTCGGTATTTCCCGGTTCCAGTACCGACTAGTACCGATCCCGAAAACTATCAAAACTTGGTACCGGTCCCGATCCCACTTGGGACTCGGTACCACTTTTCGGTACTGGTACCGGGACGAGATCGGTATTTGGGATTTTATGCTCATCCCTAAGTACCACTACTTTTATACCTGCATATCACAGCTATACTTCATGCATATAAAACTTGTACATAAGTTATTGTAGCTAAACATCACATACCAAAAATAGGTGATGATAAATCCACGATAAAATCATCTACATCTACAATAAGTATAAACGTATCAAAATGTACGGCTGTCTATCGCAGATAATGTTAAAGATGACAAAATTTCGTTGTGGCATTATCATTGCCAACAACAAATACATGCTTTGTTAGGGGAGGCGGAGTGGGAAAAATTTTTTTATCAACCCTCCCAAATTCATCCAATAACATTCCATCCAACTCATTTTAATCTTTCAACCCTTCCAACCAACCCTCCCAACCATTTTTACTGGCGCCCCATAAATCTTCAACCCTCCCAAATTTTTCACCAATCACACACTCTTTCTTTCCCATCCCCACACTCTCTCTCTTTTAAAGTCTTGGTCCCCACACACTCTCTCTTCTCTCTCCATTTATGCTCCAAGGGTAATAAGCCCTCTACCCAACCCTCTAAGCCATAAATTCACTACCGGCGACGGTGTTTTTGAATTTATGAGCCCATAAATTCACCATACCTCTTACCACTCCGCCTCCCCTTATATATAGTATAAAATATAATAATAATCTATAATAAAATTAAAAATCATGATATAAATTTGTACTTTTAATGTGGTAGTTGGAACTTGGCAACGTTGGTAGCAAGCTTACAAATCATATTTCATCACACATGGCAACAACATTAAATGACCATCACACCACCGGTATATCAACATCAACATTTCATCTGTAATGAAGTATATGAAACTAGCCTTTGTGCCAATAATGGGGCTTTTACGGAGAGGTTTCGAAATCAGCTTATAAGTGGCTCGACTTGAATCTTCCTCAGGGCCAAGGGTGTATTGCCAAAATGTAGCCAATTATTGTCAAAACTAGCCAAGAGTGAGGGTGTAGTGTCAATTCTTGTCTATTCTTGCCACAAGTTACCATTTTTTTTTAAAAACAATTTTATTATTAAACATTAAATAACTAAACATTACATTTATTTAAATAAAACATTACATACTTAATAAGTTCGAAAACATACTAAATTAAAACATTAGATCTTAAAACTGAAATTACAAGTTAGCGCTAACCAAACTGCGAATCGTCAGAGTCCACGTCACTGTCACCGTCATTGCGGTGGATGTATTCATAGTGTTCAGGGGAGTTCGTCTTCTCGCCGCCGGGAGTCGCGTATTCCTCTCCCCGGTCTACTTCGCCGACGCTACCTTGCCAAAATTCCGCGTGTTCAAGCGTCCTCGCTAATGTGACTTTGGCGGCAGTAAGCTGCTAAAGTGTTTGGTTCAACTAGGCGACCTTCTGCTGCAGGTATGTAACGTACTGGATGTCGAACTCGTCATGGTGCGCTCGTCGTTCATCAATTTCGACAAGGTGAGCAGGTTTTTGAGCTTGTATGTCGTTAATCAGAGACCTAACGTCGGTTTTATGCTTGTCATCGTCAAGCATGTGGTACTGCATCGAGTTTTTAACTTCGAAGACAGTCATAGGTGGCCTTTAGCTTGCCATGGCTTCAATGTTGATAGACTATAATGTATGTTGTATGTAGTTTGTTTGATGAATATGTATGTTTGTTGATGGTTTATATAGAAGTTGAAAAAAGGAAAGAAAAAAAAAAAACATGCACGCTCCTAAACGTTTCAAAACATACAAAAAAACGGTCACTTTTAGCCACGTGGTCATGCCTCGACGTTCACATTCATCGGCCAAATATAGCCGATGGAAGGAGCCGATGCTCGCCGATGGATATGGTACAATAAAGCCAACGAGCCGATGCTTGTCAATGGAAAGAGACGATGCAAAGTACCGACTACACCCTTGCCCCTTATAAGCTTCCCTCTGCCTATTTACTTGACTCGCGGCCTAAATAGTCAGGGGCCTCAGGGTGGTTTGCTAAGGTTAAGGATGATACTAATATAATTATATTGGGGAAGCATATTGCGTGTTGGTTCCTCGCGAGTACTTGTTGAGTGCTGCTATCGAGTAATTCAAGAATGGTACAATCATATGTAATTTTGTTTATTTCTATATTTGTAAATTGCAATTGTATATTTTGGCCACTAACACCTTGCCAATGGCTATTATATTAAAAAAGAGCATTAATATTAGTACCACCACTTTTAATGAATGTACCACAATGTATATATTTCACAACTGACTGTACAAGTTAGTAATGCATAAGTATGTTACATTAATTTATAATGATGGTACAAATATCACTTTCCATTAAAAAATTCCGTTAAAAAAACATCTTATTAAATACAGTACTTTATTGTTAGTTATTACTACAACATAATATTCTTACTACTACAGCACAATTATCAGATCGGATTGAGATCCTCTAAAGTTGATCCAACTTTATAGGTAAAGTTGGATCAACTTTAACCATTGGATTAAATCCAATGGTCATGATTTAAACATCAAATTTCAATCTTGACCATTGGATTTAATCCAATGGCTAAAGTTGATCCAACTTTACCAATAAAGTTGGATCAACTTTAGAGGATACTAATTATAAATTTGCAACTGCAATGTCTAGTACATGTGCGAGATTTCCAAAATCTATCTCCAAGTTATTCAGATGAGATACGATTCCAGCTCTCTACCAAAGACCTTCATGAAGGCCTTCGACATATCTCGCTACAATGGACTTCCAACTGTCAAAATGAGTAAAAAAAGTTAAGAGGTTACACAAATGGACAACTTCTGCACCGGGTCAAAAGATGAGTAAATTTTAATATAGGAAGAAATGGGTTGAGTCAAGTTGTGTTGGCCCTAAAGATGTTTTGTCGAATAACACTATTACCAATTTAGTATGTCAAATATACAATAATAAGTTTATTATTACACTTATTTTTTTTGAACGACATTCTATTCTACTTCTAAATTACACGTATGCCTGGAAACCAGGACTCTCGAAAACCCCCTATTAATCCACCCTCACAAATGTGAGAAGTGGGACTCGAACCCAGGTGGATCATCCCAAGGTCAAAGATCTATTTATAAAATATTTAGGAGGTTTTATACATTGAAACTACACTTGGGCAAATTCTCGGTTTTTTAATAACATTTAATATATATATAGGGGTTGGGTATTGTAAAATAAGTATTAAAGTAAAACAAATAGGACAAGATCTTGACCCTTAGATCATGGTTAAATTGATGCACGAAGATTCACGAAGCAATTGATACACGATGATTTTCATGATGCACGGTGATTTTCAGTGAAAGAAACCTATTGTTTTATTTGTTTTATTTTACCTAAAACCTATATATATATATATATATATATATATATATATATATATAATTGGTTACAAATATAGATAATTGGCATATGATTGCCCTTTGTGGAATGCCTTTTTCTGATTCAATAAAGAACAAATCGCAAGGATGAAAAATATTTACAATATTTGTTTACCTCGGCATTATCGTACTCAAACCGAACCAAAAAGGTACAAGTGCAATCATCTTTATCATGCAGCTGCCCTTCAATGTGTAAAACATGTGCATCAGAATAAAGTGCGTGATCTTCATTTGCCTGAACATTGTAAACACTATACGTTATCGTGACTTAAACAAACTTTTTACCATATCTAGAGTTCAAAGAAAGTGAAAGACGGTTCACAAGATAAACAAGTGGCAGAGAAGTGAGCCTTGATGCATTAGAAGAGGTGGAAATTTCAGCTTATTTGTATAGAATAGGATTACCTTGAGTTGCGTAAAATATATAAGACTCAAATGAGTTAAAATGTCCTGAAGTGTTTCAACTAATATTAGCTTATATATTATTAAAATTATATAGATTTTGCAATCATATTTAATACATTTACTATTTATTCAATAATGAATGATAGAGATTGTCAGGGGGTCATTTTCAAACCAGTGGCACAATCGCTCATTTTCCACCACTTTGCATAGGGCGCCTTTTTGTCCAGTAATACAGGCTGACCCAGTAATCAGATCTTAGATATCAAACAGATACATATCATATATACAATTTCCGCTAATTAAATGACGGTTGATTTCGGTTCTAATTATATTACACTTGTCATATGCTCGCGCGATAAGGCGGTGTAGTGGCGGCGGTGACGGGTGGTGGTGGCAGTGGCAGTGGCAGTGGCAGTGCGGTTATTAATAAAAGTAATTGATATAAAAGGGATAGTGTAGTTATTTAAGAGTTAAGGGTGGATGTTGTAAATTAAGTTCATTAAGGGTATTATATGTATTTCAAGTGGACATTTAAAATAGTGAATAAAAAGAAGGGACATTTTAGGGTTATCAACTACTTAGTTGAAAAAAATGGAGGAAACAAATGTTTTATAATGTAGTATAGATAATAGATAATGGGTCAGACAGGTAAGACTAAAAAACTTAGCAAAATATAAACAAGTATAACAGTTTTAAAGTGAGCCAAAGCATACTCCGAAGTTTATAAAATTCATTATTTGAATAATGAATTTTAAGAGGTTGTAAACAAGTAAAACAGTTTTAAGAGATAAATTCATTATTCAAATAAAATCATTTTAGCAATTATATATATTAAATTTGTAATTTACATAAGAGAATAAACACAGTTGAAACATCAACCCGGGCCGTTTTGACTTGCTTTTAAAAAGTTAAAAATGCCTTGGCCTGTTACCCAATGTCACCAACTGATAGAAGTGCCAAAGATAAAAGGAAAGTGCAACATAAAACATACCCTATAGCATAAGATAAGATCCCCAACTTTGACCTTATGACATTCTGAAGCCTCCAAGGGGATTGACCGCTCACGAATTCCCTTTCTTACATTCACCCACTCATCTTCATCGTGACTAAAACCAGAAAATCTCACACGAACTTCCTGTTACAGAAAGCGAAAATATACATAAGATTTTTCAATGCATACAACCTCCTATATCGTTTTATTCAATGATTACATTGTAATCATGAATCATACATACATTACCTATTTATACAAAGGGAGAACAAATGCCGATCCATCCAACCTTACATGGAGTGTTCGACTCACAAACAAAAAACTACTTGTCTCAAACCCAACCCCACTTTGATATGTTGCCCGACCAGCCCATACAAACAGCTCACATATTGTTGATCATAAGGACATCCCAAAGACTGGAAGATAAACATTTGCCATGTAAAAATTTACATACTTTTTAGTGTTTTGAAAATATTTGGATAAATGGGCTTTTGGGAAAGGAATTTGTAGAACAAGGAAGCCAACACAACTTTTTGTAGAGCAGGTATGTCCTGCTTCCCAAATCCCGACTATGCCTGTCCCATACACCGTTCTTTGAGCAACAGTGGACTGAATCGACACCCTCAAAACTACAACGCAAAGTCTGGGCTTTCCAAATCCGGACTATAGTACGCATTCAATAAATAGCTGCCACATGTAGGCGATGGTATGCATTCAAACATTTAGCACACATTTAAACTAAACTTTGATAGTGTAACTAATACATATCCACGCACGTAGAGGTGAAAATTGCAGCCCGGGAATCAATTTAAAGGCTCCAAACAGAAAAGTAATCCTGGTCAACAAACCAGAGCTAGCCCAATTCAACTTATACTAGAACTTACCCGTTTCAGTCCATCACCCGACCCACCCACCCACCCGTTTTGCCACCTAGACACACAAACATACTGAATATGTGACTGTGAGTGTGTGGTAACAAAGTCTTACAAGCTCCCCAGAGTACATTATTCTGAAAGTAAGAAATGTAGCCACGTCATACCTGAAAAATTAACAACAAAAAGTATTAAATGATAGCCACGTCATAAGGCTATAATTCAAGACTACCATAAAATCTATATTTCAGAATAAACACATGCTTTTTCAGTTGCTCACCAAGCACAATCCTTTGCTGACAAAGCTTCAAAAATTAAATCTGAAAGTTCTGCAACCCGTTGAGCTACGAATCAAGACAATGAATGTGAGATTTAGTAGCACTTGGGAAGTCATTCTCAATTGTCAGACATAACTTCCTCTTTCAGATATTAGCAAAAAATGGTTAACAAATATACTTTACTTCAAACATAAAAAAGGACGATAACAAACATCTGAAGGTTGTCAGTGACAATTACATTTATGAACGTTCTCCTTCATGTCTCAAGCTTAACATGAGAGATAATAAAGAAAAAAGTACCTTTAGGCTTCTTTGGTTTTTCAGCTGCAGCCCATGCTTTGGACAAGGCAATAAGATTTTTTAGAGCACTTGATGAAGGGTTTATCGTCGGATGCTGCTTTGCCACTGCATCTGAAACCACCGAGGTTTTACGCTTAATGGTTGAATATAACTGTCTATCAAGAAACCAGGAGTGTACCTATACGAGAGAAAGAACTCATGGGTCGCTATGGGGTAAAATGTAAATAACAAAGATTAAGGTGTCAATTGGGTCAGAGTCGTGTATCAGGGTTTAATAACAAAGTGGAAGAAAAAGGTATACACAACTAATAGCCTCAAACCAAAGAGCACCTAGATAATTATTAAGATATATACAACTAACCTGGCCCTGTGTGATAATAGATTTTCCATTTCTATATGCTGAGTTACTGCATACGAGATAAAAAGGTTAGTAAAAAAGAATTATTACTCAAGAAACTTCATTCCGATGAGCAAAAACTTTCACTCAGTCAGTATTCACAACTTAAGAACGTGATAATCTATACAAATTTACTCTGATATTTTACCTGAATTTGGTTGCAAGTTCTGCACAGAGCTCCTGCTGTTGTGATTCTTTACCCCGTTTCTTGTATAAAGTTTCCATTTCCAGGGACTACAAAAAGAAGGGAGAAATGTAACATATCTCTGAGACTCTGACCATAATGTTTAACACATAGCTATACAAAGAGTAATGCATTTTTCGAGACTGAAATTGAAAAAGTAAGCACAATTAAGATAAAATTATTTGTATGTACATTTGACACATTCTAATCTATATCTGATCGGCTGTAACAGAGGTCAAAGGAACAATATGTTATTTGGTGTAAAGCTTTAGATACACGGTAGGGCTGACTAGTACTGCTGAGCAGCACCACTGCCTCCAAAAGAATGCCAGCCCGACATCTAATTAAGAGATCCGGGGCAAACGGCAACTGCGATGTAAGTGTAAAACCTACCTTGCACTCTAAGCATGAGTACATTCCATAGGCCATTCGCACAGGGTTGTCAGAATGATTGTATACTCAGCCGCACTACTGGCTAGAGCACTCGCCTCTGCAGCAACGTCATTGGTCAGAAGGGAATAAGGTTATTTGTAGATATATAAGTGAATCAATGGTCACCATCTTCTAGAAGGCTTGAAACACTATAAATAGGCGGACCATCTAATCCCTTACCATAACCTTATGTTTAATACCAAGTTTATCCTCTATAAACTTAGTGGCCAATTCTTAAGCCAAGGGTGAATCACAGAGCTTGCCCTTGTGCTCCACATGACATAGTGTCTTCACCTTTCTTAAGCATGTCGACAAGAGATGAGTAATCATCCAAAATCCAAAATTCAGGCACCATTCTTAGCTCGATAACGTTTGATCTATACATGTGTTATACAATGCATTTATCTTGTGGAATCCCTAATTTTAACATGGTTGTCTTAAATTGAACAAGATTTCCGGCTCTTGGATCATCCTTTGAAAAATCTCAGTGATTGAATATCCTAGACCAATAACCAAACATCCACATTCCTTTCTCTTAGTAACCACACAAACTAACACGCCATAAAACACACATACACACCAAACGGGCCCTCTCTCTTTTCTCCTTATTCTTTAATTATCAGGAGATCTGTCTCACTAACTATTTACTTCACTAGTCATTTCATTATGCGAAATAGTTTAATCCGTCGGTTAAACAACTCACTTCTGAGAGAGTTTGACACATGACCCTCTCCACACCCGATAACAATGTGACACGTCACACCCCCCTCCCTTTTTTCCGCCGGAAAATGCAAAAAACGTTAGAACAACCTTTTACCCGTCAAAATGGTCGTGTTTCATATTAGTAATTAAAATCAACAAACTAAATCATAATCACCACACTAACTTTCGGTAACAAACTTGTAACAACTAACTAAGAAAAATCGCAACACTTCAAAAGTAACAAAATCAACAATAACAACTATTTATAAAAATAATTTTATAAAAAATATAAAGCATCCCTTAAAAGTTATTAATCTGTGTTACATGTATTTTTCAATTTATCATCAAACACATTCATAATAATTTATATAATAATTGACTTATATTCTAACCATCTGTATCGACCTCTATATATATAATTACATATATCAATAAGTACATAAAAACACAAACAGACTATAAACATGCAAACACACATACACAAATATATATATATGTATATATAATATATAGAAATACCTCGGCGAGTGTAAATTCAGATACATCCTGAATTTGTATATCAGTATCCATGGGTTCTGCAGTTGTCATTTGTGGTTTGATCGGACGGCCAGAAATTTATTGATATTAATTACTTTAGGGTTTAACAACTTATACTGGTTTCTTCTGGTTTGTTGAGTTTTAATCAAGTGTGTGTGACTGTGTGTGTATGGGAAGGAAGAGAGTAGATAGTGTTTGGTTTGGTTAATGTGCACGTGTGTGTGTGTGTGTGAAGAGTTTGACGCTGTCTTTTACTTTTACTGTCACTGTCAAATGTCAATGTTTAGGTTTGATAGATTTCATGTATTTAAGTTCTTGGACTTTGTTCGGGTTCTTTTTATAGGCGTGTGGGATCCCGACCTACTAGCTGGTATCTCCACCAGACTATTTGCAGCGATAATCGCTGCAAATAGTGGTGTTTTGTCCATAGAATTGTGATGAACGTGAATATGTTCGGATTTTTGAGAAAAAATAATGTTATTTGAGAAGAGAGAAAAAAATAATGGTTGATTTGAGAAGAGAGAAAAAAATAAGTGGTTGGATTTGAGAAGAGAGAAAAAAATAGTGGTTGATTTGAGAAGAGAGAAAAAAATAAGTGGTTGGATTTGAGAAGAGAGAAAAAAATAAGTGGTTGATTTGAGAAGAGAGAAAAAAATAAGTGGTTGGATTTGAGAAGAGAGAAAAAAATAGTGGTTGGATTTGAGAAGAGAGAAAAAAATGATGGTTGATTTGAGAAGAGAGAAAAAAATAAGTGGTTGGATTTGAGAAGAGAGAAAAAAATAGTGGTTGGATTTGGAAGAGAGAAAAAAATAATGGTTGATTTGAGAAGAGAGAAAAAAATAAGTGGTTGATTTGAGAAGAGAGAAAAAAATAAGTGGTTGGATTTGAGAAGAGAGAAAAAAATGATGGTTGATTGAGAAGAGAGAAAAAAATAAGTGGTTGAGATTTGAGAAGAGAGAAAAAAATAGTGGTTGAGATTTGGAAGAGAGAAAAAAATAATGGTTGGATTTGAGAAGAGAGAAAAAAATAAGTGGTTGATTTGAGAAGAGAGAAAAAAATAAGTGGTTGGATTTGGAAGAGAGAAAAAAATAAGTGGTTGGGATTTGAGAAGAGAGAAAAAATGAGTGGTTGAGATTTAAGGGTATTATAGGTATATTAGGTAGAGATGTTTAAATTAGTGAATAAAGAAGAAGGGTAATTTAGGTAGTTTAAAGTTGTAATTTGAGATTTAGAAAAAGGGACTCCTCTATTATATAGGAGTAAAGATAAAGATAGAGGGATGACCAGAAAATCTTAACTTCGGAGTCCGTCCGGCCTGTATCATCCGATCCCGGTATAAAAAAATGGTACCGAGTCTCAAGTGGGATCAGTTGCGGTATTAAGTTTTGATGGTTTTCGGGATTGAGACTGGGACAGGACCCTGGCCGATAAAAGTAACATTTTCATGATTTTCAGGCCCGGTACGGGACGGAAGGTCCTATGCCCATCCCTAATTAATAGAACTTGAGTATTCGTTGGTATTTAGATATATACGGTATTAGAAGTATTAATTAATTGTATGAATTAATTTAAATTGATTTTTTTTATTTGATCAAGTACTTGTGGTGGTTTGTCTCGATAGAATTGTGATGAACGTGAATATGTTCGGATTTTTGAGAAAAAAATATTATTTTCCTTTAAAACATAAATATTACCATATAGCAACCATAAAAGATGGAACAACTCGTACAACAATCATAAAGCTGGGCATATGATTTCAGCAGATATTGGAAAACAATGAACAGTTCACACTACAAAGAATATTGTCATGTAAGTTAATATCAAAATTACTAGATTACACTGAACGTCTCTGAACATATTCTCGTTGTCTCAAAACGAGTTTATTTAGTTATATAAGACGTAGGTTATATATAGAGAAATACACGACTTCATTCATAAACGGACGATGACAGAAGAGAACGAGCACAAAGTTTCCCTCAAATCGATTTTGAGGTTAAATAAACACAAATGAAGAAATGGAGAGCATTTTACAATGAAAAGAATGAATGCTAAGTAAAAATAAAGGAGTAAAGATTGTAAAGAAAGGTTAAAATCAAAACAAACAAGACTTGGTGTCCAAATGAAATGGTATTGTCCTTTTGGATTTTGGGTATGGATGGAGGTGGACTATAGAGAAATGCCATTGATATATAATCCTCTAGATCCCCTTTGAAGATTGGCTTCCCTATAACATGCTTGTATTTTCCTTCACTCCATGTCTGCATTTGTCACACAACAAATGTTTTCATTTTCATACTCTTGATTTTTTTTTTTTTATGCACAAAAATCCCGCAAAAAATCTTATCCTCAAACGGATAAGACTAAGCAACAAACAAAAAGTCAAATTCACAAGCTCCTCCTCCTTGTGATTTTGCAGATTCGCAGGGAGGAGCTTGTGAATGATGGGCAATTTTAAAAACTCGAAAAAAGTTGAGTAAAATCGTACATTGGGGGACTTTTTTGAGTACTTAACTAATTTTCTCTTTATGTATTAGTAACAAATAATAACAAGTACATATTAAAGGTATTGTGATGATACCTGCAATAGATCACCAATGGTGATGATCAAGGCATTGGTATCAGGAGAAAACGATACCCAACCTTTCTTAGAATAAACATGAAACTCAGAAGATCCATCACATACGTGAAAGCAAAGCGTGTGAGAGTGTTCAGATCCTCTAATCAGCATTCGGATCACATCATATCTCAATGAATCCATATATTGATCATCATTCGATATTATTTCTGAATCGCTACAATGCTTGTAAAGATAACATAAAGACCCCGCAATTTCTTTCTTTTTAACTCCATCATCATCATCATCAAATCTCGCTTTTAGACTAAAATGAGCCAAAAACAGTTGCACAAGAACTTCAGATATGTTTTCTATCTTAGACATCAGGGCTTCCATCTTTTCGCTGCAAAGTTTATTTGTGATCAAGATTTGGTTCATAGTCTAATGGTACAATAGATCAACACAATAACTTGTATAATGACAACAAATTTGTTGAGTCTAAGTTCAATATTGAATGTATGTTTTTCTTTTACTTTTATACCCTTCAAATTCCGTGAATAAGTGTCATCGTTTTGATCTGAAATCGTTATTAAAGATATAGCCAGTGCTACATTGATCAACTTCACCACTGCTCAACATCTATGGCACAGAAGATGGTTCAAGGATTGCAAACCGATCTAAGCTTGAAGACGTTTTACTTTGTTTCTTACAGTTTAGTTAGTTTAGTCAGGAAATGTAATGTTATATTAGTCCAGGGGTACAAAATGTAAATATATATTAGGTCGGTTAGTGGTAGTTAAAGTGTATATAATTCCTTTTCTTGTATTATTATTCATAATATTGAAATATCAAGAAATTATTCCCAAATCATTTTTCTCTCAAAACTCTGCAATTCACCTTTGTTGTTAGTTATCTTTATAGTTGTTTTAATAACATGTTTACCACAAAATTTCAATGTAGTTGATATATGATTCATGATCTAATGGTTAAATACTTGAATTATATATGATATACGGAGTATATGGTTTTTGTTAACCTATGTAGATACAAGAAACTTGATCATCTTTTTCCTCTTGGCCTAATATATGACCCATTTCTTTCACATCCTCAAAAAAGGCTCTAGTTATAATATGAAATTAACAGATGAAAAAATAGTGAATAAAACTACCTGAAATTCGAATATTGATCAGGCCAAACTTTCTCCATAACCAATTTCAACGAATCGTCTCTACACCAAACGAATTCTTCGTTCAATTCCTTCTCGTCTCCATGAAACTCCACAAAACCATATAGCCTCTCAGCAGACCTTGAAACAATAGACTTCTTCTCTTGTGACAACCGAAACACACCAGTTCCAGAATCAACCACAGAAGACAAAAGTTGACCCGAAATCCCATGGTTAACTAGCTCAAAACAGCCCGTTTGTGCAATCACATCAATAACTTGATCAAAATCTGAAGAAATGTTGTTTAGTGCCTTAAAATCTAGTTTAGGAAGGTTTTGGATCTTGGAGTTTTGGCGAGGGAAGACACGATCTGGCAATACGAGATCGGGCACACGTAATGACCTATGGAGAAACTCGGTTAGGATCTCGTCGTTGGCTACTGATGATCTACGGCCTGCAGCCACTGGTGATGGTGGTGGTGCACGAAAATCGACTGGGACATTGGTAGAATAAGGTGAATTAGCCATAGATGAACAAATAGTTGTTAGCTAGATTTGTGTCTTCAGATCAAAATGTTATCAAGTTGAGTAACATTTTTTATAGAAATCTTTTTTATAAAATACAATTTAGAAAAAGCAGTAATGATGAGATTGTAAGGAATTAATCCCACATTGTGTCCCAGTGTAATACTTTTTTCTCTTCTTTATTTAAACAAGTAACACTTTATTTCTACTTTGGCCTTTTTGAAGCTTTTGGTTGTTAATTAAAAAAGGCGGGAGTCACAAAACCGGTAGCCCGGGTCTATTTGGGCTGGTCCTGTTTTGGTTAATTTAATTGGGCTATAGCCCATATGCACAAATACATATTAAGGTGAAAGAAAGGGTCAAGAAATGAAGGACATTATTGTGTAATATTACATTGATATCCATGTAAACTAGAACTACTAGTCTCCTCTACTTGGAGAACTTTAAAATATCATTTTCATAACCAAGGTAATGAAAAGGAAATATTTGAGATGATGGGCTAACTTCAGGATGATGAAAGGGTTGAGAAGACGAAGGCCCATTACACGTGCCGTGATGATCAAGGGTCGGTCCAGGATGATGTTGGTTGGAAGATAGAAGCTTGTCCAAGAAGGACCAATCGGCGGTCATGTTACTAGTAGCTAATAGTGGTTTGTCTTGTGACTGATGTACACTACTACAACCACAACCGGGCCGATTGGCTGACATTAAACTCAACAAGTTTCTTGAACAATCCATATCGTTGATCATCATGGTACTAGTCTCGTTATTGTTGTTTTGGACTAAGTGACCATGTGGTGCGATAAAATAGGGCGTGTGGTCTTGAGGAGAAGCCAAAAGCTGAGGAAGGTGCATAGAACCATCAAATAATGTCGTGCCACTTGTAATGTTGCAGTCGTAGCCATGCATAGTTTGAGGCTCGAATGACTTGTTCATATCTTGATGGTGATCATCTTCGGTATTGAGAGTATGATCTTGTCGATCGTCAGCTTGAAACGGGCTTAATCTGGTATGGTTCTTTTTCTTAAACACGCGACAAACAACCCAACCATCTTCCTGTTTTCAATATTTAAATTAGTAAACTCAATTCAAAAACTATGAAAACAAGGTCTAAAAGTTCTAATAATCGATGATAAGATTTTACCTGGACCTCTGATGGTGCGGCAGCGTTGGAAAACTGATCATCTAGGCGATATTCATGCATGATCCAATCGGTTTTCTGACCATGAGGGGCGCGTCCAGTGTAAAATACTAGCGTCTTTCGCATCCCAATTCTCTTGGAATTGCTAAGAAGATGGATGGCCTTGTCTCTTCCTGTTGCTTTCCAAAATCCAGCAGTTGTGGCCCGGTTTGTCCGGGTTCCAGTAGGATACTTTTTATCCTTGTGGCTGAAGAAGTACCATTCATTCTGAGGACCCGACCCGATTCTACACTTATCTACACACAAATCAATCATAATCTTTATAATCTAAATTAATGAAACATTTCATTAAAGTCAATGTCAAACTGTACCATGGATTATGAACTATCATTTAGGCGCGTTTAGTTGTACAAAATGTTTTCTAGTTTTCCATTTCTAATTTTCTAGAAAATGGAAGGAGTTTTCCATCTCTAGAAAACAAATGAAAATTTTGAAAACGCATTCAAAACTAGAAAAATGCTATTTTCATTTTCCATATTAAAAAAACATGTTCTAATACACTTGGTTAAGTGGTAGGTCGGGTGGGGTGGAGCGGGGGTGTAACGGGGCGGGGGAAGGGGTGACGGGGGCAGGGACGGGGGCGTATGAGAAGAGTTAATATAATTTGAGGTTTTTTAAATTTAGAAAATGGAAAATGAAAAGTGGAAAACACAAAAAAAAAGTGTTTTCTAGTTTCCCGTGGAAAACACTGTTTTCTGTTTTCTTGAAAAACATTTTTAGAAAACTATAATTTGATCGCATTCACTGTTTTCCATGTTTTCTTAGAAAACAGAAATGGAAAACAAGGCGTGTTTTCCCCAACTAAACGCGTCCTTAGCATTTAATTTTCACATTTTTGATACACATTTGTGTTAAGTAGGATTGGAGCCCATAAAATTTTTGTCCACGTGTCAACTTTATATAACTTCTTGATCAAAGTATTTTTTCGTAACCTGATTTTTAAATTTTAATCCCTTTTAGTAAGCTTTTGTATAGATAATTAACGCGTCAAGTATTATTACAATCTTAAAACTTTTAGTTTCTTTAAAATGATTTAGGAGGTTTCATGCATTAACAATACATTTGTATAATAATTTTATCATAAAAAAATTTAAAAGGGTAGATTGACTAACCTTTTAGATCCCATGGTTCAAGTTTGTTGAGATCTACTTCTCTAATTACATCAAGGTCAATAGCCTCATATGAAATTTTCTTCCGCAGGTAATAGTAGAGCAACTCCTCATCTGTCGGGTGGAATCGGAACCCTGGAGGGACCGATAGTTGCCCATTTTCCGTAGACATCATCTCTTCGATCTAGCCTCGAGAATATATATAATTAGTACCTGCAGAAAATGATTGTATGTCTAGTAAAATAACAGGAATGTGTTGATATCAGATGAAGTACAATTAGCAACATTTCATTGTGCACCTAATTATTTTAGCTCCTACTTTCTCTACATGCATGCATGGTATTCACTCAATCCATCTAAGCCAAGGAATGCATGACATACAAGTACTAATCATGAATTTATGATCAAAAAACTTCTTTTCATATAAACTTTCACAAACAATAACATCTTCAATTAAATGACACAACAATGTACAAGAAAATGTCTCTATTCATAATATGCATGCTGATTTATATAGGGATGACTTGCATGCACCTTTTTTGTTATAAAAAAACACAAAAATCACCTAAGTAATTTTCCTCATCTATATATTCTTTCCTAAGCACAAAACTAGAAATGACTCAATCCACTTATCGTTTTATCAAGACGAAATGCTTACAAGATTATTCTGATAACCTTGAAAAGTTTACTAAACAATGGTGTGAGATTCTTAGTCCATTCAGATTTGACTCAAAAGAAAGAGATTTTAAGTACTTTTGTTTACTTGAAACAAGTGAGAGAGATGTATATATTGTGTATCCTTGGATCTGTCTCCTACAGCTTTCCATTGGTACTAGATTTAATTATCATTTGTTCATCATTAAACAAGCACAAATTTGCCATTGAACATTTTGTCTAATCACTAATGTATGTTAACATCTTTTTACAAAAAAAAAAAGAAAAAAAAGGAAGAATTGAAGAAGAAGTTATAAAATATCAACCTAGCTAGCTTGATACCTCAATTGATCATACGCTATATTTTTTTCTTCCTTAATTAGGTCCAACAAACCAGATTGATCACTCTTCCTTTCTCTTTCTTTCCTTATAAACTTTAAGCTTACAAATCTTTAAACTTTTGTGCAAGTGATTGCATCAAAGGCTAAGCAAAGCTTGCCAATATATATAAATGGTTGTAGAATTTAATTACCTTGATATTTTTGATGAGGACACTATAGCTTCAACCCAATTATCTGCTGCATGCCCCACCAAAATATGTGCCCCAAGATCACCCACTATGCTGGCTCTTGGCTCTGGCTTATGTACTCCAAAGTCCAAAATAGCTATCTATATATCTATATCTATATATAATATAATACGAGTATAATATATAAACTCCAATACTCCATGTGGGTTCTTTTTATTTTGAGAGTTATATTGAAGTTGAAAATTAACTCAATTACCAATTTTCGGGCCTGTGATTAAGTAATTTTATTGAAAATTTAGTTATTATGTTCTATATAGTTTTTGACCAAGTGACATTCGGTCCAATGGTATCATGAGTTACAGTCTTGTTGTAGACACTATTGATTTATCTATGTCTTTTTGGATAGCGGTATTTAAAATGACTTGTCGTATATCTTTTCATATATAGCGGTATTTCAGATGACGCAATAGCTAAGATGTTAAGAGTATAAGTTTTAATCTTATTAATGAGAACAGTAAAAATAATTGTGTCACATGAAAATTTGCCTTTGAAAAATAAGTTTTTTGGTCATCATAAATTAAAGGAAAACTTCACAAAAATTGTTTCGTGGGGGTGTATATAAAAAGCCGATAGTCTTAAGTAGAAGATTAATGTACAAAAAAACATATACATACATGTTGTATATAAAAGATTATTAATGATGAAATTGATGGCTAGTTTGATGAAATTTAGGCAATTATACATGATTACATGAACCATTATCTCTTTGTTATAAATGAATAGTTTTAATATAGTTTAAAAAGTATATATAACACAAATCACAATGTACTACAGTACAACTTTGTTTAGTTTGGTCAAATTAAAAATAAAATAATTACAATAATGAATGTCATTACACTTCCTTGATAACCGCTCCCATGTTTAACGAAAAGGAATAGAAGAAGAATTGAAGAATAGAAGAATTGGAGTCAGCAAAATCCTCAAAGTCCGTGGGATCTACGTTGCTACTCTCAAACTTATTTCTTCAAGTATTATTATATTTCATTACACTAGTATAAAAATAGATATTGAAAAACTTATTATATAGTATATATATCATTTCATTTACATGCACAGCTTATTAATTAAAGTTAACCTGTTTTCTAAGGCACGGCGTTACAAGACAAATAAAAAAATCGACACCGAAAGAATCCTATCTGTTGTTGTCAATTATTATTACTACATTTTTATATCTTATACATACATAATACTTGTATGTACGTTCATGATGTACAACATTTTTTTCAACATTTTTTAGTGACAACCATCACTTCCAATCTTTTTTTCACATTTTAATAATTTATCCTTAACATTATAAACTTTACATAATTAACCCTTTTAATTAGAACTCAACAAATATATAAAGAAAAACATACATTTTATTAGAGATTAAAAATTTAAAGATACAAATCATAAAATAACATAAAGTTAGGCTTGTAGCAAAAGGTTATAGTCAAAGGACAGGTCTTGATTATGAGGAGACTTTCTCTCCTGTTATAAAGATGGTAACTATTAGATGCATTCTTAATCTTGCCATGTGTAAAGGTTGGCCTTTGTTTCAGTTTGTTAAGACTAGTTTCACTGGACTCACTCCAGACTTGAAGACTGGAGTTCCACTGAAGATTTGTATAGATCTAATAGAAGACCAGTGAGCGCCTTACTTGTACAGGAAATCTGGAAGGCACCAGATTTCAGCTCACTGGACTTCACTCCAGTCCAGATCTATTCTACTGAAGACATTCTCACTGAAGTCGAAGACTAAAGTCTGAAGAAAGAAGACTGACAAACGTTGGAGCCCACTGAAAGTCTTACCAGATCTATGACTGGAGCTGTGTCAGTGTTCTAGACATTACAAGTCTGAACACTGATTACGAGGAATTGACTTTTGCCTTTACACGCTTTTATCCGGACAATCTATTTGTCTATTGTTAAAAGTACAACACGCGTGTAAAGGTGGTTGGTTAAAAGGATGACAAGTCACATCAATATGACTTTATCCTTGTACTTTAACCAATGCATTTAAGGAATTAAAGTTGTTTCCTTAAATGCATGCAACCATATTTGTACGGCATAATAAATTCACTGTTGAATTTATTTGCCTATAAATACCAAGTCATTTACCTCGTTCAAATTACTTTTTTGCAATTTGATGAATTTGTCTAAATACTCTCGATCATAAAAGGGAATACTTCACAACTTTAAGTATTTCGATCCGAGGAGAATATTTAGCAAATATAGATCATTTGTAATTCATAGGTTGTTAGGATACTTACATTCTTGTAATATCTTGGTTCCGCAACAATCTTGTATTTTATTTAACATCATAAATAAAATACACTTGAAAATTACATTGTATTCCACCTTTAAGTTATTTATTGCTTTAAGTCTTGTATTACTTTATTTATATTCTTGCATTTACATTTAAAGTAATACTAGTCCTTTCTAGTGCATACTTGACTTGTTGTATTTTACACTAGTGGGTTAAACCATCAAGTGAGGGACTTACAAGTGGTATCAGAGCAAAAGGCTAACAAACTTGCCTAGATCTGCTTCTTGATGGCCAACCCAGAAAATACACAAGGAGGCTTTAGTCTTGGTCCTGAACCTAATTTAAATGACCATAATGAACCACCACCTGGTATTAATACTAATCCCCCACCACCTCCTACTCCTGCTTCTCCACATGTGCATGTGCACTACTCAAACATACCTGTTCCTAAATTCAGTGGGAACAGTGATGAGTTTGGAACGTGGAAAGCTAGGATGATACTTCATTTTACTGGGATTGAGAGGTATATGATGAAAATTTTAAATGAAGGACCTTATATACCAACTTCACATCTCAATCCTCTACTTGATCCAAATGGATCTAGAAGAGGAAGGGAAAAGAGGGAGGAACATTGGTCTGAAGAGGAGAGGAGACTGGTTAATTTAGATAGCATGCTCAAAAACATGATCCCGGGGGCTGTTCCAGAAACCCTAATTCCCACACTAGTTCTCTTTCCCAGTGATAAAACCATGTGGGATGAACTAGTAACCTAGTATGAAGGAGGTGATGACACTATTGTCACCAGAAAAGTGTCTTTGAACAAAAAGTATGAGTCATTTTTTGCTCTTCCCAATGAGTCTCTCACTGGTACTTACACCAGATTTATGAGCATTATAAACCAGTTGATAGGACTTGGGGTTGAGAAAGACAAGGATATACTTTTGGAAAAGTTTTGTGATATTTTACCCACAAAATGGTCTCATATGATCCTGGTTTTAAGGCAGGGTAAAACTTTGCACACCCACACTCTAGCATCCTTATATGAAGCCTTCAGGTATACTGAAGAAAATCATGCTCAGAGAGTTGTGGCTGAACAAGATGCCTTAAACCATGCTTCCAGTAGTTCCAATGTGGTCAGTCATACTGAACCACAATGTGCAGCACTAATGTCTTCTGAGAATGTATTTTCTATAAAGAAGATGATGTCTGAACTTATGGAATCTGGAGTAACAAATAATATCTCTCCAGACTGTGATAAATCTGACAATGATGACTTGGTTGCAATGATTGTTAAAACGCTTAACCGTTTCAAAGCAAGAGCAAATAGGTCCAGTGGACAACATGCTTCCAGTACTTCTACTGATAAGACCAATCTGACATGCTTTAAGTGTGGCAGAAAAGGTCATTTCATGAAGGAATGCAAGTCCAGTCAGTTTGTATCCCAAGCTGGTCCATCTGTCTCTTATCAAAATCCTGATGATAGCTACAAGTCCAAGTACAAAAAGCTTAAGGCTCAAATTGCTCTCATGTCTAATGAAAAAGATAAGAATAATAAATGCATGATTGCTACCGCTGAAGAAAAATGGGTTCCCTCTGATGATTCATCAGTTGATGAAGAAGAGGAAAGAGATTGTTGTTATATGGCTCTGGCGGATCAAGAACATCTGGTGAAGGAAGATGTCACATCTGGTAAATTGGTGGACATAGTGATTAAAAAGGTCAGTGAATATGATAATGAGACTGACCCTGAAATAAAATTGGACATTGCTGAAGCTCTCAATTCTGATTTAATTTTTGTTGAAACTGTTAGATCTGACAGTGTTAAAGGTCTAGAAACAGATTTTTCTGAACTTTCAATTTTACAATCAAAATTAAAAGAACTTCAAGACATTGAACTGTCATTTCAAGCACAAGTTTTGGTAACTGAACAACTGGTCCAGGAAAAACAAGACCTGGAAATAATTTTGGAAAAAGAAAAACAGGTCATAAAATCATGGCTAGAAACCAGAAAGCCATTTGATGCAGCAGTAAATCAATATCCAACTCAAAGTCGAACCTATCTGGATGGAAATACTCATGTTGCATCATTGATCCCAGTTATTGACCGTTTACCAAAGGAGGTCAGGTCCATCACCATCTATGATGAGCCTATTACCTCCAGTCCCAATGTTTTACCAGTTCAATCCCCAGAGGTCAAGACTGGAGCACCTCAGATGACTGCTCCAGTTAAAAGGGTCAATCAAAAGAAACCTTTGCCTCAGTCTGTTTCAAAGGAACCTTCAGTTCCAAAGAAAAAAAATGTCTCTCTACCTAAGCCTAAAGTCCAGTCAACTGAAAAGGCTAAGGTGTCATCTGAAGAAAATATTTTGTTAAGGCTAGAGAGCCAGTTTCAACTACTGGCTCATCAAGTTCAAAGTTGCAATGCAAGATTAAACAATTTTGAGGGTACTTCATCTGGCCCTAAACAAAATACAAAACCTTTTTCGAAGAAAGATAAAAATGCTTCTTCAGTTGAAAAGAAGAAAAAGGTTTCAAAACTGTCAATTCCAATTAAATTCTCTGAGAAATCCTCAGTAGAAGAAAGTGAACTCAACCGGATACCCCCAGGGACTTATAAGGGAGAGTCCAGTGAACCCATCAGTCGATGGGTTCCCAAAACTAACTAATCAATCTGGTGGATGTGCAGGGCGATCGAAAGAAATATATTTGGTATCTTGACAGTGCAGCTGGCAGGACAATGACCGGATGTAAGACCCTGCTGGAGGAGTTCATAATTTCTGATGGACCCTCCATTACTTTTGGAAATGATGGTTGTGGAAAAACTGAGGGTATGGTGTCCTGAACAATGGACAAGTCAAATTCAGACGAGTTGCATATGTGAATGGTTTGAAATATAACCTGATCAGTGTAAGTCAACTATGTGATGATGGCTATCAAGTTCTGTTCAATATTGCTTAGGGCATCGTATTTAACAAGGACTGGAAGGTAGTATTGATTGCTCCCAGAAGAGGGAATGTGTATGTAATGGATATAGAAAGCTCTCCTTCATAGCAGTGTTTCTATACTCAAGCTGATGAAGACACAAACTGGCTATGGCATAAAAGGTTATCCCATTTAAATTTCAAAAATATTAATAAGTTGTCTAGAAAACAACTGGCAGATGGGATACTTTCAGTTTCCTTCAAAAAGGAAAGGCCATGTCCAGGATGTGAGATGGGAAAGCAGAAACGTGCCAGTTTCAAGACCAAGCAGAATTTCAGCATATTTGAACCACTTCATATGCTTCATATGGATCTTTTTGGTCCAGTAAATGTTCAGACTCGTGCTGGTAAAAGATACACCCTGGTGATTGTCGATGAATTCTCCAGATATTGTTGGGTTATCTTTCTCAGGTCAAAAAGTGAAGCCGCTACTGAAATCATTGCTCTTATCAAGCAAATTGAGCTCAAATATAAGCGAAAAGTGTGTCAGTTAAGAAGTGACAATGGAACAGAATTCCAGAATGCTACACTGAAGTCATTCTGTACTGACACTGGCATCTCCCAGAACTTCTCTTCAGCACACATTCCAGAGCAGAATAGAGTTGTAGAAAGAAGGAATCGAACACTGATAGAAGCTGCCAGGAGTATGCTGTAACACCCGTCGTTTAAAAATATGGGTTTTCAAAAACTTTCACCTAACGGTGTCAAATTGCGGAAGAAAAGACTTTAAAAGTCAAAACCGATAAAACTGTTCGGTTTCTACGTTTAGTTGGTGTTACATGCAATACCATCAAATAGTTTAAAATGAAAACCCAACGGTTGCCCTACACAAAACAACCGTTCAACAATACTACATAAATTCGACATCAAGTACGAAATGTAAATAAATGTCTAAAGAGATAATCGTCTATGGGTAGCTAAGGTTGTCTGCATGCATCTACCCACACCTCACTTATTCCTTCATCGTCTACCTTCAAGCTAAACCTGAGGGAACAACCACATTTAAGAAACAAGTGTTAGCTAACGAATTAGCTAAGTAAGATAACACTATATTATTAAAACATTTGTCCAATTAAAGCAGTCTTCATTATTAAATAGTTTATTTAGGCACAACACACATCACACGTTCACACATAACTGCATATCAACTTCATATCAATTAGGATGAATCACCCTAAATGTTCCTATCCTTCATTTTATTCACACATTATCACACGTATCTTCGTTATCTGCATATAAGTGTGCCCTGCATCACACCCGACTAGATGGTCAACCAAAAGGCTACGCATCATACGTCGTTAAGGAATGGCAAGCCAATCCCAGAGTAATCCGTATAAGGAGGTTGGTCAAACCCCTCGTATTACTCGCCCTGCATTATAATGACCATGTTGCAAGGAGCCACCCAAGCAACAACTACGTCAACACACTCGTCCGGCTAAGACCAGTACGGGTTAAGCTTAACACTTTCCCTGCATTATATTTACGAGCTCGGTTTCACACATATGGTTTAGGTAACACACATTCCTAAACCGTCACACACATATAGTCTAGGTAACACACATTCCTAGACATTCACACACTTTAACTTTATTACGTTTGGATCCTTAAACGTGCAAGTGACATGGCAACCCAATAAGTCTAGTGAGCTAGGTGAACAAGCCATGTAAGCATGCATATATCACACATCAACTTCATTTCTACATTTCATGCATAATGAGATAGTTCATAATACTACATAAACTACATCACACTGCATTACAAGACACTGCATATTACTTCATATCATAACACTGCATATTACTTCATTTCACTACATTAGGGACTGCATTTCAGGTCTCATGGTCAACTACATAACCCATAATACCTCCCGGGTAACCCCATATGCCCACATGCAATATAAAGATACCAAATGGAAGTATTTATGATTTGAAACCAGCTTTTCGTTGAATCCCCCAGCGTGTCAAAGTAGTGTATCTTACCTCGGTGTAGTCCACAACAATCAACAACTAGTCACTGAGTAAAGCAACTATGCGCGTCTACCTATATTAGTAAACGATCATTAGACAACTACATACTCACGTCATTAAGGTCAATAACTAGACCCACACACATTAACGACTCAATTTAGTTTCAGGTCTAATCTACGTGTCAAAACGAAGTTACAATTCAAAATTATAATTTGCTGAAAACAGGTGAGTTGCGCCGCAACATAGAGTTGCGCCGCAGCACCTAGTTGCACCGCAGCTTAAGCCTCCAGTTGCGCCGCAACACCTTATGTTGCGCCGCAACTTATTCTTCTGGAATTGAGTTGTGCCGCAACTTCCCTTCAACCTGCACTTTTACAAAAAACGTTTTCATCCCCAATTCGACCCCAAACGACTCTAGATCTAACATATAGATTCAAAACACCATAATCCTTTATATTTAGACCATTACAAAGCATTTTAACCATTTATTACACCATATATGGCTTTAATCCATCAAAACCACCATTAATCTTCGTTAAACGATTCCTCCAAAAATCCAATAATTAATCCTAATGACTCATAATATCAAAAGGACCTGAAATCAATGATTTAATACCTGATCTACCTGTAGATGACAATAGGGATGCAAAACACTTGACAAATCACACCCGAATCACACACAAAGGGACTTTTCGGCTTGAAATTGATAGGGACTTGCTATGGGAATGGTTAGGGCTTTCTTAGGAGGCACAAATCTGCAAATGAACTTCCTAATGGCAGCCCCCATACTACTAATCCCGTTTTTGACTTTGCACATATGCCAAAACTAGCCCCTAGGCTTCCTAATGCTTCATTATTGGTCACAAACTACTTTAATGACCATATACAACATTAATCCTTCATTAAATGTCACTACATAGACATTAATCTTCATATTACACACATTTATACTACATTAACATTTAGGCTTTCAAGCCTCACACATTAACAACACATATGCATAAAACCTAAAATAGACTTAACGGCACACACAATATTGACTTAACGACATTAGTCAACCAGTAAAGAAAAGTTTGGGATGTTACAATTACCTCCCCCTTAAGAGGATTCCGTCCCCGGAATCTCATCATTAAGGAACAACTCAGGATATTTCTCCTTCATTACTGCTTCGGTTTCCCAAGTCAAGCTTACTGCATGATTATGCTTCCACTTTATCAAGACAAGATCTATCACCTTTCTGCGTAACTTCTTTTGCTTACTTCCAAGTATCGCCACCGACTCATCAACCATTCCCTTCATTGGGTCAATGTTCACGTCTTGAATTGGAATCACACTTGTCTCCTCGTCTAGTCACTTCCTTAGGTAGGATACATGGAAAGTGTTGTGAATTCCTTCCAATTCTGGAGGCAACTCCAACTGATAAGCTAGATCTTTTATGCGTTTCAACACTTTGAAAGGTCCAATAAATCTTGGACTCAACTTGCCCTTCTTTCCAAACCGGATAACTCCCTTCCTTGGTGACACTTTTAGCATCACTAAGTCACCTACACTAAACTCCATTGGTCTCCTTTTCTTATCTGCATAAGTTTTCTGCCTTTCTCTAGCCACACGTAAAGTTTCTTTAGCCACATTGACTTTTTCAGCCGTAACTTCAACAATTTCGGGACCGGTCAACTGCTTTTCACCGGGTTCCATCCAATAACTTGGAGTCCTACACTTTCTACCACACAACATTTAATGGAACTCCCTACATACTTCATCTATATACAAGATGGCAAGCTTCACCACACACGCATACTCATGAGTGACGAGAAAGAAGCATTTTTATCAACTATTCTACACTGACTCGTATCACATAATGGTCCCAAAGGGATATATACAACTTTTTCACATAATCCATAGTCGTTATATGAGTACATTTCTGCTTTGAAATAACCGATTGTTGCATCTCTCCATATTGCGCTCGGTGCTCAGATTTGACTTGTATACAAGTCACACATTTTTGTACACACACAATCAGCACCCTTGTACTACTTGGATGAGTATACTATCAAGACCTATGGTCTCTTCAACTTAGCATGACCAACTCATTGAACTTCTTACATAGTCTTTTCTTCTTTCACCTTACACTTCATTCGTTTCGGCATTTCTTTGATTCAATTTTTAAATCAAATCAGGTAATCACCTCATTTTACGTTCAGCGAAGACTATTCATTTGAAGGATAAGACCTTCCTGCCCATATCTGTAACAACCCTACTTTTTAACATTGTATATGTGCTACTTATGTTGTCTATGATCCCGCAAGCCATAGTTATACTTGAAGCTAGTAGATAATGCCCCTAAATTAGCAATCTAAAACTAGTATTTAGTTCTAAATCAAATTTAATAAAATAGCATTGAACAAAATTTTGTTGTTAATCAATCAAATTATCTAAATAAAAATGTAAGTCTCACAAGTTGAGATAACCATCAAAAATCTTACGAAGGTCCAACAATTTAATCATTTAGCTAATTAAAGTAAATTTGGTCACGAAAATAAAATTTCTATTTCAAAATAGGTTTATAAGTTCATATGCGCACAAAAGCGTTTAAATCATAATAAGTATATATATATATATGCTTAAAATAAATACAAGATTATAAATAATGGCCTATGTAGTAAACTAAAAACACAAATATATACACATATACATACATATATACGGCACATACACATATACTTTGGACATCACTAGTTAACTTATTATTACAAACAAATACCATTTAACCTTACAAAATATATATACACCTACATCTAACATATATACACTTTTATACACAAAATTTTAAAAAAAAGAAGAGAAAAACTCTTCAAAACCCCTTTAAGGCCGCCCCCCCCCTTCCCCCCATACACTTTCACCAATCAACCATTAACTAATCTTACACTCCCAACACAAATCACTTACACCATTTTTCACACACACAACTCATTTCTCTCTCAAAAACCTCTTCTCTTCTCCTTTCCTTCTTCTTATTTTCGGCCCAAACAACAACAAGAAACACCAACAAAAATCAAGTTAAACACTAAATAATAATAAGGATTAAGTTAGATTACTAAAGGGTTATATTAAGCAAGGGTTTAAGGATTGTTTTTGGGTTAGATTAAGGGTTGTTGGAGGCTTCAAGGGTCACGAAAATTCTGCCCATTTCTCACCATCAAAACCAAGTTCAAGAGGGTATAATCTTCATCCTTTTTACTAGATCTAATCTTGTTTTTGTTTATATTCAAAGGTTTTATCAAAAACTCATACTTTCTTCTTGTTTTCTTTGTAATATACACTTAATGAGGGCAAAGTTGATAGGATCTTTCTTTCCATGCTCATGCATGTCGAATCTAAGAAGAAAGATCCAAGGATTCAACAAGTTTAAGACCCAAAAGTGTTGTTATAGATTAGTAGCTTTTAAAGTGATTTTCCTTTTGATAGATCTATGTGTTTTTGTATATTTTTGAAGAATATATTCTGAGATTTTTCATTAAAAAGATGTTTTTATATTGTTGAATGTTAGATCTATAAAAGTTGATATTAAAAAGTGTTGATTTGAATGCATGTATGCTAGATTTAAGAAAGTTGGATCTTTTGTTGGATTATGAGATGGATATGGACTTGTTATAAGTGAAAAATATGTTAATATTAATGTTAATATTCTAGAAAAATTAATAAAATAACAAAGAGACAAAGCTTGGACCAAAACATGTTAAAATAAGCTAGAAATCATAAACCGAAAACACGCAAAAATGCATTTTGAGCACACACATGCACCATAATCTTATGACCAAGGAAATATGATAAACCTACTGGAAATAAGTTGAAATAAAAGTATAAAACTCAGATCTATTGGTTCATGACAACAATAAGCTCAAAAATCACCTTTTCGGGTCAAATAATCACTAACCGAAAGCACTAAATTGCACATATCACACCACCACCACTATCACGATTTTGGACACCAAAATATGATGAACTTTCTGGAAATAATGAAACAAGAATGAAAATCCATTTTGAAGCACTTAATTGCTTAAGAAATGAGGCTAAAATCACTATTTCGGTAAACGATTTTAAATCATAAAACCCTCAAAATAAGCAAGACACAAGAGAGGTTGAATTGATATGAATTTGTATTGATAAAAGTTGCCTAAAAGGCCTGGGATTTTTGACCAAAATGTTTAGTGATGATTTCTAAGAATTTTCATGAATTATTGAATTTAAATGGTAATTAAAAGACATAAAAATCAATAAATAAATTATGCAAATTAAGAATGGGGTTAAATCATCTTAACCATTGATAAAAATAACTAAAACCTACTGGAGAAAAATAGTTAAAAGGCAATAGACATGTGTTACATAATTTAAAGATAAATAATTAAGTAAAAATAACTAATTAAATATTATTATTAAAATAAATGGAAAATACACAAATAAAAGTATAAAACATGAAATTATAAATTAAGAAGCATATATATCAGAATATAACCTAACTAAAATCATTCATAATTTATAAAGACAATCATGACACTTAAAAGTATTTTTAAGGAATTATTTAATTAATAAATCAATAAAATGAATAAATAATTAATTAAATAATATTAAATTAAATAAAAACTTAGAAATCAGAAAATATTCATAAACACCAACATTATAAGACCACTAATGTCAAATATTATTACTAAGCAAAGTATACAATGGAGATCATATAAATCAAAGCCAAACTACCGAAATTCCAATAAACGTACAAAAACGTTTAATGAGAAACAACTCCTACCACCAAATCTCTTTTAACCAAATATGAGAGCATCATAATGTACTTAAATTCCACAATTAAGTAACCACCAAAGATGGGCAAGTCTACTAGCAAACATCTCATGATCTAGCACACTAGTTCATGCTACACACTCTTACGTTGTGTATATATAAATACCATGGTTTAGGCTTGCTTGGGGAGCAACAAGACTAGACGAAGATCTCGCATTTGATCAGACCCTAATACTCTCAAATCAAGTGAGTCATAGCCCCCTTTCAAACTCTTTTATGTGTTTTACTTTCGGGGTGGAAAGCATGATAAATAAAATGGCTTTATATATATGAGATGATTCTTGAAAGAATGATTATGAAATGGGATATTGTATGTTCAATGTGTTATAAGTTATACGATGAGCTTGAGTTCTGTCAAACCGAGATACTTCGGTATACTACTATTAACTCCGATAGTGGAGGCCTGTAGTTAGAGGGTTGCGCAACTAGGAGTCGTCCACTCACCCACTAATTAGGTAATGGTGGAATGTTTGGTCTGCCTTGGTGGCCACCTTCATTGCCAGTCCGACCCGAGCGGTGCTCTAACTATCTTTATATATTATTGGTCGTCTCCATGGCACGACCCCAATTGTGATTAAAGCACTTGATTGACAGTTTGTGCTCTGAAATGAAATATTATGTTGTTTGGGACATGTAAATGGTCGTAGTAGTGGCTCAAGCATATACTCATCGAATTATGCCTTTGGGCTGAATGGAAATCATTATTATTGTGGATGGAAATTTATTGATTGAACATACGGTTTGGGTACGGATAATATGAACGATATTCTTGGAAACTACATGATTTACTACTTCATAAATTGAATTGTTTGTATGTATATTTGGTAGAATAAACCTATGAACTCACTCAACTCTCGTAGTTGACACTTTTTCTTCATGCTTTTCAGGTCTAGGGCAGTAAGTTAGCACTTGGGACCGCCTCTTGGATGATGTGTTTATTTGTTACATGTTGGACTGGTAGTGCGAACATTTGATCTTTTGATAATGAATTTGGTTATGTAATGTTTATTAAACGTCAACTTGAACTTGTAACCTTTTTAAATTTGAATGGCATTTGAAACTTTGTGGTGATGTTTTATATTTAAATCTTTTGTACCATGTCGTTCTGTGACATCTCGTGTTCCGCCTTAGTCGGGGTGTTACAGAAAAATGGTATCAGAGAGCAAGGTTATAGAGAATTTTTGCTATAACCTACGTATTTTCAAAACGAGTCGAATATTTCTTAAACAATTGAGTCGATCATAAAGTATTCTTGTTTTACTTATGCATAGCCTGATCAACTATGCCTAACTAAAAATTTAATATGGAATGATCGAAATGGTTGTCTAAGGAATATTCAAAATGAGTCTTTTGAAAATAAACTTTAAAAACGATTCTTGGTGCAAAAGATACATAACCAAATCCAATGTTTGCATTACCTATTAGAACCCTTAGTTAATACCCCCACTTGGCTAGTATTACCTTGTCCATTTAGATATAATACATGAGAGCTATGCACAAGTTGAATCCTAGTCATTACATTAATTACAAATGGTCATGTTGGTCATGCGAGTCGAGTTGGTCATCGGTTGTGGATGGTCATGTCGTTGTTTGGTTGTTAAGCTTGTGAGTCGTTAGTCGAGTTGGTTGGTTGCTTGTCAAATGGTTAAGGTCGTCTCATGGTCCGTCGAGTCGTCTTGCTATCCGTAAGTTGCCACATGGGTCGTCAATGGTCAAGTCGGTCGTCCATGGTCGTCTAAGCGTCGAGTCGAGTCGTCATCTCACGCCTTGTGAAACTTGTGTAGGAACATCATGTCGCAAGCAAGTGGAACTTCCGGATCAGCCCCTAGGCCAAGGAATTTGTATGGATTCGTGGACCACATGGAAGAGGAAGAAAGGAGACGCCTAGAGCAAGAGCAACCTCCCCAACCACTCCAAGAAGAAGAAGAAGAAGAAGAGACCGAGCCAATGGAAGACCCATCGGATGATGATGATGCTAGAAGTGTTGCCTCTAGCCAACCTGGACGCCGCTCACCCTCGCCACCACCATCACCACCAGCCCCTAGAGCACCCACTCCACCAAGGCAAGATGCACCCATGAACCTAAGTGATGGGCGATTTCCAGCCCAAGACCCATACTTTCAGCCGCGTCTTCCTCGTGATCATCCCTGGTACCATCTCGGACATAGGCGTCAAGGAGAAGAACCACATCGCCCAGTCTATGGGGTACCCCCTCCACCTCCCATTGGTATGACTCGTGAAGAAAGGGTGAGGGTGTGGGGAATAGCAAATGTGTTAAGGGATGCTAGACTAAGGTCGCGTTTGGTTCACAGAATTTGATGGAATTTGATGGAATTGGAATTGAATTCCATTCCTTAGTGCGTTTGGTTGTCCAAAGAAGAGGGAATCTCATTCCGTAGGAATGTAAACATTCCATCATTTGATAGAATCTCCATTCCTTAGGGTAAGGACTCAAGAGGTGATGATGGAAAGAACATTCCGTCAAATTCCATTCCTTCAAATTCCAATTCCTTTGAAAGATTCCATTCCTTCCAAAAACATTCTATGAACCAAACGCGCCCTAAGGGTAAGGACTCAAGAGGTGATGATGGAAAGGGCCTTGGGAGTTATGGATCGAACGGGGGATTATGCGAGGTTGGCGATATCAGAAGTTCGTCGAGTTAATGAGGTGATATTTATGATGGGATGTGCGCTCACGGCTGTTTGCACTCTCGTGGTAGCTCTCATGCTTAGGAAGTAAACCTAAGGGCTTCTTTATTTATGAACTTATTCGATGTATGAACGTTTGTACTTTGTTTCAATTCCTTGAACTTTCTAGCTTATATGTGACGATGATCGCATCGTATTTGGCATGTAGCAATTTTGTAAACTTATCTTGAATGATATATATGTATGCTTAATGCCTCTCCATGGTTACATGATGTGCTATCCTTGTTGTGTTATAGTTATCCCTATTATAAAAGTTATAGTTACAGCAGGAAATCAGTTCTGACCACTTTTGGTAGAACGGCCATATCTGGAGTTCTATTTCGTCTTTTGACCTGATTCCAATTGGAGGTGAAACTTAACTCATAGGGCTACGTTTTATATTTTATGAGTTTTTCCCAGATCGTCCATATTAAGCCACTTTTACGTGCTCCAAGTTCGTACACAGATTCTGTAATTCTCTTAACTAACCGTGAAAGCATGGTTGATAAATTTTAGAATTTACCTAGCCATTTATTTACTCATAATGACAAGTGCGTCATGATTATAAAAAGGAATATGAATCGGGATATACATATACATATGTGTGCAAACGAGCCCTCTATGCACTAAGTAACTTTAGATATACTCGTGTGAGATCAAAAGTCGTGAGTCGAGTTTATGTCATATGATTCAATAAACGAATGACTAAACTATATTATCCTTTGTAGAGACATGGCACCACGAAGGACCGGCGGAGAAACAAGTGAAGAGGCCCAGCGAAGGGCCGAGTTAGCTGAGCTTATCTCCCAACAAATCAATGCCGCCATGCCAAACATTGCCACCCAAATTGCGGAGAATGTGACCGCTACACTCAACACGGCTAGAAGACAAGATGGAGGAGGAAATGCTATTGACAGGAATGCTTACAAGGCTTTCACGTCTTGCAACCCCAAGGAGTTTCATGGGACGGAAGGTCCTGTTGGGTTGCTTACTTGGTTCCAAAGCATGGAAGCCAACTTGAACATCATTGATTGTGCGCCAACTGACCGTGTTAAGTTTGCTGCTAGTAAGCTTCAAGGAAGAGCTCTTACTTGGTGGAATCTCCAAGCGACTACTAGAGGTCCTGCAGCAGTCAATGCCTTGACTTGGGAGCAGTTTAAGGAAGAGTTGAAGCGTGAGTATTGTCCACGAGAGGAGGTACAAAAACTAGAGATGGAATTCTGGAACCATGCCATGAGAGGGCTGGAATTGGAGGCTTATGTGATCCGCTTCCACGAGTTGAGCGTGTTGGTGCCGGAGATGGTAACCCCTGTGGCTAAGAAGGTTGAGAGGTTTATCTACGGGTTGGCACCTGAAGTTAGGTTGATGGTCACTGCTACAAGCCCTGCCACTCTTGAGCAAGCTATAAGTTTGGCAACTAGGCTAGTAAATGATTTGGTTAGGCGTGGGAAGTACACGAGAGGTGAATCAAGTTTGAGACAAGGAGGAGGAAATCGGTTTGGTGATCGCAAGGGGAATGGGCCGGATAAAAGACAAAAGCTAGTGAGAAACTATGGAATTGCTGATGTTAACCACAACCCAAACGATGGCATGCCGCCAAGATGTAATCGTTGTGGCAACCACCATCGAGGAGAATGTAGGCAGTGCACGACTTGCAACCGATTTGGACACCTTGCTGCCTATTGCCGAAGTGGAGCAAGAGTTGGAGGAAACCCCGGAGCATGTCGTGAATGTGGAGCCATGGATCATTGGAGGAACGCCTGCCCTAGGTTGGGAAGGGCTCAAGGAGGTCGTGGAAACATGAACAATAATCGTGGGAATTTTCGAAATGTTGGCAACCGTGGGAATCAAGCAAACCAAGGAAATAATGGGAATCGAGTGAACCAAGGAAATGGTGGAAATAGAGCAAATGGAGGGAATCAAGGTAACAACGTGAACCGAGGAAATCAAGGAGGTCCAGCAAGAGGACGGGTGTATGCGATGGGAGCAAATGAGGCACGTGATGACCCAAATGTCATCGTAGGTACGTTTCCATTAAATAATGTTTATGCATCTATGTTGTTTGATTCTGGAGCCGAGAGAAGTTTCATTTCCTTTGAATTTAAAGAATTAATTGATAAGATACCTAGTGAGGTTGAGGAAACTTATTATGTTGAATATGCTAATGGAAACGAGTATAAGACTAAGGAGATTATTGCTGATTGTAAGTTAACTTTATATGAGAAGGATTATAGTATAGACTTGATTCCCATAGAAATAGGAAGTTTTGATGTGATAGTAGGAATGGATTGGTTGTCAAAAATGCGTGCCGAAATACTTTGCCATGAAAAGATCATTAAAATTCCTTTAGATAACGGTGAGGTGCTAATAGTTCAAGGCCATAAGGCGGGAGTCAACCCAAGATAGTGTCGTCTATGAAAGTGAGGAAGTATTTACGCAAGGAATACCACACATACTTGGCACAAGTAGTGGATAAGCGAGTAAAAGATAAGGATCCTCGCAAGGTAACAGTGGTTAGAGATTTTCTAGATGTATTTCCGGACGAACTACCTGGACTTCCCCCAGTGAGACAAGTAGAGTTTACTATCGATTTAGTTCCCGGGGCAGCCCCCGTAGCTAAAGCACCGTATAGGCTAGCGCCCTCCGAAATGCGAGAACTCTCAGAGCAATTGCAAGAATTGCTTGATAAAGGTTTAATCCAACCTAGTTCTTCGCCATGGGGTGCGCCAATTCTCTTTGTCAAGAAAAAGGATGGATCTTTGAGAATGTGCATCGACTATAGAGAGTTGAATAAATTGACGATCAAGAATAGATATCCGCTGCCGCGAATAGACGATTTGTTCGATCAACTGCAAGGAGCGTCGCACTTCTCGAAAATTGACCTTAGGTCCGGCTATCATCAGTTGAGGGTACGAGAAGAAGATGTACCTAAAACGGCCTTTAGAACTCGCTATGGGCACTATGAGTTCCTAGTGATGCCATTTGGTCTCACAAATGCGCCAGCCGTTTTCATGGACCTAATGAATAGGATTTGTAGGCCATACTTGGACAAATTCGTCATAGTGTTCATCGATGACATTTTGATATACTCTAGAAGTAAGGAGGAGCACGAGAAGCACCTGAGGATAATCTTGCAGCTACTTAGAGACGAGAAGCTATACGCTAAGTTTTCTAAGTGTGAATTTTGGCTCCGTCAAGTCCAATTTCTGGGGCACGTTGTGAACGAAGAAGGGATCCATGTAGATCCGTCTAAGATAGAAGCAATCAAGAAATGGGAGACACCCAAGACACCAACGGAAGTGCGTAGCTTCCTAGGTTTGGCGGGTTATTATAGGAGGTTCATTCAAGGATTCTCTAAGATTGCGGTGCCTTTAACCCAATTGACCCAAAAGTCAAGAGAGTTCGAATGGGGTGAAGAACAAGAGCAAGCGTTTCAAACGCTTAAAAACATGTTGTGTGAAGCACCAATACTAGCATTGCCGGATGGAATGGAAGGATTTGTAGTATATTGTGATGCGTCGAATAAAGGGCTAGGGTGCGTACTAATGCAAAGGGACAAAGTTATTGCGTACGCATCTAGGCAATTAAAGCCACATGAGAAGAATTATTCGACACACGATTTGGAGCTAGGGGCCGTAGTATTTGCCTTGAAGATATGGCGACATTATCTTTATGGCACCAAGTGCACCATATTTACCGATCACAAGAGCTTGCAACACATCTTCGATCAGAAGATGTTGAACATGAGGCAAATGAGGTGGATGGAGCTGCTTAACGATTACGAGTGAGAAATTAAGTACCACCCCGGAAAGGCAAATGTTTTTGCTAACGCTCTTAGTAGGAAGGTGAGCACTAGGGTGTCGAGGACAAGAATTTATCACTTACAGGTGAAAATGTCTCTAAGGGACAGATTCTTAGAAGATCAAGCAAAAGCTTTTGAAGGGAAGAACATTGAAGAAGAGGCGTTGAGTGGGGTAGAAACCAGGTTCGATAGGGATGATGAAGGCATCTTGTACTTCAAAGGAAGAGCTTGGGTCCCAAAGATCAACGGGCTGAGAGAGGTATTAATGAATGAAGCTCACAATTCAAAATACTCGATTCATCCGGGAGCGGATAAGATGTACCAAGGTCTAAAAAGGGACTTTTGGTGGCCTGGGATGAAAAGTGATGTAGCTCTATATGTGAGCCGATGCATGACCTGTGCGATGGTCAAAGCTGAGCACCAAAAGCCAGCTGGACTTTTAAAGCAGCCGGAAATCCCCGAGTGGAAGTGGGAGCAAATAGCAATGGACCTAGTGATGAGGTTGCCTCGGACAAAGAAAGGTCATGATGCTATATGGGTGATTGTTGATCGTCTTACGAAATCAGCCCATTTCATCCCCATCAAAGAAGATTGGAACACTGAGCGTTTAGCGCGTCTGTACGTTGAAAAGATTGTGACATTGCATGGTGTACCTCTGTCCATAATATCCGATAGGGATGGTAGGTTTACCTCACGTTTCTGGGGTCTTGTGCAAGAAGCAATGGGCACTACGTTAGCATTAAGCACGGCTTACCACCCACAAACGGATGGGAAAAGTGAGCGTATAATTCAAACACTGGAGGATATGCTAAGGGCTTGCACCTTAGAATTTAGTGGAAGTTGGGATGAACACTTGCCATACGCGGAATTTACTTACAACAATAGTTATCACTCTAGCATACAATGTGCACCGTTTGAAGCTCTCTACGGGCGTAAATGTAGATCACCCATGTGTTGGGTAGAGGCGGGTGAGAGAAGCCTAGCTACCGTTGACTTTGTCCAAGAGACAACGGACAAGGTGGCGATCATTAAAGAAAAGCTTTTGAAGGGAAGAACATTGAAGAAGAGGCGTTGAGTGGGGTAGAAACCAGGTTCGATAGGGATGATGAAGGCATCTTGTACTTCAAAGGAAGAGCTTGGGTCCCAAAGATCAACGGGCTGAGAGAGGTATTAATGAATGAAGCTCACAATTCAAAATACTCGATTCATCCGGGAGCGGATAAGATGTACCAAGGTCTAAAAAGGGACTTTTGGTGGCCTGGGATGAAAAGTGATGTAGCTCTATATGTGAGCCGATGCATGACCTGTGCGATGGTCAAAGCTGAGCACCAAAAGCCAGCTGGACTTTTAAAGCAGCCGGAAATCCCCGAGTGGAAGTGGGAGCAAATAGCAATGGACCTAGTGATGAGGTTGCCTCGGACAAAGAAAGGTCATGATGCTATATGGGTGATTGTTGATCGTCTTACGAAATCAGCCCATTTCATCCCCATCAAAGAAGATTGGAACACTGAGCGTTTAGCGCGTCTGTACGTTGAAAAGATTGTGACATTGCATGGTGTACCTCTGTCCATAATATCCGATAGGGATGGTAGGTTTACCTCACGTTTCTGGGGTCTTGTGCAAGAAGCAATGGGCACTACGTTAGCATTAAGCACGGCTTACCACCCACAAACGGATGGGAAAAGTGAGCGTATAATTCAAACACTGGAGGATATGCTAAGGGCTTGCACCTTAGAATTTAGTGGAAGTTGGGATGAACACTTGCCATACGCGGAATTTACTTACAACAATAGTTATCACTCTAGCATACAATGTGCACCGTTTGAAGCTCTCTACGGGCGTAAATGTAGATCACCCATGTGTTGGGTAGAGGCGGGTGAGAGAAGCCTAGCTACCGTTGACTTTGTCCAAGAGACAACGGACAAGGTGGCGATCATTAAAGAAAAGCTTAAAGCCGCGAGAGATCGGAAAAAGAGTTATGCGGATCAAAGGAGGAAGCCCCTAGAATTTGAGGTTGGCGACAAAGTACTATTAAAGGTGTCGCCATGGAAAGGAACCGTAAGGTTCGGCAAAAGAGGAAAGTTGAGCCCCCGATACATTGGGCCATTCGAAATTGTTGCTAGAATAGGCCCCGTAGCCTATAAGTTGAAATTACCCCAAGAATTGGGAGATGTTCATGACACATTCCATGTGTCAAACTTGAAGAAATGTGTGGCGGATGATTCGAAAGTGGTCCCACTTGAAGAACTACGTGTGGAGGATAAGCTCCAATTTCGTGAGGAGCCAATAGAAGTTCTCGACCGCGATGAGAAATGCCTTAAGAGAAGCAAGATCCCTATCGTTAAAGTTAGATGGGATACGAAACGCGGACCCGAGTTTACATGGGAGCGCGAGGACTTTATACGCGAGAAATATCCGCACTTACTCCCTAAGCAAATTCAAATTCCGAGACAGAATTCTTCTAAGGGGGTAAGGATGTAACAACCCTACTTTTTAACATTGTATATGTGCTAGTTATGTTGTCTATGATCCCGCAAGCCATAGTTATACTTGAAGCTAGTAGATAATGCCCCTAAATTAGCAATCTAAAACTAGTATTTAGTTCTAAATCAAATTTAATAAAATAGCATTGAACAAAATTTTGTTGTTAATCAATCAAATTATCTAAATAAAAATGTAAGTCTCACAAGTTGAGATAACCATCAAAAATCCTTACGAAGGTCCAACAATTTAATCATTTAGCTAATTAAAGTAAATTTGGTCACGAAAATAAAATTTCTATTTCAAAATAGGTTTATAAGTTCATATGCGCACAAAAGCGTTTAAATCATAATAAGTATATATATATATATGCTTAAAATAAATACAAGATTATAAATAATGGCCTATGTAGTAAACTAAAAACACAAATATATACACATATACATACATATATACGGCACATACACATATACTTTGGACATCACTAGTTAACTTATTATTACAAACAAATACCATTTAACCTTACAAAATATATATACACCTACATCTAACATATATACACTTTATATACACAAAATTTTATAAAAAAAAAGAAGAGAAAAACTCTTCAAAACCCCTTTAAGGCCGCCCCCCCCTTTCCCCCATACACTTTCACCAATCAACCATTAACTAATCTTACACTCCCAACACAAATCACTTACACCATTTTTCACACACACAACTCATTTCTCTCTCAAAAACCTCTTCTCTTCTCCTTTCCTTCTTCTTATTTTCGGCCCAAACAACAACAAGAAACACCAACAAAAATCAAGTTAAACACTTAATAATAATAAGGATTAAGTTAGATTACTAAAGGGTTATATTAAGCAAGGGTTTAAGGATTGTTTTTGGGTTAGATTAAGGGTTGTTGGAGGCTTCAAGGGTCATGAAAATTCTGCCCATTTCTCACCATCAAAACCAAGTTCAAGAGGGTATAATCTTCATCCTTTTTACTAGATCTAATCTTGTTTTTGTTTATATTCAAAGGTTTTATCAAAAACTCATACTTTCTTCTTGTTTTCTTTGTAATATACACTTAATGAGGGCAAAGTTGATAGGATCTTTCTTTCCATGCTCATGCATGTCGAATCTAAGAAGAAAGATCCAAGGATTCAACAAGTTTAAGACCCAAAAGTGTTGTTATAGATTAGTAGCTTTTAAAGTGATTTTCCTTTTGATAGATATAAGTGTTTTTATATATTTTTGAAGAATATATTCTGAGATTTTTCATTAAAAAGATGTTTTTATGTTGTTGAATGTTAGATCTATAAAAGTTGATATTAAAAAGTGTTGATTTGAATGCATGTATGCTAGATTTAAGAAAGTTGGATCTTTTGTTGGATTATGAGATGGATATGGACTTGTTATAAGTGACAAAATATGTTAATATTAATGTTAATATTCTGGAAAAATTAATAAAATAACAAAGAGACAAAGCTTGGACCAAAACATGTTAAAATATGCTAGAAATCATAAACCGAAAACACGCAAAAATGCATTTTGAGCACACACATGCACCATAATCTTATGACCAAGGAAATATGATAAACCTACTGGAAATAAGTTGAAATAAAAGTATAAAACTCAGATCTATTGGTTCATGACAACAATAAGCTCAAAAATCACCTTTTCGGGTCAAATAATCACTAACCGAAAGCACTAAATTGCACATATCACACCACCACCACTATCACGATTTTGGACACCAAAATATGATGAACTTTCTGGAAATAATGAAACAAGAATGAAAATCCATTTTGAAGCACTTTAATTGCTTAAGAAATGAGGCTAAAATCACTATTTCGGTAAACGATTTTAAATCATAAAACCCTCAAAATAAGCAAGACACAAGAGAGGTTGAATTGATATGAATTTGTATTGATAAAAGTTGCCTAAAAGGCCTGGGATTTTTGACCAAAATGTTTAGTGATGATTTCTAAGAATTTTCATGAATTATTGAATTTAAATGGTAATTAAAAGACATAAAAATCAATAAATAAATTATGCAAATTAAGAATGGGGTTAAATCATCTTAACCATTGATAAAAATAACTAAAACCTACTGGAGAAAAATAGTTAAAAGGCAAGAGACATGTGTTACATAATTTAAAGATAAATAATTAAGTAAAAATAACTAATTAAATATTATTATTAAAATAAATGGAAAATACACAAATAAAAGTATAAAACATGAAATTATAAATTAAGAAGCATATATATCAGAATATAACCTAACTAAAATCATTCATAATTTATAAAGACAATCATGACACTTAAAAGTATTTTTAAGGAATTATTTAATTAATAAATCAATAAATGAATAAATAATTAATTAAATAATATTAAATTAAATAAAAACTTATAAATCAGAAAATATTCATAAACACCAACATTATAAGACCACTAATGTCAAATATTATTACTAAGCAAAGTATACAATGGAGATCATATAAATCAAAGCCAAACTACCGAAATTCCAATAAACGTACAAAAACGTTTAATGAGAAACAACTCCTACCACCAAATCTCTTTTAACCAAATATGAGAGCATCATAATGTACTTAAATTCCACAATTAAGTAACCACCAAAGATGGGCAAGTCTACTAGCAAACATCTCATGATCTAGCACACTAGTTCATGCTACACACTCTTACGTTGTGTATATATAAATACCATGGTTTAGGCTTGCTTGGGGAGCAACAAGACTAGACGAAGATCTCGCATTTGATCAGACCCTAATACTCTCAAATCAAGTGAGTCATAGCCCCCTTTCAAACTCTTTTATGTGTTTTACTTTCGGGGTGGAAAGCATGATAAATAAAATGGCTTTATATATATGAGATGATTCTTGAAAGAATGATTATGAAATGGGATATTGTATGTTCAATGTGTTATAAGTTATACGATGAGCTTGAGTTCTGTCAAACCGAGATACTTCGGTACACTACTATTAACTCCGATAGTGGAGGCCTGTAGTTAGAGGGTTGCGCAACTAGGAGTCGTCCACTCACCCACTAAATAGGTAACGGTGGAATGTTTGGTCTGCCTTGGTGGCCACCTTCATTGCCAGTCCGACCCGAGCGGTGCTCTAACTATCTTTATATATTATTGGTCGTCTCCATGGCACGACCCTAATTGTGATTAAAACACTTGATTGACAGCTTGTGCTCTGAAATGAAATATTATGTTGTTTGGGACATGTAAATGGTCGTAGTAGTGGCTCAAGCATATACTCATCGAATTATGCCTTTGGGCTGAATGGAAATCATTATTATTGTGGATGGAAATTTATTGATTGAACATACGGTTTGGGTACGGATAATATGAACGATATTCTTGGAAACTACATGATTTACTACTTCATAAATTGAATTGTTTGTATGTATATTTGGTAGAATAAACCTATGAACTCACTCAACTCTCGTAGTTGACACTTTTTCTTCATGCTTTTCAGGTCTAGGGCAGTAAGTTAGCACTTTGGACCGCCTCTTGGATGATGTGTTTATTTGTTACATGTTGGACTGGTAGTGCGAACATTTGATCTTTTGATAATGAATTTGGTTATGTAATGTTTATTAAACGTCAACTTGAACTTGTAACCTTTTTATATTTGAATGGCATTTGAAACTTTGTGGTGATGTTTTATATTTAAATCTTTTGTACCATGTCGTTCTGTGACATCTCGTGTTCCGCCTTAGTCGGGGTGTTACAATATCAACATAGATTTACCACGTAAACGTAACTTCATATCACGTCTCGGCATATCACACATAAACTTGTCACACGTATTCATATTAGCACATGCAGAGTATATACTCCTAATTGTGCCTTTCAATGATACATCATACTTATTCTCACGTCTTACATCTTTATCAATATATTCTTACAACTTACATATTACGCACTGGCTTTACAACTAGTACGACTTCCCACGTCTTACGCACTAGCACTAAGGCTAGAACGATTTCCCACATTCCACACTTTACTTTAACATTAGGTATATACATTACCTAACTAGTCCAACATCTACTTTAACGTTTAATCCCACTAACGTGCATAACTCATAACAATTCCCACGTGTATCTAGTGAACTAGATATTTCACACTTAAGCCCCACACATAAGCCATCACATATCAAACATTTCATGGCGACATAAATATAATCGACATACTACATATGCACATAACCACTTTACTTTAGACGTCATCATATCATAAAGAGCCACCTCATCATACATACATTCCCACATAACCTCCCGCATAACTCGGATAACCCAACACACATAAGATAATCCAGTTAAGAGGTTAATTAAAGGAAACTACTTTTGTTGCGGCTCCAACGTGATAAAAGACAAGTATCTTACTACATCTCGTATCATGATAGGTTGTATCACATTTCTGACGGCATTCAAATAAGCATGTCACCACGGTTCACAAGCCTTCTTAAGTACCACTTTTGGTCATTTCGTTTTCGGATACTGAAATCTTACTTTTAAACATATTGCTTTATGACGGTTCGGCTCACCACTTCTGACTTTGCTTCATTTCTACTACATTCTTGTCCCGAAGAACAATACCTTGAGCTGATTTGCCGTAATCAAACACTCACCATAGCCTCACCACCACAGACTTAGCCAATAAATAAAACTTGGCTTCTTTCAACATAGAATGTCAGATGCTTCTTTAACTTTTACTCACTTTTGACGAATTTCTAACTGAGCCTCTTCGAGTTGTCATTCGTAATAATGTTCTTTACGCAAACATATTGTTCTTCGTCACACTTTGAATAGGCAAGACTTTCATCACCATAAAGGCATTTCCAGAACTCAATAAGGTCGTCATAATGAGCGTATGCATAACTTCATTGGAACTCTCATCATCAACAAAGGGTAGCAACATCATAAATTAATCTTAGAAAATAAATAGATCCCACAATTGGAAACAATAACTTCTTCCTATAACGGAGAACCGAAATGGAAGATGTGTTTGCACGAAAGTAACACTAGACATACATCACTTGAAGGCTCTACCTCACGATCGCAACGAAACCGAGAACCTTATAGAAAGTCTCAAAACTACGAGTAGGCTCGACTCTAGAGGTATAATCTTTGCCTTGTTTTAGTGGATCACATAAACGGAAAACATGATCAATTCGGAATCAAATACTCTTGAATGATTTTACTTCATATGCTCTAGGAAGCTATAATTGTTCCCATCATTATACCCTTTACTCCTTTCTTAAGGGAAAACTCTTTATCTTAAGAAACAGTCATACATAAGATTCCGTACAAATATAGGATATCAACATCACCTTTATATTCATGTAATAAGGAAGAATCTTCCCCGTAGGTACTCGTCACAATCGTCACACGTCATCCCGTAGCAAAATCAAAACTACGCGAGTCGCAAATCCAAAACAGTCCAAAGTATGCGCCGCATGAAACACATATGCACCACATAATTCACTAAACATTTACACAGAAAACTCCCCAGATTTTCACCACTCAACCCATGCGCCACATCTTTCATCAAATTCCATCCTCTAATCAAATTCCATACGAACTCAAACCTTCAATCTTAATCCCAAGCACTACTTTCACATTTAGCAGCTCAAATAAAACCTCACATCACATCATAGTGCTCTTGGAATGGATGAGTTTCATGTTTAAGGGTTGTATCCACCGTAGAGTTGACTTCTTTACTTGCTTCAACTTCATCCTCCTTTACTGCATTCGTACGTGTCTACTCTTCACGTGGTTAAATGGGATACCATTCAATGGTTCCACCATTGTCCTCTTCACTTCATTTGGATCAACACAGACACAGTCTCACAAACACACACATGTCGTGATATATTTACAATTACGTTCGCGACCGGAATTGTAACTATATCCTTGCATACGTGTGCCCGGTAACCCTTCTGTGCATCACCTACTTATCACCCTTCAAATATCCAACATTAACTCTACTTGTCAGGTTCAAGTCCAAGTCCTTTGAACTAGTAGGCTCAACAACATTGTCTACCAATCACTTCACTCTTTACCAACCTTTAAACTTCATTTAACTTCATGTACTTCATAATCATCATGCACATTTAACCAGCTATAACTTTTCACCGATCTTCACACATTTCCACGCACTTGAGGCATTAACGTCATTAAAGTTTGCTACATGGTGTTTACTTTCGACAATTAGGGGTACACTACATAGAAATCTCCCCAACTTCATTACTTTGCACACCGGTCAACACAAGCATGGCCATACGAACACGTTCGTGTCGTGATACGCTTGCAATTATGTTCCGGACCATAATTGTAATTGTATCCTTTCACTTGCATGTCCGTTACCACATTTGTGTATCGCCTTTTCTTCACCAAATCCATTCACACAACCATCTTCACACATATAACATCTCACTTCCTTTACGATCCATGTCACAACCCCATGGGTTGGATATTAATAGAATACCACCTCACCTAATCCTCCAACTTTCCTTCATTTCAAACACTTCACACATATACTACATTGCACATTTATCAAAATCAGTTAGAGAAATGGCACATCACCTCATGGACCGTCTATCGTAGCAATAAAATGATTTAGAGACGGAGAAGCGAGAAAACGAAAGAATAAAGGCTAAAAGACATATTCACATAACATCTCATCAAACAATCATCATAGAGCCTCATTCCTACACTCTCACTCAATCCCAACCCGTCCTAAAGCACTTCATCTCAAGCTAGGCACACCTACATAATCCTAGCTTATCCTTCATCGGTCTAAGTCCAAAATCCTACGGTCATGGTCAAATTTTGGTTCACTTAAACCATTTCTCTGATACCAACTTGTAACACCCGTCGTCTAAAAATATGGGTTTTCAAAAACTTTCACCTAACGGTGTCAAATTGCGGAAGAAAAGACTTTAAAAGTCAAAACCGATAAAACTGTTCGGTTTCTACGTTTAGTTGGTGTTACATGCAATACCATCAAATAGTTTAAAATGAAAACCCAACGGTTGCCCTACACAAAACAACCGTTCAACAATACTACATAAATTCGACATCAAGTACGAAATGTAAATAAATGTCTAAAGAGATAATCGTCTATGGGTAGCTAAGGTTGTCTGCATGCATCTACCCACACCTCACTTATTCTTTCATCGTCTACCTTCAAGCTAAACCTGAGGGAACAACCACATTTAAGAAACAAGTGTTAGCTAACGAATTAGCTAAGTAAGATAACACTATATTATTAAAACATTTGTCCAATTAAAGCAGTCTTCATTATTAGACAGTTTATTTAGGCACAACACACATCACATGTTCACACATAACTGCATATCAACTTCATATCAATTAGGATGAATCACCCTAAATGTGCTTATCCTTCATTTTATTCACACATTATCACACGTATCTTCGTTATCTGCATATAAGTGTGCCCTGCATCACACCCGACTAGATGGTCAACCAAAAGGCTACGCATCATACGTCGTTAAGGAATGGCAAGCCAATCCCAGAGTAATCCGTATAAGGAGGTTGGTCAAACCCCTCGTATTACTCGCCCTGCATTATAATGACCATGTTGCAAGGAGCCACCCAAGCAACAACTACGTCAACGCACTCGTCCGGCTAAGACTAGTACGGGTTAAGCTTAACACTTTCCCTACATTATATTTACGAGCTCGGTTTCACACATATGGTTTAGGTAACACACATTCCTAAACCGTCACACACATATAGTCTAGGTAACACACATTCCTAGACATTCACACACTTTAACTTTATTACGTTTGGATCCTTAAATGTGCAAGTGACATGGCAACCCAATAAGTCTAGTGAGCTAGGTGTACAAGCCATGTAAGCATGCATATATCACACATCAACTTCATTTCTACATTTCATGCATAATGAGATACTTCATAATACTACATAAACTACATCACACTGCATTACAAGACACTGCATATTACTTCATATCATAACACTGCATATTACTTCATTTCACTACATTAGGGACTGCATTTCAGGTCTCATGGTCAACTACATAACCCATAATACCTCCCGGGTAACCCCATATGCCCACATGCAATATAAAGATACCAAATGGAAGTATTTATGATTTGAAACCAGCTTTTCGTTGAATCCCCCAGCGTGTCAAAGTAGTGTGTCTTACCTCGGCGTAGTCCACAACAATCAACAACTAGTCACTGAGTAAAGCAACTATGCGCGTCTACCTATATTAGTAAACGATCATTAGACAACTACATACTCACGTCATTAAGGTCAATAACTAGACCCACACACATTAACGACTCAATTTAATTTCAGGTCTAATCTACGTGTCAAAACGAAGTTACAATTCAAAATTATAATTTGCTGAAAACAGGTGAGTTGCGCCGCAACATAGAGTTGCGCCGCAGCTCAAGCCTCCAGTTGCGCCGCAACACCTTATGTTGCGCCGCAACTTATTCTTCTGGAATTGAGTTGCGCCGCAACTAGGCGTTGTGCCGCAACTCCCCTTCAACCTGCACTTTTACAAAAATCGTTTTCATCCCCAATTTGACCCCAAACGACTCTAGATCTAACATATAGATTCAAAACACCATAATCCTTTATATTTAGACCATTACAAAGCATTTTAACCATTTATTACACCATATATATCTTTAATCCATCAAAACCACCATTAATCTTCGTTAAACGATTCCTCCAAAAATCCAATAATTAATCCTAATGACTCATAATATCAAAAGGACCTGAAATCAATGATTTAATACCTGATCTACCTGTAGATGACAATAGGGATGCAAAACACTTGACAAATCACACCCAAATCACACACAAAGGGACTTTTCGGCTTGAAATTGATAGGGGCTTGCTATGGGAATGGTTAGGGCTTTCTTAGGAGGCACAAATCTGCAAATGAACTTCCTAATGGCAGCCCCCATACTACTAATCCCGTTTTTGACTTTGCACATATGCCAAAACTAGCCCCTAGGCTTCCTAATGCTTCATTATTGGTCACAAACTACTTTAATGACCATATACAACATTAATCCTTCATTAAATGTCACTACATAGACATTAATCTTCATATTACACACATTTATACTACATTAACATTTAGGCTTTCAAGCCTCACACATAACACACATTAACTACACATATGCATAAAACCTAAAATAGACTTAACGACACACACAATATTGACTTAACGGCATTAGTCAACTAGTAAAGAAAAGTTTGGGATGTTACATATGCTTGCTGAATCTGGTCTTCCTACCAGTTTATGGGCTGAAGTAATTGCTACTGCTTGCCACACCCAGAACAGGTCAGTGTATATCAAGAGGCACAAGAAGACAGCCTATGAAGTATTAAGAAATAGAAAACCAAATATTGGTTATTTTCACGTTTTTGGATGTCCAGTGTACATCCTGAACGACTCCAGTCAGTTAGGAAAATTTGATGCCAAAGCTGATGAGGGGTATTTCTTAGGATATTCAGCCATTCGCAAGGCCTTCAGAGTCTATAACAAGAGACTGGAGAAGGTCCATGAGTCAATACATGTCACATTTGATGAGTCAAATGCAGCAATCAATAAAAAGCCAACCCTTGATACTCCCCCAGTAACTCCAATTGTCTTCTGTGAATCTGATCCTATCAACTACAATGAAGATTCTCTAGAAGAAGTTTCCAGTCATCCTGATCTGGAACCTGTTCAGATTAAGAAACCTCCCAGTAGTACTCCTTTCTATCCTTCAATAAGTTTCAAACTACCCTCTGAACTTGTTATTGGATCAGATGTTCGTACTACTCCCCAGTATCAGTTCCAGTTGAAACTGAACCAGTACTTCTAGATATGCCTTCAAATGAAGAATTTCATGATGCAAATCATGATCTTAATGATTCAGATGAAGATGTTGAAATAGTCTGGCAAGACCCTCCTCCTTAAGCAACACCAGAGGAGAATCAACTGAATTCTTGCACTGATATTGTTGTTCGTAACAATCCTGGTCATTACTCTAAGTGAACAAAAGCTCATCCTATTGACCAGATCATAGGAGACTCCAGTAGAGGGGTTCAGACCAGAAGAGCCTCCAGTGAACAATGTTTGTACGTCAGCTTCTTATCACTGATAGAACCGAAGAAGATTGACGAGGCTATGGAAGATCCAAGCTGGGTGATAGCTATGCAAGAAGAGCTTCACCAGTTTGAAAGGAACAAGGTTTGGAATCTGGTTCCTTTCCCAGTTGGCAAGAAGGAACCAATTGGCACCAGATGGGTCTTCAGGAATAAGGTAGATGAAGATGGCCATGTTGTCAGAAACAAGGCCAGATTGGTTGCACATGGGTATTGTTAATCATATGTTGATTTTGATGAATCATTTGCTCCAGTGGCTAGACTTGAAGCGATCAGAGTTTTCTTAGCATTTGCTACTCATCATCAATTCAAGGTCTACCAGATGGATGTAAAGAGTGTATTTTTAAATGGTAAATTGGAAGAAGAAGTTTATGTCAAGCAACCACTAGGCTTCGTTGATGAAAAGCATCCCCACTGGGTATATCGTCTGGACAAAGCACTTTATGGTCTCAGACAAGCCCCACAATCCTGGTATGATACTTTGACTAAACATTTGTTGAAAAATGGTTTCAAAAGAGGTGCAATCGACAGTACCTTGTTCATTCTTCGTGAAAAAGGTAATCTCTTACTGGTACAAATTTATGTTGATGATATTATTTTTGGCTCTACTGATGAAAATATGTGCAAGAAATTTTCAAAAATTATGGCATCTGAATATGAGATGAGTTTAATGGGTGAATTAACATATTTTCTAGGACTTCAGATTAAACAAACCAGAGATGGTATTTTATTAATCAAGAGAAATATGTTAGAGATCTTTTAAAGAAATATGATATGAACTCTTCACCATCTAAACCCACTCCAATTTCTGCACCATTTACTCTGGACTCGGATCCAGATGGGAAACCAGTGAACACCACTGTCTATAGAGGCATGGTAGGTTCACTGATGTATTTAACTGCCAGTAGACCAGATATTATGTTTTCAACATGTTTATGTGTCAGATATCAGTCTAATCCAAAAGAGTCTCATATGCTTGCTGTAAAGCGCATACTGAAATACCTTAAGGGTGTCCCCAGTTTGGGCCTTTGGTATCCCAAAGGCTCAGGCATGGATCTAATGGGTTATTCAGATTCAGATCATGCAGGTTGTAAGATAGACAGGAAATCCACTACTGGTGGATGTCATTTCCTTGGTGGCAAACTGGTAAGTTGGACCAGTAAGAAGCAAACTCCAGTCTCATTGTCAACTGCTGAAGCTGAATACGTGTCTGCAGCCAGTTGTTGTGCTCAGATACTCTGGATGAAGAACCAGTTGCTTGATTATGGTATTAAATATTCAAAAACTCCCATCTTTTGTGATAATACCAGTGTCATTGCTATCTCAAACAATCCAGTCATGCACTCGAAGACAAAGCACATCGACCTCAGGTATCACTTTATTCGTGATCATATTATGAAAAATAACATAGAAATCCATTTTATTCCCACTGACAAACAACTCGCTGACATTTTTACCAAACCACTGGATGTAAAAACCTTTGAATATCTTGTTGGTGAGTTGGGAATGTTGAACCCTTAAATCTGGAACCTTGTTATGAACGCCTTTGTGACACTGGTAGGGTTCTTTGATTTCCAGATTTATAAATCTATGCCAGCTTAGCTATCGAACGCCTTTGTGATACTATCTTTGCATTATATAGATTTATGGATCACCATTCCAGAGGGAAGACTTAAATCATATTTTTGTTCTTAAAATGTTTTTAATTTCAGGGGGAATTTATTTTCTCACTGGAAGAATTTTCTGGAAAATATTACTGGTACTTTACTGGAAGTCATCCAGTGTACCATCAGTGCATACCTTTACTGGCCTAATCCACCAGTGATACTGGAGTGTCCAGTCAACCTCCAGATGCACTGAAATGAGTCTTGGTATGTCAGTCATAATATTTTAATACTTGGTCTTTGTGCGTGCCACGTAAGCAACCTTTTGAATGGATAGTAACTTTTTATCCTACGTGGCAAAGATATTTTTCAAACTAAATGATGGAACTTTTACCTTGGGAAGACAAAAAGCACAAGTGGGTATTTTTGTGGGCTGTCAAACCGTCATACATTTATGTGTGATGGGATGCATTAAATGCGGATTTCAAAACCGATCAAAATTACATTAAATAAGTTCAAAATAACTATTTAAATTCCACATTCTCTCTCCTCTATAAATACCCAAATTTATTTTTACTTTTACTTTCATCTCGGAAAGTCGTTTACTCCCAAAATTCCTTCATTTACTTCCTTCTTCATTCAATTCCAATCATCACTCTCTTTCATCATAAATTAATCCTAAAAAGCTTTAAAACACCATTCTTTCTTTCATATTCTGGGATATTGTTTGCATACAATGGCTCCTCGTCAATCCAATTCTGAGAAAAACTTTCTCTCTTCATCTTATAATCCAGTCACTGCCGTAAAGAAAGCACCGAATATCACATTAGAAGCGGCGGCCATCCGAATTAATATGAATAATTGGATGGCCAAACTCTCCAGCACCCATGATCCCCAATCCATCATTGGGCGACTGAATGCTTTTTTCCTCAGTTGTCCATTGTATGGTGCCTTGACTTTAAATACAGGGAATATGTACCATGAATATCTATGCGAGTTCTGGTACACAGCTCATTTTGTGGAGGGTGATGAAAATACCATCCACTACACCTTTAAACAAGGCACCAGGTCTTTCACTCTCACCGTCGACTCTCTTAGAGATGCTCTTCGGTTGAATTATTTTGCTGAAAATGAGCTGGCCATTACACTTCCTACTGGCCTCAATTACAGGGAAGTGTGTAGGCAGATGGGGCATGCAGATATTGTTGATGAGCATGGGGTGCTAAAAAGAAAGGGCACGATCTACATGAGTAAACTGACAGACTCATGGAGATTTTTCTTCACTCATATTGTTGAGTGTTTGGGTGGCAGTTCTAGCGGTTTAGACCAGATCAATCAGACGCAACTCCAGATTGCTTACTGCCTATGGTTCGGCTACAGAGTGGATTTTGCCCAGATCTTCTTTGATGATCTAGCTGAACGTATAAAAGTAAAAGGTAGAAAATCTCACATACCTTTTAATCATTTTCTGTCCCTTGTATTTAAAAGGGCACTTGGGGTGGAATATGATTATAACTCACGATACTTCTCAGTATCTGAGTATCTTAGGGAGTTAAACAATTTAACTTCTAAACCTGATGAAGTAGATATCCCTCTAAACATGATCAACCACTTCAGAAGGGAAGAAACCGATACATCATCACCAGATGAGTCGGAAGAGGTTCCAGGCAGGCCTCAAAATAATGAGGGACCCATGTTTTGGTCAAAAATTACCCAAGATAATCACCCTTGAAGACTTAGATCAATTATGTAACCAAACTTTCGTTCGTGAGGTTAAGGGCTTGCAAAATATGTTGAGTTTCAAAGATGCGTATTGAAATAAAGATTTGCTTAAGAAAGATGTCGACTAAACAAGGATTAAAAGGACAAATATGATCGCAAACTAAGAATGTATAAGTGCGAATATAATGCTAAGAACAGAATATGATGCTAATTATAATATAGAACGAATAATTAACAAAATAATGTAAAGATAATGGAACAAGAACACCGAGATTTGTTATCGAGGAATAGCTCTTAATCCTTATGGATCGCCGGCATAAAAACCCCGGGAGGAAGCATTCGTCCCTGCCTTTGTTCTCTTATTAATGATTGTTAAAATGATTACAATGGTGGAATTCGGTTGATCGATATTACTAAGTGTGAGAATAGAGATGAGAGAATCGAGAGCAGTGTGTGTGAATACAAGTGTGTAGTGATGTAGCAGATAAGTAAAAGATATCCTAAATCGATCAGCCTCCTTCGTTTATATAGACCTAGATACTAACTAACTATGCGAATTTGTAGGGATCTTCCAGGTCTTCCATAATTGAACGTTGGAGAGTATCTCGGCCAGTCAAGTGAACGTTGATGCTTTTCTCCTCATGCTGAAATCAACTTGAAGTCCGATTATACTGGCAGACCAAGTCTTCTTTGCGTGTTGATGAATTGTCCCATGTGCGACTTTGCTTTTTATACCGTTAGAGATATTTTCCACAGCCTTATATCGAATATTCTGGAATCTGCATGCTTAACTCATGTGGAAATGATAATAACAATTGAAACATAACGTTAGCAAAATATTAATAAGTTATAAGAATATTCATCTATGTCAAGATCCTGATATTTCAAGATCTTAAGCTTTCAAGATATTGGTACTTGAAATTTCACCCATAACAATTGTCCCCAAAGTTATTTTAATAAAATCAATTTTGTTGAAATAACTTTGAATCTTCTAGAGGAAGCTTTGACCGAAGTCAAATAGTAAATTTTGAAACCATCTTTAAGATAAGACGCGTGGAACTCGGATAGCCAAGAGTTTTGATTTGATAGGTAACAACTTGACGGTTCATTTCCTATCTTTTACCCTTCTATATAAGCCAATAGTTTTACACTTTGAAAATCACAAATAGTTTTTCTTCTTTTCAAAAAATACACTCTTCACGTTATGTCTTCTCTAAAATCATTGGGAGAATTTCTTCAAGAGGCATGCTTTAAAAATTTTGCTATAATTGATTTCTTTTTTATTTCTAACTTATCTTTGTATTATCTTTCAGTCTCTTACCGAACTGGAAAGGCAGCAGATTGCTAAAGATAAGTTGAATGATGATATCATTGAAACAATGCAAGGCCTGATCAAATCTTATAAAGAATCTATCGAGATAGAGAAAGAAATGGGTTTGGAAGTCAAGAATGGTTTAGAGGCTAAGATCAGAGTTTTGAACTATGCCATGAGGGATCTTTGTATTGAACTCGGCTCAACTCAGGAAGAACTCAAGAACACAAGAGATGAGTTGAGTCGGATGAAGTCAATCTTAGAAAGGCTGAGGGAAACAAATCCTTCAGTCTACTGGAATGTTCTTCTGTAGGTGTTTTTGCGTTATATGGGCGATGAAGGATATGAAGACAAGGCCAGAGCCCATATTTTAGACTCTTTTGTTTTTAGGAAAATAAATCGATAGGGGATGTGTAACGTAGGATAACAATGTTTAGGAGGAGAGAGATTGGTCTGGCATGATCAATCGTGGTTGTAAACACTGCTTTCGAGTAGTTTTATGTAAATATATTTTGAAGTAATGAAGTTTTTCTTTTGATCCATTTTATTTTGAACTTGAAAACCAAAACTGTTATCAAGGGTAAAAATGGTAAATGACTAATATCTAGATGATGTCATGTGTCAGTTAATAATTAACCTTGACTTATTCGACTATTTAAACAGTAAGTAATCAAATCAGCGCAGTAATTAAAGAGTAAGATACATGCACCTTTGATGTATAATTAAGATTCCACTTGTAGGCTATGATCCCTTGCTTGTAGTATCTTTAATTATTGTCAGTCTCCACTTATTCCTGCATTAAAAATAATGTGTGTGTGGGGCTGGATTGATTTTTTGGAGAGGATTAAAATTAAGAAGGGGATTCTTAATTTGAAGATTCACTTAGGGACATTGGTGTTCAAGATATTGAGGGTGTCTCCATATCTTGAACTTGCTTGGGAGGCGTGGTTAGCCATTTTCGTGTGTTTGTGTAATGGGTGGCGTGGTTAGCCAATTTCGGGAGATCGATGGTAACACCGACAACCAACAAAATTAATTTCGACGACCTTGGAATTTAACCCTTCAACCCTGAAATTAATTAACGTGCGACACAGGCAATTTTAAGAGATGGTGAAAACCTTCAACCAAAGGTTGGCGTGAAAGCCAAAAGGTGAAGACCTTGTTCCACGTTGTAATGCATGTGTTTGTTGATGTTGATAGTTCTTCAAAGTCTACAAAGTAAATTCTTAGAAACTGACGTTAGCCATTTGGCTAATGCTACTCCGGCGCTTAAGTCAGTATCATCATCTTGAAAAAATAATAATAAAGAGGAAATAAGAGAAAAAAGAGAAAGATAATAAATCATACCTGAGTTTTTCTAAAGACAAAATAAATTATACGTGATAAGTTTTGAGATGTATGGCGTTCCAAGCTCTTGGAACTAGAGTACCTTGTAGATCTTGAAGCCAATAAGATCCTTTTCCAGCCTCAGCCTCGATCAAATAAGGACCTTCCCATTTTGGGTTCAATTTACCATCCGGTTTAGCCAAAACTTTCTTTAGAACCAAATCACCAACTTGGAATCGTCTCAATCTTAAATTTTTATTATAAGACTAAGCGATTCATTGTTGATAAGTCGCTATCCTTATCTTGGTCCTTTCTCTTATCTCATTTACAGCTTCAAGATCTTCAAGCAATAACTCTTTATTCTTCTCATAAGTTAATAAATTAACTCTGGCTGTAGGTAAATCCATTTCAGTAGGTAGAACTGCCTCAGCTCCAAAGACAAGTGAAAATGGAGTTTGTCCAGTGGCACTTTTTGAAGTTGTTCGATCAGCCCATAAGACAAATGGTAGCTCTTCAACCCATTTTCCCTTTGCTTGTCCCAGTCTCTTCTTTAGATTATTCATAATAATCTTGTTGCTTGATTCCGCCTGGCCATTGGCTTGTGGATGGACTGGAGTAGAAGTAATCATCTTGATGCCCCATCTCTCACAAAAGTTCGTAGTCTTCTTACCAATAAATTGTGATCCATTATCACAAATAATCTCCGCTGGTACTCCAAATCTTGTCAATATGTTCCTTTTAATGAAAGATATAACATGTGATTCATGGATCTTAGCATATGCTTCAGCTTCGATCCATTTGGAGAAATAATCTGTCATAGCCAAAAAATATTTCTTTCCAGCTGAAGATTCCGTCATTGGCCCAACGATATCCATTCCCCATTTCATGAATGGCCAAGGTGACAGAACTGGATACATGGGTTCTACTGACAGATGATAAATGTTGCTATGCCTTTGACAAGCATCGCACATCTTCGCATATTCTTCGGCATCTTGCTTCATTGTGGGCCAGTAATAACCTGTTCTTAAGATCTTCGAATATAAAGATCTTCCAGCTGTGTGATTCCCACATTCTCCTTCATGTATATCTTTAAGAACTTCATTGGTCTCAGGATTTTCTAAGCACCTAAGATATGGTCCTGCAAGAGATTTTCTATACAAAATACCATTGATTATAGAATAATGTGTTGTTTTCATGCGAAAGGCCTTTGGGTTTTCATCTTTAGGAATTGTCCCATTATTTATATATTCAATTATTGGTGTAATCCATGAATTTTGATTGTCCCCAGAATTTTCAGTTTCCTCATTCTGAATAGCTAATATATTAGTTGGTTCTTTTTCTATAGCGGGGTATAATACATGAATTATAGGAATTTTAGTATCCGGTGACATCTTGAGTGTTGATCCTAGATTTGTTAAAGCATCAGCTTCAGTATTCTCTTCTCTAGGCACTTGTTCTATATCAAACAAATCAAAATTCTCAGCTAGTTTCTTTACTATTTCTAGATATTGCATTAACTTTTCACCTTTCGCAGCATAAGTTCCATTAAAATGATTAGCTAAGAGTAATGAATCTACATATATCTTAAGATTTCTAAGATTTCTAATCACTTGAACTTGGCCAAATCTCTGACACTACTTTACTTGCACGAACAGACGATGTTACTAGTGTGTCACCACTAGTAATTAATGTTAACGGTTCTACGGCAGGTGATGTGATGGCTGCAGATGGTACAGTCATCACTGATGCAATTCTAGTGACTACGATCGGAAGCGAGGTTTTGACTGAGCTTCAAACTGGTAATAATACCTTGGTTGAGCCAGGAACTGGTCAGATTGATCTGAACCAGGACATAGCTGATCAAGCTGGGGGTTTACCTCCAGTTTGGGAAGAAGCTGAGTCACCCATGTCAGATGTCAATTTTGACACTAATATGGATTTTTTTGGTGATGATATGACAATGGAAGTGGATCATTCTTCAGTTCCACCGCTTGCTTCCAGTCAAGTTGATCCTTTTTTCATTCCACCTCCTTTATCTGACATGCCACCACCACTAGAATCAATGAATGCACCACCTCCACCACCACCTTCAGTTCCTCAACATACTCCATATTTTAATCCAAGTTCACTTCAAATATCACCAATTCAACCTCCACCAATTGAGACACCAATTAATTTTCCTGATCATCGTGTGTTGGACTCTACTGTAACAACAACTGAAACTTCTATTGAAAGAGTCCAGACACCAGTCTCATTGGTGACCAGAACAGTTACTGGTCCTTCTCCTCCTGGTGGTCTCTCCACTTCTTCTTCTACCGAGGTCCAAGGCCTTTTAAGTAAGGTGGCGGACCTGGAGAGATCACTACAGTCATCTTCTCAAGTTATCTCTGACTTTAAAACACTCCTTTCTAATAATCTCCAGTCAGAGATGAACTTATTTGCAGGTAATGAGAAGATGGTATTTGATAAGCTGAATGAATTGGTACTGGCCACGAATAAAAATTCTGAAACAATTAAAGTGGCAGTCCAGGGCTTGGAGGAGAAGTTAGTATCTTCTGTTCAGACTGCAGTCAAAGCCGAAATTGTTCAACCACTTGCAGGTCTGAAAGAAGAGATCCTGAAGTTGACCAGATCCGTGACAAATCTGGAAAGTAGGCCAGCCCTTGATCAGAGTACCATCATCAGTACCATTAGTGATGAATATACCAGAAAGTTCAAAGTTATGATGTTGAAAGATCTTACTGATGAGGTCTCTGCATCTGTACTCAGAAATATCCAAGATGGGTTGCTGCCTCAGGTTGTGAAAATGATTGATAATGAACTGCCCAAGAACCTGTCTCCTGAAGTTCAAATTTTGAAAAAGGATGTTCAAGGGCTAAAACACACTGTGAACATAACTTCTCCAGTAGTAGGTCGCACATTTGGGTCTTCTGACCGACATATGCTTGAGCAGTTGTGGAATGACCTTAAGTCTAGGACTGGTGGTCATTCCAACGGGGAAGGATCTGCTACTGAGAAGGTGTTGGAAAAGAAAAAGGAAGAAGTGTTGAAGAAAGTGACTGGTACTGATGCCAGTGCACAAGAAGCACAAAAAGCCCTTGGTACTGAAGCCATTGTGCAAGAAGAAGAGGCTGTTGGTACTGATGCCAGTGAGCCACAATTTGAGGAATTCCCAGATATCACAACAACTTTGAAAAGTCTGAAAAGAAAGAAGCATGTTGTATCTGAAGGTGAGATTGAGGAGACCACTGAAGGCTCCTCAGATTTTCCCAGTGCTGATGATGAAACTTCTAAGAGACTGGAGCAAGAGGGCATAATGATAGACATTTTTAAAAGAACTCAAAAGAATGAACTGCTGGCACATAAAAGTGAGATAGCTAAAATGGGGACCCTTGATTCATACAATGCTGGTAGACTTGGTATACATGTTGATGTTTACAAGAGAATGAAGGAGGACCCCAGAGTTCATCAATGTCTAGATGCAATGGATGATGTATATGTTCGCTCCAGGTACTCTCAAGAAGAACAAAAATTTGATTCAGAAACATATGGGTTAAGTGTGCCAGATTTGATCAGCCAGAGGAAGGAGGAACTGGTGAACCTCCAGAAAAAGGTCAGGCAAAATGTTGCAGCTCTGGAGAACGAATACAGAAATAAGTTTAAGATGAGCTTACCCAAACTTCCAGCCAGACAGACCAAGGCTGCCAGAGATGCAGACCTCAGTACTTTCATTCCACTGGACACCACCAGAAAGATCAATCAGGCTGATGTTTAAAGAGCCATGGAACAAGTAAGGGTGTCCAGGAAAACTGAGGAAATGATCCAAGTTGCCAGAACTAGAGCAAAGTATGATGAACTGATGAAGTTCAGGGCAAATTCCAGAGGGATCATTGGTGCTGAAATCAAACTTGCAGAAAATCATGGAAAATATACCAAGTTTGAAGTGAAGCTGACCAGAGAAGACTGGGTTATCTGAATTGAAGGAAATTGGTTTGATTTACAAGGGGCAAACAGATGTGACTCCAGATGTGAAAGACTTCCTGAAAAGAATTCAGTGGGTATGGCAGAAAAAGGCAGATGTGGAAGTCGCACTAGGTATTCGCTCTGGAAATATCTCCCCTTTTCCCAAGAGAAAGGCTTCTGATGGTGCATCTGGGCACATTCAGAAGAAAAGAGCCTGACTCTATCATTTACTTGTATTTGTATTTATTTTTCAAATCAAAGTTGTAACTTTTTATCTGTTGATGTCTGTAAATAAAGTTGCAAGCTTTTGATTCACAAGTAAGTGATCAGATTAAGTCTAAGTTAAAATTAAAAGACAAAAACTGGAACAATGATGATCTATAAAGTGTTCTCCAGTAACTCAAATGTTAGACATAGTCAAAAACAAGTGTTTTTCAAGCATACAAGTTGTATAGATAGAAGCTTGAAAAACCTTGCATTATTTCTGAACAAATATGGGGAATTTGTTAAGTCCAGTTTCACTGGACTCACTCCAGACTTGAAAACTGGAGTCCCACTGAAGATTTGTAAAGATCTAATAGAAGACCAGTGAGCGCCTTACTTGTACAGAAAATCTGGAAGGCACCAGATTTCAGCTCACTGGACTTCACTCCAGTCCAGATCTATTCTACTGAAGACATTCTCACTGAAGTCTGAAGAAAGAAGACTGACAAATGGTGGAGCCCACTGAAAGTCTTACCAGATCTATGACTGGAGCTGTGTCAGTGTTCTAGACATTACAAGTCTGAACACTGATTACGAGGAATTGACTTTTGCCTTTACACGCTTTTATCCGGACAATCTATTTGTCTATTGTTAAAAGTACAACACGCGTTTAAAGGTGGTTGGTTAAAAGGATGACAAGTCACATCAATATGACTTTATCCTTGTACTTTAACCAATGCATTTAAGGAATTAAAGTTGTTTCCTTAAATGCATGCAACCATATTTGTACGGCATAATAAATTCACTGTTGAATTTATTTGCCTATAAATACCAAGTCATTTACCTCGTTCAAATTACTTTTTTGCAATTTGATGAATTTGTCTAAATACTCTCGATCATAAAAGGGAATACTTCACAACTTTAAGTATTTCGATCCGAGGAGAATATTTAGCAAATATAGATCATTTGTAATTCATAGGTTGTTAGGATACTTACATTCTTGTAATATCTTGGTTCCGCAACAACCTTGTATTTTATTTAACATCATAAATAAAATACACTTGAAAATTACATTGTGTTCCACCTTTAATTATTTATTGCTTTAAGTCTTGTATTACTTTATTTATATTCTTGCATTTACATTTAAAGTAATACTAGTCTTTTCTAGTGCATACTTGACTTGTTGTATTTTACACTGGTGGGTTAAACTATCAAGTGAGGGACTTACACAGTTAGATGTTAATAATGCCTTCTTATATGGTGAATTGGTAGAAGATGTTTATATGTCTTTACCTTTGGGATATTTTTCTGAAGGTGAAACTAGGGTTTGTAAATTAACCAAATCTTTGTATGGGTTAAAACAAGCTCCTAGGCAATGGAATGAAAAGTTGTGTAAAACTTTGAAAGAAAATGGTTTTGTTCAAAGTAAAAATGATTATTCTCTGTTCACCAAAACTGATCAAGATATTTTCTTGATTTTACTTGTATATGTTGATGACATTGTTATTACTGGTAACAATTTGGATGAGATTAACAAGTTCAAAAGGTTTTTAAGTTCAAAATTTCTTATAAAAGATCTTGGAAAGCTTAAGTACTTCTTAGGCATTGAAATTCTTGAGTCTAATTCTGGGTTATGTATGACTCAGAGAAAATATTGTCTTGAATTATTAAGAGACTTTGGTTTACTTGGAAGTAAACCTTTAAGAACTCCCCTACAATAGAATACTAGCATAAAATGTACTGAATCTGGTGATGATAAGTTGCTTACAGGAATAACAGAGTATCAAAAACTAGTTGGTAAGTTAATTTATATTACAATAACTAGGCCTGATATTGCTTTTGCTATTAACTGTTTAAGTCAGTACATGCATGCTTCTCTTCAATCACACCTTAAGCTTGTTTTTCATGTTTTGAGATATCTTAAATTGTCTCCGGGCAAAAGTGTGTTTATTGATAAATGTAATACCCTAAATTTGTATGCATATGTTGATGCTGATTGGGGAAAATGTTTGTCTTCCAGAAAGTCTATTACTGGTTATTGTGTATATCTTGGTAACAGTCTTGTGTCTTGGAAAAGTAAGAAGCAAAGCACTGTATCCAGATCTTCTGCAGAATCTGAATACAGAGCTATGGCTTCTGTAACCAGTGAGATAATGTGGATCATTAAGCTTCTTGATGATTTAAAGGTTAAGTATTCTTTACCAGTAAATTTGTATTGTGATAGTAAGCCTGCCATTCAGATAACTGCTAATCCTGTCTATCATGAGAGGACAAAGCATTTAGAAATTGATCTACACTTTGTTAGAGAAAAAATTGAATCTGGAATAATTAAAACCAATAAAGTTGATTCTGAAGAAAATAATGCAGATGTTTTTACAAAAGGTTTAGGTACTTTGCAACATAATATGTTTTGTAAAAAACTGGTTTTGGTTGATCTGTTCAAAGGTAAAGATTAAGGGGGAAATTTATTTTGTTTAAGTATCAAGATTGAGGGGGGATGTTAAAATAAGTATTGGTTAACAATCTTGGTACTTAAAATCTTGTTATATAAAATTATCTAACCAATATGATTAGTTGTGCAGGTTTTTATAAAAGTTGTATTCTTCAAGGACTGAAGGTGTATTATTTGAAGAAAGAAAGTCTGAAGGACTGCTTGTGACAAGTTGAGGAAGAAGGAGGGCTAAGGGATCATTAGGCAGTTTTGTGACTTTGTCTTGTCTATATAAACTGGTTTTCTCTCATTTTAGGGTTGATGATATACAATATATCGTATTCTCTCTGTATCAATTGTTTTAGGGTTTTCTCTTGTCTTTCGTCTAATTATTCGATTGTATTGAATCCGGTTGTGGATTCTGTCTTAGAATCTGTAGATTATATCGTCTTGATATAATCTAGTCTTGTAATCATACTCTTTTCTATCTAATAATAATAATAATCCAACAACAATAATAATAATTAGAATTTATAAAAGTTTACACAAGTTTTAAGTGTTTAAAACCAAGGGTTAAACACTCAAGGATTTCAAGTATATTGAACAAAAGAGAATAGGAATTTTGGTGGGTTTTGATGTAAACAAAATATAATCAATAAGAGGTGGTGTTTGGGGACTGTGGTGGTTCGGTGGTGACTTGCTGATGGCGACGGGAGATGTGGCAAGCGACGGCCCGACGGTGGTAGTGGCCTGAATTTGATCAGAGGGAGGGAGGGAGAAGATAATAAGCTCTTGCTTTTACTCAATTGAAAGTGCCTGTGATCGATCGATTCGCGATTCCTACGACTATGTAAGTGCGGAATCCAAACATAATCGTTATTGAGGTAATTGAATGAAACACATAAATATGAACACGAAATCAATATGAACAGGAGATATAAATCTGATTCCTTTATCATTAGTCGAATGATTACAATGAATAAATCCGTTTATAATACATCTACGATGATTACGGATTACAATCAACGAGACGACTCTTGATAATCGAATAATATGGGCGGCATCTCGAGGTATAGATCTCTACCTCGAGAACCTAGTGAATGACATCTGTTGCAACTAAAATCATTAACCTAAAACCGAAACCTAAGATCTCTATTTATAGGCTAGAAATGGGCTGGGCTTCAAACTCGTGGGCTTCCAAACGCGTGCTACAGTAACACGTGTTTAGTCAAACTCGTGTTACTGTTCACACGAGTTTGGTCTAAACTCGTGGCCTCCACACGAGTTTGGTCTAAACTCGTGGTCAATCAACACGTGTTTGACCTAAACTCGTGGTCAACACATCTAGCAAAACAGCCCATTAATTGAGATGCATCGGACACAAAATGTGCACCAGAACGTGCACTTACAGTCTCCCCCTTGACCGATGCACTCAATTCATTCACCGATAATCATTAGCAATCAGCTATAATATATATATTACTCTTACAACATCAGCAAATCAATTTTAGTCTTAAATTGTTATGTGGCTTTGGGTATGGCAGGAGAATGGCCCGAAAGTTTATAGGGTTATAGACTATTAGACTAGTAGATTGGGTGGTCATTGTTATCCATTGTATTATTATATATCTGTATAAATCACTTATTCTTTTTGTACATTTGTAGTAATATTGTCACCTTTATAAAAGCTTGTACGTAAGTCACTTCTAAGAATAAGTTCGTTATTAACGTCTAGTAATATTTCTCATGCAAATGAGTTAACATGTCTGGCATATGTGAATGGCTAAAGTGTTTGTGACTTATTGACATATAATGTGTTCAAGTGGTATATGGACTAAATAGGTTCATATTAAAAATGGATGCACATAAAATGTATATTTATTTAAATTGGTACATATAATAATTTATTTTCTAATTATAGTCGACCTAAAATTTGACGGTTGTCACACATAGACACCTTTTAAATGTTGCTAGGTCCCTTATGTTTCAGGGGGGATTACCTCTTTATTTGTGGAGTGAATGTGTGTTAACTGCATGCTGGTGATAAGCCTTTACCTCAAAAGTCCAAGGAGCCCAAGAATCCTAAGACTAAAACTCCAGCTGAACCTAGGTCCAAGGTTCAGCAGCCTACTGAAAATGATATTTTGTCAAGACTGGAAAGTCAACTCCAACTTTTGTCCAGGCAGGTTCAGAGTTGCACTGCCAGAATTAAAAATCTGGAAGGAGCCTCATCTCCTCCAGTTGAAAAACAAAATATCAAAACCCCTTTGAAACAAAAACAAAAAATTGCTCAATCTGGAGCTAAAAATGAAAAGCAAAAGGGGAACAAATATCAAGTACCAATCGTTTTTACTCCTGCACCTGGAGCTGATGAAAAAGCTCCAGATACAGCATCCAGTTCAACACCACAGCAATCAACTGAGACTTCTGAAGTGAAGTCCAGTGAACCCATCAAGAAAAGATGGGTTCACAAAAATAACTAATGATTCTTGTGGGTGTGCAGGGCGATCGTAAAAAGAACACCTGGTATCTGGACAGCGCTGCTGGCCAGACTATGACCGGATGTAAGCCCCTGCTGGAAGAGTTCACTGTCCAAGATGGACCGGCAGTGACGTTTGGTAATGATGAGAATGGAAAGACTGAAAGATATGGTGTAATCAATAATGGACAAGTCCAGTTCACCAGAGTTGCATTTGTGAATGGTTTGAAATACAACCTGATCAGTGTCAGTCAAGTTTGTGATGATGGATACAAGGTATTGTTCGATATTGCTCAAGGCACCATATTTAACAAGGATTGGAAATTGGTGATGATTGCACCAAGAAAGGGAAATGTGTACATCATGGATATGGAACCAACTCCAAAAGAGCAGTGCTTCTATACCAAGGCTGATGAGGACACCAACTGGTTGTGGCATAAAAGATTATCCCATCTTAATTTCAAAAATATTAACAAATTGTCTCGAAAATAATTGGTGGATGGGATACCTCAGACTTCTTTCAGTAAAGAAAAGCCATGTCCAGGGTGTGAGATGGGCAAATAGAAAAGGGCCAGCTTCAAGACCAGGCAAAACTTTAGCATCACTGAACCTCTTCACATGCTTCATATGGATCTCTTTGGTCCAGTGAATGTTCAAACCAGAGCTGGAAAGAAGTACACTCTAGTTGTGGTAGATGAATACACCAGATATTGTTGGGTGGTATTCCTCAGATCCAAAAGTGATGCACCTGCTGAAATCATCTCTCTCATCAAAAGAATTGAGCTCAAGTACACTCAAAAAGTTTGTCAGTTACGAAGTGATAATGGTACTGAATTTCAAAATAAAGTACTTGAAACATTTTGTAATGACACTGGCATCTCTCAAAACTTCTCATCAGCACATTCTCCAGAGCAAAATGGAGTTGTGGAAAGAAAGAATCGCACACTAATAGAAGCGGCCAGAAGTATGCTATCTGAATCAGGTCTTCCCACCAGTTTTTGGGCTGAAGCAGTGGCAACAGCGTGTCACACCTAAAACTGGTCAGTCTACATCAAGAGACACAAGAAGACCGCCTATGAAGTGCTCAGGAATCGAAAACCAAATATTGGATATTTCCATGTATTTGGTTGTCCAGTTTATATTCTAAATGATTCCAGTCAGCTTGGAAAGTTTGATGCAAAAGCTGACGAAGGTGTATTTTTAGGTTATTCAGATATTCTAAAGGCCTTTAGAGTTTATAATTATAGACTCCAAAAGGTTCATGAGACAATTCATGTCACATTTGATGAATCAATAATGCAATCAATAAGAGACCAAACCTTGATATCTCTCCAGTCGTTCCATTAAATTTTGGTGAAACTGACCAAGTTCATCAGTCAGCTGTTTCACCAGAAGATGTTTCTAGTTACACTCAACTAGAACCAGTACAAAAGAAGAAATCCTCCAGTGACACTCCATTCTATCCCTCCATCAGTTTCAACTTACCACAGAAACTAGTGATTGGATCGGATGTTCGTGCCACTCCAGTATCAGCACCAGTTCAAACTCCAACTTCTCCAGTTCTTCAAGAAATGCCTTTAACTGAAGAATTTCATGATGCCAATCGTGACCTTATTGACTCTGATGGGGATATTGAAGTAGTTTGGGCTGATCCTCCTCCAGAAGCTGCTGCAACTGAAGAGGATCACCAGGTAACCTGCAATGATATTGTAGTTCACCAGCCTAGTCAATACACTAAATGGACTCGAGCACATCCAATTGATCAGATTGTTGGAGATCCAAATAGTGGGGTTCAGACTAAAAGAGCCACAAGTGAGCAATGCTTGAATGTCACCTTCTTATCACTGATTGAACTGAAGAAAATTGACGAGGCTATGGCAGATCCAAGCTGGGTAAAAGCTATGCAAGAAGAGCTTATCCAGTTCGAAAGGAACAATGTATGGGAACTTGTTCCTTGTCCACCAGGGTTAAAGAAAGAACCCATTGGTACAAGATGGGTCTACCGAAACAAGATGGATGAAGATGGCAATGTTGTAAGAAACAAAGCCAGATTAGTTGCCAAGGGTTATTGTCAAGCAGAGGGCGTTGACTTTGATGAGACTTTTGCTCCAGTTGCAAGACTTGAAGCCATCAGAATATTCTTGGCTTATGCAGCCCATCTGCAGTTCAAAGTCTTCCAGTTGGATGTCAAAAGTGCGTTCCTTAATGGAACACTGGAAGAAGAAGTGTATGTTAAACAGACTCCAGGCTTCATTGATGAGAAGCATCCTCACTGGGTATATAGACTGAACAAAGCTTTGTATGGTCTAAGACAAGCCCCAAGAGCCTGGTATGACACTTTAACTAAACATCTTCTCAAAAATGGCTTTCAAAGAGGTGCAATAGATAATACCTTATTTATCTTGAAAGAAAAAGGTAATATCTTACTGGTACAGATTTATGTTGATGATATTATATTTGGTTCAACTGATGATGCAATGTGTAAAAGGTTTTCTAAAATCATGTCATCTGAGTATGAAATGAGTTTAATGGGTGAATTAACATTTTTCTTAGGTCTTCAGATTAAGCAAACTGAAAATGGTATTTTCATAAACCAAGAAAAATATGTCAGAGATTTGTTAAGAAAATACAAATATGATTCAATCCCATCTAAAAACACACCTATTGCAGCACCTTTAAATTTGGACTCTGACCCAACTGGTAAACCAGTGAACACCACTGAATATCGTGGAATGGTTGGTTCACTGATGTATTTAACTGCCAGTCGACCAGATATAATGTTTGCAACATGTCTATGTGCCAGATTTCAGGCTAACCCAAAAGAATCACATTTGCATGCTGTTAAGCGCATCTTCAGATACTTGAAAGGGTGTCCTAGCCTTGGTCTTTGGTATCCCAAAGGTTCTGGGTTAGATCTAATGGGTTATTCAGATTCAGATCATGCAGGTTGTAAGATAGATAGAAAGTCAAAAACTGGAGGTTGTCATTTCCTTGGAGGAAAACTGGTAAGTTGTACCTGCAAGAAGCAGACGTCAGTCTCTATGTCCACTGCTGAGGCGGAGTACATTTCTGCGGCCAGTTGTTGTGCCCAGATTCTCTGGATCAAGAACCAATTACTTAATTATGGTCAGAAGTATACAAGGACCCCAATCTTTTGTGACAACACCAGTGCAATTGCTATATCTCACAACCCAGTGATGCACTCAAAGACAAAGCATATTGACATCAGGTATCATTTTATTCGTGATCATGTTATGAAAGGAGACATTGAAATTCATTTCATCCCCACTAACAAACAGCTCGCTGATGTTTTTACAAAACCTCTTGATGAGAAAACTTTTAAACATCTCATCAGCGAATTGGGAATGTTAAATCCTTAAAACTGGAGATTTTGTTATGAACGCGTCAGTGACACTGATGAAGTTCTCTAGTTGAGGAGGTCCAGATAATCTTTGCTCGCCAGGCTATCGAACGCCTTTGTGATACTATCCTGGCACTAATCGATTTCTGGATCATCATTTTAGAGGGAAAGACTCAAAATAATTTTCTTACTAAAATTCTTTTTGTTTGAAAATGGCAACTGGAGAACTCTCCAGTTGGAAACTGGCACTGGATTAATCCTCCAGTGTACATGTTCAGTCTTATCTTAAAACTGGTGGTCAACCAGATTTCATAACGTTGGAAAAATACTTGGTCAATATTTGTGACACGTGATGGTACTCAAGTGTAGTTTCCCACTTGCAACCGTCGTATGACGTGTGAAAGACTTTTTTTTGTAAAAAGATGCACTTTTTGTGGGGATTGTGAAAGATTAGTGGGCGCGTGGGAATACCAGCCGTCGTAGCATTTAATGCTGACTTGATGGTATTAAATATTTTTAAAATTCAAATTTTCAATAAATCAAAATATCTTTTGTTTTAGAAAATTTGGGGATTAAAATAATGTTTTTATATTTATAGTGGGATTTACTACCCTTATAAATACCCCACATTTACTCCGGTTACCATTTACTTTCTTTTCACATTCTCTCATTTACTTCCAATCATCATTAAAATTGCTTCTTTTCTCTCTCTGCTTCATAAATCAACCAAAATTCTCAATTTCATTTTCAATGGCACCTAAATCATCCAGATCAAGAGATATAAATCTCCTCACTGTCCCATATGTTCCCTCACCAGATGTCAAACAGGCATCTGGTGCTCCTGGCAATACTACGCTCATCAAATTAAACCCATATAATCCGATGGCTAGTTTGCAAGGGGTTCAGACAGCCGATACTCTCATTGGACGAATCCAATGCTTTCTTCGTGATTCTCCAATCGGCATGTCTTTCTCTCTTAACCCACGCAAGTTATATCATGATTACTTGTGTGAGTTTTGGTACACTGCACAACTCTCCGACGACTGTTCATCCATCTCCTTCACTCTTAAAAATGGAACAGTCGAGTGTACATTAACGGCAGAAACATTGAGGAATGCTTTACAGCTCAACTACTGGAGACAAGGAGAATCTCCAGTTGTCATCTCTCCCAACCAAAATTTTAGACAAGTTCTCCTTGACATGGGACACAAGGATTGCTTGGAAAATGGGGTGTTGAAGACAAAGGGACCCATGACCATGAAAGGTCTCTCTCCATCTTGGAAGTACTTCTTCATCCATCTGGTGGAGAGCATGGGTGGGAGTTCTGGTGGATTAGACCAGATAAACTCCACACAAGCAGAAATGGCCTACTGTTTGTGGTACGGACTCAGAGTGGATTTTGCTGATATCCTGTTCAGGGGCCTTGCTCAAAAGCTGAAGGGCACCAGGAGACTGTGCATCCCCTTCTCCAGGTATTTATCCCTCTGTTTCCTTGAAATTTTGGGGAGTGTTGAATATCATAACACTCAATCTTTGTACACTGCCCCAGAAATGTTAAGGAATCTTGTCGTCTTAGGAAACAGTCAGATACTGCCACTGACAGTAGAAACCCAACCAGCCCTCCAGCTTCCTCCCAACAGGTTGCTGGAGATAGTCAAATGGGAGAACCGCAAGCAACCACTCTCGAAATTTCTGAAGGAGAGAGTGGTGATGAAAATACTGGGCTACCCCAACCCAGAGTAGAGTCCGTGTCTGCACAACTTGAGTCTGGCCAAATTTCTGACACTTCTTTTCTTACACGAGCTGACGATGTATAAATTTCATTTTCCTGTATAAATGAAGTTACCAGATTGTAACAACAGGATAGATAACAGATTAAAATCTTAAAAACTCAAAAGAAAAACCCAAGGCATTTAATGATCTATAAAAATGCCTTGGAAAATTTAGATAGACTTAGTCAAACAAGTCTTTCCAGTTCATACTTGTACAGATACAAGAACTTGAAAAGACTTGGCAATATTTCAGGACAATTAGGGGGAATTTGTTAGGACCAGTTTACTGATAAACTGGCCAGTCTCCAGTTGAATCTGGAGACCTGAAGAAATTGTCCAGAAATATATGAAGTCCAGTTGCAACGTACAGTTAACGCAACTGAAGACTTCCTCCAGTTGAGATCTGACCAGACCTGAAGACATTCCAATTGAAGTCCAAGAAAACAAGTGGAAGATAGAGAATGACAATGGCAGCGAAGCCCAGTTGACATTCTATTCAGATAGAAACTAGAGAATATCAGTTTAAAGCCTTTACAAAGCTTTACACTGATTACGAGGAAGACCTTTATGCTTTATGTGCTATTAACCAGACAATAGCAATTGTCTATGTTTAAAGTACAAAAATACATAAAGCAGGTTGAATAAAGTGACTTTATGTCATACTTTATACAGCATTTAATTGGAAGTCGTATTGCTTCCTTAAATGTTCTCAAAATGTGATAAACTGAACTTACATGCATTTGTTGATTCTGATTGGGGTAAGTGTACTACCTCAAGAAGATTTGTTACTGGATATAGTGTGTTTCTTAGTAACAATTTAATCTCTTGGAAGAGTAAGAAACAGTCTACTGTTTCTAGATCCTCCACTGAGGCTGAATATAGAGCAATGGGTGTGGTTACTTGTGAGTTAATGTGGCTTGTTAAAATTCTGGTTGATTTGGAAATTGATTCATTGTTGCCTGCTGTTGTGTATTGTGACAACAAGTCTGCTATTCAAATAGCTGCTAATCCAGTGATGCATGATAGTACAAAACATTTTGAACTGGACTTACATTTTGTAAGAGAAAAACTGAACAAGAAGGTTATTGATATTATAAAAGTTCAGTCTGGGGATAATATTGCAGATATTTTTACAAAACGTTTGTCAAATACACAACATGCTTATCTTTGTGATAAACTAAGACTTTTTAATGTATTTTCATAATTGGTTTAAGGGGAGATGTTAAAAAGGTTAAACAATTATGAAAATAATAAAGGTTTTATACTTTAAAATCTTAATGTTATGCAGGTAAAAGATAAAGGACCAATTCTGCTAGAAAGGTAAAAGGTAAGGTTTATTTCTGTTATTATACATTGTGGGTATTGGAAAGCTACTAAAGATGGAGGGCTATTTTGTAACTTCTGCTTATATATATAGATAGATTTTAGGGTTATATTTTTTCATCTTTTTATTCATTTGTTTTTCTGTATTTTGTATTAGAGAAAATATCTTTATCTCGTCTGGTCTTTTTCTTCTTCTTCTTGTATAAATCAAACACTTGAGTGTGAGAGTATTTTGTAGTAAGGATTGTTTGTAATAGTTTTAGGTGATTAATACGAAGCTAGTGTTCTTTTATATTGGTGTTGATTTCTTAAGAAAGGTTTTTACAACACACACTAATTGAAGTTCATTGTTATTGAACCATAAGATTGAGGCGGTATGTTAAATTATTAGTTTTTATTTAAAAAAAATTTTAAATTGATGTTTGGATTTCGGTCTCTTGGTGCAACTTTGATCTATAACACTTGCTCGAATGGTTCTAGACTTCTACGAGTAGTATCTTTTATTGGTTCGGGAACTATAAAAGATGGGCTTGCTATAGGAAGTATAAAAGCTGTAAATGATGGGCTTGTAGTTGTAGCTTTGGACTTGGATTCTCATTGGTGGGGCTGCCTTGAACTATGATACAATCTACATGGGCTTATGGGAGATGGGAACCTTTGGTCTTAGAAAGATGTGGATAACGGCTCTTTCGCATATAAAGGGAAGGGGATGATATTAGTACATATATTTTGATAGATGTACCACATTTATGCTTAACCTACTTGTACAGTCTGTTGTAACACTTGTACAGTGTGGTAAATAAATCAAAATCTATATATGAATTATCATTTCCCTAAAGGAAAAGATGAAGGTAAAAAAAATAAACCTCTCTCAAGTAGAGTCTCTTCAACCATGTTCTTACACACAATAGAGATGAAATGAGATTTTTAGTTTATTTAAAGGGTTGAGATTAAATAACATAGAATAATTTTTTTCTATCATTACATGGTACAAACTACAAAGTTCTATGTGATAAGTTATATGATACAATTACTGATCAGTCAAGATATATATATATAGCTCAATTGACATAAGGAAATGAAGAGATGGATTTAAAACCATAATTTTTGAGTTCATATCCGATCTAATATTGTAATTGGTCTTCAAGTTGGGAGTTAGCCTGGAATCGGTGGTTTTAGAAGACTTTGGCTACCGAGTAATGTTGAAAGGTATAAAAAAAAAATTAAAAAATAGTCAAAACAAAACAAATAGACGTTATTTAATCATTAAACAAACATCAATAGTAATGGTTATTTTTAATGATGCGTGTGTTAATTGAATAGAGTGGGAGCTTTATTAGCTAGGAAAAGTTGGTACCATTAAAAACGTGTGGTTGTCAACTTGTCATATCCTATGATGGGCCGCAAAAGCAGGCTGCCCAATTTGGTAAAACAGTGGCGACTCGACGCGGTTTTGCTTAAATTTCACTTCGACCCCTTTTACGAGAAATGATATAGAAGGTTATATATAGGGGTTGGGTATTTTAAAATAAGTATTAAAATAAAATAAATATGAAAAGATCTTGACCCTTAGATCATGGTTAAATTGATGCACGAAGATTCACGAAGCAATTGATGCACGATGATTTTCGTGATGCACGGTGATTTCAGTGGAGGGAAATCTATTGTTTTATTTGTTTACTTTAATACTTGTTTTATTTTACCTAAAACCGTTATATATATGTTTGAGTATATGAATTCAAGTCGGACTAACCGAAAATCAAACTAAACTGAAGTTAAAAATTTTGTGGATTGTTAATTTTCAAGCCAAACCACGTTGAAATCTGAGTTCAATTATATACATGAGAATACCTAATAACTTTGAATACTTGATATATATTACTATATTAGAGTTTGTATTACATTAAAAAAATTTCATTTAACAGACTTTTGGTGGTACATGATTACCATTAAAACTTTCATTTGGTTAAATTTTTTGTATAAACTTTCCCCACAAAATGTCTACATAATTGGAAAATGGATTAGTTTGTCTTAAATCAAATTCAACAGAAACTAAATTATCTTATTTGGTTTTATTTGTTTTTTGGTTTGTACCTCCATAACTATCGAATTGAGAAAATCGTATGTTGGATCGTTGAACCCCCTAAAATAACATGTATTTCGATTAAATCATGACAATTGTGCCTTGGATATTTATACGTTGTGTTATATTTCTTCCGTTTAAAATCAGGTGTCTACTTGAAAAAATGTACAAAAGTTTAGGAGATGTCAAGTTATTGCATAATATAATGACAAGATTAAAATAATTCCCTAAAATTTTGTAGTAGGTCATTGACTCTAAAATTCAAACTTATTACAAAGTTGTATCCAAGATAAATGATAAAATTAATTTTTCATTTTGGAAGATGGACACATATTGTGAAACACCCTAATAATGAAAAGGTTCACACTAATATAGAACAAACAAATAAAATTTATACTTTGCGATAGATTTACCAAAATATTTTGTCTGAATATGAATATGAATATAGCCTCCCTTTACCATGCCTTTTATGACTTTACTCCTAGACCTGGCAAAATGGGCGGGTCGGGCGAGTTTGGGTAATGGGTCAAAACGGGTGCGGGCCAAAACGGGTGCGGGTCCAAGCGGGTCATTTGAGAAATGCGGGTCAAAACGGGTGCGGGTCCAAGCGGGTCGGGAATGCGGGTCAAACGGGTGCGGGTCCAAGCGGGTCTTTGGAATGCGGGTCAAACGGGTGCGGGTCAACCCGCATTTTTTATTATATATATTTTTTTGATAATTACCTATTACATTTTTAAATAAATTACTAATGATTTGAAAATTGGGCAAGTGATATTTTTTGTTAAAAGCATAATAAAAGTAATAATAGACTGCCACAAATTATATAATAATAACTAAAATTCTAATATACATAAAAATGATAATATAGAAACTGTATAAAACAAAACAACAATAATTTATTTATAGACATGTATAGAATAATAATACTTATAAGCTCACTGTATCCATATTATAGAACAAAATAATATGAGCAACTAATAAGAAAATATCAACAATTAATATAACTAAATAGTAATAATTATAACAATAATAATATTATAAACTATAAAGATAAGAATAGATATATAAATCTATATAATAAACAAAAAAAATCAAGACCACGTGGAGTGTTACATTGTCACCCACCTCCTATTTACTTGAATGTGAAAAGCTGGGATTCAAAGTATCAATATCACATTCACATACTTATCTCTTTGATGCGGTTATCCATTCTCACGCCCATTTAGACCCGCTTCCAATTGGCCAATGATTTCATTATCGACCCGCTCAACCCGCTATGCAGTTTCTCCACTACCCAAATCAATCCAGTAAGCAATGAAAATTTACCCAAACTTACCCAATGTTAATGATGCGGGTTGGGATTGCCAGGTATACTCCTCAATATTATTTTCCAACTTCCTACCAAATAAATAGTAGTGTAGAAGACTTGGAGCTTAGAGCTCATCAAGTATATGTTATTCTGATAAAACAAATCGATTTATATGTCAATTTTGTGTATCATGTGAATGTGTAAGTTACTTCAAAAAGCTCGAAGAATCAAAGTATCAAAAAATTCCACGACAATTACATAATAAGATGGCGTGTTTTTTATTTTTGAGAATTAATTGAAAAATAGGAGGGTCAATATGTTGTTAAGTTTACATAGGACGACCATTTAAAAAGAACGATATGGCAGATTGAAAGACACGACACACCTTTTTTGAGCTATAGTACTGAAATATGGAGCTATATTATGTCTACACGTACTGTAGTACATGAAATGAAGTGCTAAGACGTGAATCGTTATCCACATATTTTCATTGTTAATTTTCAAAAAAAACATTTTTTCATTGTTATACGCTAGAATCGAATTAGTATTAACAACTAAATCAAGGTTGAAATCAAGAAGATCAAGAGAAAGGTTTGAGAGAGATTTTGGAATTGTTTTATTTCATTTCATATCATTACAGAGAAAATGAAAAAAACATAATTATATATACAAAATTGAGTCGGTGTTAACTGCCTTCTAACTAACTCACTAATATTTACATTTAATACCCCTGAACTATACAAACATTACAAACTTGTCCTAAAGTTATATTGTGCCACAATTCTTGAACCATTTACGATGCCAAAGGTGTTGGCTTGTAACATTGTTGACCACTGATGTGTGTGCACCTTTAACACCCCCCCCCCCCCCCCCCCACCTTTACCCTCCCCGCAAATTGGCAGTGTGAAGGGATCACAGATGCCAAATTTGGCAATACATTTATGGTGGGGAGTTCGACTTAATCCTTTTGTAAGAACATCAGCTGGTTGGTTGGTGGTGGGGATGAACTTTGGGATGATATGACCATCTTTGATTTTGTCCCTGACAAAATGACAATCAATTTCAATGTGTTTAGTGCGAGCATGTTGGACAAGATTTGATGCCAGAGCAATTGCAGAGGCATTGTCACAGTGAACAATTGTTGGAGTAGTAAAAGAGCACTGGAGATCATTCAGAAGGCTTTTAAGCCAGGTGATTTCAGAAGTACAGTCTGCAAGTGCTCTGTATTCAGCCTCAGTAGAGGATCTGGATACAACATTCTGTTTCTTCGATTGCCAAGAGATGAGACAGGAACCAAGGAAGATGCAGTAACCAGTAATTGACCTTCTAGTGATGTTACAAGAGGCCCAATCACTATCACTATAAGCAGAGAGTGAACCACTGTCACAATAAGCTGAGAGTGTTGAAGTATTAGATATTGGAAAATATAAGCCCTGTCCAGGAGATAGTTTAATGTATCTAAGAACTTTGTGAAGGGCCTGCAAATGTGTAGTTCTTGGATTATGAGAAAATTGACTTAATGCTTGTGCTGCAAAGGAGATGTCTGGCCTTGTGATAGTGAGGTAGATGAGCTTGCCCACCAAGGTTCTGTATGTAGAGGGATCTGGTAAGGGATCACCATCAGTATGAGTGAGATTATGGTGAGGATCAAGAGGTGTATTGGAAGGTTTTGCATCCAATAACTTGGCTGCAGTAAGAAGGTCCAGAGCATACTTTCTTTGTGACATATAGAGGCCATCCTTATTTCTGAGAAATTCCACACCTAAATAATAATGCAAGGGGCCCAAATCTTTGATACTAAATGTGGTATCAAGTGCAGTTTTGATTGCAGAGATTCTGGTTTTGTTGGAACCCATGATCAGAATATCATCAACATATACAATTAATGCAGTAAAATCTGGAGATTGGTTGAGAGTAAAAAGAGATGTGTCTGTGTAACTTTGAGTAAATCCCAGTTTGAGAAGAAATGTGGTTAATTTTGTGAACCACTGCCTGTTTGCCTGTTTGAGACCATAGAGGGATTTGTTGAGTTTACAAACAGAATTGGGAGAAACAGGATGATTGTAACCTTATGGGATGGTCATGTATACTTCTTCATTCAAGTCTCCATGAAGGAAGGCATTATTAACATCCAATTGTTCAATGAACCAATCTTTTTGAACTGCCAAGGCTAAAATGGTTCTGACAGTAGCCATTTTAGCAACAGGAGCAAATGTTTCAGTGTAGTCTATTCCTGCTTGTTGTGTAAAACCTTTGGCAACAAGACGAGCTTTATATCTTTCTATAGTGCCATCAGCATGATATTTGATCCTAAATACCCATTTGCAGCCAATAGGAGTCTTACCAGGGGGAAGTGGAGTGATGGTCCATGTATCATTTTCTTCAAGAGCAGTAATTTCTTTGTGCATGGCTTCTTGCCATTTCACATCTTTTGAAGCTTGAGTGTAGGAATGTGGTTCCACATGTGCATGTAAGGAGTTGAGAAGATGTTTGATGTGAGGAGAAGAGATATTGGAGTAGTTGAGAAACTTGTGATGAGTGAATTTGGTGGAAGTAGTACAATGTGCAGAATGTTTTGGAAAATTGCAATGATAATCATGCAATTTAATTGGGGGTTTTCTGGTTCTGTTGGAAAGTGGTCTGCCAGGAGGTTGGGAGGGAATAGCATGATGGTCAGAGTTGTTGTTATCTGTTTGAGAAGGTTGAGTGTTTTCTGTTTGAGAGGATTGATTAGGGTTAAGGAGGGTGTCAGAAGAAGTTTCTCCTGGTGTAGCATTGTTGTTATCAGAGTTGTCATCTGTTGTGACATTGGGAGTAACAAAGTTGTCATGAAGAGAATTTGAAGAAATTGGATCAGGAATGGGGATAGGATCAGGAACAGGAGATGCCAAAGGTGTTGGCTTGGATTTAAAAGGGAAAATAGATTCATGAAATATAACATTTCTGCTTACAAAATTGGATTTATTTTGAAGGTCATAAAGTATATAACCCTTTTGAGTGGTTGAATAACCAAGTAGAATGGATTCAGTTGCCCTTGATGCAAATTTGTCATCATTATGTTTGTGGGCATAAGCTTTACATCCAATCACTCTAAGATGATTAAGATCAGGAGGAGAATGAAAAAGGATTTCATAAGGAGATTTGAAATTAAGAGGTTTTGAGGGAAGTCTGTTTATTATGTAGGCTGCAGCCAGGACACAATATCCCCAAAAATGAATTGGTAAATTTGCATGGAATCTAATTGCCCTTGCAATTTCAAGGAGTTGTTTGTGTTTTCTCTCAACTCTTGCATTTTGTTGAGGAGTATAGGGACAAGAAGTTTGGTGAATAACACCATGAATTTGTAAATATTCTGAAAGAGAAGTGTTGATAAATTCTGTCCCATTGTCACTCCTTATTGTCTTAATGGTGGTTTTGAAATGATTTTGAACATAAGAGTGGAAAGTTTTAATGTGGGAAATGGCCATTTGTTTGCTTGGTAAAAGATATATCCAGGTGGCCCTTGAAAAATCATCAACAATGGTGAGAAAATATTTGCAATTATGCATTGTTGTCTGTCTATAAGGTCCCCAAATATCAACATGAATCAAATCAAAAGGAGCTTGAGCATGAGAAGAACTAATGGGAAAAGGTAAAGCATGCTGTTTGGATAAAGGACACACATTACAAGCAGATATAGTATCATTACAATGCAGAAAGGAAGACAGAGTTTTTATTTGCTTAAGAACATGAAAAGAAGAATGCCCAAGTCTAGAATGCCACAAGTAGGAATCATCCTTTTGTGTAGCAAGTTGAATATGAGAGGTTTGAACAGCAGTGAAGGCAGTATGTCTGGTGGTGGATTGAGCTTGTTGGGGAAGGATATAGAGACCATTACAGAGGGTGCCATGGGCAATTCTCTTGTTCTGGTCCTGGAAATAGCAAGATAATGGTGTGAAAAGAACAGCAAGATTCAAATGAGCTCCTAATTTACTAACAGATAGTAAATTAAAAGCAAATGAAGGAATATAAAGCACATCATGGACAGTAATGGTAGGATTAATGGTGACAGAAACATAGATGGTGACAACTGTGTTAGTTCCATCAGGAAGAGTGACATGTATAGGAGTGGAGAAATACTTGATATTGTGCATGCAGGAGAGGGACTTTGATACATGATCAGTGGCACCACTATCTACTACCCAGTTTTTCTTAAGATGTGAAATTAAAGAAGCAATAATATTGTATTTCTGAGCACTAAGATGAGAAGCTATGAGTCTGAAATTACCTTCATGATGAGATCCTGGTTGACTAGTTTGTGAATCCTTTGTTGTAGGTTGAGACTGCTGCATCATTAATGCCATCTGGTTAAGTTGATTCTGGATTTGATCCAATCTTGCATACATTGCCAAGTCATTGCCAGATCCATGACTAATGTTGGCTGAAGTATCCATTGTAACATTGTTAGCTTCAGAAGATATGTTGACAGGAGTTGTGGCCATGTGAACTGCCCTGTAAGGTTGGGAAGGTGCCTTGTAGGGTTGAGGAGGTGTTTTGAACTTGCCATAGAGGGGATGACCAACAGGATAACCCACAAGTCTGTAGCATTCCTCCTTTGTGTGACCTTCTTTTGTGCAATTGTCACAGTAAATTCCTTTCTTAAATGAGCTTTTCCTTGAATTATCAGCAGAAAAGGTGTATGGTGGTTTTTGAAATGATTTTGAACATAAGAGTGGAAAGTTTTAATGTGGGAAGTGGCCATTTGTTTGCTTGGTAAAAGATATATCCAGGTGGCCCTTGAAAAATCATCAACAATGGTGAGAAAATATTTGCAATTATGCATTGTTGTCTGTCTATAAGGTCCCCAAATATCAACATGAATCAAATCAAAAGGAGCTTGAGCATGAGAAGAACTAATGGGAAAAGGTAAAGCATGCTGTTTGGATAAAGGACACACTTAACCGGATGGGTATAATCTCAATCTCAATCTCAATCTCAATCTCAATCCCACTCTCCGGATCACAAATTCAGATCTTAGATCTAGAAATCTCAGTCTCAATCTCAGTCTCAGTCTCAATCTCAATCTCAATCTCAATCTCAGTCTCAGTCTCAATCTCAATCTCAATCTCAATCTCAATCTCAATCTCAATCTCAATCTCAATCTCAGTCTCAATCTCAATCTCAATCTCAATCTCAGTCTCAGTCTCAGTCTCAATCTCAATCTCAATCTCAATCTCAATCTCAATCTCAATCTCAATCTCAGTCTCAGTCTCAGTCTCAGTCTCAGTCTCAATCTCAATCTCAATCTCAATCTCAATCTCAATCTCAATCTCAATCTCAGTCTCAGTCTCAGTCTCAGTCTCAATCTCAATCTCAATCTCAATCTCAATCTCAATCTCAATCTCAATCTCAATCTCAATCTCAGTCTCAGTCTCAGTCTCAGTCTCAGTCTCAATCTCAATCTCAATCTCAATCTCAGTCTCAATCTCAGTCTCAATCTCAATCTCAATCTCAATCTCAATCTCAGTCTCAATCTCAATCTCAATCTCAATCTCAATCTCAATCTCAATCTCAGTCTCAATCTCATCTCAATCTCAATCTCAATCTCAATCTCAATCTCAATCTCAATCTCAATCTCAATCTCAATCTCAATCTCAATCTCAATCTCAGTCTCAATCTCAGTCTCAATCTCAATCTCAATCTCAATCTCAGTCTCAATCTCAATCTCAATCTCAATCTCAATCTCAATCTCAATCTCAATCTCAGTCTCAATCTCAGTCTCAATCTCAATCTCAATCTCAATCTCAGTCTCAGTCTCAATCTCAATCTCAATCTCAATCTCAATCTCAATCTCAATCTCAATCTCAATCTCAGTCTCAATCTCAATCTCAATCTCAATCTCAGTCTCAATCTCAATCTCAATCTCAATCTCAATCTCAATCTCAATCTCAATCTCAGTCTCAATCTCAGTCTCAGTCTCAGTCTCAGTCTCAATCTCAATCTCAATCTCAATCTCAATCTCAATCTCAATCTCAATCTCAATCTCAATCTCAACAAAATCTTAATCTCAATCTCAACCTCAATCTCAATCTCAATCTCAGTCTCAGTCTCAGTCTCAGTCTAGTCTAGTCTCAGTCTCAATCTCAATCTCAATCTCAATCTCAATCTCAATCTCAATCTCAATCTCAATCTCAATCTCAATCTCAATCTCAATCTCAATCTCAATCTCAATCTCAATCTCAATCTCAATCTCAATCTCAATCTCAATCTCAATCTCAATCTCAATCTCAATCTCAATCTCAATCTCAATCTCAATCTCAATCTCAATCTCAATCTCAATCTCAATCTCAATCTCAATCTCAATCTCAATCTCAATCTCAATCTCAATCTCAATCTCAATCTCAATCTCAATCTCAATCTCAATCTCAATCTCAATCTCAATCTCAACAATCTCAATCTCAATCTCAATCTCAATCTCAATCTCAATCTCAGTCTCAGTCTCAGTCTCAATCTCAATCTCAATCTCAGTCTCAATCTCGGTCTCGGTCTCAATCTCAATCTCAATCTCAATCTCAATCTCAACAAAATCTTAATCTCAATCTCAACCTCAATCTTAATCTCAATCTCAACCTCAATCTCAATCTCAATCTCAATCTCAATCTCAGTCTCAGTCTCAGTCTCAGTCTCAGTCTCAGTCTCAATCTCAATCTCAATCTCAATCTCAGTCTAGTCTAGTCTCAGTCTCAATCTCAATCTCAATCTCAATCTTAATCTCAATCTCAACCTCAATCTCAATCTCAATCTCAATCTCAATCTCAGTCTCAGTCTCAGTCTCAGTCTCAGTCTCAGTCTCAATCTCAATCTCAATCTCAGTCTCAATCTCGGTCTCGGTCTCGGTCTCATTGTTAGCTTCAGAAGATATGTTGACAGGAGTTGTGGCCATGTGAACTGCCCTGTAAGGTTGGGAAGGTGCCTTGTAGGGTTGAGGAGGTGTTTTGAACTTGCCATAGAGGGGATGACCAACAGGATAACCCACAAGTCTGTAGCATTCCTCCTTTGTGTGACCTTCTTTTGTGCAATTGTCACAGTAAATTCCTTTCTTAAATGAGCTTTTCCTTGAATTATCAGCAGAAAAGGTGTATGGTGGTTTTTGAAACCTTTGAGTGTTCATGTAGTGTTTATGAGTGTAGTTTTGAACAGCAAGAGCAGTGGCAGTGGTTGGCTTAACAAAGATACCTTCTCTCTGTTTTTCTTCTTGCCTAACCATACTGTAGGCCTTAGCCACAGTTGGAAGAGTAGTCTTAAGAAGGATTTGTCCCCTTATGTTGGAGTAACACTCATCAAGACCCATTAGAAATTGAATGAGTCTTTTCCTATTATCCCTATCTGTGTTAACTCTGCCATTTTCACAAGTACAGGGACAACTACAATTAAAAGGAGTTTCTATGGCATCCATTTCATCCCAAAGACCCTTCAACTTATGATAATACACTTCAATTGCACAATTATTTTGTTTCAACTGCACTATATCATTTGTTAACTGATAAATCCTATGACCATCAAGTTGAGAGTAGTGTTCATGTAATTCACTCCAGAGTTCAGCAGCAGTATCGATGAAGTTTAGAGAGTTACCTATATTGTCTTCAATGGTATTGAGTAACCAAGATATTATCATGTCATTATTTCTGTCCCAAAGTGGATGTTGAGCAGCAGCCACATCATCTTTCTTGTACTCTCCAGTCACAATCTTGAGCTTATTTTTGGCATTTAAAGCAATCATCATAGATCTTTTCCATGCTCCATAGTTTTCGGATCCAGATAATTTCTTTGAAATAAGAATCAATCCTGGATGATCATTTTGATGGAGAAATAGAGGATGATTTGGTGAATCAATACCAACAGTAATAGGAGGTGGTGTAGTTGTAGTTGTTGGAGCCATGGAGAAAAAAAAATTAGGGTTTGGATGAAATTTGGGGATTTTGATGATAGAGTTGAATCAATGAAATTGAAGGTAGTTACAGTGTTGTTATCAATGTAAAATAACAAATCTGACTCAATGGAAGCAGAAGAATCAAGAAATTAGGGTTTTCATCGTGAGCGGGAAAACAGAAAATCAAATATTCCGATTGAGATATCAAGATTCCGGCCAACAGTCGCCCGGAGAAGATGATCGGAGTAATCACAGCGAGTGATTATGTCTCTGATACCATATTAACAACTAAATCAAGGTTGAAATCAAGAAGATCAAGAGAAAGGTTTGAGAGAGATTTTGGAATTGTTTTATTTCATTTCATATCATTACAGAGAAAATGAAAAAAACATAATTATATATACAAAATTGAGTCGGTGTTAACTGCCTTCTAACTAACTCACTAATATTTACATTTAATACCCCTGAACTATACAAACATTACAAACTTGTCCTAAAGTTATATTGTGCCACAATTCTTGAACCATTTACGATGCCAAAGGTGTTGGCTTGTAACATTGTTGACCACTGATGTGTGTGCACCTTTAAGTAGTGCATCGTCGATCAGATGAATTTTTTTCTAAAAAAGATTAGATTATAATATTAGATTTATAAAATAAAATTTATGAATTCGATCAGTAGATCGAACATGCAACAAAGGGTGACGGCGAGGGCGGTTCTTTTATGGGGCTTTCGCTCGATAGTGTTAGCTTATCTATTGCAATTATTGGGTATTGTTGTTGTAATATTAGCTAATAATATGTGCTTCATTCGAAAAAAATTATATATTAAGACGTCTACGATTATTTTCCAAAAACTTTTAGGTCTTCCATTTGAGATTTTGATAAATCTCGTAATCTCATTAATAATTATCTAACTTATAGTCAGTGGGTTGATAGCCCACTGGCATCCCAGACCTCCAATGAAGGCTTGTTCTTTGGGCAACCAGGGCATTCAATGTCGTAGATTTCGTGCCGTTTGGCGATCTATCCGGGGGTTTTCCCTGTGAACTACCGCGATGACATCCTGCCCGGTGGGTGTAGAGATCACATATGGGGTGAACAGCCTCTGACCAAAAAACGAACGTTCAAAAAAAAATATAAAAATAACCCATTAATTCCCTGAAACTATTTATATTTTCATAAGTAATTTAGTTCTTTATTATTTATAGATAATAATTTTGTTTTATGTGAAGAACGTTACTTAAGTCGAATGATTATAAATTATTATTTTTTTAGTCAAAAGATTTTTTCATTGATAGATATAGTAATTTACATAGAAATAAAAGGCAAACGGGCAACAAGCTGCGCCGCCACTCCTTTTTGTATAGCAAAACTAAGACGTTTAAAAACTACATTCATCGATCGTGGCGTCATAATATTACTATGCATGACCCGTTGGACCCTTCCAAGTAGCTCGACTGCCTCAGGTGCAAGAAATCCAAAGGTATCAAATGCAAAGGGTATAAATACGTGTTGGTTGTCAAGACACGTCTTCTCGTGTTTGGCCACTTTGCATGAGGCAACTTTTAAAGCGGCAAGACCGGCTGTGAAGCTACACCCTAAGCCCACAAGAGGAGAGACTCGTGTTACATCCACACATGCATGTTTTCCCCTAGTCCAACCAAAGACCAAAATGTCAGCAGGTCTGAGAGTAGATCTCCCTTCCAACGGGTCAGTCAAGAAATTCACTGGCGCTTCCTTCTTAGCAGAAATCTCAGCCCGCCTAAAAATGTCAAAGAGAACATCCTAACCAAATCGTGTCTGTATTTGAACCCGGGAGCTCTTTACAGTGAAGCGCATGCTCCCCAAAGGAATCCAAACAAGTTTTCCGACAAATAGGGCATATCTCATCAATAGGAAATAAGGAGATCATGAGACGGTATCTTAGTATAGTGCGATACTCTACCGGTGACATATGTTGTCATAACCCATCTATAGGGACAACAAGGAGATAATCTTGAGCCGAAGGAGATTATAAATAACTTAGATTTTTAGTATTATTACTGTTGTGACCTTACCCGAACCGAAAGAACCGACTTGGTAATGTTACGGCTTTGGATTTCTTTTAACACACTTATAAAACCGTCTCTTACTGTTGTGACCTTACCCGAACCGAAAGAACCGACTTGGTAATGTTACGGCTTTGGATTTCTTTTAACACACTTATAAAACCGTCTCATTATTGCCATGAAATATCTAAATATGAAATGGTTACGTAGATCAATAAGTATATAAGTAATACTCTTATAAGATTGGTAAGGTAAACGGATAATATAATTAATTTTTAATTTGCAAATGCAGTTTAAAAAAGAAAAAAAAAAAAAAAAAAAAAAAAAAAAAAAAAAAAAAAAAAAAAAAAAAAAAAAAAAAAAAAAAAAAAAAAAAAAAAAAAAAAAAAAAAAAAAAAAAAAAAAAAAAAAAAAAAAAAAAAAAAAAAAAAAAAAAAAAAAAAAAAAAAAAAAAAAAAAAAAAAAAAAAAAAAAAAAAAAAAAAAAAAAAAAAAAAAAAAAAAAAAAAAAAAAAAAAAAAAAAAAAAAAAAAAAAAAAAAAAAAAAAAAAAAAAAAAAAAAAAAAAAAAAAAAAAAAAAAAAAAAAAAAAAAAAAAAAAAAAAAAAAAAAAAAAAAAAAAAAAAAAAAAAAAAAAAAAAAAAAAAAAAAAAAAAAAAAAAAAAAAAAAAAAAAAAAAAAAAAAAAAAAAAAAAAAAAAAAAAAAAAAAAAAAAAAAAAAAAAAAAAAAAAAAAAAAAAAAAAAAAAAAAAAAAAAAAAAAAAAAAAAAAAAAAAAAAAAAAAAAAAAAAAAAAAAAAAAAAAAAAAAAAAAAAAAAAAAAAAAAAAAAAAAAAAAAAAAAAAAAAAAAAAAAAAAAAAAAAAAAAAAAAAAAAAAAAAAAAAAAAAAAAAAAAAAAAAAAAAAAAAAAAAAAAAAAAAAAAAAAAAAAAAAAAAAAAAAAAAAAAAAAAAAAAAAAAC
>CM067173.1:91312966-91318215 GCA_034093135.1 Erigeron breviscapus | reverse complement strand
CTCCTTCCATCAAGACAAGCCCGAATCTTCCACAAAGAAAAGGAATCGAAGACAGAGAGGAAGAAGAAAAGGTCTAGACGTTGAACGTTTACAAAACAACACTAAAGGGGGAGATTGTTAGCTTTATTTATTAGTTAGTGCGTGTTTTGTAACTTTGTAATATTATTGTCCTTGTGTCTAAGTAGATTAAATAGGAAGGATTAAGTGTTAATTAGACAAGGACTTCTATGTAATTAAGGAGGGTTTTTTTTAGCAAAATATGAGCCTATATAAACCCCTCCTTTCCTTAACAATTTAACCTTTTTGCCAATTAATATTATTCCCACATTTCCCATTCTCTCTCTACTCTCTCTCACACACTTAACCTCATTTACACAATTTAGCATATTTCACAGTAAGCAATTATATAGTCATATGAACATGTGTAAGCAATTATATATTAAATAATTTTATTTCAAAGAAAGTTCCTAAGACTTCCTGCAATTTTTGGGTTCCTAATATAACCTTCCCTATATACATATAGTAAAATATATTGTGGCTTTAACAAATCCCATGCCTGCCTTCCTGTGCAGGGACCGATTCACACTACAATTCGGTCATTGCTAACTCCCCAATTAATGGAGAAGGTGAGAATTTAATTCTCTGGTTCTTTTTGCTCTTAGTAAAAAAAGATTTTAATAATATATGAGTGTGCACTTAGCTAGCTAGTTTCATCGACCGTTGCTTTATCTAGACATCATCTTAATGTTGACGATCGAGCTCTTTTTGTTCATCGATCTTGTATTCAAGGGAGCCTACATTCATCACGAAGAAATCAAAGCTCCAAAAGTGATCACAATTACTGCACAGGTGATCGGTGTTCATTTTCTTTTTGCAGATTAATTAAAAACAAAATTGACATGTGTTTTGTCAATTATGACCGTCCAGTTTACTTATGATTTACGAATACCAGATTGCTTGATTGTCAGTTGTCATATCTGCAATTTTAGCTCAAATGGGCCAAACGGGTTTGAACTTGTCCAAGTCACCTAGCTACTGAATTAAAAGTACTACTGTATTTGTTAAATACCCAATTATTGCTTTTGATTGAAGGACAACTAAGCCCCCCTATAGTTTGAATCGTTACTGAAAATGACTCATTTCAACTCGCTTCAACCTGTGTTTTAGTTATAAAAACTAACTTGTTATCTTTATGTCACCAGCTGTTTATTGTTTAATTGTACGTCATTGATTTTAACATCTTACAGTAAATTTTTTTCCTTGAAAAACAGAATATGGATGATGCAGTGGCAGGAACTGCTCTTTATGTGGTAGGGGAAGATGATGATCTGGAAGAAGTCAAACAATTACTGATGGATGACATGCTACGTATAATGACTCCGACTGATAAGGGTTGTGAAGGGGTTTACGTTCAGACATCTAGTTTTGGAGCCTTGGGAGCAATACTGCAGTTTCTAGAAACTCCAGAAGTAAACATGCCTGTCAGTGGTATCGGCATAGGCCCTGTACTAAAAAACGATGTCATTAAAGCCAGCCATATGCTAGAAAAGAAGAAAGAGTTCGCAACAATTCTAGCTTTTGATGTCCAGGTGACGAAAGAGGCCCAGGAGCATGCAGCCGATGTTGGTGTTAAAATCTATAGAGATGATATTATATGCCGTTTGTATGATGATAATCCTAAGGAAGAAAAGATGAGAGAAGCTGCAGTGTTCCCATGTGTCCTTCGAATCATGCCAAACTGTGTGTTCAACAAGAAGGATCCAATAGTTCTTGGTGTGGATGCTATCCAGGGCATTCTTAAAGTAAATTTTTTTGTTTTTTGTGAAATCTTATATGGAAATACTTACTTTTTTTTGCATTTATATCTGCGTCACATGTATCGATGCAAGTGAATGCTAGTTTTATCGGTAGGCAGAATTTTATCCAATTTTATTCCGTACAGATTGGAACTCCAATTTGCATTCCTCAGAGGGGGTTCATTGATATTGGCTGGATCTCTACTATTGAAAACAACCACAAGTTAGTCGACTATGCGACGAAAGGACAGAAGGTGGCTATAAAGGTATGAACCTTGATCTCTTTGGTGTCTGTTGTGTTGTATTGGAGGTGCATTGATATGTAGATTTTCTTTTTGGATATGTTTTTCTTGAATTGGTCGTTTTCATTAGTTATCTATTCTAAGATGAAAATTCGACCTTAATTGATAAACACTTTGATATTGTAAAAGCAACAGATGGATAGAGAGGCAGAATACCGGAATTATCCCAATTATGCTTTTGCATTTTATTTTTTTTACATGTTAACAGGATGAGGTGGGTAAAATTAAAGAATTTAGCTAAAAAGGAAACTGGTCAAATGATCTGAAAGGGGTCTAACATATATTTATTTAACTGGTCAAATGATCTGAAAGGGGTCTAACATGTATTTATTTTCAAGTACAACTATACAACCTCTTGAATTTTGTGAATAAGTAGTTTTTGAACAATGACAGATAACGGGAATTAGATTACATGACTTTGCAAAGTACATCATTATTCTATAAAACTTGCCCGAGACCCTCACATTTTATCGCTGACTCTTTGTTTAGGTTTATTGTGTAATTGTATAATTCCTACAAGTATAAGTTCGTGTAAAGTTGGAATTGAAGACAACAAGAGAAAGCTGAACTATGGAAGTGTTCAAGTAGGTTCACTTCATCTTCAAGTTCTACATCACCGTCTGAAAGATCAACTGTGGCATCAAACTAGTATTGTTTTAAGGAGAAGCTTTGGAACAAGAAGTTTTGTTCCTCCGTCTTCACCATTTCTTCTCGATTGTTCATATTCTTCTTAGTTCAATCATATTAATTCAAGTCAAGTTTTTAATCTTACTAATTGTAGTTTTCCTTTTTCTCTACCGAGGAAAGATGAATAAAACTTCTTGTAACGACAATGGTATTGCAATCAGAGTTTAGTAGCAAAGGTCTCGTGAGTCAAGGCCTCGATGGCTTGAATTACCTGCCCTTGGGACTGTTAGGGTGCGTTTAGTTCAAGAAAATATTTTCTAGTTTTCCATTTTCAATTTTCTAGAAAATGAAAAGGGTTTTTCATTTCTAGAAAACCTTTGAAAATTTTGAAAACTCGTTCAAAATAAAAGATGCAATTTTCATTTTTTCATATTAGAAAACTAGAAAACATGTTCAAATTCATTTGTTTTTGTTTCTGTTTTCTATTTCTCCATCTTATTAGCTTGGAAAACAGAAAATAGAAAACGGAAAACAAAAAAAGTAGTTTTCTAATTTTAGTTCAAAAAGTGGAAACAAGGATTTTTGTTTTCTTGGAAAACTGTTTTAGGAAAATGCAATTTGAACGCGTTTTTTGTTTTCCTTGTTTTCTTAGAAAAAAAAATGGAAAACAGGGGGTGTTTTCTCGAACTAAACGCGCCCTTAGTATTTAGTAAAAACAACCTTTTTTCAAATACCATCACAAAAAGAACTTTATTCTGCTAGGTTGAACCATGATTTCAAATTATTCTTGATGTTTTGATCTGCGAATTTAAAGTGTTAAGAATACATGTAAAATGGTGCAGATGGGGTCCAAGAAAGCTTGTAGCTAGTCTATGTCTGATAGGATCAACTTAGGAAAAGGCAGGAAGGGGTACCACAATTATTGGCAATTTAAGATGGAGGGGTGAAAAAGCCATGAAAAAACACTTCCTGCCCACCTTAAGATTCTATAGCATGGGCTGAAACTTGATTCTTTGCTAAAAAGTAAGAAGCCATGGTGGCTTATAGCTTGGGGAGATCAGGACAACATGTAAACATAACCCGTGGGTTCCATTCGTTTCGATTAGTTTACCATGGATACAGGGCCCGGGAACAATTTTTTATATATCTTGAACCAAAAGCTGGATTTAAAAATTCGAGAAACAAGCCATGTATATCCTGTTTCGGCCTGGATCAGTTATGCAGTTTTATATGATGTGAACCAGCTTTAACACTAAACACCATGAGACAATTATGATATGAAACCAATTAACCAACCATATTAAAAAAAACTCAGGTAAGGGACCAAATGCCAATAGATATACATATACTACATTGGCAAAAGGTAGTCACACAAGTGTACCATCATTCTCATCACACCAATAATTACAAAAATTTGGCTGATGGTTGTGTTATGTTATGAGGCTGCTTGGGTAGGATACAATGTAAAATGAGATACTGCAGACTGCAAATGACATGAAAGAAGGTCTTCAGGGATGGGGGACTCGAATATAGTATTGAAGCATTCTAACTTAGTGGTCAAACCTTCCCCAGAATCGCTACTAGCAAATCACTGATCTCCTCTACCATAATTGCATACACCTACTAGCAAATCACTGATCTCCTTTACCATAATTGCATACACCGTTCTGCAGTTTGAAAGGCAAATTTTTATAACATAATAAGAAATACAAAAGACATATTGCTAAATGTTGAACATAAAGAACGGGTTCCAGGAAATACAAAAGACTGTTGATTTTTTGGTAGAGGCCAAGTAAAAATAGGTTGACCCGAAATACTATATTTCTCTAAATGGTCAAAAACTAGAAGTAGTATAAATTATTAGGGTGTCAGATATGATTACAAAATTTATATACCTAAATCATAATATCATTTAATGAATAAACTATGTAGGCGGTGTTTGGGATTGCGTTTTATTGACCTTTTTATTTCTTAAATAAACAGATTTGCTAAACACGCAACAGCTGGCCATCTGAACATCTCATATGTAATCAGTATAAGCATATCCAAAGAATTTATGCTGTAACCAGCTTTGCTCCACCTGATTATCTGATTCTGATTATTCCATATTACATTACCACTTTCTAAAGGCAATGTCAACCCCACACCACCCACCCCCTTGATTATTCCTTATAGAAAGTAATCAAGCAAATGGGTTGAAAAGCCACCTTCGATCTCTATATATTATAAACTCATCTCATCAAAATTTCAACAAAAAGATGATCATTTTTATTATTTTATAGTTGTAACACCCCAACATGGCGGAATCATGGGGTATCACTTAGAAAAGCACAGCACGACATGGAAATTATGTAGAATTAAACTATATGAAAACATAGGATTGAAACAATCCTTAAACTTGTACAAACGTATACAATCATCAACAATCATCGAAATACATGTTCAATCAATAATAAAAGGCAATTCAATCGATAGTAGTTAATCCTAAAAGTAACCCATAAAAGGGAAGTAAGGATCATGGATC
>CM067173.1:91290466-91307966 GCA_034093135.1 Erigeron breviscapus | reverse complement strand
TGTCCTTAAGAGAAACCTGTAACAGTAGAATGGTTGCATGTGAATAGTAGAACTCATGGAAAGATTATACAAGTTAGTTGCTGTATGATAGTGTTAGTTTTCTTGGTTAAATTTTTGAGTCCAACCAATTACTTAAGAATGTGTAAAAACTACAAAAGAAATGAAAATTTAGAAGGTAGGGAGTTCAAAACTCCTTCAAAGCGTATTTCAAGGCATAAACCTCCTACATCAATACATCCAAAAAAACTGTTGATACAATACACTTTTGTTAATCGTAAATGACAGTAACTATTTAAATCTAAATAATTTCTTTTGGACTTAAATGTTTTGAATCAACGTCTAATTTGAACCAAACATCATCTGTTTTGACCCAACCTGCCCATTGTCATAGCTAGATTTTAACTTGATTATGCCAATGATTCTCCTGACCTCCAACTTTAAATCACTATAAATCAAATCAAATATATGATTGTCATTAGAGGGGGAAATTTAACCCGTTGACATAGAAAAGGGTCGATGCCGGTAATCCTTTCTCTCTAAGTCTCTAACAGATCAAACAGACAGTCATAAATATAACCAAAAAGGATACCTGTCACAAAGGTCAAAATCCACCTGAAGTATAATTTTAGTGCATCATCCTATATAACTCCTTGCCATACTAGGGCTATAAAGAATCCTATTTAATTAGATTATTACCCGCTTCAAAATCTAAAAATTTGGACTCGTTATTGAACCTGGCCGACCTTTCCATTTTCTCACCTCTAACTATTACTTTATCATAACAAATCTACAGTCAGCTAATAGCAGTCATAACGATGAAAATTCGCTGATTCTTCATCTAATAAAGCTGAAACATATACATACAGTTTGAAGAGTTTCATACCAGTTTGGTCATTGTACCATCCTCTCTCTTCAAAACACTTCTAAGTGATAAAAACGATCCCAGCTCCGAAGTCCCAATTTTCAATGTCTAATTTATGGTCTTCCATAGACTTTGCAAGCCTCTGTATCTCTGATCGTTTGCCTAAAATATGAAGATTGTGAGTAAAAAATTACTACTAACTTTTCAAAATTTATAGCATTAAATTGCTAAAAAAATTCATATGGCAACAATTTTTCTTTAGTGGCTACCACTGTCAACGGTAATCAACGAGTCTAGAAACAACATAGCCAGATCAAAAAAGCTTTGTCTGCTTACACTATAACCTTTAAACTAAAACATCTACGCACCATATAATTTAAACTACAAAATGACTCGACTCATTTGAGTTATTTTATGGAAAAAATATATTTGAATAACTTTCTTTTATTCCAACAACTTGTTTCACTTTAATTATTTACTTCATTTAATATATGAAACTATACATGCTTAAGGTTTATTGTATTATTTAATATATGCATACATGCCACCAAAGAAATAACATAATACATGCGCAAGCACACACACATGACACGTGTAAAAAGAGTTATCCTCTTTTCATTCTAAAGATCATCAGTTCATCACCGCTAATGAAGTCATGTGACCTATCAGGGCAAGCATATAAACACCTTGACACATCAAGCTCTATAAGTAGAAGGTGATACGGTAAAATGAACTTCAACAACTTATGGGCCTTACCTGACAAAAACAAAGAATGCGCAACTGAAGCTACAAAGGTTGAATGTGCTTTTTGCCAAGAAGCACATCCGAGATAGTGTTCAACGGCGTTGAAATAATTTCCAAAGTAAGCATGATATACTGCCTGCAGAAACGAAATATGCAAACCGCATGAGACGATAAGATTTGATGATGTTTGATAATAATAATAATGGCCAGTTACCTGATAACATTTGAGATTATTGGTTAATGCATGCCGCATTTAAGTGTCAGTATTTAAAAAATTAGGTTGCTATTCCAACAACCATCACTTTCATACGAATCCCTACATGATCCGCAGAATACACACAAATATTGAGAACTATCATAGTAAAGGTCATCAATTGTTAGCCAACCTGGTTATTCTACCTACTCTAGATAATATAGGTGGGCCAAAAACACAATCAGAGTGAAGAAGATTAAAGATTTTGATTATTATATGATAGAAAGAGACATCTCACCAAGGCCTCATGCAACCAAGCTGATGGAATTCCCAAATCCACAATGAATTGACGTTGGATATCTTGAGCACTCCAGGTTTCACAATACTGGAACAATATTTCCCTGATAACATTAGCCTGCCGGTACGGATAATCATCACGATGGGACATGTGGAGCACAACATAGATGGCCCAGTGGCAGAGCCCTAGAGATAACAACTGAGAAACGTACATGTCAAGAACATGAAGATCATCAGAACTAAATGTGCCAATTGCTTCTAAAACTGCACGTTGATGCCAAATCATGTGATGATCAAAGGCATCATATGTAGAAGCAAACACACTGAACATAGGCTTCAAGATGCTAGATTCACTCTTTTCACTACCATAAAGAAGCATAAGATAATATGGAAGATCAAAACGTTTACCACGGATCCGCCTTATACCATCTTCTACAAATCCTTCGTTTATGTATACAGGGACAGGAACGGGAGCCTTTTCATTATCTAGAAGATGCTGATACTCCCGGAAAATGAAGGTTAGATCTGAATCTGGTGGCAGTTTATACCACATCAACAATCCCAAAAACCGCTTCCAGTCAACTATACCAGCAAGTAACTCGAGAAGTCTGATTCTGTCCTGCTCCATAAAATTGAAATCTAAACCGTTAGTTTTACAAAGACTAAGTTGCCGATCAATATCAGTACGATTGACAGTGGACCCGCCAGCCTGACTCAGCAGACAAGCAAGTCTTACATCTCCTCTAGAAGTAGACCGTTCTACAGCTTCATTGAGTTGTCGTCCAGTTAGAAGCAAAATTATATGTTGTAAATCATTTGAATCATTTAAAGAACTTATTTTGTCTTGTACATGGAGACACACTCTCTTGTAACCAGTCACTAAACTCTGCTCTACGGATCAATGGGAGTGCGTCCACATCAACTTCTAATGTACTTTCCTTCGAAGAAAATAGAACCTTTATCAATCTCCAGACAGATACTTGGTGCATTAACAGCACACGAGCTGAAGGAGATAATCCGCGGACCTCCAGTTGCTTCTCAATAATTTCTATGTAGCTTTCACATACATGTAAAAGTTCCAAACGGTTGCATCTAACCTTCCGAGCCTTCATCTTATACGAATCAACTGCAACCTCCTCTGTTGTGACTAATTTCCTTATGGAAATTTAGTAGAGAATCAAAACACAGAGTATTAAGGTCTTTACTTATATTGTTGTCTTTATCTCTGACCACATTATCCCATGCAACTTTTTCTATAGTTATTATAGAAGACAATTCCGGCTTCTGATCAGTGCTGCTAACAGTAGAACCACACTGAAGAAGAAGGTTATTTGGACCCCAGGATACAGCAAAGGACCTACCCATGAACATTCCAGCATCAACTATATTCCGAGAAAATTTCTGCGGTTGTTTCTTAATTTTCAGCTTAAACCCCTGAACTTTTCCTATCATCAAAGGGAGTCCTTTGTTTGGTAGTCCTTTATTATTAACTGTCAGCATCCTGTTAGGTCCAGACTTACTGGACTCGCTCCAGACTTGAAGACTGGAGCCCTCTGAAGATTTGTCCAGAAATTATGTGAAGACCAGTGAGCTGTTTACTTGTACAGGAAATCTGGAATCCTCCAGATTAGCTCACTGGACTTCACTCCAGTCAAGATCGATTCTACTGAAGACATTCTCACTGAAGTCAAAGACTGAAGTCTGAAGAAAGAAGACTGACAAGCAGTGGAGCCCACTGACAGTCTTACCAGATCTCCCGACTGGAGCCTTGACAGTGTTCTAGACCTTACAAGTCTGAACACTGATTACGAGGAATTGACTTTATGCCTTTACACACTTTTACACGGACAACCCACTTGTCTATTGATAAAAGTAATATGTGTGTAAAGGTGGTTGGTTAAAAGGTTGACAAGTCACATCAATGTGACTTTATTCCTGTACTTTAACCAATGCATTTAAGGAATTAAAGTAACTTCCTTAAATGCATGCAACCATATTTGTACGACAAAAAGAATTAAGAAAAGAATTAAGTATTAATTCTTTTTGCCTATAAATACTAAGTCACTTCTCTCGTTCAAATTACTTTTGCAATTTGGTGCATTTGCTTAAATACTCTCGATCCAAACAGTTATACTTCACACCTTTAAGTATTTCGATCAAGGAGTTTATTTAGCAAATATAGATCACTTGTAATTCATAGGTTGTTTAGATACTTACATTTGTATTATCTAGGTTCCGCAACAACCTTGTATTTTATTTAACATCATAAATAAAATACACTTGAAAAATTACATTGTGTCTCATCATTTATATTCTTGCTTAAGTCTTTATTGCTTTCTTTATATTCTTGCATTTATATTTAAAGCAATACTAGTCCATTTCTAGTTCATACTTGACTTGTTATATTTTACACTCGTGGGTTAAACCATCGTGTGAGGGGACTTACAATTGGTATCAGAGCAGAAGGTTAATATACTTACCTAGATCTGTTTCACGATGGCCAACCCAGAGAATATACAAGCTACTAATCTTAATGATCCACCTATTATTGAACATGTAAATGATCCACCTGTTAATAACAACCCTCCTCCTCCTCCTCCTACTCCTGCTTCTCCACATGTGCATGTGCATTACTCGAACACTCCTGTTCCCAAATTTGGTGGGAACAGTGATGAATTCGGCACTTGGAAAGCTAGGATGATACTACACATTACTGGCATTGAGAGGAATATGATAAAAATTTTAAATGAAGGTCCCTATATTCCTAGATCTCCTCTCAATCCACTTCTTGATCCAACTGGATCTAGATCTGGAAGGGAAAAGAGGGAGGAACACTGGTCAGAAGAGGATAAAAGACTTGTTAATATTGATACTATTTTAAAAAATATGATCCTCGGGGCTGTTCCAGAAACCCTAATTCCCACACTAGTTCTCTATCCCAGTGCTAAAACCATGTGGGATGAACTGGTGAACCAGTATGAAGGAGGTAATGACACTGTTGTTACTAGAAAAGTATCCTTAAATAAAAAGTATGAGTCATTTTTTGCTCTCCCCAATGAGTCTCTAACTGGTACTTACACCAGATTTATGAACATTATCAATCAGTTGAGAGGACTGGGGGTAGAGAAAGACAAGGATATACTTTTGGAGAAATATGGTTTTGTTACCTTGGGAAGATAAAAAGTACAAGTTGGTTATTTTGTGGGCTGTCAAACTGTCATACATTTATGTGTGATGGGATGCATTAAATGCGGATTTTAAATTACGATTAAAATTATTTTTAACAAATTCAAAATAACCGTTTGAGATTCCAATTTTTCTCTCTCCTATAAATACCCATATTTACTTTCCTTTTCATTTTATCTCGAACATCATTTACTCCCAAAATCTTCAAATTCCTTCATTTAATTTCTTTTCATTCAATTCCAATCATCACTCTCTTTCGTCATAAATCTTCATCAAAACCCTATATTTCTCAGTTTCATATTTCATATATCTCATATATACAATGGCAACAAAAAATCTTTTGTCTGCAACATATGCTCCGGTCGCCGCCGTTAAAAAGGCGGAGACACCCAATATCACTCTTTCTGCAGATGCCATTCGTATAAATATGAATAACTGGATGGCCAGACTCACTCTTGCCAGTACTCATGAGGCCCAATCCATCATAGGAAGGATAAACAGTTTCTTCCTTTCCTGCCCTCTTTATGGTGCCCTAACCCTAAATCCAGGAAGAATGTACCATGATTATTTGTGTGAATTCTGGTACACAGCAGAGTATGATGAATCAACCTCCACAATCACTTATACTCTAAAACAAGGAACCAGACCCTTGTCATTCACTGTTGACACTCTTCGTACTGTTCTTCAATTACATTACTTTTCTGAAAATGAGATGCCTATTGATTTTCCCTCTGGCATAAATACAAGAGAAGTGTGCAGATTGATGGGGCACACAGAAATCCTGGATGAGTATGGCCAACTATCCAGAAAAGGTACTATCTACATGAGTAAATTAACAGACTCATGGAGATATTTCTTCACTCACATAGTTGAGTGTTTGGGGGGAAGCTCTGGAGGACTTGATCAGATCAACCAAACACATCTTCTGATTGCTTACTGCCTGTGGTTTGGTTATAGAGTGGATTTTGCCAAGATACTCTTTGATGATCTGGTAGAGCGTCTTAAAGTGAAAGGTAGAAAAGCCTTTGTACCTTATATTCGTTTTCTTTCACTTGTATTTAAAAGAGCTCTGGGCAACGAGTATGATTTTGAAACCACTCACTTTTCTGTTTGTGAGTATATGCGTGACTTGGCCAACCTTAAATCTAAAACAAATGAGGTAGATATTCCTCTGGCCATGCTCACTTTTCAAAGGGATGATGTGGAAAGGGATAATGTAGAAAGGATTGATCTGGAAGAGGCTCCAGGTGGGAACCAAGATGAAACCCCCACTGGAGCTCTCGATGATGAAGTGGTACAACCAATTACTCAGGTGGCTCCTGAACAGAATGTTGAAGTTGTTGTACCAAACCCTCCCACCAGACCAAGAAGTGGCAGAAGAACACTTAGGCTGGCAGGTGTAGCTATCGGTTCCAGAAGCACTGAAACAGTTCCTCCAGAATCCTCCCACCAGGAATCTGGAGATGTTGGAACAACTGGTGAAGATACAAGGGTTGCTGGTGATGTCATGACTGCAGATGGTACTCCCATTGTTGAAGAAGAAAATATTTTACAAAGTGTTGAGCAAGAAAATGTTGGTGAGCAGGATACTCAGTTGGATCTGAATGTAGATGTTGGTGATCAGATAGGTACTCAAAGAGTTGATACAGATTTTGATTGGGACGCGACTGACTCACCCATGTCAGAAGGTAATAATTTTGATACTGACATGAATTTTCTGGGTGATGATGTTGAAGAAGTGGCAAGATTACCAGAAATGCCGCCACCACCAGAGTTTCAAAATACTCCATCTCCACCACCAGAAACAAATACACCACCACCTCCTTCAATTCCGCATAACACTCCTTATTTCACTTCTTCTTCACTTCAAACTCGTGTGCTGGACTCAACTATTACTGCATTTGAAACAACAACTGAATCAGTCCAAACACAAGTTCCCTTAGCAACCAGAAGGGTTTCTGATCTCACTCCTCCTGGTGGTCTCTCCACTTCGTCTTCAGCCGAGGTCCAAGGCCTTTTAAGTAAGGTGGCGGACCTGGAGAGATCACTCCAGTCTTCTTCCCAGGTTATTTCTGACTTTAAATCCTTATTGTCAAATAACTTTGCATCAGAAATGAACATTTTTGCTGGGAACGAGAAGCTTGTTTTTGAGAAGCTTGATGAGCTGGTACTGGCCACGAATAAAAATTCTGAAAACATCAAAGTGGCAGTCCAGGGTCTGGAAACAAGACTGGTGAACTCTGTTCAGACTGCAATGAGAAATGAAATGTTGTACAACCACTGGCAGGTCTGGAAACAAGACTAGGGTCTGGAAACAAGACTAGGGTCTGGAAACAAGACTAGGGTCTGGAAACAAGACTAGGGTCTGGAAACAAGACTAGGGTCTGGAAACAAGACTAGGGTCTGGAAACAAGACTAGGGTCTGGAAACAAGACTAGGGTCTGGAAACAAGACTAGGGTCTGGAAACAAGACTAGGGTCTGGAAACAAGACTAGGGTCTGGAAACAAGACTAGGGTCTGGAAACAAGACTAGGGTCTGGAAACAAGACTAGGGTCTGGAAACAAGACTAGGGTCTGGAAACAAGACTAGGGTCTGGAAACAAGACTAGGGTCTGGAAACAAGACTAGGGTCTGGAAACAAGACTAGGGTCTGGAAACAAGACTAGGGTCTGGAAACAAGACTAGGGTCTGGAAACAAGACTAGGGTCTGGAAACAAGACTAGGGTCTGGAAACAAGACTAGGGTCTGGAAACAAGACTAGGGTCTGGAAACAAGACTAGGGTCTGGAAACAAGACTAGGGTCTGGAAACAAGACTAGGGTCTGGAAACAAGACTAGGGTCTGGAAACAAGACTAGGGTCTGGAAACAAGACTAGGGTCTGGAAACAAGACTAGGGTCTGGAAACAAGACTAGGGTCTGGAAACAAGACTAGGGTCTGGAAACAAGACTAGGGTCTGGAAACAAGACTAGGGTCTGGAAACAAGACTAGGGTCTGGAAACAAGACTAGGGTCTGGAAACAAGACTAGGGTCTGGAAACAAGACTAGGGTCTGGAAACAAGACTAGGGTCTGGAAACAAGACTAGGGTCTGGAAACAAGACTAGGGTCTGGAAACAAGACTAGGGTCTGGAAACAAGACTAGGGTCTGGAAACAAGACTAGGGTCTGGAAACAAGACTAGGGTCTGGAAACAAGACTAGGGTCTGGAAACAAGACTAGGGTCTGGAAACAAGACTAGGGTCTGGAAACAAGACTAGGGTCTGGAAACAAGACTAGGGTCTGGAAACAAGACTAGGGTCTGGAAACAAGACTAGGGTCTGGAAACAAGACTAGGGTCTGGAAACAAGACTAGGGTCTGGAAACAAGACTAGGGTCTGGAAACAAGACTAGGGTCTGGAAACAAGACTAGGGTCTGGAAACAAGACTAGGGTCTGGAAACAAGACTAGGGTCTGGAAACAAGACTAGGGTCTGGAAACAAGACTAGGGTCTGGAAACAAGACTAGGGTCTGGAAACAAGACTAGGGTCTGGAAACAAGACTAGGGTCTGGAAACAAGACTAGGGTCTGGAAACAAGACTAGGGTCTGGAAACAAGACTAGGGTCTGGAAACAAGACTAGGGTCTGGAAACAAGACTAGGGTCTGGAAACAAGACTAGGGTCTGGAAACAAGACTAGGGTCTGGAAACAAGACTAGGGTCTGGAAACAAGACTAGGGTCTGGAAACAAGACTAGGGTCTGGAAACAAGACTAGGGTCTGGAAACAAGACTAGGGTCTGGAAACAAGACTAGGGTCTGGAAACAAGACTAGGGTCTGGAAACAAGACTAGGGTCTGGAAACAAGACTAGGGTCTGGAAACAAGACTAGGGTCTGGAAACAAGACTAGGGTCTGGAAACAAGACTAGGGTCTGGAAACAAGACTAGGGTCTGGAATCAACCTCTGGCAAATCTTACAGAACAGCTCCAGAAGTTGACCACCAGAATTAGCAGTCTGGAAAGCAGACCAGAACTTGACCAAACTTCAGTTATCACCGGCATTAGTGAAGCATGCATTCGTAGGTTCAGAGGTGATATGCTGAAGGAAATTACTGAAGAAATTTCTGGGTCAATAATCAGGAATGTTCATGATGTGTTGCTGCCCAACATGGGAAAGTTATTTGAAACTGAGTTACCAAAAGACTTGCCTAAGGAAGTAGAGTTTATTAAAAAGGAAGTCGAAAAACTCAGGCACACTGTCAACATCACAACTCCAGTGGCAGGTAGAACCTTTGGATCTTCTGAACGTCATACTCTGGACCAGATATGGAAGCATCTCCAGACCATTACTGGTGATACTTCCAAGGGGGAAAAATCTGGTGATACTGGAAAGAAGGAAGCAGTGGCCACTGAAATTGTGAAGGTTAAAGAACTGAAGAAGACTCTTGGTACTACAGCCAATGTACCAGAAAAACCTAAGGATGTTGACAGTGCCATAAAAAATGTGCTGGTACTGATGCCAGTGTACAAGAAGAAGAAGAGGCTGCTGGTACTGATGCCAGTGAGCCACAGTTTGAAGCATTTCCAGATATCCAAACCACTCTGAAGTCAACAAAAAGAAAGAAACACTTGGTATCTGGAGGTGAGATTGAAACAACTGAAGAGTCATCAGATTTCCCTACTGCTGCTGATGATACTCAGAAGAGACTGGAGCAAGAGTGTATTTTGATAGAAATTTTCAAGAAAAGGCAAAGGGAAGAGCTACTGGCCCATCATCATGAGATGGCCAGTCATGGGACCCTTGATTCATATAATGCTGGTAGATTGGGCATACACATTGATGTTTATAAAAAGATGAAGGATGATCCCAGAGTTAACCAATGTCTGAATGCAATGGATGATGTGCATCTTCGCTCCAGGTACTCTCAAGAAGAACAAACCTATGATGCAATAATTTATGGTATCAGTGTTGTTGAACTGATCAGACAGAGGAAGGAGGAACTGGTGAATCTTCAGAAGAAGATTAGAAAGAATGCTGCAGCCCTGGAGATTGAATATCGAAAGAAAATAAAGGGTTTTCCAAAACTCACTGCCAAACAGATGAAGGCACTCAAAGATGCAGACATAAGCACTTTCATTCCCTTGGATACTTCACAAAGAATTAATCGTGAAGAAATCCAGTCTGCAGTTGAACAAAGGAAGGCATCCAGGGAAACTGATGCATTGGTTCATGCTGCCAGATTGAAAGATAAGTATGATGAACGAATGACTTTCAGAAATGATGCCAGAAGGATCATTGGTGCTGAAATCAAACTAGCTGAAGATCATGAGCAGATGACCAAGTTTCATGTAAAGTTGACTAGGGAGGGTAACTTTACTGATGAAAGGATGAATGCTCCAGTCCAGTCGTTTGGATGGTCTGAACTAAAGGAAATAGGCTTGATATTCAGGGGGAAGACTGATCTGTCCCCAGATGTTACAGCGTTTTTGAAAAGAATTGAAAGGGTCTGGAAGAGGAAGCATCAAACTGAAGTTGCTCTAGGTATTCGACCAGCAGAATCTGTACCATCCTCTCCATCACCAAAGAGAAAGGCCACTGAAGAAGCTTCTGGACACACTCAAAAGAGAAGGGCCTAATCTCTTTATCACTTACTTGTACTTGTATTTATTTTTGATCAAAATTGTAACTGTTTATCAGTTGATGTATGTAAATATAGTTGCATTTTTGATTCACAAAGTAAGTGATCAGATTAAGTCTAAGCTAGAACTAAAAGATGAAAACTGGAACACTGATGATCTATAAAGTGTTTTCCAGTTACTTAAAATTTTTAGACTTAGTCAAAATTAAGGGTTTTTCAAGCATACAAAATGTATAGATAGAAGCTTGAAAACCCTTGCATAATTTCTAAACAAATAGGGGGAATTTGTTAGGTCCAGACTTACTGGACTCGCTCCAGACTTGAAGACTGGAGCCCTCTGAAGATTTGTCCAGAAATTATGTGAAGACCAGTGAGCTGTTTACTTGTACAAATAGGGGGAATTTGTTAGGTCCAGACTTACTGGACTCGCTCCAGACTTGAAGACTGGAGCCCTCTGAAGATTTGTCCAGAAATTATGTGAAGACCAGTGAGCTGTTTACTTGTACAGGAAATCTGGAATCCTCCAGATTAGCTCACTGGACTTCACTCCAGTCAAGATCGATTCTACTGAAGACATTCTCACTGAAGTCTGAAGAAAGAAGACTGACAAGCAGTGGAGCTCACTGACAGTCTTACCAGATCTCCCGACTGGAGCCTTGACAGTGTTCTAGACCTTACAAGTCTGAACACTGATTACGAGGAATTGACTTTATGCCTTTACACACTTTTACACGGACAACCCACTTGTCTATTGATAAAAGTAATATGTGTGTAAAGGTGGTTGGTTAAAAGGTTGACAAGTCACATCAATGTGACTTTATTCCTGTACTTTAACCAATGCATTTAAGGAATTAAAGTAACTTCCTTAAATGCATGCAACCATATTTGTACGACAAAAAGAATTAAGTATTAATTCTTTTTGCCTATAAATACTAAGTCATTTCTCTCGTTCAAATTACTTTTGCAATTTGGTGCATTTGCTTAAATACTCTCGATCCAAACAGTTATACTTCACACCTTTAAGTATTTCGATCAAGGAGTTTATTTAGCAAATATAGATCACTTGTAATTCATAGGTTGTTTAGATACTTACATTTGTATTATCTAGGTTCCACAACAACCTTGTATTTTATTTAACATCATAAATAAAATACACTTGAAAAATTACATTGTGTCTCATCATTTATATTCTTGCTTAAGTCTTTATTGCTTTCTTTATATTCTTGCATTTATATTTAAAGCAATACTAGTCCATTTCTAGTTCATACTTGACTTGTTATATTTTACACTCGTGGGTTAAACCATCGTGTGAGGGGACTTACACATCCTCCTCTTATAATCTTTCTTCTGGTTTTTTGTCAGTTTCTTTCTTGACTCTTCTTTTTTTTCTTCATAAATAAACTTTACTTTTCCATCTGAGGTGAAGTCCTTTGGCTTAAGGCACTTCATTGTCAATATCATATGACAAACAATTCTGAGCTCGGGTTCGCCTTCTTTTGTAAAAAAATAGTTTATGTCATGCTTTCTAAACTTTCGCATGCCTTCATCAGTCAAGACTGCACCTTCACGATAGAATCTGCTTTCACCCGAAAAATCGTCCCATTTCCAAAAATGGTTTAGAACTAATTCAGCTCGCATTGATTTAACTATATAATTGTAGTTCAGGGTTTTGTTACATACATACGCCACCATGGTATTTCTCATCGATTCTGATACAAGCATTATTAACGGAGGCGCGTTGAATAACAAATCCTTGGTTTCACTTGTATCAAGCAACGGGACCACGTCAATTAGTGAATCAACTCTTTTAAACACATTAACTACCATGTCGTAGTTTAAACCATCGTAAGCTTTCCAATCCCCCCATACACAAAGTCGAAACCGATGGATTTTGAGCCTGCAATGATTAGCCTCTGTAGCATCTCACCAGTCCCCCTAGCATACATCTCCATAGGCGTTGAAAATGTTCTCCCACTATCTTCACTCATGGAGATCGCGATGGAATATAAATCATCACTCCTCAGATGATATTGTACAATGCAGTTCTTGTATCCCCTAGACCCATGAAGGCTCAAGCGATATAGAGTTACTTGGTGAGCTGAGAGTACTTATATTTTGGTCATGATGATAAGGAGTCTGTCTGATTCCATAGAATTGGGTAATGTCTTGACGAAAAGATCCTCGGTGACTTCCTAAATCAATGTTTATTATCCTGCTTTCTTCGTTATAATCAGGAAGATGGTCCACCTGACAAATAGAAATAACTATAGATCAATTTCACATAGTCCATCTGATAAGGAGGGGTCAAATGATAAGATCCTAGAAGGTCAGACCCAATTAATGTGCTATTGTTATATCCCTCAACCCGGTCAGAATACATTGTTTGTTACTCACATAAGCACATCCAACATTTTCTTTAAATTGAAACCTCTCCCCCTCTAACAAACAATGTTGGAGGTGCTTTAAAGACTGTTTAGAGGGGGAGAGGTTTCAATTTAAAGAAAATGTTGGATGTGCTTTTGTGACTAACAAACAATGTATTCTGACCGGGTTGAGGGATATAACAATAGCACATTAATTGGGTCTGACCTTTTAGGATCTTATCATTTGACCCCTCCTTATCATATGGACTATGTGAAATTGATCTATAGTTATTTCTATTTGTCAGGTGGACCATCTTCCTGATTATAACAAAGAAAGCAGGATAATAAACATTGATTTAGGAAGCCATCGAGGATCTTTTCGTCAAGACATTACCCAATTCTATGGAATCAGACGGACTCCTTATCATCATGACCGAAATAAAGTACTCTCAGCTCACCAAGTAACTCTATATCGCTTGAGCCTTCATGGGTCTAGGGGATAAAAAAACTGCATTGTACAATATCATCTGAGGAATGATGATTTATATTCCATCGCGATCTCCAGAGTGAAGATAGTGGGAGAACATTTTCAACGCCTATGGAGATGTATGCTAGGGGGACTAGTGAGATGCTACAGAGGCTAATCATTGCAGGCTCAAAATCCATCGATTTCGACTTTGTGTATGGGGGGATTGGAAAGCTTACGATGGTTTAAACTACGACATGGTAGTTAATGCGTTTAAAAGAGTTGTTTCACTAATTGACGTGGTCCCGTTGCTTGATACAAGTGAAACCAAGGATTTGTTATTCAACGCGCCTCTGTTAATAATGCTTGTATCAGAATCGATTTGGTGGGGTGGTAAGAAGCTTAGTCTTCTTTGGAGTAAACGGAGGTTCGAGCCTCCCTTGGAGCATTATTTGGAGATTTAGTCTAGATTAAATTAGATGTAGGAATTTGCTGTTCAAAAATAAAATAAAATGTGTGCTCGGTTAATATACTCCACAAGAAGATTAATATAGTCAACGGGTTATCAAAGTGCAATCATTTGACATATAAATGCCCCAATGAAGACATTTTTTTGCAAGCATTATGAATATATGTTAGCTAAACTATCATCAACTGTCCTAGCCGTTGCTTCTCGTTTATAAACACATTTAAACCATAAACAAGAAAATGTACGTGTATAAGTCATATATAACATCTTCTGAGGTGATCTATTAAAATCCTCATATCGTTATGGTACGTGAACTTAACTCCTTGAAACCTAATATCGGCAGAGCCTAACAATCAAAGCAAAGCACATGTCAAAATTGTATATATATCTATGTGTATCGTTATACATACCGCCTCTGAAATTCATAAACTAAACATCCAATCAAAACACAAAAGGCAAAGTTAAACTGCTAATACACAAATATACATACAGATATACAAATTATTATAATTATATATACATAACTTGAGCCTAAAAATTCAGTAAAAAAACACAAAAAGCAAAGATACAGATTATTATTATTATATCTATATATCATGTGTGTATGCACAGTTTGCACATGAATCATTTGAGCCTAAAAATTCAGAGAATAGCGCAAAAAGGGTAGCTAAACTGCTAACACACAACAATACATACGAATTATAACTAAATACATATGCATACATACCCTTATATATATATATATATATATCACCTATGGATATAACACATATACTAAGTTTTTCTTAGTATATATGTTAATTTGTGAAAAATAAAGCAAAAAAAAACTAAGAAAAACTTACGAGTGAAGTCATATCTGGTGAATGGAATTGAGATCGTTAGATTTTATGAGTGTTAATTGGAAATGGATCTGAGTGATTTGAAGGTTACGTTTGCAGTCATTTCTCAATTTTTTGTGATTAATTGGAAACCCTAATTAGTTGGTAATTTTGATGTAGATCGATAAGTACAGAGAGAGAAAATGGGGGAATTTCTTTTGGTGTAGATCGATAAGTACAGAGAGAAGATGGGATGTGTGTTCTGTATAATGTATAAGGCTATTCGGAGTGGGGGATAAACCAGCCAACGCCGCCCTTTGCCGCCTCACTGCCGCCTGCTACAGGCGGTTGATGGTAGTAATTTCCATATCAGCGTTAACAAAATTGCGGGTTACAAAAGAGGGACAGTGGTTAGAGCGTGCCTGATTTTAGGGTGGAGAGGGTATTATGGGAATAAAAAATGTCCAAGGGCAAATAAGGTATTTCAAAGACATAAATAATTAATAGGGGGGATTTGCTTTATTAGGTAGTATAGATAGAGATAATTTATACTATGTATTTATCTAGACTTTATTATTACATGGGTATAGTTAGATAGATATCACAATATATTAAAACAAAATTGGAATAAATTAGATTGAAATTAGGATATACTACATTTTAGACCCGGGACATGAAACTTACGATATTATCAATATTAGATGTTGATACATTTGACTTATAAAAACTTGTAATATCAAAGTTGAAAATATGCGTAAAAAAGTAATTGTTCAATTCAAATGTCAAAAATGTTAGCAAATAAGAAGCAAAATAATGTAATAAATGGACATGAAAAGCATATATCCTCCTTTATCTTTTGCAAGACTTCTTTATAGATGACATTTGTTGTGAAGATCGTAACTGTGAACATTAATTGTACCTTTTTTTATTAAGAGATAGCATTAATCTTGAATGGAGTTAATATTTGTTTGGATTTATGATTCAATTAAGATAATTGTACATCATCTTTTTATTGTATATGGTGTTGAATTTAAAATATGGACATGTAGTTCCTATTGTGTGTTAGGATTTCTAGTGTTTATATTAAATCTCTCTATATAACTAAGAGATAATATTTTTATGACTATGTGGCATATTTAACTTTTTGCCAAGTAAGAAAAATCTTAGGTGTCAATTAGTGGTTAACTTGCATTTTTTAAATATAATAAAATATATTTAATTTATTTATATTTGTTGATTACATTTCCGTGCACTTAACCCTAATCTAAAGATAACCGAAATCTAATTTAAATACTAACTACCATATACTTTGAACTTATGTACGTACTTTTAATATAATAATTTAAATAATAATACCATTTATTATGTAGGTGTTTTAGGATTAGTTTTACTGTTAAAACTATTTTTGATAAGATTTAATATTATCCTTTAAAAATCCATCAAATCTTTTTTTAAAGAATATGCAAAGAAATAAACATATTATATAATTGTATTTTTTACTTTTGTTATATTTTTAAACTATATTTTTTTCTTATGACTTCTAATCACATTTTTTTCCCCAAAAAAGAATTATAAAAAAAGGGTAATTGGATGGAAACCCCCTAATCTCATGTACCATTTAATAATAATAAACAACCACTAGCAAGTCGCTAGAGGTCACGATTACAAAGTCTAGAAATACAACAAAAAGTACACATTCTAGCACCTACCCAGAACTTTAACTGCAAAGGTCGTAAAAGGGTTGAAAAAAACTTACGCCAATTACAGGAGAACCTAAGACGTAAGAAAAAACCCCACCAATGAAGGCCGAGCCACCGGTTTTCACTTCATGGTGTTTTTGTTACGACCTCATACAAGTTATGAGGAAACAAGACACATCCAACAAAAAAAAACGAAAATCAAAAAACAATCGGTCTCGCATTCCAAGATTCCCATGAGGAAGTGTCTTTCCTGTCTCGATGATGGATCCAAAGATAAGATAGCGAAATGATAGAGTTGAATATCTCTTTGCTACTCTCGTGAACAATTGTTTATTGTATATACTAATTGTTCGACTAAATTATAAATTAAAACTATCTTTCAATTTAGCGCATACATGACATTAGTCTTTAGTCGTCTCTGTCAGATTTTGCTTAGTTCTCACTTCCCCTTTTATCTTTGTATTTTTTATGTATTTATATTATTATTATTATCGTTATTATTATTATTATTATTATTTTTATTATTGTTATTCAGTATTATTTTTGTAAATGTTATTTGTCAATTAAGTTTTCATTTTACTAACCTAAAGTCCAATGATATATTATATGTTATAATGCATTATTGTTTATTTTATGAATATTATATATTCTTATAAATATTATGTTTAATTAGTTCTTATTTAACATATTTGACATATTCATAAACTACAATCTTATTAATTTGCATCAGTCATAATCTGATATTTTTTTATAATATCATAAACTATTATGAATGTTGTAACTATCAATAT
>CM067173.1:91165919-91289466 GCA_034093135.1 Erigeron breviscapus | reverse complement strand
CTGATTTGTCTAAAGACAAAATAAATTATACGTGATAAGTTTTGAGATGTATGGCGTTCCAAGCTCTTGGAACTAGAGTACCTTGTAGATCTTGAAGCCAATAAGATCCTTTTCCAGCCTCAGCCTCGATCAAATAAGGACCTTCCCATTTTGGATTTAGTTTGCCATCCGGTTTGTAAAACTTTCTTTAGAACCAAATCACCAACTTGGAATCGTCTCAATCTTAAATTTTTATTATAAGACTTAGCGATTCGTTGTTGATAAGCTGCTATCCTTATCTTGGTCCTTTCTCTTATCTCATTTACAGCTTCTACATCTTCAAGCAATAACTCTTTATTCTTCTCATAAGTTAATAAATTAACTCTGGCTGTAGGTAAATCCATTTCAGTAGGTAGAACTGCCTCAGCTCCAAAGACGAGTGAAAATGGCGTTTCTCCAGTGGCACTTTTCAAAGTGGTTCGACCAGCCCACAAGACAAATGGTAACTCTTCAACCCATTTTCCCTTTGTTTGTCCCAGTCTCTTCTTTAAATTATTCATAATAATTTTGTTGCTCGATTCCGCCTGACCATTAGCTTGTGGATGGACTGGAGTAGAAGTAATCATCTTGATGCCCCATCTTTCACAAAAGTTCGTAGTCTTCTTACCAATAAATTGTGATCCATTATCACAAATAATCTCCGCTGGTACTCCAAATCTTGTCAATATATTCCTTTTAATGAAAGATATAACATGTGATTCATGGATCTTAGCATATGCTTCAGCTTCGATCCATTTGGAGAAATAATCTGTCATAGCCAAAAAATATTTCTTTCCAGCTGAAGATTCCGTCATTGGCCCAACGATATCCATTCCCCATTTCATGAATGGCCAAGGTGACAGAACTGGATACATGGGTTCTGCTGGCTGATGATAAATGTTGCTATGCCTTTGACAAGCATCACATTTCGCATATTCTTCAGCATCTTGCTTCATTGTGGGCCAGTAATAACCTGTTCTTAAGATCTTCGAATATAAAGATCTTCCAGCTGTGTGATTCCCACATTCTCCTTCATGTATATCTTTAAGAACTTCATTGGTTTCAGGATTTTCTAAGCACCTAAGATATGGTCCTGCAAGAGATTTTCTATACAAAATACCATTGATTATAGAATAATGTGCTGTTTTCATGCGAAAGGCCTTTGGGTTTTCATCTTTAGGAATTGTCCCACTATTTATATATTCAATTATTGGTGTAATCCATGAATTTTGATTGTCCCCAGAATTTTCAGTTTCCTCATTCTGAATAGCTAATATATTAGTTGGTTCTTTTTCTATAGCGGGGTATAATACATGAATTATAGGAATTTTAATATCTGGTGACATCTTAAGTGTTGATCCTAGATTTGCTAAAGCATCAGCCTCAGTATTCTCTTCTCTAGGCACTTGTTCTATATCAAACAAATCAAAATTCTCAGCTAGTTTCTTTACTATTTCTAGATATTGCATTAACTTTTCACCTTTCGCAGCATAAGTTCCATTAAAATGATTAGCTAAGAGTAATGAATCTACATATATCTTAAGATTTCTAAGATTTCTAATCACTTGAACTTGGCCAAATCTCTGACACTACTTTACTTGCACGAACAGACGATGTTACTAGTGTGTCACCACTAGTAATTAATGTTAACGGTTCTACGGCAGGTGATGTGATGGCTGCAGATGGTACAGTCATCACTGATGCAATTCTAGTGACTACGATCGGAAGCGAGGTTTTGACTGAGCTTCAAACTGGTAATAATACCTTGGTTGAGCCAGGAACTGGTCAGATTGATCTGAACCAGGACATAGCTGATCAAGCTGGGGGTTTACCTCCAGTTTGGGAAGAAGCTGAGTCACCCATGTCAGATGTCAATTTTGACACTAATATGGATTTTTTTGGTGATGATATGACAATGGAAGTGGATCATTCTTCAGTTCCACCGCTTGCTTCCAGTCAAGTTGATCCTTTTTTCATTCCACCTCCTTTATCTGACATGCCACCACCACTAGAATCAATGAATGCACCACCTCCACCACCACCTTCAGTTCCTCAACATACTCCATATTTTAATCCAAGTTCACTTCAAATATCACCAATTCAACCTCCACCAATTGAGACACCAATTAATTTTCCTGATCATCGTGTGTTGGACTCTACTGTAACAACAACTGAAACTTCTATTGAAAGAGTCCAGACACCAGTCTCATTGGTGACCAGAACAGTTACTGGTCCTTCTCCTCCTGGTGGTCTCTCCACTTCTTCTTCTACCGAGGTCCAAGGCCTTTTAAGTAAGGTGGCGGACCTGGAGAGATCACTACAGTCATCTTCTCAAGTTATCTCTGACTTTAAAACACTCCTTTCTAATAATCTCCAGTCAGAGATGAACTTATTTGCAGGTAATGAGAAGATGGTATTTGATAAGCTGAATGAATTGGTACTGGCCACGAATAAAAATTCTGAAACAATTAAAGTGGCAGTCCAGGGCTTGGAGGAGAAGTTAGTATCTTCTGTTCAGACTGCAGTCAAAGCCGAAATTGTTCAACCACTTGCAGGTCTGAAAGAAGAGATCCTGAAGTTGACCAGATCCGTGACAAATCTGGAAAGTAGGCCAGCCCTTGATCAGAGTACCATCATCAGTACCATAAGTGATGAATGTGCCAGAAAGTTCAAAGTCATGATGTTGAAAGATCTTATTGATGAGGTCTCTGCATCTGTACTCAGAAATATCCAAGATGGGTTGCTGCCTCAGGTTGTGAAAATGATTGATAATGAACTGCCCAAGAACCTGTCTCCTGAAGTTCAAATTTTGAAAAAGGATGTTCAAGGGCTAAAACACACTGTGAACATAACTTCTCCAGTAGCAGGTCGCACATTTGGGTCTTCTGACCGACATATGCTTGAGCAGTTGTGGAATGACCTCAAGTCTAGGACTGGTGGTCATTCCAAGGGGGAAAAGTGCTACTGAGAAGGTGTTGGAAAAGAAAAAGGAAGAAGTGTTGAAGAAAGTGACTGGTACTGATGCCAGTGCACAAGAAGCTCAAAAAGCCCTTGGCACTGAAACCATTGTACAAGAAGAAGAGGCTGTTGATACTGATGCCAGTGAGCCACAATTTGAGGAATTCCCAGATATCACAACAACTTTGAAAAGTCTGAAAAGAAAGAAGCATGTTGTATCTGAAGGTGAGATTGAGGAGACCACTGAAGGCTCCTCAGATTTTCCCAGTGCTGATGATGAAACTTCTAAGAGACTGGAGCAAGAGGGCATAATGATAGACATTTTTAAAAGAACTCAAAAGAATGAACTGCTGGCACATAAAAGTGAGATGGCTAAAATGGGGACCCTTGATTCGTACAATGCTGGTAGACTTGGTATACATGTTGATGTTTACAAGAGAATGAAGGAGGACCCCAGAGTTCATCAATGTCCGAATGCAATGATGTTATGTTCGCTCCAGATACTCTCAAGAAGAACAGAAGTTTGATTCAGAAACATATGGGTTAAGTGTGCCAGATTTGATCAGCCAGAGGAAGGAGGAACTGGTGAACCTCCAGAAAAAGGTCAGGCAAAATGTTGCAGCTCTGGAGAACGAATACAGAAATAAGTTTAAGATGAGCTTACCCAAACTTCCAGCCAGACAGACCAAGGCTGCCAGAGATGCAGACCTCAGTACTTTCATTCCACTGGACACCACCAGAAAGATCAATCAGGCTGATGTTTAAAGAGCCATGGAACAAGTAAGGGTGTCCAGGAAAACTGAGGAAATGATCCAAGTTGCCAGAACTAGAGCAAAGTATGATGAACTGATGAAGTTCAGGGCAAATTCCAGAGGGATCATTGGTGCTGAAATCAAACTTGCAGAAAATCATGGAAAATATACCAAGTTTGAAGTGAAGCTGACCAGAGAAGACTGGGTTATCTGAATTGAAGGAAATTGGTTTGATTTACAAGGGGCAAACAGATGTGACTCCAGATGTGAAAGACTTCCTGAAAAGAATTCAGTGGGTATGGCAGAAAAAGGCAGATGTGGAAGTCGCACTAGGTATTCGCTCTGGAAATATCTCCCCTTTTCCCAAGAGAAAGGCTTCTGATGGTGCATCTGGGCACATTCAGAAGAAAAGAGCCTGACTCTATCATTTACTTGTATTTGTATTTATTTTTCAAATCAAAGTTGTAACTTTTTATCTGTTGATGTCTGTAAATAAAGTTGCAAGCTTTTGATTCACAAGTAAGTGATCAGATTAAGTCTAAGTTAGAATTAAAAGACAAAACTGGAACAATGATGATCTATAAAGTGTTTTCCAGTAACTCGAAATTTTTAGACTTAGTCGAAACAAGTGTTTTTCAAGCATACAAGTTGTATAGATAGAAGCTTGAAAAACCTTGCATTATTTCTGAACAAATAGGGGAATTTGTTAAGTCCAGTTTCACTGGACTCACTCCAGACTTGAAAACTGGAGTCCCACTGAAGATTTGTAAAGATCTAATAGAAGACCAGTGAGCGCCTTACTTGTACAGAAAATCTGGAAGGCACCAGATTTCAGCTCACTGGACTTCACTCCAGTCCAGATCTATTCTACTGAAGACATTCTCACTGAAGTCTGAAGAAAGAAGACTGACAAACGGTGGATCCCACTGGAAGTCTTACCAGATCTATGACTGGAGCTATGTCAGTGTTCTAGACATTACAAGTCTGAACACTGATTACGAGGAATTGACTTTTGCCTTTACACGCTTTTATCCGGACAATCTATTTGTCTATTGTTAAAAGTACAACACGCGTTTAAAGGTGGTTGGTTAAAAGGATGACAAGTCACATCAATATGACTTTATCCTTGTACTTTAACCAATGCATTTAAGGAATTAAAGTTGTTTCCTTAAATGCATGCAACCATATTTGTACGGCATAATAAATTCACTGTTGAATTTATTTGCCTATAAATACCAAGTCATTTACCTCGTTCAAATTACTTTTTTGCAATTTGATGAATTTGTCTAAATACTCTCGATCATAAAAGGGAATACTTCACAACTTTAAGTATTTCGATCCGAGGAGAATATTTAGCAAATATAGATCATTTGTAATTCATAGGTTGTTAGGATACTTACATTCTTGTAATATCTTGGTTCCGCAACAACCTTGTATTTTATTTAACATCATAAATAAAATACACTTGAAAATTACATTGTGTTCCACCTTTAAGTTATTTATTGCTTTAAGTCTTATATTACTTTATTTATATTCTTGCATTTACATTTAAAGTAATACTAGTCTTTTCTAGTGCATACTTGACTTGTTGTATTTTACACTGGTGGGTTAAACTATCAAGTGAGGGACTTACACAGTTAGATGTTAATAATGCCTTCTTATATGGTGAATTGGTAGAAGATGTTTATATGTCTTTACCTTTGGGATATTTTTCTGAAGGTGAAACTAGGGTTTGTAAATTAACCAAATCTTTGTATGGGTTAAAACAAGCTCCTAGGCAATGGAATGAAAAGTTGTGTAAAACTTTGAAAGAAAATGGTTTTGTTCAAAGTAAAAATGATTATTCTTTGTTTACCAAAACTGATCAAGATATTTTCTTGATTTTACTTGTATATGTTGATGACATTGTTATTACTGGTAACAATTTGGATGAGATTAACAAGTTCAAAAGGTTTTTAAGTTCAAAATTTCTTATAAAAGATCTTGGAAAGCTTAAGTACTTCTTAGGCATTGAAATTCTTGAGTCTAATTCTGGGTTATGTATGACTCAGAGAAAATATTGTCTTGAATTATTAAGAGACTTTGGTTTACTTGGAAGTAAACCTTTAAGAACTCCCCTACAATAGAATACTAGCATAAAATGTACTGAATCTGGTGATGATAAGTTGCTTACAGGAATAACAGAGTATCAAAAACTAGTTGGTAAGTTAATTTATATTACAATAACTAGGCCTGATATTGCTTTTGCTATTAACTGTTTAAGTCAGTACATGCATGCTTCTCTTCAATCACACCTTAAGCTTGTTTTTCATGTTTTGAGATATCTTAAATTGTCTCCGGGCAAAAGTGTGTTTATTGATAAATGTAATACCCTAAATTTGTATGCATATGTTGATGCTGATTGGGGAAAATGTTTGTCTTCCAGAAAGTCTATTACTGGTTATTGTGTATATCTTGGTAACAGTCTTGTGTCTTGGAAAAGTAAGAAGCAAAGCACTGTATCCAGATCTTCTGCAGAATCTGAATACAGAGCTATGGCTTCTGTAACCAGTGAGATAATGTGGATCATTAAGCTTCTTGATGATTTAAAGGTTAAGTATTCTTTACCAGTAAATTTGTATTGTGATAGTAAGCCTGCCATTCAGATAACTGCTAATCCTGTCTATCATGAGAGGACAAAGCATTTAGAAATTGATCTACACTTTGTTAGAGAAAAAATTGAATCTGGAATAATTAAAACCAATAAAGTTGATTCTGAAGAAAATAATGCAGATGTTTTTACAAAAGGTTTAGGTACTTTGCAACATAATATGTTTTGTAAAAAACTGGTTTTGGTTGATCTGTTCAAAGGTAAAGATTAAGGGGGAAATTTATTTTGTTTAAGTATCAAGATTGAGGGGGGATGTTAAAATAAGTATTGGTTAACAATCTTGGTACTTAAAATCTTGTTATATAAAATTATCTAACCAATATGATTAGTTGTGCAGGTTTTTATAAAAGTTGTATTCTTCAAGGACTGAAGGTGTATTATTTGAAGATAGAAAGTCTGAAGGACTGCTTGTGACAAGTTGAGGAAGAAGGAGGGCTAAGGGATCATTAGGCAGTTTTGTGACTTTGTCTTGTCTATATAAACTGGTTTTCTCTCATTTTAGGGTTGATGATATACAATATATCGTATTCTCTCTGTATCAATTGTTTTAGGGTTTTCTCTTGTCTTTCGTCTAATTATTCGATTGTATTGAATCCGGTTGTGGATTCTGTCTTAGAATCTGTAGATTATATCGTCTTGATATAATCTAGTCTTGTAATCATACTCTTTTCTATCTTAATAATAATAATAATCATACAACAACAATAATAATAATTAGAATTTATAAAAGTTTACACAAGTTTTAAGTGTTTAAAACCAAGGGTTAAACACTCAAGGATTTCAAGTATATTGAACAAAAGAGAATAGGAATTTTGGTGGGTTTTGATGTAAACAAAATATAATCAATAAGAGGTGGTGTTTGGGGACTGTGGTGGTTCGGTGGTGACTTGCTGATGGCGACGGGAGATGTGGCAAGCGACGGCCCGACGGTGGTAGTGGCCTGAATTTGATCAGAGGGAGGGAGGGAGAAGATAAGGTGAATGCTCTTTGGTTTTTACTTAGTGGTGAAGTATTTGGGTTAAAAGAATTGTGGGGACCATGTGCTGCTATATATATATATTACTCTTACAACATCAGCAAATCAATTTTAGTCTTAAATTGTTATGTGGCTTTGGGTATGGCAGGAGAATGGCCCGAAAGTTTATAGGGTTATAGACTATTAGACTAGTAGATTGGGTGGTCATTGTTATCCATTGTATTATTATATATCTGTATAAATCACTTATTCTTTTTGTACATTTGTAGTAATATTGTCACCTTTATAAAAGCTTGTACGTAAGTCACTTCTAAGAATAAGTTCGTTATTAACGTCTAGTAATATTTCTCATGCAAATGAGTTAACATGTCTGGCATATGTGAATGGCTAAAGTGTTTGTGACTTATTGACATATAATGTGTTCAAGTGGTATATGGACTAAATAGGTTCATATTAAAAATGGATGCACATAAAATGTATATTTATTTAAATTAGTACATATAATAATTTATTTTCTAATTATAGTCGACCTAAAATTTGACGGTTGTCACACATAGACACCTTTTAAATGTTGCTAGGTCCCTTATGTTTCAGGGGGGATTACCTCTTTATTTGTGGAGTGAATGTGTGTTAACTGCATGCTGGTGATAAGCCTTTACCTCAAAAGTCCAAGGAGCCCAAGAATCCTAAGACTAAAACTCCAGCTGAACCTAGGTCCAAGGTTCAGCAGCCTACTGAAAATGATATTTTGTCAAGACTGGAAAGTCAACTCCAACTTTTGTCCAGGCAGGTTCAGAGTTGCACTGCCAGAATTAAAAATCTGGAAGGAGCCTCATCTCCTCCAGTTGAAAAACAAAATATCAAAACCCCTTTGAAACAAAAACAAAAAATTGCTCAATCTGGAGCTAAAAATGAAAAGCAAAAGGGGAACAAATATCAAGTACCAATCGTTTTTACTCCTGCACCTGGAGCTGATGAAAAAGCTCCAGATACAGCATCCAGTTCAACACCACAGCAATCAACTGAGACTTCTGAAGTGAAGTCCAGTGAACCCATCAAGAAAAGATGGGTTCACAAAAATAACTAATGATTCTTGTGGGTGTGCAGGGCGATCGTAAAAAGAACACCTGGTATCTGGACAGCGCTGCTGGCCAGACTATGACCGGATGTAAGCCCCTGCTGGAAGAGTTCACTGTCCAAGATGGACCGGCAGTGACGTTTGGTAATGATGAGAATGGAAAGACTGAAAGATATGGTGTAATCAATAATGGACAAGTCCAGTTCACCAGAGTTGCATTTGTGAATGGTTTGAAATACAACCTGATCAGTGTCAGTCAACTTTGTGATGATGGATACAAGGTATTGTTCGATATTGCTCAAGGCACCATATTTAACAAGGATTGGAAATTGGTGATGATTGCACCAAGAAAGGGAAATGTGTACATCATGGATATGGAACCAGCTCCAAAAGAGCAGTGCTTCTATACCAAGGCTGATGAGGACACCAACTGGTTGTGGCATAAAAGATTATCCCATCTTAATTTCAAAAATATTAACAAATTGTCTCGAAAATAATTGGTGGATGGGATACCTCAGACTTCTTTCAGTAAAGAAAAGCCATGTCCAGGGTGTGAGATGGGCAAATAGAAAAGGGCCAGCTTCAAGACCAGGCAAAACTTTAGCATCACTGAACCTCTTCACATGCTTCATATGGATCTCTTTGGTCCAGTGAATGTTCAAACCAGAGCTGGAAAGAAGTACACTCTAGTTGTGGTAGATGAATACACCAGATATTGTTGGGTGTATTCCTCAGATCCAAAAGTGATGCACCTGCTGAAATCATCTCTCTCATCAAAAGAATTGAGCTCAAGTACACTCGAAAAGTTTGTCAGTTACGAAGTGATAATGGTACTGAATTCAAAATAAAGTACTTGAAACATTTTGTAATGACACTGGCATCTCTCAAAACTTCTCATCAGCACATTCTCCAGAGCAAAATGGAGTTGTGGAAAGAAAGAATCGCACACTAATAGAAGCGGCCAGAAGTATGCTATCTGAATCAGGTCTTCCCACCAGTTTTTGGGCTGAAGCAGTGGCAACAGCGTGTCACACCTAAAACTGGTCAGTCTACATCAAGAGACACAAGAAGACCGCCTATGAAGTGCTCAGGAATCGAAAACCAAATATTGGATATTTCCATGTATTTGGTTGTCCAGTTTATATTCTAAATGATTCCAGTCAGCTTGGAAAGTTTGATGCAAAAGCTGACGAAGGTGTATTTTTAGGTTATTCAGATATTCTAAAGGCCTTTAGAGTTTATAATTATAGACTCCAAAAGGTTCATGAGACAATTCATGTCACATTTGATGAATCAATAATGCAATCAATAAGAGACCAAACCTTGATATCTCTCCAGTCGTTCCATTAAATTTTGGTGAAACTGACCAAGTTCATCAGTCAGCTGTTTCACCAGAAGATGTTTCTAGTTACACTCAACTAGAACCAGTACAAAAGAAGAAATCCTCCAGTGACACTCCATTCTATCCCTCCATCAGTTTCAACTTACCACAGAAACTAGTGATTGGATCAGATGTTCGTGCCACTCCAGTATCAGCACCAGTTCAAACTCCAACTTCTCCAGTTCTTCAAGAAATGCCTTTAACTGAAGAATTTCATGATGCCAATCGTGACCTTATTGACTCTGATGGGGATATTGAAGTAGTTTGGGCTGATCCTCCTCCAGAAGCTGCTGCAACTGAAGAGGATCACCAGGTAACCTGCAATGATATTGTAGTTCACCAGCCTAGTCAATACACTAAATGGACTCGAGCACATCCAATTGATCAGATTGTTGGAGATCCAAATAGTGGGGTTCAGACTAAAAGAGCCACAAGTGAGCAATGCTTGAATGTCACCTTCTTATCACTGATTGAACTGAAGAAAATTGACGAGGCTATGGCAGATCCAAGCTGGGTAGAAGCTATGCAAGAAGAGCTTATCCAGTTCGAAAGGAACAATGTATGGGAACTTGTTCCTTGTCCACCAGGGTTAAAGAAAGAACCCATTGGTACAAGATGGGTCTACCGAAACAAGATGGATGAAGATGGCAATGTTGTAAGAAACAAAGCCAGATTAGTTGCCAAGGGTTATTGTCAAGCAGAGGGCGTTGACTTTGATGAGACTTTTGCTCCAGTTGCAAGACTTGAAGCCATCAGAATATTCTTGGCTTATGCAGCCCATCTGCAGTTCAAGTCTTCCAGATGGATGTCAAAAGTGCGTTCCTTAATGAAACACTGGAAGAAGAAGTGTATGTTAAACAGACTCCAGGCTTCATTGATGAGAAGCATCCTCACTGGGTATATAGACTGAACAAAGCTTTGTATGGTCTAAGACAAGCCCCAAGAGCCTGGTATGACACTTTAACTAAACATCTTCTCAAAAATGGCTTTCAAAGAGGTGCAATAGATAATACCTTATTTATCTTGAAAGAAAAAGGTAATATCTTACTGGTACAAATTTATGTTGATGATATTATAGTTGGTTCAACTGATGATGCAATGTGTAAAAGGTTTTCTAAAATCATGTCATCTGAGTATGAAATGAGTTTAATGGGTGAATTAACATTTTTCTTAGGTCTTCAGATTAAGCAAACTGAAAATGGTATTTTCATAAACCAAGAAAAATATGTCAGAGATTTGTTAAGAAAATACAAATATGATTCAATCCCATCTAAAAACACACCTATTGCAGCACCTTTAAATTTGGACTCTGACCCAACTGGCAAACCAGTGAACACCACTGAATATCGTGGAATGGTTGGTTCACTGATGTATTTAACTGCCAGTCGACCAGATATAATGTTTGCAACATGTCTATGTGCCAGATTTCAGGCTAACCCAAAAGAATCACATTTGCATGCTGTTAAGCGCATCTTCAGATACTTGAAAGGGTGTCCTAGCCTTGGTCTTTGGTATCCCAAAGGCTCTGGGTTAGATCTAATGGGTTATTCAGATTCAGATCATGCAGGTTGTAAGATAGATAGAAAGTCAAAAACTGGAGGTTGTCATTTCCTTGGAGGAAAACTGGTAAGTTGTACCTGCAAGAAGCAGACGTCAGTCTCTATGTCCACTGCTGAGGCGGAGTACATTTCTGCGGCCAGTTGTTGTGCCCAGATTCTCTGGATCAAGAACCAATTACTTAATTATGGTCAGAAGTATACAAGGACCCCAATCTTTTGTGACAACACCAGTGCAATTGCTATATCTCACAACCCAGTGATGCACTCAAAGACAAAGCATATTGACATCAGGTATCATTTTATTCGTGATCATGTTATGAAAGGAGACATTGAAATTCATTTCATCCCACTGACAAACAGCTCGCTGATGTTTTTACAAAACCTCTTGATAAGAAAACTTTTAAACATCTCATCAGCGAATTGGGAATGTTAAATCCTTAAAACTGGAGATTTTGTTATGAACGCGTCAGTGACACTGATGAAGTTCTCCAGTTGAGGAGTCCAGATAATCTTTGCTCGCCAGGCTATCGAACGCCTTTGTGATACTATCCTGGCACTAATCGATTTCTGGATCATCATTTTAGGGGAAAGACTCAAAATAATTTTCTTACTAAAATTCTTTTTGTTTGAAAATGGCAACTGGAGAACTCTCCAGTTGGAAACTGGCACTGGATTAATCCTCCAGTGTACATGTTCAGTCTTATCTTAAAACTGGTGGTCAACCAGATTTCATAACGTTGGAAAAATACTTGGTCAATATTTGTGACACGTGATGGTACTCAAGTGTTTTCCCACTTGCAACCGTCGTATGACGTGTGAAAGACTTTTTTTTGTAAAAAGATGCACTTTTTGTGGGGATTGTGAAAGATTAGTGGGCGCGTGGGAATACCAGCCGTCGTAGCATTTAATGCTGACTTGATGGTATTAAATATTTTTAAAATTCAAATTTTCAATAAATCAAAATATCTTTTGTTTTAGAAAATTTGGGGATTAAAATAATGTTTTATATTTATAGTGGGATTTACTACCCTTATAAATACCCCACATTTACTCCGGTTACCATTTACTTTCTTTTCACATTCTCTCATTTACTTCCAATCATCATTAAAATTGCTTCTTTTCTCTCTCTGCTTCATAAATCAACCAAAATTCTCAATTTCATTTTCAATGGCACCTAAATCATCCAGATCAAGAGATATAAATCTCCTCACTGTCCCATATGTTCCCTCACCAGATGTCAAACAGGCATCTGGTGCTCCTGGCAATACTACGCTCATCAAATTAAACCCATATAATCCGATGGCTAGTTTGCAAGGGGTTCAGACTGCCGATACTCTCATTGGACGAATCCAATGCTTTCTTCGTGATTCTCCAATCGGCGAGTCTTTCTCTCTTAACCCACGCAAGTTATATCATGATTACTTGTGTGAGTTTTGGTACACTGCACAACTCTCCGACGACTGTTCATCCATCTCCTTCACTCTTAAAAATGGAACAGTCGAGTGTACATTAACGGCAGAAACATTGAGGAATGCTTTACAGCTCAACTACTGGAGACAAGGAGAATCTCCAGTTGTCATCTCTCCCAACCAAAATTTTAGACAAGTTCTCCTTGACATGGGACACAAGGATTGCTTGGAAAATGGGGTGTTGAAGACAAAGGGACCCATGACCATGAAAGGTCTCTCTCCATCTTGGAAGTACTTCTTCATCCATCTGGTGGAGAGCATGGGTGGGAGTTCTGGTGGATTAGACCAGATAAACTCCACACAAGCAGAAATGGCCTACTGCTTGTGGTACGGACTCAGAGTGGATTTTGCTGATATCATGTTCAGGGGCCTTGCTCAAAAGCTGAAGGGCACCAGGAGACTGTGCATCCCCTTCTCCAGGTATTTATCCCTCTGTTTCCTTGAAATTTTGGGGAGTGTTGAATATCATAACACTCAATCTTTGTACACTGCCCCAGAAATGTTAAGGAATCTTGACTCCCTAGCATCAATAACTGGGGAGGTTGAGATTCCAGAAAGAATGCGGCTGGCATTCGCTAAAACTGATGCACCAGTCCAAGGTGAGTCAGAAAGGCAACTGGGTGGGAATAATGAGGGACCCACCAGTTCGTCTGCTGGATTAGTGACAGTTGTTGGGCCTGAACAACTGTCTAACCCTTCCAGCTCCAGCTTGTCAGTTCCCTCAACTGTCACTGGAGACCTCCCAACAGGTCTCCAGGGTGTTCCAAAGGCAACCAGATCACGTCGTCTTAGGAAACAGTCAGATACTGCCACTGACAGTAGAAACCCAACCAGCCCTCCAGCTTCCTCCCAACAGGTTGCTGGAGATAGTCAAATGGGAGAACCGCAAGCAACCACTCTCGAAATTTCTGTAGGAGAGAGTGGTGAAGATAATACTGGGCTACCCCAACCCAGAGTAGAGTCCGTGTCTGCACAACTTGAGTCTGGCCAAATTTCTGACACTTCTTTTCTTACACGAGCTGACGATGTATAAATTTCATTTTCCTGTATAAATGAAGTTACCAGATTGTAACAACAGGATAGATAACAGATTAAAATCTTAAAAACTCAAAAGAAAAACCCAAGGCATTTAATGATCTATAAAAATGCCTTGGAAAATTTAGATAGACTTAGTCAAACAAGTCTTTCCAGTTCATACTTGTACAGATACAAGAACTTGAAAAGACTTGGCAATATTTCAGGACAATTAGGGGGAATTTGTTAGGACCAGTTTACTGATAAACTGGCCAGTCTCCAGTTGAATCTGGAGACCTGAAGAAATTGTCCAGAAATATATGAAGTCCAGTTGCAACGTACAGTTAACGCAACTGAAGACTTCCTCTAGTTGAGATCTGACCAGACCTGAAGACATTCCAATTGAAGTCCAAGAAAACAAGTGGAAGATAGAGAATGACAATGGCAGCGAAGCCCAGTTGACATTCTATTCAGATAGAAACTAGAGAATATCAGTTTAAAGCCTTTACAAAGCTTTACACTGATTACGAGGAAGACCTTTATGCTTTATGTGCTATTAACCAGACAATAGCAATTGTCTATGTTTAAAGTACAAAAATACATAAAGCAGGTTGAATAAAGTGACTTTATGTCATACTTTATACAGCATTTAATTGGAAGTCGTATTGCTTCCTTAAATGTTCTCAAAATGTGATAAACTGAACTTACATGCATTTGTTGATTCTGATTGGGGTAAGTGTACTACCTCAAGAAGATTTGTTACTGGATATAGTGTGTTTCTTAGTAACAATTTAATCTCTTGGAAGAGTAAGAAACAGTCTACTGTTTCTAGATCCTCCACTGAGGCTGAATATAGAGCAATGGGTGTGGTTACTTGTGAGTTAATGTGGCTTGTTAAAATTCTGGTTGATTTGGAAATTGATTCATTGTTGCCTGCTGTTGTGTATTGTGACAACAAGTCTGCTATTCAAATAGCTGCTAATCCAGTGATGCATGATAGTACAAAACATTTTGAACTGGACTTACATTTTGTAAGAGAAAAACTGAACAAGAAGGTTATTGATATTATAAAAGTTCAGTCTGGGGATAATATTGCAGATATTTTTACAAAACGTTTGTCAAATACACAACATGCTTATCTTTGTGATAAACTAAGACTTTTTAATGTATTTTCATAATTGGTTTAAGGGGAGATGTTAAAAAGGTTAAACAATTATGAAAATAATAAAGGTTTTATACTTTAAAATCTTAATGTTATGCAGGTAAAAGATAAAGGACCAATTCTGCTAGAAAGGTAAACAAGTAAGGTTCATTTCTGTTATTTCATATTCATTGTGCAGGTATTGGAAAGCTACTAAGATGGAGGGCTATTTTGTAACTTCTGCTTATATATATAGATAGATTTTAGGGTTATATTTTTTCATCTTTTTATTCATTTGTTTTTCTGTATTTTGTATTAGAGAAAATATCTTTATCTCGTCTGGTCTTTTTCTTCTTCTTCTTGTATAAATCAAACACTTGAGTGTGAGAGTATTTTGTAGTAAGGATTGTTTGTAATAGTTTTAGGTGATTAATACGAAGCTAGTGTTCTTTTATATTGGTGTTGATTTCTTAAGAAAGGTTTTTACAACACACACTAATTGAAGTTCATTGTTATTGAACCATAAGATTGAGGCGGTATGTTAAATTATTAGTTTTTATTTAAAAAAAATTTTAAATTGATGTTTGGATTTCGGTCTCTTGGTGCAACTTTGATCTATAACACTTGCTCGAATGGTTCTAGACTTCTACGAGTAGTATCTTTTATTGGTTCGGGAACTATAAAAGATGGGCTTGCTATAGGAAGTATAAAAGCTGTAAATGATGGGCTTGTAGTTGTAGCTTTGGACTTGGATTCTCATTGGTGGGGCTGCCTTGAACTATGATACAATCTACATGGGCTTATGGGAGATGGGAACCTTTGGTCTTAGAAAGATGTGGATAACGGCTCTTTCGCATATAAAGGGAAGGGGATGATATTAGTACATATATTTTGATAGATGTACCACATTTATGCTTAACCTACTTGTACAGTCTGTTGTAACACTTGTACAGTGTGGTAAATAAATCAAAATCTATATATGAATTATCATTTCCCTAAAGGAAAAGATGAAGGTAAAAAAAATAAACCTCTCTCAAGTAGAGTCTCTTCAACCATGTTCTTACACACAATAGAGATGAAATGAGATTTTTAGTTTATTTAAAGGGTTGAGATTAAATAACATAGAATAATTTTTTTCTATCATTACATGGTACAAACTACAAAGTTCTATGTGATAAGTTATATGATACAATTACTGATCAGTCAAGATATATATATATAGCTCAATTGACATAAGGAAATGAAGAGATGGATTTAAAACCATAATTTTTGAGTTCATATCCGATCTAATATTGTAATTGGTCTTCAAGTTGGGAGTTAGCCTGGAATCGGTGGTTTTAGAAGACTTTGGCTACCGAGTAATGTTGAAAGGTATAAAAAAAAAATTAAAAAATAGTCAAAACAAAACAAATAGACGTTATTTAATCATTAAACAAACATCAATAGTAATGGTTATTTTTAATGATGCGTGTGTTAATTGAATAGAGTGGGAGCTTTATTAGCTAGGAAAAGTTGGTACCATTAAAAACGTGTGGTTGTCAACTTGTCATATCCTATGATGGGCCGCAAAAGCAGGCTGCCCAATTTGGTAAAACAGTGGCGACTCGACGCGGTTTTGCTTAAATTTCACTTCGACCCCTTTTACGAGAAATGATATAGAAGGTTATATATAGGGGTTGGGTATTGTAAAACAAGTATTAAAGTAAAACAAATAACAAGATCTTGACCCTTAGATCATGGTTAAATTGATGCACGAAGATTCACGAAGCAATTGATGCACGATGATTTTCATGATGCACGGTGATTTCAGTGAGGGAAATCTATTGTTTTATTTGTTTACTTTAATACTTGTTTTATTTTACCTAAAACCGTTATATATATGTTTGAGTATATGAATTCAAGTCGGACTAACCGAAAATCAAACTAAACTGAAGTTAAAAATTTTGTGGATTGTTAATTTTCAAGCCAAACCACGTTGAAATCTGAGTTCAATTATATACATGAGAATACCTAATAACTTTGAATACTTGATATATATTACTATATTAGAGTTTGTATTACATTAAAAAAATTTCATTTAACAGACTTTTGGTGGTACATGATTACCATTAAAACTTTCATTTGGTTAAATTTTTTGTATAAACTTTCCCCACAAAATGTCTACATAATTGGAAAATGGATTAGTTTGTCTTAAATCAAATTCAACAGAAACTAAATTATCTTATTTGGTTTTATTTGTTTTTTGGTTTGTACCTCCATAACTATCGAATTGAGAAAATCGTATGTTGGATCGTTGAACCCCCTAAAATAACATGTATTTCGATTAAATCATGACAATTGTGCCTTGGATATTTATACGTTGTGTTATATTTCTTCCGTTTAAAATCAGGTGTCTACTTGAAAAAATGTACAAAAGTTTAGGAGATGTCAAGTTATTGCATAATATAATGACAAGATTAAAATAATTCCCTAAAATTTTGTAGTAGGTCATTGACTCTAAAATTCAAACTTATTACAAAGTTGTATCCAAGATAAATGATAAAATTAATTTTTCATTTTGGAAGATGGACACATATTGTGAAACACCCTAATAATGAAAAGGTTCACACTAATATAGAACAAACAAATAAAATTTATACTTTGCGATAGATTTACCAAAATATTTTGTCTGAATATGAATATGAATATAGCCTCCCTTTACCATGCCTTTTATGACTTTACTCCTAGACCTGGCAAAATGGGCGGGTCGGGCGAGTTTGGGTAATGGGTCAAAACGGGTGCGGGCCAAAACGGGTGCGGGTCCAAGCGGGTCATTTGAGAAATGCGGGTCAAACGGGTGCGGGTCAAGCGGGTTGGGTGCGGGTTCAACCCCGCATTTTTTATTATATATATTTTTTTGATAATTATCTATTACATTTTTAAAAAAATTACTAATGATTTGAAAATTGGGCAAGTGATATTTTTTGTTAAAAGCATAATAAAAGTAATAATAGACTGCCACAAATTATATAATAATAACTAAAATTCTAATATACATAAAAATGATAATATAGAAACTGTATAAAACAAAACAACAATAATTTATTTATAGACATGTATAGAATAATAATACTTATAAGCTCACTGTATCCATATTATAGAACAAAATAATATGAGCAACTAATAAGAAAATATCAACAATTAATATAACTAAATAGTAATAATTATAACAATAATAATATTACAATAGACCTAGAATAAGACATTAAAAGGTATGCCAATAGTAAAAGATTTGATTTCCCTTCTCCCTGTCTCTGATTGTTATTTGAATATATATAGATACATTTATCTTGCTATACAAGTAAATCTAGAATGTTCTATTATACATGGGCTAGACTAAATAAACTAATTATGGGCTCTAATTAGGCCGTGTATTATAGTCGGTTATTACTCCCCCGTAGTTTGAGCGGGAGGTAAGCGAACACTCAAACTAGAGCGAAAATCAGCAAAGAGGTGGTAGGGGAGCCCTTTGGTAAAAATATCAGCATACTGGAACCGAGAGGGCACATGTAGAACTCGAACTTGACCAGCGGCAACTTTATCGCGCACAAAATGAATGTCAATCTCAATGTGTTTGGTGCGTTGATGATGAACGGGATTAGCTGACATATAAACTGCGCTGACATTATCGCAATAAACGATAGTGGCAGTGCGAAGAGGAGTATTCAACTCAAATAGAAGATTACGTAACCAGGCAGTTTCAGCAACCGCATTAGCAACCCCACGGTATTCGGCTTCAGCACTGGACCGAGAGACGGTAGGCTGTCGCTTGGCAGACCAAGAAAGTAGATTATCTCCCAAAAAAACACAATATCCAGAGGTAGAGCGGCGGGTGGGCTGACAACCCGCCCAATCTGCATCAGAGTAAGCAACTAACTGAGAAGTAGGAGAGCGATATAACTGAAGACCCATATCGATAGTGCCCCGTACATAGCGAAGAACACGTTTCAGAGCAGTGAAATGTGGTTCCCGAGGGTCATGCATATATAAACATAACTGCTGAACAGCATATGAGAGATCTGGTCGGGTAAAGGTAAGATACTGCAGAGCCCCTGTGAGTTGGCGGTAGAGAGTTGCATCAGAGACCGGGGGACCATCAGGGCCAAGTTTTCTGGCAAGATCAACTGGTGTCCGACATGAATTACAATCAGTCATGTTGGCACGATCAAGAATCTCAGATGCATACTTAGCCTGTGAAAGAAAAAGACCAGATGTGTTGCGCTTGACAGAGATACCCAAAAAATAATTGAGAGGACCAAGATCAGTCATCTCGAATTCGCCATGTAAGGAACGGATGATACGCTGCAAAAAACTAGAAGATGATGCTGTCAAGATAATATCATCCACATATATTAATAAGTAAGCAATGTCAGCACCCCGCTGAAAAATAAATAATGAAGAATCTGTCTTGCTATGTCGAAATCCAACACTGATAGCATAGGCAGCAAATCGCTGAAACCAAGCGCGAGGTGCCTGTTTAAGGCCATATAAAGAGCGCTTAAGGAGGCAAACATGATCTGGATGAGCAGGATCAACAAAGCCTGGAGGCTGATGCATGTAAACAGTCTCTGTCAAATTTCCGTGAAGAAATGCATTCTTGACATCAAGCTGATGAATAGGCCAGTTACGGGAAAGTGCGATGCTGAGGACTGTGCGAATAGTGGCTGGTTTGACTACGGGACTAAATGTGTCATCGCAGTCAATACCCTGGCGTTGGCTGCGACCATTGGCTACCAACCGAGCCTTGTACCTGCTAAGTGTGCCATCTGCATTGAACTTATATTTGAACAGCCACAAGCAATTAACAATATTAACATTAGGAGGACGTGGTACAAGAACCCACGTCCCATTTTTAATAAGAGCATAAAACTCATCTTTCATAGCATTAAACCAAACAGGGATTTTAAGGGCTTGGAGCGGAGATGTAGGAAGAGGATCTAAGGTGGAAGCATGAAGGTTAAGGCGATCGACAGGTTTAGAAATGCCAAGCTTGGACCGTGTAACCATGGTGTGGCGAGCGGACTCGACAGGTGGTGAGGCAGCGGGCGTGACTGGAGGAGGCAGCGGGTCAGTGGATTGGATTGGTGATGCGTAGGTGAGGTCCGGTTGTGGGCTGGCAAGTGGGGTTGGGCCTGGCGGAGTAGAGGGTGGACTGTTTGGAGGTGGGTCGGTGATTGATGTGGCCTGGGTTAAAAGCCGAAGGGCTTGTAGTGAGGGAGGGTCGTGTATATCTAGGAAATCATAGGATATAGGTGTGGGATTGGGTGTTTTGGTAAATGGGAATTTGGTTTCATCGAAATTAACGTGTCGAGAGATGTGGATTTTATTAGTTTGAAGATCAAGACATCGAAATCCTCGGTGGTTATTTGGGTAGCCCAAGAAAATGCACGGGGTTGAGCGAGGTTGTAGTTTGTGTGTGGTGTGGATGTAAGGATAGCATAGACACCCAAAAATTCGTAGGTGAGCATAGGTTGGTGGTTTGTTAAACAATTTTGTAAAGGGTATGGCGTTGTTAAGAGCAGAGGTGGGTAAGATGTTGAGGAGGTGAGTAGCCATAAATAGTGCCTCAACCCAATAGGTTGGCGGTAGGTGTGCTTGGAATAAGAGAGTGCGGATCATGTTATTAATTGTGCGTAGCATTCTTTCGGCTTTCCCGTTTTGTTGGGAAGTTTTTGGGCAGGAAAAACGGAATTGTATACCATGGTTGTTAAAAAGGGTGTGTTGTTTTTCATTGTCGAATTCGCCACCATGGTCACACTGAAAAGCTTTAATTTCCCTGTCAAATTGAGTTTTTACATAAGATCGAAATTGTAAGAACTTAGTAAAAGCATCAGACTTACGTTTGAGAGGATAGACCCATAAAAAATGTGAATAATGATCAAGAAAGATAACATAATATTTAAATCCACTTATGCTAGTCACCGGTGATGTCCACAAATCCGAATGTATTATATCAAAAGGTCTAGAAACAACTGAATCAGAAAGCGAAAAAGGATGTCTGACAAACTTGCCAAGTTGACACGCATGACATAATGGTGACAACTTGGCTTTATTACACAAAATAAATTTATTAAAAACTAAGTGACGTAACACATCATCCCCGGGATGCCCGAGTCTTTGGTGCCACGTAGAGGAGGAAGACGACAAAAGTGCAGTAGGATTTGTGGTAGGTGGATAATATGGATATAAATCTCCGGTGCTGTTACATCGGAGCAGATGCTGTCGGGTCCAATAATCCTTCACAGAGAAACCAAAAGGGTCAAATTCAACACTACATTGATTATCACGAGTAAATTTGCGAACGGAAATAAGATTTTTAATTATATGCGGTGTAATTAAGACGTTTTGAAGATATAAAGGGCGGTGTAATGATGGTAAAGTGCTATGGCCGGTGTGGGTAGCCGGAATTTTATTCCCATTACCTACAACGACGGATGGTAATATACTTTTATTAGAAAATGGGAGCGTGAGTTTACCTGGGTCCGCGGACAAGTGCGATGTGGCGCCCGAGTCCATTAACCACCCGTTATCAACATTATTTGGGGCATAACCGAGCACATCAGAGTGATAAGCCTGTGGCAGAGAGGTCAAAGACGAACCGGGCCACGGAGACTGGGCCTGCTGAGGTGCTGGGTACGGGCCAAGTAGTCCAGGAGATGGCTGAGCAGGTGGGCCGAAGCCCACTGGAGCTGGCTGTGGCGCAGAGTAGTAAGCAGCAGGTTGTTGGGCTGAGTTTAATGGGCCGGCCCAATTGGCAGAGGGTCTGGGGGCCCTGTAGTGGGAGGCCGTGTATTGTGAAACAAAGCCAAGACCATTAGTGGTCATGTGGGGACCTGTAGGATTCCATGCAGTGGTGGTATTAGAAGGAACAAATTGTGAAGAATGAGGAGGCATACCAGTAGGTGTACGACTGTGGATAAAACGGCATTTATCGCCATATGAGCATCGCCCATTCTGAAAATTGCGGCAGAGAGGAGTGGCGCCGCGTGTATTATTGCCGTTGCGTGAATTTCGTCCACGGTTAGCGGCTGGACCAGCGACCAAAGCAGTGGGAGACGAGGGATTGTCTCGATTAATGGATCCATTCGAGAAGGTGCCTTTGTTCCTGCGATTATTGCGTGATTCCTCCATTAAAAACATCGAACGTGCCTCGAGCAAAGTGGGACGTTTAGTTCGGTGACGGATGATTCCGGTTACTTGTTCATACCGATCTTCGAGACCATTGATGGCGTACATGACGAGATTCTTTTCGTCAATGGGAGCACCAATGTTTGTGAGGAGATCGGATATGACTTTGATTCTTTTGAAATATTCGGAGATAGTGAGACTGCCGAGTTGAAGCGACTGCAATTCCGTCTCGAGTTCCATGGCCCTTGCTTCTTTATTATCATGAAAGAGATCTTTGAGTCCATTCCATACGGCAGCAGCGGTAGCATTAGGGGTGAGAATGGTTTGCAACAGAGATGTCGAGATGGTCCCGTAGATCCACTGTTTAACGAGTGAATCTAGGCGACGCCATGCAGATGTGGTGGCTGTCCCTTCAGGGAGTGTTTCCAGATGGTCGAGAAGACCGAAAGTGTCACAATGGGTGGTGAATAGCTCACTCCACGCATCGTAGTTAAGCTGATCTAAATCAAGGACTAGCGGGACATGTGATTTAATGTTAGTGACACCAAACGGCTGTTGATTGTTGGTGGTTTCAGTTTTGTCGCCGGTCATTGTAGTGATTTTAGGAATACTGGGTTCGGGATTTTTGAGAGAAAGAAGGAGAAGAAGCCGTGTGAATTAGGGAGTTTTTAGGTGGGGAAAGATTCGGCTCTGATACCATAAAAGATTTGATTTCCCTTCTCCCTGTCTTTGATTGTTATTTGAATATATATAGATACATTTATCTTGCTATACAAGTAAATCTAGAATGTTCTATTATACATGGGCTAGACTAAATAAACTAATTATGGGCTCTAATTAGGCCGTGTATTATAGTCGGTTATTAAAATCTATATAATAAACAAAAAAAAATCAAGACCACGTGGAGTGTTACATTGTCACCCACCTCCTATTTACTTGAATGTGAAAAGCTGGGATTCAAAGTATCAATATCACATTCACATACCTATCTCTTTGATGCGGTTATCCATTCTCACGCCCATTTAGACCCGCTTCCAATTGGCCAATGATTTCATTATCGACCCGCTCAACCCGTTATGCATTTTCTCCACTACCCAAATCAATCCAGTATGCAAGGAAAATTTACCCAAACTTACCCAATCTCAATGATGCGGGTTGGGATTGCCAGGTATACTCCTCAATATTATTTTCCAACTTCCTACCAAATAAATAGTAGTGTAGAAGACTTGGAGCTTAGAGCTCATCAAGTATATGTTATTCTGATAAAACAAATCGATTTATATGTCAATTTTGTGTATCATGTGAATGTGTAAGTTACTTCAAAAAGCTCGAAGAATCAAAGTATCAAAAAATTCCACGACAATTACATAATAAGATGGCGTGTTTTTTATTTTTGAGAATTAATTGAAAAATAGGAGGGTCAATATGTTGTTAAGTTTACATAGGACGACCATTTAAAAAGAACGATATGGCAGATTGAAAGACACGACACACCTTTTTTGAGCTATAGTACTGAAATATGGAGCTATATTATGTCTACACGTACTGTAGTACATGAAATGAAGTGCTAAGACGTGAATCGTTATCCACATATTTTCATTGTTAATTTTCAAAAAAAACATTTTTTCATTGTTATACGCTAGAATCGAATTAGTATTAACAACTAAATCAAGGTTGAAATCAAGAAGATCAAGAGAAAGGTTTGAGAGAGATTTTGGAATTGTTTTATTTCATTTCATATCATTACAGAGAAAATGAAAAAAACATAATTATATATACAAAATTGAGTCGGTGTTAACTGCCTTCTAACTAACTCACTAATATTTACATTTAATACCCCTGAACTATACAAACATTACAAACTTGTCCTAAAGTTATATTGTGCCACAATTCTTGAACCATTTACGATGCCAAAGGTGTTGGCTTGTAACATTGTTGACCACTGATGTGTGTGCACCTTTAACACCCATCTCCCCCCCCCCCCCCCCTCCCCCCCCCCCCCGCAAATTGGCAGTGTGAAGGGATCACAGATGCCAAATTTGGCAATACATTTATGGTGGGGAGTTCGACTTAATCCTTTTGTAAGAACATCAGCTGGTTGGTTGGTGGTGGGGATGAACTTTGGGATGATATGACCATCTTTGATTTTGTCCCTGACAAAATGACAATCAATTTCAATGTGTTTAGTGCGAGCATGTTGGACAGGATTTGATGCCAGAGCAATTGCAGAGGCATTGTCACAGTGAACAATTGTTGGAGTAGTAAAAGAGCACTGGAGATCATTCAGAAGGCTTTTAAGCCAGGTGATTTCAGAAGTACAGTCTGCAAGTGCTCTGTATTCAGCCTCAGTAGAGGATCTGGATACAACATTCTGTTTCTTCGATTGCCAAGAGATGAGACAGGAACCAAGGAAGATGCAGTAACCAGTAATTGACCTTCTAGTGATGTTACAAGAGGCCCAATCACTATCACTATAAGCAGAGAGTGAACCACTGTCACAATAAGCTGAGAGTGTTGAAGTATTAGATATTGGAAAATATAAGCCCTGTCCAGGAGATAGTTTAATGTATCTAAGAACTTTGTGAAGGGCCTGCAAATGTGTAGTTCTTGGATTATGAGAAAATTGACTTAATGCTTGTGCTGCAAAGGAGATGTCTGGCCTTGTGATAGTGAGGTAGATGAGCTTGCCCACCAAGGTTCTGTATGTAGAGGGATCTGGTAAGGGATCACCATCAGTATGAGTGAGATTATGGTGAGGATCAAGAGGTGTATTGGAAGGTTTTGCATCCAATAACTTGGCTGTAGTAAGAAGGTCCAGAGCATACTTTCTTTGTGACATATAGAGGCCATCCTTATTTCTGAGAAATTCCACACCTAAATAATAATGCAAGGGGCCCAAATCTTTGATACTAAATGTGGTATCAAGTGCAGTTTTGATTGCAGAGATTCTGGTTTTGTTGGAACCCATGATCAGAATATCATCAACATATACAATTAATGCAGTAAAATCTGGAGATTGGTTGAGAGTAAAAAGAGATGTGTCTGTGTAACTTTGAGTAAATCCCAGTTTGAGAAGAAATGTGGTTAATTTTGTGAACCACTGCCTGTTTGCCTGTTTGAGACCATAGAGGGATTTGTTGAGTTTACAAACAGAATTGGGAGAAACAGGATGATTGTAACCTTATGGGATGGTCATGTATACTTCTTCATTCAAGTCTCCATGAAGGAAGGCATTATTAACATCCAATTGTTCAATGAACCAATCTTTTTGAACTGCCAAGGCTAAAATGGTTCTGACAGTAGCCATTTTAGCAACAGGAGCAAATGTTTCAGTGTAGTCTATTCCTGCTTGTTGTGTAAAACCTTTGGCAACAAGACGAGCTTTATATCTTTCTATAGTGCCATCAGCATGATATTTGATCCTAAATACCCATTTGCAGCCAATAGGAGTCTTACCAGGGGGAAGTGGAGTGATGGTCCATGTATCATTTTCTTCAAGAGCAGTAATTTCTTTGTGCATGGCTTCTTGCCATTTCACATCTTTTGAAGCTTGAGTGTAGGAATGTGGTTCCACATGTGCATGTAAGGAGTTGAGAAGATGTTTGATGTGAGGAGAAGAGATATTGGAGTAGTTGAGAAACTTGTGATGAGTGAATTTGGTGGAAGTAGTACAATGTGCAGAATGTTTTGGAAAATTGCAATGATAATCATGCAATTTAATTGGGGGTTTTCTGGTTCTGTTGGAAAGTGGTCTGCCAGGAGGTTGGGAGGGAATAGCATGATGGTCAGAGTTGTTGTTATCTGTTTGAGAAGGTTGAGTGTTTTCTGTTTGAGAGGATTGATTAGGGTTAAGGAGGGTGTCAGAAGAAGTTTCTCCTGGTGTAGCATTGTTGTTATCAGAGTTGTCATCTGTTGTGACATTGGGAGTAACAAAGTTGTCATGAAGAGAATTTGAAGAAATTGGATCAGGAATGGGGATAGGATCAGGAACAGGAGATGCCAAAGGTGTTGGCTTGGATTTAAAAGGGAAAATAGATTCATGAAATATAACATTTCTGCTTACAAAATTGGATTTATTTTGAAGGTCATAAAGTATATAACCCTTTTGAGTGGTTGAATAACCAAGTAGAATGGATTCAGTTGCCCTTGATGCAAATTTGTCATCATTATGTTTGTGGGCATAAGCTTTACATCCAATCACTCTAAGATGATTAAGATCAGGAGGAGAATGAAAAAGGATTTCATAAGGAGATTTGAAATTAAGAGGTTTTGAGGGAAGTCTGTTTATTATGTAGGCTGCAGCCAGGACACAATATCCCCAAAAATGAATTGGTAAATTTGCATGGAATCTAATTGCCCTTGCAATTTCAAGGAGTTGTTTGTGTTTTCTCTCAACTCTTGCATTTTGTTGAGGAGTATAGGGACAAGAAGTTTGGTGAATAACACCATGAATTTGTAAATATTCTGAAAGAGAAGTGTTGATAAATTCTGTCCCATTGTCACTCCTTATTGTCTTAATGGTGGTTTTGAAATGATTTTGAACATAAGAGTGGAAAGTTTTAATGTGGGAAGTGGCCATTTGTTTGCTTGGTAAAAGATATATCCAGGTGGCCCTTGAAAAATCATCAACAATGGTGAGAAAATATTTGCAATTATGCATTGTTGTCTGTCTATAAGGTCCCCAAATATCAACATGAATCAAATCAAAAGGAGCTTGAGCATGAGAAGAACTAATGGGAAAAGGTAAAGCATGCTGTTTGGATAAAGGACACACATTACAAGCAGATATAGTATCATTACAATGCAGAAAGGAAGACAGAGTTTTTATTTGCTTAAGAACATGAAAAGAAGAATGCCCAAGTCTAGAATGCCACAAGTAGGAATCATCCTTTTGTGTAGCAAGTTGAATATGAGTGGTTTGAACAGCAGTGAAGGCAATGTCACACCCCCAAAATACGGGTCCACGGGTGGGGCGTGACTTCCATAATATCACAACACAAGAGTATAATGAACGACTTAAAACGTAGTCGTTTTGAAAACTTGCATTTTATAACACATAATCATTCAAGATCCAAATACATTACATGAAATCAAAATAGTCTTGAATTGAAAAAGATTAAGAAAACACATTTGAACTACGAATCCATATCCTTTAGCAAAAGATGGAGCACTAGAAGGCATGGAGGGTAGGGTCTTTATTCAACAAGAACAAGCGAACAACAAGTAGCAATCTGAGCATGACAACATCTAATCACCTGCAATACATACTAAATTGTGTCAACATAAAGTTGGTGAGTTCCTTAGGGTTTTAATAAAACGTTTTGCCATGAACCACAAGCCATAAGTTAACCATTGCTTTACCACAATGAATGTAGCCATTGTTAAACAACAATGCTAGGAATGTAAAGAGTATACATCTATATAAGCTCATGATACGAAACTGACACGTTGTTATAGTTTGCCTCCGGTACTTGTTCAAGGTACCGAATGTTTACAAATATGTGTCACCCGTTCGGCTCCCAGCCGTGTTTATGCCGGGTGGGGTGTGTCGACCCAAATAGCGCTATTCAACATATCCACGTTTAAATCCATAATTAACATATCATGATTGTGAGGACTTGTTGTGAACATAGTAACTTATAATAGCCTTGTATACCGTTGTGCATGTACTTGTGTTCATAAAAGTAAGAGTATGTATTGCAGCCCAAAATATATAAGTAAGATGGGGCTAAGGAGATCTCACCTTTTGATGGTATAATTGATGAGAAGGGATGAGTTGATTAAGTATGCCCTATAGAAGAAAATATAATCTATTTTAGTATAGAATGTTGGTGTTAGATTATTTTTAAGGTTTTCATCACCCCAAAACTTTATTAAAAACATGGTTCAAAGTTAATTTAGTTGGTTGTTGAGTTTATCCATTAAGATGACAAATAAAGGTAGATTTTATAAAAATGTCTTATTTTATTTCCAATTAAGTATATATATACCTTATACTTGCATGTACGTATCGATGCCTACGAGACCATACATGACACCGGTTCCCATCAATTCAAGGATGTGGTGTTTCGGGTAGGTATAATCGTTTGCATGGACACACTAGTGCACCCAAGACCATACAATCTGTAGGTTTTTCCCAAGTGCACTAGAGGAAACATATAAGTATAAAACATATATACACATATGCATCTTTTGTATTATTACATCCTTGTGCTCATACTCACGCATGTACAATACACTTGTAGTTAAAGTGCACAAGGATATATTAATACAAAAGTGACATAACATGATAGATGGAAGTATTAACTTTATACTTGTGTGAGAACCTAACTTGTGAAACCATACAATCTGTTGGATTTTTTTCCACATGTATAGATCCAATCAAAAGTATAAAATTAATACATCTTCACTCATGTTAATGAGTCCAGGAGTTTACTTTATATTTCTGATTTTTCTTATGTTATCCAATCATTAGATCCAAATACATTACATGAAATCAAAATAGTCTTGAATTGAAAAAGATTAAGAAAACACATTTGAACTACGAATCCATATCCTTTAGCAAAAGATGGAGCACTAGAAGGCATGGAGGGTAGGGTCTTTATTCAACAAGAACAAGCGAACAACAAGTAGCAATCTGAGCATGACAACATCTAATCACCTGCAATACATACTAAATTGTGTCAACATAAAGTTGGTGAGTTCCTTAGGGTTTTAATAAAACGTTTTGCCATGAACCACAAGCCATAAGTTAACCATTGCTTTACCACAATGAATGTAGCCATTGTTAAACAACAATGCTAGGAATGTAAAGAGTATACATCTATATAAGCTCATGATACGAAACTGACACGTTGTTATAGTTTGCCTCCTGGTACTTGTTCAAGGTACCGAATGTTTACAAATATGTGTCACCCGTTCGGCTCCCAGCCGTGTTTATGCCGGGTGGGGTGTGTCGACCCAAATAGCGCTATTCAACATATCCACGTTTAAATCCATAATTAACATATCATGATTGTGAGGACTTGTTGTGAACATAGTAACTTATAATAGCCTTGTATACCGTTGTGCATGTACTTGTGTTCATAAAAGTAAGAGTATGTATTGCAGCCCAAAATATATAAGTAAGATGGGGCTAAGGAGATCTCACCTTTTGATGGTATAATTGATGAGAAGGGATGAGTTGATTAAGTATGCCCTATAGAAGAAAATATAATCTATTTTAGTATAGAATGTTGGTGTTAGATTATTTTTAAGGTTTTCATCACCCCAAAACTTTATTAAAAACATGGTTCAAAGTTAATTTAGTTGGTTGTTGAGTTTATCCATTAAGATGACAAATAAAGGTAGATTTTATAAAAATGTCTTATTTTATTTCCAATTAAGTATATATATACCTTATACTTGCATGTACGTATATTAAATTAATTCTTATATATATATATATATATATATATATAAGTTTTATAAAATGTATATATATTATTATTATTTTATTATATATATATATATATATACCTTATACTTGCATGTACGTATCAATGCCTACGAGACCATACATGACACCGGTTCCCATCAATTCAAGGATGTGGTGTTTCGGGTAGGTATAATCGTTTGCATGGACACACTAGTGCACCCAAGACCATACAATCTGTAGGTTTTTCCCAAGTGCACTAGAGGAAACATATAAGTATAAAACATATATACACATATGCATCTTTTGTATTATTACATCCTTGTGCTCATACTCACGCATGTACAATACACTTGTAGTTAAAGTGCACAAGGATATATTAATACAAAAGTGACATAACATGATAGATGGAAGTATTAACTTTATACTTGTGTGAGAACCTAACTTGTGAAACCATACAATCTGTTGGATTTTTTTCCACATGTATAGATCCAATCAAAAGTATAAAATTAATACATCTTCACTCATGTTAATGAGTCCAGGAGTTTACTTTATATTTCTGATTTTTCTTATGTTATCCAATCATTAGATCCAATCTTTCTTTATCATATACAAACAAAGAACAAAGAATATACAAACAAGACAATAAATCAACTTGGATCTAATAAAGAGTAAAAACAATAAACTCTTTAGTGATGAATTCCAATGAAAATAATACCATAAAATGAATAGATAAAATAACTTGTATTCCTTATTACCATATGGATGCTTAAAATCATAGTTAAACATCTAAATGGCTAGAGGATGATAAAGGGTGGCAAAATAGATGAAATAGAAATCACAAAAAGGTTTGTCAACCCTCCTGATGACTTCGACTTCACCAAAATAAGAAAAAGTCATGGCCTTTTTAATTTCACTACTTACTTACTTCCTTAAATAATTGGATAAAAGATGTTTTAATGGCTTTGATGAATTATAGGTTATGTTTTTGGTGGGTTCTAGTAGTGTACAGCCGAGATTTCAAAGAAAAGATTAAGTTTTTCTTATACACTACACCAACTTAGATCTTTGAAGACATGGTTATGATTTTAAGTGTTTTGTTTTATATTTAGATGATAAATTGATGATGTTTGTAAGTTGTTGTGAGGGTGTTTGGACGGCTGCCTTTGTGATGGTGTAGTGGCCGAATGGTGTGGAGGGATTAGTGTGTGTTTTTGTAGTGTAAGAATAGTTTGGTGTGTGATTAGGGTTGAGATGTAATAGTTTAGTGAGTTTATATAGTTAGGGTTAGTATGGGGAGGGGGTGAGGCCGAAATTTACAAGGTTTTGGAGGGCTTGGAGTGTAATTTAGTTTAATTATTTTTATTAGTTTAGTTAGTAGTAGAATTATTTAATTTGTAGATTAGTTTAAGGTATAGTATTTTAGCATAATGTTTATTATTATTACAACATATGATTATCATTATAATCACTAAACAAAATAATCATTTTCTTTTATTTAATATTTCATTTGTAATGTATCTCAAGCAAAGGTGGTCGAGTGAAAGCACATATACTAGTTAACGTTTTACCGATAAGTTACTTGCACGTAAAAAAAAATAAACTAACACATAGTTTCACATTCGAGTATAGATATATTTATATATATGAGTATATACATATTCATTATATATCGTCATATTGTATGGTCAAGGAAAGTGGTTTCTCCCAAGTCAAACGGACCCCGAATTTGCCGGATGTCACATTCTCCCCGGGTTATTAGAAAATTTCGTCCCGAAATTTTAGCTCGTGTCACTAGTAGGTGGGACGGTAGCAAATAAAGAAGGATAACATATCAAGAAACATATAAATTAAACGTACCGGTGGCTATGTTAGGGTCCTCGTGAGCCTCACCGGCACGCAACACAAAGGCTCTCCCGCGAGCAACGTCGTTGTTACCACGGTTGTTGTTGTTAGGAGGGTGACGGTTGGCGTTGTTGTTGGCACGGGTGTTGTTGTTGGGGCGGTTGTTGTTTTGGTTCCTCAACCTTGGGCAATCTCTCTTAACGTGCCCATCCTCTCCACACTCAAAACATCCCCTCGGCGCTCCTTGATTTCCAACCGGGTTAGGATTCCTACAATCTCTAGTCAAATGACCAACCCTCCTACAATTTCCACACACAATCGCACACTGGCCATAATGGTGAGTATTGCACCGTGTGCAATATGGCTTAGTGCCGATATAGCCCTTCTGGGCGGGTGATGCAACTTGTCGGGTATTGTCGGCTTCGGTTCTCCTAGCTTGTTGATGTCCCAGACTCCTTCCTGAATTATCTTCCCATTTCCTCTTGTTCTCCAACCCCTTGTGACCACTAGAGCTTCCTTCACCAATGCTCCTCTTAACTTGGTCTGCCAAGTTGTGTGCCATACGAACGGCACTCGCAATGGTGGTTGGTTTGGATGAAGTAACCATGCCTTGAATTTGGGGTGGTAGCCCCCAAATGTAACGCTCTATACGCTTGTACTCCGGATCAACCATGGTTGGGCATAGAAGAGCCAACTCATGGAATCGTGTGGTGTACTCGGTCACCTCTAGACCCCTAGTCTTCAAATTCCAAAATTCAACCTCCAAGTTTTGAAGTTCATTCCTTGGGCAATATTCACCCCTCAACATCTCTTTCAGATCTTCCCAAGAGATAGCATATGCTTCATCAATCCCAACACTATGGGCATAAAGGTTCCACCAAGTTAAGGCGCCACCTTGCAGTGTACAAGAGGCATATTTAACTCGGCAGTCTACCGGGCAATCACTAACGCGGAATACCGTCTCCATTTTCTCATACCATCGGATCAGCCCGATAGCACCCTCGGTACCGCTAAAAGTGAGTGGATTGCATTGCTGAAAATCCCTATATGTGCATCTCCTTGCCCAGCCATTGGGCCATTTCCTTGGCCTCCATCTCCGTTCGGGTCAGCGTTTCGGGCAGCTAGCGCGGCTGCCACTCCTTCAGCTATTAGCCTTTCGATGTCCTCGGTTGTCATCCTTGCGGCTCTAGCGGGTGCCATGGTTGTCCTTGAGAGAAAATTTCAATGGATTGTTAGATACGTTGACGTCATAATTACCGTTACCACATTGCAACCACAAGCAAACCAATCAATCAATCACCACATACACAATCATCTTTATGCAACTTTGTTTAGATTCACACATACATATGTTAGAGTCGGAATGAGTTTCAAAGGAGTGAACAATCTTGTTCATTGTATAATGACGCGAAAAGTTTTTAAGTTCCCCTTAATAGTAAAATAATAATAAATAAAGAATTTTCTTAAGGTTTTCAAGGTTTGAACAACTTAGTAAGAAACTTAAAGTTGGGTTTCATGTTAACTAAGCAAAAGAGTGGATTTGACTTATCCAAAAGTTAAGTTATAATCTATTTGATAGAATTTTTAGAGAATTTTAGAATGATAAGAGTTTAGGCATCTCTTAATAGAGTTTAAATCTCATGTAAATAAAAAAATCAAACATTTAAATAATACTTGAACCAACTTAAAATATTTTGATATTTCGATGAAATGACCAAGAGACAAATTTTTAGGTAGTGTTTTTCTTCCCTTCTTTTTTTTTTTTTTTTTTTTAAAATTCCCCAAAAATCATATCCAAGATAATTTGCCAAGTTTTTCAAAGTAAATGTAAGAAAAGGTCAGTCAAAAGGCCTTTATAAGACATGTGGTCAAAACTGAAAATTTTTGTCACAGAAACCAGTAAGCTTTGCGAATTTTTAAAATTACTTACCCTTTTCAGAAAAATTTTGAAAAATTCATGTAATAACTAGACACCTTGAAGTTTCAGAAATAAATTTTCCAAGTCTCAGCCCCTTCGTTTTGACCACGAATAAATTCCCCAAGTTCCAAGAAAATAGTGAGTCGAATCTGGAAAAATGCACATACACTTCAACTATACAAAATGCCACTTATTAATAACCCAAGCAATCACTTATTTCTATTTTAAACATAATAAGATGTAAACTAGTCATGTTAATGAATCTGATAATTATTGCACTTAGGCAAGCAAGAAGTTTTGCATATATACATGTAATGCACATAAGTAACTCAAGTATAAGGGCGTAAAAACCTTCACATGTAGATAATATCGAGTTAAACATGTAGTGTGTGCATGTCTCATTCGTTATCATAGTTGTATGTAGTACACAAAGGTTTTAAGCCCAAAATTTCAGCTTTGCATTGTTCCTGATTTCGATCAGAACTGTTGGGTCTCCTTCAGGGAGGCATAAATCGATCATGGAGTCATGTTTTTGTGCATTTCAGGTGCTCAAACTCAAGTTCAAAGAGTCCCCCTTCCATTAAAGGTGGCCTCGGGTCGTGATAGTAAGAAGAGGTCAGTCAAAAGGGCTTTATAAGACATGTGGTCAAAACTGAAAATTTTTGTCACAGAAACCAGTAAGCTTTGCGAATTTTTATCTCACTATTCTTTGTGAGTTGGGACTTTATTTTTATACTGTGACATCTTCAATGTGTTGTTGATTTTTGGTAAAATTTTCATAATTTTTAAAGGTCTCCTTCATAGGAAACTTTTATAAAACTTTTTATGTCGCAGTGCAGAAAATTTTCTGTTGCAGTCGGGTTTGCTGAATTTTTAAAATTACTTACCCTTTTCAGAAAAATTTTGAAAAATTCATGTAATAACTAGACACCTTGAAGTTTCAGAAATAAATTTTCCAAGTCTCAGCCCCTTCGTTTTGACCACGAATAAATTCCCCAAGTTCCAAGAAAATAGTGAGTCGAATCTGGAAAAATGCACATACACTTCAACTATACAAAATGCCACTTATTAATAACCCAAGCAATCACTTATTTCTATTTTAAACATAATAAGATGTAAACTAGTCATGTTAATGAATCTGATAATTATTGCACTTAGGCAAGCAAGAAGTTTGCATATATACATGTAATGCACATAAGTAACTCAAGTATAAGGGCGTAAAAACCTTCACATGTAGATAATATCGAGTTAAACATGTAGTGTGTGCATGTCTCATTCGTTATCATAGTTGTATGTAGTACACAAAGGTTTTAAGCCCAAAATTTCAGCTTTGCATTGTTCCTGATTTCGATCAGAACTGTTGGGTCTCCTTCAGGGAGGCATAAATCGATCATGGAGTCATGTTTTTGTGCATTTCAGGTGCTCAAACTCAAGTTCAAAGAGTCCCCCTTCCATTAAAGGTGGCCTCGGGTCGTGATAGTAAGAAGAGGTCAGTCAAAAGGCCTTTATAAGACATGTGGTCAAAACTGAAAATTTTTGTCACAGAAACCAGTAAGCTTTGCGAATTTTTATCTCACTATTCTTTGTGAGTTGGGACTTTATTTTTATACTGTGACATCTTCAATGTGTTGTTGATTTTTGGTAAAATTTTCATAATTTTTAAAGGTCTCCTTCATAGGAAACTTTTATAAAACTTTTTATGTCGCAGTGCAGAAAATTTTCTGTTGCAGTCGGGTTTGCTGAATTTTTAAAATTACTTACCCTTTTCAGAAAAATTTTGAAAAATTCATGTAATAACTAGACACCTTGAAGTTTCAGAAATAAATTTTCCAAGTCTCAGCCCCTTCGTTTTGACCACGAATAAATTCCCCAAGTTCCAAGAAAATAGTGAGTCGAATCTGGAAAAATGCACATACACTTCAACTATACAAAATGCCACTTATTAATAACCCAAGCAATCACTTATTTCTATTTTAAACATAATAAGATGTAAACTAGTCATGTTAATGAATCTGATAATTATTGCACTTAGGCAAGCAAGAAGTTTTGCATATAACACATAAGGTCTTTCCGGAGGGTTATAGTCTAGGCTCCCATTTTGAAAGAACATTTTATATATCTTCCTTTTTGAAAACCTAGTTCACTATAACCTGGCTCTGATACCACTCTGTCACACCCCCAAAATACGGGTCCACGGGTGGGGCGTGACTTCCATAATATCACAACACAAGAGTATAATGAACGACTTAAAACGTAGTCGTTTTGAAAACTTGCATTTTATAACACATAATCATTCAAGATCCAAATACATTACATGAAATCAAAATAGTCTTGAATTGAAAAAGATTAAGAAAACACATTTGAACTACGAATCCATATCCTTTAGCAAAAGATGGAGCACTAGAAGGCATGGAGGGTAGGGTCTTTATTCAACAAGAACAAGCGAACAACAAGTAGCAATCTGAGCATGACAACATCTAATCACCTGCAATACATACTAAATTGTGTCAACATAAAGTTGGTGAGTTCCTTAGGGTTTTAATAAAACGTTTTGCCATGAACCACAAGCCATAAGTTAACCATTGCTTTACCACAATGAATGTAGCCATTGTTAAACAACAATGCTAGGAATGTAAAGAGTATACATCTATATAAGCTCATGATACGAAACTGACACGTTGTTATAGTTTGCCTCCGGTACTTGTTCAAGGTACCGAATGTTTACAAATATGTGTCACCCGTTCGGCTCCCAGCCGTGTTTATGCCGGGTGGGGTGTGTCGACCCAAATAGCGCTATTCAACATATCCACGTTTAAATCCATAATTAACATATCATGATTGTGAGGACTTGTTGTGAACATAGTAACTTATAATAGCCTTGTATACCGTTGTGCATGTACTTGTGTTCATAAAAGTAAGAGTATGTATTGCAGCCCAAAATATATAAGTAAGATGGGGCTAAGGAGATCTCACCTTTTGATGGTATAATTGATGAGAAGGGATGAGTTGATTAAGTATGCCCTATAGAAGAAAATATAATCTATTTTAGTATAGAATGTTGGTGTTAGATTATTTTTAAAGGTTTTCATCACCCCAAAACTTTATTAAAAACATGGTTCAAAGTTAATTTAGTTGGTTGTTGAGTTTATCCATTAAGATGACAAATAAAGGTAGATTTTATAAAAATGTCTTATTTTATTTCCAATTAAGTATATATATATACCTTATACTTGCATGTACGTATCAATGCCTACGAGACCATACATGACACCGGTTCCCATCAATTCAAGGATGTGGTGTTTCGGGTAGGTATAATCGTTTGCATGGACACACTAGTGCACCCAAGACCATACAATCTGTAGGTTTTTCCCAAGTGCACTAGAGGAAACATATAAGTATAAAACATATATACACATATGCATCTTTTGTATTATTACATCCTTGTGCTCATACTCACGCATGTACAATACACTTGTAGTTAAAGTGCACAAGGATATATTAATACAAAAGTGACATAACATGATAGATGGAAGTATTAACTTTATACTTGTGTGAGAACCTAACTTGTGAAACCATACAATCTGTTGGATTTTTTTCCACATGTATAGATCCAATCAAAAGTATAAAATTAATACATCTTCACTCATGTTAATGAGTCCAGGAGTTTACTTTATATTTCTGATTTTTCTTATGTTATCCAATCATTAGATCCAATCTTTCTTTATCATATACAAACAAAGAACAAAGAATATACAAACAAGACAATAAATCAACTTGGATCTAATAAAGAGTAAAAACAATAAACTCTTTAGTGATGAATTCCAATGAAAATAATACCATAAAATGAATAGATAAAATAACTTGTATTCCTTATTACCATATGGATGCTTAAAATCATAGTTAAACATCTAAATGGCTAGAGGATGATAAAGGGTGGCAAAATAGATGAAATAGAAATCACAAAAAGGTTTGTCAACCCTCCTGATGACTTCGACTTCACCAAAATAAGAAAAAGTCATGGCCTTTTTAATTTCACTACTTACTTACTTCCTTAAATAATTGGATAAAAGATGTTTTAATGGCTTTGATGAATTATAGGTTATGTTTTTGGTGGGTTCTAGTAGTGTACAGCCGAGATTTCAAAGAAAAGATTAAGTTTTTCTTATACACTACACCAACTTAGATCTTTGAAGACATGGTTATGATTTTAAGTGTTTTGTTTTATATTTAGATGATAAATTGATGATGTTTGTAAGTTGTTGTGAGGGTGTTTGGACGGCTGCCTTTGTGATGGTGTAGTGGCCGAATGGTGTGGAGGGATTAGTGTGTGTTTTTGTAGTGTAAGAATAGTTTGGTGTGTGATTAGGGTTGAGATGTAATAGTTTAGTGAGTTTATATAGTTAGGGTTAGTATGGGGAGGGGGTGAGGCCGAAATTTACAAGGTTTTGGAGGGCTTGGAGTGTAATTTAGTTTAATTATTTTTATTAGTTTAGTTAGTAGTAGAATTATTTAATTTGTAGATTAGTTTAAGGTATAGTATTTTAGCATAATGTTTATTATTATTACAACATATGATTATCATTATAATCACTAAACAAAATAATCATTTTCTTTTATTTAATATTTCATTTGTAATGTATCTCAAGCAAAGGTGGTCGAGTGAAAGCACATATACTAGTTAACGTTTTACCGATAAGTTACTTGCACGTAAAAAAAAAAAACTAACACATAGTTTCACATTCGAGTATAGATATATTTATATATATGAGTATATACATATTCATTATATATCGTCATATTGTATGGTCAAGGAAAGTGGTTTCTCCCAAGTCAAACGGACCCCGAATTTGCCGGATGTCACAGTATGTCTGATGGTGGATTGAGCTTGTTGGGGAAGGATATAGAGACCATTACAGAGGGTGCCATGGGCAATTCTCTTGTTCTGGTCCTGGAAATAGCAAGATAATGGTGTGAAAAGAACAGCAAGATTCAAATGAGCTCCTAATTTACTAACAGATAGTAAATTAAAAGCAAATGAAGGAATATAAAGCACATCATGGACAGTAATGGTAGGATTAATGGTGACAGAAACATAGATGGTGACAACTGTGTTAGTTCCATCAGGAAGAGTGACATGTATAGGAGTGGAGAAATACTTGATATTGTGCATGCAGGAGAGGGACTTTGATACATGATCAGTGGCACCACTATCTACTACCCAGTTTTTCTTAAGATGTGAAATTAAAGAAGCAATAATATTGTATTTCTGAGCACTAAGATGAGAAGCTATGAGTCTGAAATTACCTTCATGATGAGATCCTGGTTGACTAGTTTGTGAATCCTTTGTTGTAGGTTGAGACTGCTGCATCATTAATGCCATCTGGTTAAGTTGATTCTGGATTTGATCCAATCTTGCATACATTGCCAAGTCATTGCCAGATCCATGACTAATGTTGGCTGAAGTATCCATTGTAACATTGTTAGCTTCAGAAGATATGTTGACAGGAGTTGTGGCCATGTGAACTGCCCTGTAAGGTTGGGAAGGTGCCTTGTAGGGTTGAGGAGGTGTTTTGAACTTGCCATAGAGGGGATGACCAACAGGATAACCCACAAGTCTGTAGCATTCCTCCTTTGTGTGACCTTCTTTTGTGCAATTGTCACAGTAAATTCCTTTCTTAAATGAGCTTTTCCTTGAATTATCAGCAGAAAAGGTGTATGGTGGTTTTTGAAACCTTTGAGTGTTCATGTAGTGTTTATGAGTGTAGTTTTGAACAGCAAGAGCAGTGGCAGTGGTTGGCTTAACAAAGATACCTTCTCTCTGTTTTTCTTCTTGCCTAACCATACTGTAGGCCTTAGCCACAGTTGGAAGAGTAGTCTTAAGAAGGATTTGTCCCCTTATGTTGGAGTAACACTCATCAAGACCCATTAGAAATTGAATGAGTCTTTTCCTATTATCCCTATCTGTGTTAACTCTGCCATTTTCACAAGTACAGGGACAACTACAATTAAAAGGAGTTTCTATGGCATCCATTTCATCCCAAAGACCCTTCAACTTATGATAATACACTTCAATTGCACAATTATTTTGTTTCAACTGCACTATATCATTTGTTAACTGATAAATCCTATGACCATCAAGTTGAGAGTAGTGTTCATGTAATTCACTCCAGAGTTCAGCAGCAGTATCGATGAAGTTTAGAGAGTTACCTATATTGTCTTCAATGGTATTGAGTAACCAAGATATTATCATGTCATTATTTCTGTCCCAAAGTGGATGTTGAGCAGCAGCCACATCATCTTTCTTGTACTCTCCAGTCACAATCTTGAGCTTATTTTTGGCATTTAAAGCAATCATCATAGATCTTTTCCATGCTCCATAGTTTTCGGATCCAGATAATTTCTTTGAAATAAGAATCAATCCTGGATGATCATTTTGATGGAGAAATAGAGGATGATTTGGTGAATCAATACCAACAGTAATAGGAGGTGGTGTAGTTGTAGTTGTTGGAGCCATGGAGAAAAAAAAATTAGGGTTTGGATGAAATTTGGGGATTTTGATGATAGAGTTGAATCAATGAAATTGAAGGTAGTTACAGTGTTGTTATCAATGTAAAATAACAAATCTGACTCAATGGAAGCAGAAGAATCAAGAAATTAGGGTTTTCATCGTGAGCGGGAAAACAGAAAATCAAATATTCCGATTGAGATATCAAGATTCCGGCCAACAGTCGCCCGGAGAAGATGATCGGAGTAATCACAGCGAGTGATTATGTCTCTGATACCATATTAACAACTAAATCAAGGTTGAAATCAAGAAGATCAAGAGAAAGGTTTGAGAGAGATTTTGGAATTGTTTTATTTCATTTCATATCATTACAGAGAAAATGAAAAAAACATAATTATATATACAAAATTGAGTCGGTGTTAACTGCCTTCTAACTAACTCACTAATATTTACATTTAATACCCCTGAACTATACAAACATTACAAACTTGTCCTAAAGTTATATTGTGCCACAATTCTTGAACCATTTACGATGCCAAAGGTGTTGGCTTGTAACATTGTTGACCACTGATGTGTGTGCACCTTTAAGTAGTGCATCGTCGATCAGATGAATTTTTTTCTAAAAAAGATTAGATTATAATATTAGATTTATAAAATAAAATTTATGAATTCGATCAGTAGATCGAACATGCAACAAAGGGTGACGGCGAGGGCGGTTCTTTTATGGGGCTTTCGCTCGATAGTGTTAGCTTATCTATTGCAATTATTGGGTATTGTTGTTGTAATATTAGCTAATAATATGTGCTTCATTCGAAAAAAATTATATATTAAGACGTCTACGATTATTTTCCAAAAACTTTTAGGTCTTCCATTTGAGATTTTGATAAATCTCGTAATCTCATTAATAATTATCTAACTTATAGTCAGTGGGTTGATAGCCCACTGGCATCCCAGACCTCCAATGAAGGCTTGTTCTTTGGGCAACCAGGGCATTCAATGTCGTAGATTTCGTGCCGTTTGGCGATCTATCCGGGGGTTTTCCCTGTGAACTACCGCGATGACATCCTGCCCGGTGGGTGTAGAGACACATATGGGGTGAACATCTCTGACCAAAAAACGAACGTTCAAAAAAAAATATAAAAATAACCCATTAATTCCCTGAAACTATTTATATTTTCATAAGTAATTTAGTTCTTTATTATTTATAGATAATAATTTTGTTTTATGTGAAGAACGTTACTTAAGTCGAATGATTATAAATTATTATTTTTTTAGTCAAAAGATTTTTTCATTGATAGATATAGTAATTTACATAGAAATAAAAGGCAAACGGGCAACAAGCTGCGCCGCCACTCCTTTTTGTATAGCAAAACTAAGACGTTTAAAAACTACATTCATCGATCGTGGCGTCATAATATTACTATGCATGACCCGTTGGACCCTTCCAAGTAGCTCGACTGCCTCAGGTGCAAGAAATCCAAAGGTATCAAATGCAAAGGGTATAAATACGTGTTGGTTGTCAAGACACGTCTTCTCGTGTTTGGCCACTTTGCATGAGGCAACTTTTAAAGCGGCAAGACCGGCTGTGAAGCTACACCCTAAGCCCACAAGAGGAGAGACTCGTGTTACATCCACACATGCATGTTTTCCCCTAGTCCAACCAAAGACCAAAATGTCAGCAGGTCTGAGAGTAGATCTCCCTTCCAACGGGTCAGTCAAGAAATTCACTGGCGCTTCCTTCTTAGCAGAAATCTCAGCCCGCCTAAAAATGTCAAAGAGAACATCCTAACCAAATCGTGTCTGTATTTGAACCCGGGAGCTCTTTACAGTGAAGCGCATGCTCCCCAAAGGAATCCAAACAAGTTTTCCGACAAATAGGGCATATCTCATCAATAGGAAATAAGGAGATCATGAGACGGTATCTTAGTATAGTGCGATACTCTACCGGTGACATATGTTGTCATAACCCATCTATAGGGACAACAAGGAGATAATCTTGAGCCGAAGGAGATTATAAATAACTTAGATTTTTAGTATTATTACTGTTGTGACCTTACCCGAACCGAAAGAACCGACTTGGTAATGTTACGGCTTTGGATTTCTTTTAACACACTTATAAAACCGTCTCTTAACTGTTGTGACCTTACCCGAACCGAAAGAACCGACTTGGTAATGTTACGGCTTTGGATTTCTTTTAACACACTTATAAAACCGTCTCATTATTGCCATGAAATATCTAAATATGAAATGGTTACGTAGATCAATAAGTATATAAGTAATACTCTTATAAGATTGGTAAGGTAAACGGATAATATAATTAATTTTTAATTTGCAAATGCAGTTTAAAAAAGAAAAAAAAACTATCAATAAGCTTAATAAAAAAACGCCCGGAGGATCCCGACCATTTAATTTTGGTGTCTCGACCTAAACTATTTGCGGCGATAATCGCTGCAAATAGTTGTGCCACGTCAGCAATCCACTAACCACCGCCTTAATGGCGCTGACCATTTGACCAAAGTATTTGCCGCGATAATCGTCGCAAATACTTGAGTGGGGCCAAAAATTGAATAAAACCTCTCCCTTCCGTCCGTTTCTTTCATTCCAAAGTTTGAAAAAACACTCCCCCTCTCCTTACGATTTTCATCTCTTTTTCTTGTTTTTCAAAGTATTAGCAGCGATTTTCCGGCCATCACCGCCGTGTTAGTGGATTTACCGGCCAGTTTTCCGGCAAGTGCGGCGGCTCTCCTCCCCCGTTAGTTTTTTCCGGCCATCTCTTTTGGTATGTATTTTCCGGCCATATTATCCCTTTTTGATTGTTATTATTTGTGTTTTTTATTGTTAATTGATTATATTGATATGTTAATATTGTTTTTGGTTTTATTAGTTTTGTTAGGATTGATAGTTAATTTTTGGATTTTAATAAGTTTGTTTGTATTGTTAGTTTTAGTTTTTGTTGATAAGTTAGTGATTTGTATTATAGGTTTGTTAGTATTGTTAGGTTAGTGATTTGTATTATAGGTTTGTTAGTATTGTTAAGTTAGTGATTTGTATTATAGGTTTGTTAGTATTGTTAAGTTAGTGATTTGTATTATTATATTTGTATGTAATTTGTTAAGTTAGATGAAATATTATGTATCATGTCTCTAGTACAAAATTTAGTGTAAGAAAATATATATATAAATAAGTGTAAAAAGTAAGTTAAAAAGAATATTAAAGATTACGTAGAAAAAACATATAAGTAAACTATATTAGTATAAAAAACAAGTTTCTATAAAACTTTCAAAATAAGTATTAAATAAAGTATAAAAGTAAAAATAAAAAACACTTTCAAAAAGTATTATAGAAATAAGTAAAAAATTTAGAAAAAAAAATATAAAACTAAATAAACAAGTTTGTATAAAAAGTACATACAAAAACGACATTTAAAAGGTTTAAAAACTTCATATAAACATAATACAAGTTTTAAAAAGTATATAAAATTATAACCATAAAAATATATGTATAGAAGTAATAATCAAAGATTATGTAAAAAAATTGATTAAAATAAACTACTTAAAATGTATAAATAATAAGTGTAACAAAAATATAGATAAAACTAAATATAAAAAGTAAGTTAAAAAAGTAGTATATAAGTAATAACAAAAGTTGTAATAAAGATTACGTATTAAAAATTTAGTAAAAAAGAATTAATATAAAAAATTGAAAGAATTAAAGACTTCGTACAAAAATAAGTTAGAAAAAATACATATGTGATAATTTTGGATCTTTCTTAACCTTGATCATTTTGTTGTATGTAATTTAAAAATGTGTATAATTTGTTTTGTATTTTGCAGTATAAATGGCTACATATCACGGCGGTGATGGTGGTAATGAAGACCCTCGTAGACCATGGTGGAGGAAAGGCTGGGGCTGCAAAGGGAGTGGCGGTAAGAAAAATGGTTGTTTATAGTTCATTTTTTAATTAATTAGGTTTATTTACTAATTTTGTGTTTTTTTTGTTTTAGCCCCACGAAAGGGAAAGGGGCGGGGGCCCGGTCAGAACCTGAACTTAGAGGAGAAATTCGCGAAGAGAGGTCGTCTAAGCATAGACTTTGACACGGCCCATTTTAAGACGTGGCAGGCGATCGGTGATAACGCCCCCATGTACAAGAGCCTGATTGGCACCCTGATCCGAACCGTCCCGCAGACTTACGACTCATGGGACCATGTGCCTCAGGAGAGAAAGGCATTTGTTATCCCGACTCTAAACGTACGCCTCATCATAATTTTTAATTTGTTGTATGATGTTTGTATAAATTTTTAAATTCGCTAACTAATACTTTAAAATTGCAGACTAGGTTCAAGTTGGACCACTTCATCGACACCCCTGACCCCTAGACCCTGTCAGACAGGGGTTCAGACTGGCTGTCGAGGCCGACTGCAAAGCTGAGTATCGGGACAGAAAGAGCCAGTTCAAGAGAAAACACTTTGAATCCAAGGGGGGCCTGAAAGCTGTTCCACAGTTGGAGCAAGCTGCTCCTCCAGAGGATTTGTCGGCGGAGGACTGGAGGGCGCTGTTGAGGTACTACCAGCGGGAAGACCGGGTGAAGTTGTCGGCGACAAACAAGACGAACAGGGGCAAGCAAGTTCTTGCGGGGACCCATGGACGACAATCATACTCTCAGTACGTCCACCAAGAAAAGGTCTGTTATTGTTATCAAATATATACTTGTGTGATATATAAATACTTGTGTTTACAAATATTGGTTAAATAATGTATATTCTTATGATAAATTGATGTGTTTACAGGTTCATAAAAACAGAGACGTAGACTTGGTGGATTTGTACGAAGAAAGGCACAAGAAAAAAGCTGATGGGCGACCTTGGGAACACCCCGTGGCTGAACAAATACATGTAAGTGTCTCTTAATTTTAAGCGAATATATTTGTTATTATTAAATGTCCATATAATCAACCTTATATATAATGTAACGTGATTCAGGCCAACCTGAAGAAGAAGAAGGAGGAGGCTGAACGGGAACCTAATCCAACTCCCCAGGATCAAATTTTCATGGACGAACTTGGATCCCGGCCGGGGCATCGCCGCGGCATAGGGCGGGTCATCAGGCAGATAGGTACCCAGGCGTATGACTATACGCATCTAACACAGGGACAGGGTGCCCAGCCTCATCAGGCCCATGGGACAGGCCAGCCACGTACCGATCTTGACCTGAACATCGATGCAGCTGGTAGCCAATCCTCCTGGGTCTCAGGCTTATTTAACTATGATAGTTATGCACAGGCTCCTCTTCCTCCTCAGGCGGGCGCGCAGTCGGCCACAGACTCTCATTTCTCTGGTGGATCGTATCATGTCAACTTGGATGATGATGATGAGGAGGACGATGTTGATATGTATTAGTATTTTGTGGTTATGAACAATATATCATGTTTTGTTTACTTATGTTAGTGGTGTGTATGTGTTTATCTTTTTGGATGTGTTGATGATGATATTCATATTAACAAAAAAACGTAAAAAATACATCAACTATATTTAGTAATCAAAAATGTATGTAAAAAAAAATGTAAGAAATCAACTATATTTAGTAATCTAATAAAAAAATGTAAGTACAAATGTAAATTATAGATAAAAATGTAAAATGCATTAAGTATTAAAATACAAATGTAAAGAATACGTCAACTATTATTAGTAATCATTATAACAAATATAAGTAAAAAAATACATCAACTAACAAACGTTCAAAAAATACAAACCAAGTATAATAAAGTTAACTAATCAATCTGCTGAAATCCCGGAGGTAGTTTAGTCGCTTGAATGTGTCTGTCGCACTCAGCCAAACGGTCTTTGTACTTCGCATCTTCTGCCCAGGCCCGCGATGCAGGTTTATCAAATCCCCAAGCTGAGGGGTAAGGCAATGGGCAGTTCTTGTCTAAATAAACCGTAACAAAATGTGAATCTCCGGATACCAGGCAATGCATATCGGCTCGTCACGGTATAGCTGGCCTGGCCCCTTCCAAAAAGGGAAACATGTGATGTTTTCTTTGACACTTAAACATATAATTATAAGACCCAGAGCATTGGACAGAAGCATAGCGCAATATGGATTCATCATCCAGTATTTAAATGGGCGACCACCGGGATAAGACAATTGAAGCAAAGTATGTATATGTGTTGCTTCACCACCGAATGCAACCTTATAGTATCCTACTTTGGACTCATACTCCTCTAGCATTAGTTTGCGAATCCACTCGAAATTTTCCTCAGATTCACCCAAAGCAACGGCTAGTGCCCGAAATCCACATTTACCATCAGAATTAACATTTTTGATATCTACAACGTAACGCTGAAAGTAAAAAGGTATTTTCTTTAGGTTCGTCGAATAAATGTGATTGTGTGCTCATGTATTCACTGTGTCTGGGAATCCTGAAAAGATCAGAAAACCGATCAGAAAACCCACCCATGGACTGGGTATCCTGAAAAGTCGGTCGGGCAAATTGAACGGACTTGGATTTTTGAAGACCAGAAGGTGCCGTATTTGCCGCTGGTTTGTTAATGTCGGGCACCTGCAACAAATAATAAATCAGTTAATTAGATTTCGAAGTAAACTAACAAATAGAGTGCACTTACATAACAAAATCAATTATGATTGGACGTACTTGAGGTATTTTTTTCTTTGACCCGATTGGTCTTCCACGTTTATTTGTAATAACGGAAGGGTCCTTAATTTTGGTTCTCCCCGGATAGACGATGTCTTTAATTTTTGATATCCAGTTTTTCCTCTGGGCCTTTCGATTGTTGCTTAAACTGGACCTTAACATCCTCTACTAAATCGTCGATAGCTTCGTCATCGTCGGAGTCTTTTCGATGATCATTGTCCGGTAGGCACGTCAACGGTGTCAAGTCTAGCTTTCTCCAAAAGTCATTTATGTTATGCACCTCAACACGTTTGCCTACATTTTTGAAAAATATGTATTATATTTGTTGATTTACCCAAAAAAACATCAATTGATTATATTCAGATAAACTTACTGTAATGCATGTACGCAGCTAGACGGCATGCACATGGAAGCCCACAACTAATCCAAACCTTACACCCGCACTTTCTCAAGTCTTTACCGATCTCACTTTTGAATCGTTTAATTTCGTCGACCATTATATCCAGAGCTGTCACAGATACAACATAAAGCAGGTCTTTCAAACATGGGTAGTTGTGTTTACCAGCTCTAAAAATCCTGCTCTCCTCCAGTTGGCCCTTGATTTCTGTATCTTGTCCGAGGAGGATATCATTAACACATTTAATTATTCTGTGAAATGTACATCTCCCCTTCAACTCGGACTTCAGGAGTGAATGCTCAGCCTCAACTCTGTTGGTAGTGTAGTTACGGTAGTTGAGATGTTGATCGACCCAAAAGGACACAAACGTTTCCTTGTACGGGGAAAGCCACTCCTTCTGCAGGTACTTGTAAACCTCTGTAAATATAACATTGGGTTAGGATGTGTGGATATATGTGATTTACCAAAAATAAAAAAAATTCATGTGCACTTCACATACTGTCTAAATCTTTTCCCATCTTCTCTTTTAAATCTTTTTCATTTTTGGTGTACTCTTCTAGTGTGCGCGACTCATAAATTTTTTTCCACCATCCGTAAAAAGGCCCCCATTTCCCTGCCCCTTTTAACGATGGCATGCTAAATTTTTCTATGTTCCTCCATATGTGGACTCTACACAGTAAATGGTATGCTTCGGCATAACGGTTTTGCATGCTTTCATTAGCGCCAGATCCCTGTCCGTGAGTACCACGCGCACAGCAAACCCTTCACCTAGGGTCGACTTCAAACACTCCAACACCCATCTATAATTATGCTCCTGTTCGCTTACGATAAACGCATATGATATGCTGAAGGTCCTGTTTGTTGGAGTGACACCGACGATCTCGACCAACGGCATGTTGTACAATTTGGTTTTGTACGTGGCGTCTATTTGGATAACATAAGGAAATGCACGCCACAACTTAAATGATGTCGGATGTATAAAAAACAGATTCTCCAACCGACCAGATACACTGTTTGTTGTATGATAATACAAGTAATTATGCTCCCTTAGCAAACTGAACATAACCTACACCGGTTGAGCAATATGGCGTACGTATGTCGTTTCAGATACTCTATCATAGTAAATAAATAAAACAATATGTAAATAAATAAAACAATACGTAACCTGCATTGGAGTGTTCCCATGTTTTTCGGCTGCCTTCTTCCTCAATGTTTTTTGAAAATTGTAAATGTCTTCGCTGCGGGTCAAGTTTCCAGGAAATTCTTCTTTCAAAAGCTTTAACATCCTCTTGGGCGGAGTACCGCGATGATATTCAGCTTCTAGAAATGATTTCTCCTCTTCAGTCAACCTTCTTGCGTACGCGTAACCCCCCAGATTCTTAGCTGAATAGTGATTATGTGTGTCGTCTATAACGGTTACCCTCCAACCACCATCACTTGTCAAACGACCGTCCAGTCTAAAGGGGCACTCACATTTAAGTGTCTTTTTAACGAGCCCGATTATCCTATTATCCATTTTCCCAGAAAGATTACAGACTATGGTCACTTTATTTGTTACACCAGCTAAGTTGGAATTTGTTCGTCGTTTGATTAACACATAACCAAGCTCTTTTGCTGTACTTTTGGCCCAGTTGAACAATTCTTCGTGTGAATCGAACACCTAAAATAGTTATTTTTTAAGTTATCATTAAATTATATACTTATAAATATCTAACATTTTACATATGCAATCAATTTAACAACCAAACACATATTAAATAGTACTAACACATATTAAACTGTTTAACAACGAAACACATATAAAATCCCTTTAATTATACCTCATCGGTGTGGAAAGCCCTAGCGTCGTAGTCAAAATGAGGGGCCGCCTCCGGCGTCTCAAATTCTTCATCAGGTTCTTCTAAGTGAAACTCAAAATCTTCCGCACCCATTTCTCCCCATAAACACTCAAAATCCATCTGAAATATATATACATATACATAAACAGTATGAAAATTTTAATAAACATATATATATATATATACCTATATATATACCTACTATATTTAAACATATATACATATACCGAAAATGAAAGAATGAAAGCAAAACTATATTTAAACATATATACATATACTGAAAATACTGAAAATGAAAGCAAAATGCAGCGATAACGAATTCCTGAAAATGAAAGCAAGATACACTGAAAATGAAAGCAAAATGCAGCGATAACGAATTCCTGAAAATGAAAGCAAAATGCAGAATTCCTGAAAATGAAAGCAAAATGCGATAACGAATCCTGAAAATGAAAGTATACTGAATTCATATCATACATATATAGCATAAAAGCAAAAAGGAGTTTTGTCCATATCAAACTATTTGCGGCGATAATCGCTGCAAATAGTTGAATATGGACAAAACACACTGTTGACTGTCATAGTCAACAGTGTACGGATAAGTACACGACTATTTGCAGCGATTATCGCTGCAAATAGTCAGGTCGAGATACCAGATTACTGGTCGGGTCATCACGCGCTTAAAAAAAGTGTGTATACATTTTTTAAACCACGCGAATGTACTATTTAATTTTCATACCAGGGAACCAACATCCTTGAAGGTTGGGTGAAAGGAAACCATATCACAATTTTTGGAAAATTACAATTTATCAAGAAACATGTGCATTACTTCAATGTTTAAATTTCACTAGATGAAAACACCTCATGTTTGCTTCCATGGAAAAAGATTCACCATCTTTACGTACCAATATGACTTTTGGAGTGTAAGATAACATTAATTTTTGTTGGGTTTAGTTTTCGTTAGCCGATGAGAAAAAGCATATCAAATAAACTCATATCTAAAACCAATGGTATTTGTTGACTTTAGATGGAAGGAGTATTGTACTTAACAAGTTTTGGGCAGCCATCATTAAAAACATAACAATAGTAGAAGAGAGAAAAGAGATCAAAATTCCATCAACTTGTTTTTCACTTACAACGCCCAGAAAAGTTTTGATTCTCGGAGATTGAACTGTTGAATCGTCCTTGTTTTTTGACACTAGCTTCACAACATCTGGACCAACATTTTGGACGGTTGAATTCGTCTCAAGTGGTCTGAAACTCGAGATCAGTGGATGGAATAGAGGGCAGAAAATCTGGCGATATTGTTTTTCTTTTGTCTTTGTTTTGTTTCCATACATCTTAATGCTTTATTCCAAGTGTATGATGAATGTTGTATGCCTCTAGTATATCTAAGGAAAGTTTGATTGTATTGCTCTATTATTAGTGATAGTGGATTTTAAGCGGCCTAAGGGTTCCTTGAAACATCATTTGTTGTTTTCGGGATTTATTTTGTAGACCTCACACCTCTTTATCTTAATATACACGTGTCATATCCTATTTCTTCCACATAGTCCCTAGCAGAGATTAGGATACTCTAAAGTTTATCTAACTTTATAGGTAAAGTTGAATCAACTTTATAAAGTTAGATAAACTTTAACCATTAAATTAAAATTAATGGTCAAGATTAAAATCTGATGTTTAAATCTTGATCCTTCATTTTAATCTAAGGGTTAAAATTAATCTCTATCCCTCTAACAGACCTCACAAATTAACCATATTGGACTACACTTCTTTAACTTTTTTTTTCCATATAATTTAAGATAAAATGATATAAATGATCAATTCGAGTAATTTTCCTTTTTATTAAAAATGACAGCTCACAACGTCTCCCATGTACTTTAGTAAACAACTAAACTACTTGATAAAGTTTGATCTATCTTCACTTCTCGTGATAAGACATCGATAGCCCTTAACTATTGCGAGTCTACGATTATATGCCGCTATGAGGTTTATTGTCCATAACTTAGTTTGAGTTTGAATATAGGAAAAGATCGAGTAATTAGCGAGTGTTTTTTTAGGGGTCAAAAAGGGGAAGCTTTTATAAATCATAACTCAAACTAGTACAAAGATTTCAGATGGTCATCAATGATTCAATGGCTAAAGAGTAAAGACAGCAAAAAAACATCAGAAACATAGCAAATTAGCAACAACACCATAAAATATAATCAAATGCCAAACCTATATAGCTAATGGAGATAGTCTCGTCTGTTAGGATTCAAGCACAATAATCAAATAAACAATCACGAGTACGCAGCGGAAAGAAACGTATATGCAATATAATAATTAACAAAGTAAGGAATTGAATGTGTACCTTTTAGCTTAGCTTCCAATAATATTAATAATAAGATTATTATTATTAGTTAGGGTTTAAAGTAAAACTCCTCTACGATCGTACACTTGACACCCTATGATGTATGCTAGTACCCGATCACGAACTCACAACCCTTTGAGTTAATACCCTTAATGTCGAAACAAAGCAAAAACCAAAACCCCTTTTCTTGCTACCCTACGGCCGAACTAAGAGAGAAAAGGAGAGAGAGGAGAGATTTTTACAACTAATTGTCTTGTATGTGTGTGTAAAAACCCTTAACCTTTAACCCCTATTTATAGGGATTAATTGTTAGGGTTTATTTACTTGGTGACCAAGTTTGTAGAGGATTAGGAAACCCTCCTACAAATTTCGGCCCCCCCTCTTTTTCATAATTAGGAAACTTCTAATTTTCACTTTAATCCTTCTCTTTTAATTAATAAACATTTATTTAACATTTAACTATTGTTTATTAATCATTTCGTGATCATATTAATTAATATATTACATTAACATATTAATTAATCACATAGAGTATACGTGTCATTTTGTGTGACCCCGTAGGCTTAAATATTTTTCGGACATGCGTTTATTTAACGTGATCACATTCCAACAGCTCCCTCTTGAGCATGTTATATAAAAGCAATAACATTGGTTAGCGTTTAGCAACACGCCAATGCTCCCGGAAATATTTAAGTATAGTTTCTTAAAGTATTTTGAAACGGTTTCAGTGTTTATTATCCCTTTGTTTTAGATACCTTGTTAATTATGGATATGGATCAATGTCATTCCATAATTTAACGATTCTGTTTCTCATTTTAACAACTAATTAAGATTACCAAATTAATCGAGACCACATCTGGAGTTCATTTGGGTACGGCCGTACAAACATCTTAATTAATCAATGAGGGCGCCAAATGGTATCATTCTTCAGTTGTAAATTGAAGGAACAAATCCTATTTTGACTACACGTGTTAGTCATGTCATTTCAATACATTTCTGAAAATAGCACTTTGTTACTACCTTATTCAGGATAGTTAGAACTATATCAAGAAAATGCAATCACACATGCATAACCTGCTTGTATCTCAAGTCTAAGGATAAATAAAGCAACCATTTCACGAATTTCACTTAATGACGCCGATCCATAAAGTGATGATTCGTTAAGTGGGGTAGTCCGATATGCATCTCTATGGATATCATGTGAGTTTGGTAGGACCATCTTCAAATATTCCTAAGAATATTACCAATCACTCAGATTTGTCTTAGTTTAACTATATTCCCATATAGTTAATCGACAATGGACATTTAGAATATAAAATATTCATGGATTTAAACATGCAAATATAGGATACAATTATATATTGAAATGAAAACAAACATACCAAGTACTTTAATTCATTTATAAAAATAATAATTGTTTAACATCCCTTATCCAAATACCAATCACAGATTTACATGATATAACTAGCTAATTTAAGTCCTATGCCCTCGGCATGCTTATCGAGTTTTCCCTTTGACAAAGCCTTTGTAAAAGGATCAGCTAAGTTACAATCTGTGTGAACTTTGAGTAAATTGATTTCACATAGTTCGATTTGCTCACGAACATAATGATATCTTCTTTGGTAATGTCTGGCACCTTTCTGAACTCCGGGTTCGTTGGCAATGATGATTGCACCAGTATTGTCACAATACATATCCAAAGGTGTGTTATTTGAGGGCATCACGTCAAGCCCAAAAATAAACTTTCTAATCCAGACAGCTTCCATGGCGGCATCTGAGGCGGCAATATACTCAGACTCTGTAGCAGACATAGCAACTGTGGTTTGCTTCTTGCTCTTCCAATCCACCGCGCCTCCATTTAAAACGAAGACGTATCCCGACTGAGATTTTGTATCATCTTTATCAGTCTGAAATCCAGCATCACAGTATCCAGTCACTTTGAGCTCTGTATCGGGATTTCCTCCAATACACTAGAAATAAATCTTTAGTAGCCCGTAGGTACTTAAGAATGTTCTTCACAGCAGTCCAGTGATCCTCACCCGGATTCTGTTGATATCGGCTAACAATATTTTGCGCGAACGCGATGTCAGGTCTAGTGCATCTTACCGCATACATAATAGATCCCACAGCCGAAGCATAAGGAACTCTTTGCATACGCTCCACCTCATTAGGTGTAGAGGCACCATTTTTGCTAGATAAGTTAAGTCCTTCTTGCATAGGTACGAAACCACGCTTAGAATTTCCCATCTTGAATCGCTTCAAGATCTTATCAATATAAGTGATCGTTGTCGTTGAGCCGATCAAAAATAAAACTAAATACCAATATTTAGTACGGGTAAGTAGAGTATCGTATCCTCAGGGAATCATGGGAAATTGTCAAATAAGTTACAAAATGTATTTAAACTAGGCATAAACTTAGAATTGAGTTTTGGATTGATTTGATTAAACTAGAAATGATCATAAACTTAACACAAGAATTTAATAATAAACAGGTAAGACCATTCTTATGATCCCAATTATGTTTTCAAAAGTATAACCTAACTTATATCCGTTGGAAATCACATAGACATGATTCGTTATAATTTGGAATGAATGAATTTCAGGAACCGATTAATTAGGTTGTGATGATTAATGATAATGAAACCAAGTAATTGACACAACTAAATTCTCTATTCAAAAATCAGATTACAATTAATAAGAGATTATTCCAATAATTAATGATTAACAATAAATTGAAACCAAAAGATAGATGGAAATCATTCAAGGTTAAAAACATGTAATCATTCATTCAAATCCAAACAACATTAGATGCAAAACACAATTAAGAATTAAACATCTAATCCAACATAAATATAAGAAAGGTTGAATACAATTGTCTTACATAATTGTTCACATAAGAATGATCTAGAGAGAATTAGCCTTCCATGTTCATCAATGAATCTTCAATTTGGATTGTCATCTCCTTTGAAATATGAATTGATGATGATTTTGGGGCTTGGGAATAGTGTATTGCTGCTCTAAAACTCAGAGATTAGGGCTTGTGTGTGTGTTAATTCGTATATGATTAGTTACCCCAAGTTACAATTAAAACCCTTAAAATTCGACTTCTGATCAGTGGCTGGCGTAACCTACGCCCAATCTGGGCGTAAGGTACGCCCCTTGTAAATCTTCCCAGCGTAACCTACGCCAATCCTGGGCGTAAGGTACGCTTGTTGTATCTTTGATCTTCACCTGGCGTAAGCTACGCTTGATTCCAGCGTAAGCTACGCCTACTTCAATTTTGCCTGGCGTAAGGTACGGCCAAGACTGGCGTAACCTACGCCCTTTATAACTTCAGTTTTCCAGAATTCCAGAATTTGACTTTCTTTGACTTTGAGTTTCATTCGACTTCCTTTTCGACCCAATTAGTCCAACTAAGCACTTAGAACCTGAAACACTTAAACAAACATAAAAACGCCCTAATCGTCTATTAACATGCACAAGACAATCCGATTTTATCCATTAAGATCATGTCTTTTAGGCGTTTATCAATAAGCACTTTGACTTAGTCCAATCAACCGTTTACTTCTATCTCTATAGATTTTGATTCCAAGAATGAATGCTGCTTCTCCTAAGTCTTTCATAGCAAAACACTTTCCAAGATGGGATTTTACATCTTGCAACATTGGAATGTGATTTCCTATTATTAATATGTCGTCAACATACAAGACAAGGAAAGTAACATTACTCCCACTAGCTTTGCGATATACACATGGCTCATCAGGATTTTGAGCAAAACCAAACTTTTTGATTTCCTCATCAAACCTTTTATTCCAACTTCTTGATGCTTGCTTTAGTCCATAAATGGACCTTTGAAGCTTGCACACTTTGTTGGGATATTTTAGATCGACAAAACCTTCTGGTTGAACCATATAAACTTCCTCGTCTAGATAACCATTCAAGAAAGCGATTTTGACATCCATTTGCCATATCTCATAATCATAGTACGCTGCTATGGCTAAGATGATCCTAATAGCTCTAATGTCCGCTACGGGAGAGAAGGTTTCCTCATAGTCAACTCCGTAAAGCTGAGTATAGCCTTTCGCCACATGACGAGCTTTGTAGGTGTGTACATTTCCATCCATGTCGGTCTTCTTCTTGAAGATCCATTTACACCCAACAGTTCTACCATTAGGTGGAAGATCAACCAAGCTCCAGACTTGATTATCTTTCATGGATTTCATTTCCACATTCACAGCTTCAAGCCATTTGTCAGATTCTGGATCTGATAATGCAGCTTTGAAATTAGGAGGTTCATTTAAGTCTCCTAATACGTGTTCTTCAGACTCAATATTAAGATTCAATCTTTCACGAGCACGTATTGTCCTTGAGGACCTACGAATTGGAATCGCATTATCTTCAACTTGAGGTTCATCACTTTGAACATTCCCCCCCCCCCCAAGTTGATGATCGCTAGTATTTTCAGAAGGTGACACATCTTCTTCTTGAGTCTCATCAAGCTCGACAATCCTCCCACTGTTTTCTTGATTTATGAGATTCTTTTAAAAGAATTCAGCATATCGAGCAACTTTAACAGTGATGTCGGTAGGAAAGTAGAAGTAGTAACCCATCGTTTCCTTTGGGTATCCTACAAAGATGCACTTAACGGATCTAGGTTGAAGTTTGTCAGGCGTATCTCGCTTTACAAGTGCCTCACATCCCCAGACCCTTAAGTAAGACAAATTAGGAACACTCCCATGCCACAATTCATGCGGTGTCTTGTCAACCTTCTTGGTTGGAACCATATTGAGAATGCGTACAGCAGTCTCTAGAGCATAATCCAAAAATGAAAATGGGAGAGTCGTAAGGTTCATCATTGATCTCACCATGTCTAGCAAGGTTCGATTTCTCCTCTCAGATACACCATTATGCTGTGGAGTATATGAAGGAGTAAGCTGTTGAATAATTCCACAAGATTTTAGATAATCCTTAAACTCTTGGCTTAAGTATTTTCCACCTCGATCCGAACGAAGAATCTTGATGGTTTTACCGAGTTGATTTTCTACTTCATTTTTAAACTCTTTGAATGTTTCAAAGACTTCATGTTTATGTTTAAGCAAGTAAACATAACCATAACGACTGAAATCATCCGTAAAAGTGATGAAGTAGCTAGCACCTTTCCTTGACACATGTCTAAATGGGCCACATACATCGGTATGTACAAGTCCAAGTAGCTCTTTAGCCCTCTCCGGTTTATACAGAAAAGGTTTTCTTGTCATTTTGCCGGAAACACAAGATACGCATTTGTCAAATGATTCATCATTTGATTGTAAGATCCATTCACGTTGAAGTCTTTCAATGCGTTTCTTGCCAACATGAGCAAGACGACAATGCCAAAGATAAGTAGAGTCCAAGTTAGGCTTGACTCTTTTGCTAACATTATACATTGAATTATCATTTGAATTACAACCATGCATATCAATTTCATAAATACCATCACAAGCAATAGCATTAAAATAATGAACATTATTTCGAGAAACTGAAATACCATAATCATTAAAAACATTAATGAATCCGTTGTCTTTCAACAAAGAAACTGAAATTACACCTCTAGTAATAGAAGGTGCATAGTGACAATTGTCTAAAACAATAACTAAACCAGTAGGTAAAACTAAATGAAAGTCTCATATTTCTTCTACAGCTGCCGGTAGACCATTGCCCACGAACAGTTGTAAAGCTCCTGGCTTCAGTTTCTTTCTTCCTCTAAGCCCCTGTAAAGTATTACAGATATGAGTTCCACAGCCAGTGTCATAAACCCACGAATTATGCTTAGAAAAGGAATATAATTCAATTGTGAAGATACCTGAAGTACTGGCTAAACCAGCTTGCTTCTTCTTCGCATTCAACTCAGCTAGATACTTAGGACAATTCTCTTCCAGTGTCCCACTTCAGCACAGTGATGACAAGCCTGGTCTTTAGCCGGATGCTCCTTTTTCGCCGGAGGGGTCTTTTTAGGTTTCGAGACTGAAGCACCTTGCTTTCCCTTACCATCGTTCTTGCCCTTAGCTTTCGGTTGTTTTCTTTTCTGAACCCTTCCCCCTTTGATCATAAGAACTTGGGGTGTAGCAGATTTCTTTGGAAGGTTTTTCTCATACTCAACTAACATGGCATGAAGTTCAGCTATAGTTTTACTCATGCTATGCATATTGTAATTGCGCACAAAATCCTCAAAGTCCTTTGAAAAAGACTTGAGAATCATGCCAATAGCAATAGGCTGATGATACGCATAGTTTAACCTTTCCAAGTGCTCAAAGTATCTCTTCATCTTGAGTACATGAGGACTCACCGGTGTTCTATGCCCGTGTTTCAAATCATGGAGTGATTCAACAAGTTCAAACAGTTCAACTCCATCTTGCTTTTCGTACATAGACTTCAGTTCTTTGATCATATCACACGGATCATTATAGTTCTCGAATTGCTTTTGAAGCTCGGGATTCATGCTCCCTAGCATCAAACAAGCAACCTCATTGTGTCTATCGAAATGAGCATTGTAATCTGCCAACTGTGCAGTCGTGGCACTGGCACCCGGAACAGCGGGCATCTGCTTTTCAAGGACATCTAATTTCTTCTCGGCTCTTAGAACAATTCTCAGCTGACGAAACCAGTCATTGAAATTGGTTCCAGAAAGTTTTTCTCTTTCTAGCATCGACCTGAAAGCCGATTGGTGTATGTTTTGTGGAGGATTTGTTGTTGCCATCTACAAAACAGATAAAGTTCAAAAATCAGTATTTTCGATAATAATCCTTAAGAAATATAATTTACCCATGTTAAATCATTTAACAATTAATTTCATTAAGGCTATGATCCAGTTGACATACCATCATTTCATCAGTTGATCTGCTAGAAATGACGTACTCAAAAGGTAAGTGACGAGCAGTAATTGTATTACAAGTACAATTCCTAGGTTTATGGGACTTACAACTGTAACACCATGCTTTATAAAAATGTGAATTTAAAAAAAAAATCAACTTTAAACATAACACCGTTAGTAAAATGCGGAAGCGACTTTTTAAAAATCCCAGTTGATTCCTAACGGAATTAATAAAACACAATGAATGTCTCAAAAAGGTGTTACCAACCAGTATCATCACAATAATGTAAATGAAATCCACAATCAACCTCAATAAAGACAGTCAACATAATAAAGCCAAAACGGCTAAATAAATAAGTCTACTTAGATAATGCAACTATGGGTAACTAAAGCCAACGCCCAAAAGCTCCAGTAAAAGCTACCCATCTCACAAGCAAGCTACCAGGCCACTGATCAATGCCTAACCTGAGGGCACAACACATTTCCACAAAACAAGTGTCAGCTATTAAAGCTGAGTAAGATAATAGGTTAGTATAAATAAAAGGATTGCCAATTAAAACACTTTAATAAATCAACCCATGCCTATATATAGGCACAAACAACAAAATAACATAAACTGCATAATAAGGATTATCAAATCCTACAATGTGTCTAGCAATCCTTCATAATCACCAATATCCACATAACTACATAAGCTACATAAATCACCAAAGGTTATGCCATGATAAACTACATAAAAAGGTTGTGTGAGGCGGCTAAATAGCCAAATATGGAACCTCACACCCGACTTGATGGGTAGACCTTACGGTGGTCCATCTATGTCGTTATGGATAGGCATAACCAAATCCATGAGTATTCCGTTAACACCAGGTGGTCAACCACGACACCCGAAATACTCTAAACACCAGGTTGTATTCACAAGAGAACATGATCAGTGCCCCAAGTGACGCCATAGCACACTCCGCCTAAATAGACGTCATGTGGGTTAAGCTTAACTCTTACACCAATGCTCGAGACTTTCACCAAAAGATATATTACAAATATATCACACCAATATCTACATAATAATTTTAGGGCCCTTAAACGTGCACGTGACATGACAACTTAAATCATGTCTAATGTACTATGCATAAAAGTCCACATAATGCATTCACAGCTCAAACAACCAGCTACATATATCAATCATGCAATAACAATCTCATTTCTACATAAACATGCGTAAACAATACCCCAATCAACCTCCATCATATATCTCATACCCAACATATGCATGAGATAATTATAAGAACATAAAAGGGGAGTTTAATTATCAAAACTTTGTTTTGTTGTGTCCCTCATGTGTCAAAAGTAAGTTATTTTACCTTAGTCAAGATAAAGATCCGTCATCGACTCCCGCTTGTGTCTAACACCTATAATTACCCATAATAATATATAAATAATTTATTAATTAGCCAACTTAATCATCCATTTATTATTACCAACTAATTATTCCCATTTGTAAGACTTCCAATATTAATCTACATGAATCATGTATTGCAAGAATTCCAATATATGATATTCGTTCTTGCATGAATTCCAACTACAGTTATATATCACTCATGGTTCAACTCATTTAGATTGATTTTCTTCTACTATGTAATTACACAATGACCTCAACATTCTGTTATCTCATTCGATTTCTATGCGCATTATAGAGACATCGAAACTTATTAATGGTATTTTATGTTCATCTTCTCTACTAAATAACGTGAACGACACGAATAAGAAAAATACCACGATATCTATCTTGAAACTACCCCAACCCGTCTTGCACCTCTTATTATGTTAATAACAATACGATATCAATCTTGAAACTACGAATGAGCGATACCTTATAACGTATTGAGCTTGAACCCATAAATCACACAACGAAAACTCCGATGAAGAACTTGTCGGCCTGTCATCTGTATCAACGTAGACTACCTTTATATATACACCTTCATAATTCGATCCGTCACGTACACACAATGGCGAAATCAGAAAATCTCAAACCAAAGTTTCATCATCGATATCTCCATTTAGTTCTATCGATATTACATTTGACAATGAAAACAAAAGTAGCATTACGTCTACATGACAGTAACGACGATAGTTGATCTTGAATTTCAAGCCATGATTGTTTGATGTGATGATCAACTTCACCCCTAGCATATATTTCCGCTATTAACATCATCACAAGCTTGACACCCGTAACCCAAAACCCACCATACGGACCATTGTATTCAACTTAACTAACTCGTTACAAACAGTAAGTATCCAATCGTCGGAGTGCGGATAATTACCTCATCGCGTTTTGCATCTTTCTTAACATGTGGTACCCGCAGCAACTTACTTATATGTGTCCTTCTTTGTTTCATCCCTTGCGAGCAGGTGTTTCACGAGAAGGCATGAAACGAGAAGCACCACGAATCGATCTCTCATTCTCGCTGTAACCCCTTTTCTCACGTATATATGTTACAACGATGTGTGAATTTTAGGTTCACAATTGACTGAAGAATGGTTATAGGCCAGAGGCCATATCACATAAATCTTCTCTAGATCATCATCTAGCTTGCCTCTCTCTACCTTCCTCCAACTTTGTATAGCCGCACAAAAGACCCATCACAACCCTAACATTGATCGGATTTTTTTTTCTTTTTTTTATTTTTTATTTCTGTATCTTAACGTGAGGAAATATCCTCATTGCTAGCTCTAATATTTTAATTACACATTGCATCCTTTAACCTACCCTTCTTTGACACATTTTGTTCTCATCTTTTTATTAAAGGTTAAAGTAACCCCAATGCCGTCTTCCATGGTTTTGGGTCCCAATACCGTCTTCGACGGTGTATGGGGAACGTTGAGATGTAGCTAGATATCTTACCCCTACCTAATGTAGTAAGGCTGCTAAAGATAGAAAAGGACCTCGATCCAGCCTTGTCGGGCATGATAATCGAACCCTTGACCTCTGTCTCTAGAGGCAAAGCAAGAGCTCCGAATAACACATTATTGTTGTGTTATCATCCAATAGTTAGCCAAAGGCTTTAATCTAGCCAACAGAATATATTAAATTCAGTGAATGTGTTTTCCTCTTCAAATAATAAATTAACTATTTTCTTTTTTTTTTATTAAAAGTTTAAGATGTTACAACAACAACACTTTAAAGGGGTGTTTAAGTGTTTTGTAAACATGTTTTGTCCCATCTTATGCCACGGGTCAAGGTCTCACCGCTTAACTCGCTTTAAGTCGCCCAATTAAGAACTTGTAAATAGTCTACCACCATAAGTAGTAATTTACCTTGGAGTTACAATTCACCTACGTCTCACGTAGAGCAAAAAGCACTTGCAAGTGTTCTTAGCAAAGTGGGTGGCAAAGACTTAACTTTAAGTGGGTAATGCAATTGATGTGAATCAAAAGTTTATGTATGAAGACTCATGCACATCTTCATAACATAATGTTTAATAAAATCATTTTTATTGTCTTAACAACACAAAAAGAGCTCGGTAGCTCCATTTGAACGCACAAAGAAGCGCAGAAGTAAGGTTTGCGCGAAGCAATTAAGTACCCACTTCTTTAGGGAGCTAGCGCATCCCGACTTATACCTCTCTTAGAGTTTGTTCAAATGGGTGACCGGTGTATCTTTTGATTGTAAGACACCAATTTTATTAAAACAAAATCATATTTCGATATTTCTTAGTCAAGTTTATTCTTTTCAATAAAACAATTTTGCATCACCATTTACAAATAAAAGCAAAATAATAAACTTACTAACTATTAACAATTAATCATGCAACGATTTATGGTGGGCCACCTAAATCATGGTCACTATGTTTAATGTATATGTCTAAGTCGGCTTCCCCTTCAAAGAAGAGGACCACATACATCAAGTTGACTTGATTGCGTAAGCCTTTAAACAAACAATTATCAAATAAATACATATAAACATGCTGACTAGAAATTTCCAGCAGCTTCACGACCAGTGTAGTCCTATTTTCAGTCCGAATCAGTCTTCGACCAGAACTACAAAGTTGTATCCCTATGAGTCGTGCATCTACAGTCCAAAGGGCAACTCCTAACTCATTACGGTTGATTTTATATGAATTTTTTAGTGAACTGGTGTCAAGCAGGAAAAATCACACGAAAAATTTACATAGTCACACAATTATCAAATAATTAACCCTAATTATTGGACCATTAAGCTAAACAATTTATATCTATATCTTAATACATACTAAAAGGCAACTGACCTAACCTCAATTGACCAATCATAGCCCTCAATTTCTCCAAATTAATTAAATCAACACATGTCTAAATTAATTTACACTTTTTGGTTTTCCATCACCAATTTACACTTTAACCCAGTTTAAAGATAATTAATATTTTATTGCATAATGTATATCTACTTTAATAACAAAATATAGCTAAAAGTTATAAAGGTTACAACAATTTAATTAATACGAATTAATATTTATATCAATAATTTATTTTAATTTATTAATTGTAATCAAAGTATTGTAATAATTAGTAATTATAATCAGACTATAATTAAGATAATCATTGTTGTTATTAGAATTGGAATCAAACTATATTTAGGATACATATTTTTCTTATATAAACTGAACCCTACAAATAAAATTACAACACACGAAATCTTTGAAAACCCCACGAACCAACCGCTATTTTTATTGTTCTTAACAACGTGGCTAACGAAAATAAAATTACTTTTTTGCAAGACATCAATGAAAACTCGGTCAATTGTGTAATCAAAGTTAAGATATTGTTTCTTTGGAAGAGTTTGTATAAAAGAAACTCTGCTACACCATTCAGCCTTGATATGATTTAGCATTTAGTATTAACATTTGAATATTTTATTAATATTAACATATTAATTAATTACATAGAGTATACGTGTCATTTTGTGTGACCCCGTAGGCTTAAATACTTTCCGGACATGCGTTTATTTAACGTGATCACATTCCAACATCATCTTGCACGACTCATTTAACAAGCACGACTCACTTAAAAAGAGCCTTTATACACATAGAGGCGGTACCACATGAGGGGCAAGGGCCCTCGAAATTTAGATTTTGTCATGTATTTTTAAAATTTTCATGGATTTTTAAAATTTTTCTATAGGTTTTTAAACATTTTCATGATTTTTAAATTTTCATGATTTTTAAAATTTTCATGGATTTTTAAAATTTTCATGGATTTTTAAAATTTTCATGGATTTTTAAAATTTTCATGGATTTTTAAAATTTTCATGGATTTTTAAAATTTTCATGGATTTTTAAAATTTTCATGGATTTTTAAAATTTTCATGGATTTTTAAAATTTTCATGGATTTTTAAAATTTTCATGGATTTTTAAAATTTTCATGGATTTTTAAATTTTCATGGATTTTTAAAATTTTCATGGATTTTTAAAATTTTCATGGATTTTTAAATTTTCATGGATTTTTAAAATTTTCATGGATTTTTAAAATTTTCATGGATTTTTAAAATTTTCATGGATTTTTAAATTTTCATGGATTTTTAAAATTTTCATGGATTTTTAAAATTTTCATGGATTTTTAAAATTTTCATGGATTTTTAAATTTTCATGGATTTTTAAAATTTTCATGGATTTTTAAAATTTTCATGGATTTTTAAAATTTTCATGGATTTTTAAAATTTTCATGGATTTTTAAAATTTTCAGGATTTTTAAATTTTCATGGATTTTTAAAATTTTCATGGATTTTTAAATTTTCATGGATTTTTAAAATTTTCATGGATTTTTAAAATTTTCATGGATTTTTAAATTTTCATGGATTTTTAAAATTTTCATGGATTTTTAAAATTTTCATGGATTTTTAAAATTTTCAGGATTTTTAAATTTTCATGGATTTTTAAAATTTTCATGGATTTTTAAATTTTCATGGATTTTTAAAATTTTCATGGATTTTTAAAATTTTCATGGATTTTTAAAATTTTCAGGATTTTTAAATTTTCATGGATTTTTAAAATTTTCATGGATTTTTAAAATTTTCATGGATTTTTAAAATTTTCAGGATTTTTAAATTTTCATGGATTTTTAAAATTTTCATGGATTTTTAAAATTTTCATGGATTTTTAAAATTTTCATGGATTTTTAAAATTTTCATGGATTTTTAAATTTTCATGGATTTTTAAAATTTTCATGGATTTTTAAAATTTTCATGGATTTTTAAAATTTTCATGGATTTTTAAATTTTCATGGATTTTTAAATTTTCATGGATTTTTAAAATTTTCATGGATTTTTAAAATTTTCATGGATTTTTAAAATTTTCATGGATTTTTAAATTTTCATGGATTTTTAAAATTTTCATGGATTTTTAAAATTTTCATGGATTTTTAAAATTTTCATGGATTTTTAAAATTTTCATGGATTTTTAAAATTTTCATGGATTTTTAAAATTTTCATGGATTTTTAAATTTTCATGGATTTTTAAAATTTTCATGGATTTTTAAAATTTTCATGGATTTTTAAAATTTTCATGGATTTTTAAAATTTTCATGGATTTTTAAAATTTTCATGGATTTTTAAAATTTTCATGGATTTTTAAAATTTTCATGGATTTTTAAAATTTTCATGGATTTTTAAAATTTTCATGGATTTTTAAAATTTTCATGGATTTTTAAAATTTTCATGGATTTTTAAAATTTTCATGGATTTTTAAAATTTTCATGGTTTTTAAAATTTTCATGGATTTTTAAAATTTTCATGGATTTTTAAAATTTTCATGGATTTTTAAAATTTTCATGGATTTTTAAAATTTTCATGGATTTTTAAATTTTCATGGATTTTTAAAATTTTCATGGATTTTTAAAATTTTCATGGATTTTTAAATTTTCATGGATTTTTAAAATTTTCATGGATTTTTAAAATTTTCAGGATTTTTAACATTTTCATGATTTTTAAAATTTTCATGGATTTTTAAAATTTTTCTATAGGTTTTAAACATTTTGCCCTCTTTTAGAATTATTTTTTTTATAGTTTTTTTAATTTTACCCTCTTTGAGATTTTTTCCTGAGATCGTCTCTGTATGTACATCCACCAATTAAGCAGTTTAACATCAATCATAGCAAACTAACCAGCATATATCAGCTTCATGTTATCCCATTGCATTCCTTAAAAGTTACAACAAACATAACTTCTACACTATCATAGTATTCTTAACACTGATACACATCAAATTTTACCTCTTATATGATAAATAATAACATTGATCAACCCTTCAACGTACAACTCTGCATTCTTTAGCAAACAATATCTTATTCTTTTCCTGTCATATATAATACACAACAACAACCAACACGAACCTGTTCATCAGAGTAAATGGCGAGTTACTTGAGCTTGTTTAACTAGAAATTGAGTCTTGTTATTTGCGGCCCGCGTCAAAATTGAACGAAAATTATTGATTCATTAGTTTTACAAACCCGACCAGCTATTTCATGTTTGCATGTAAACATGACTTACAATCTTAGCCAATAGCGATTGAAATGTATCGAGTTAGTCTTACTTTTTGATGGTAAATTATAGATAGGCGACAAAGTGTTATATAGAATGGATGAGTTATTATATTGCTATTTGAACAATGATAGATTATTACTAAATGGACATCCTTGTTATGCGGCGACGATGGTGGTGACGGCCCTGAGAAGTGGCGGAGGTGAAGAGACTGTTGGTGGTGATGGCGCCTGCGAGTAGTGTAAGTCATTGATGTATAATGGTAATTGATGTAAAATGGGTAGTATAATTATTTTAGATATTAAAGGATTGATTTGTAAATTAATTCATTAATATAATTTTTGATAAACCATATATTTTAGTTGCGAGGGATGTAGATTAGGGACAAAAATAATCTTTCTAATGTAGCTAAAAGAGGGATGAGTATATTAATAGGATGCTTTGTAATGTATTATAGATAGACTATATAAAAGTTATTGGTGTGTAAATCATATATGATTAAGATTTTCTCAAGTTGTACCAACTTGGTTGGTCAAGTTATCCATTATCAACCTTGGATTAGAATTAAAGGTTTAGATTAAAGATTGAGTAGTAATCCGTACACCACCTACGTTTAGCGTACATCACCAAACATAATTCACGTATAGTACAGTACAACACCCTAAAGCATATTTGGTGGTGTACAGTTAAAAATAAGTGGTGTATAGATCATCACCCAAATTGTGTAGTAATCCGTACATTTTAATCTAATGGTTGAAGTTATCCAACTTGCTTGGTTAAATTATCGTATAAGAAAATAGAGTTAAAGAGAGATACATATGCTAGAATACAAACTAGTCCGATGAATAAGAATGATGAATTTGGTGTGGGCATTTCCGTCAGTCTTCCAAGCATATTTCACTTCTCTCGTTTTAATCAAACATTTCATTTTCAACGTTATTGGATTAAAGTAACCATCAATCATCAAAATCATCTATCTTCCAAATTCAACTTACTTAAATACAATTAATATAACTTGCACAAATATAGAATCTACTATACATGTGTTCTGATTAATATACATGTATTTTCAGTTTAAAATATCAAATTAAGTTTTTTGAAAAATATGAGTATTTTGTTGTTAAAATAAATTAAAATATTACGACTACAATTACTGTCACAGTTCCATTCTTATTACACCACTCTCATCACCCACCATATTAGTGACCGTTAAAACCAAATGGTGAGATACAAAACAAAGGGAACTGATATTCGTACCATCATTTTTACTAAATGTACCACTATGTACAAACTGTACAGCTTATTGTACAAGTCAGTAATGCCAACTGTGGTACATACATCAAAATAAATGATACGAATATCACTTCCCCAAAACAAACTATTGTGGTAAGATACGTTTGAAGGTTTCTTAAGAGATCCAGCTTTGAAACTTATTGGATAAACTTACTAGGATTACCAGAAAAAAAAAATCTTTCCTGCTATCAGAACAAAACACTTGAGTTTCTCTAAGTAATCGGAATTAAAATTCCTCTCTATTTACCAAGTAACTAACAAAACATGTAAATTTAGGCTTTTTATAACTTTTTACCAAAACTCCACGAGTTCAATATCAAGACATCCTTTTATGAAAATGGCTATACAACATGAAATCTTTTTATAATGTGAGATATAACTACCATATTTTTGTACCTTCTATAAATTAAATTAAAATACATTAAAACCAAATTCATTATCAAAGCTTATAAAACAATTACTTTATGAATTTTCATGCATGAGTTTTATCATTGTTCATTAGAAGCTGACCATTGATATTTGGAAAAATCTAAAACTAAATATTGTGGGTTCAAATTCTAATGCGAGAAAAATTCTCTCGGGATTAGATTAAAGACATGATTTTTTTCACAAATGAATTTCTTTTTGATGTGTAGAGTCGGGTATTACGTGAGGTGATATTTGTACAACCACTATTAATAAATGTACCACACTCATGCATTACTGACTTTTATAGTCGGCTATGAAACTTATAATTATGATACAATTATAAAAAATGAAGGTATTAATATCAATACTCATATGAAAAATTTTAAATTAAATTTAATAGTTAATATTTTTATTTTATTTTATTTTGGATTAAAAAGTGATATCATGAGGTCATAGAGTGCTAGCTTGCTATATGTGGGAAAAAGCGAGAGAAGGTGCGGAGAAGTATATGTTTGTTTAACTCGACAAAAACTCCTTTTCTCTTCCCTTGATATAAAAACACCTCCCTCCCCCTTTTTTTTCTCCTCACCAAACCAAATCACACACACACTCTCAAAACACACACACAGTTTTTACTTTCACAATTTCCAGTGTGTGTGTGTGTGAGAGATACATATATATATATATATTGTATCTGTATCTATAAATCTAGATACAGATTAATTATTATTATTATTATTATTATTAATTTGCCATTAACACAAACACTCTCTTGTCTCTTTCACCATCACTATGATGTCTTTAAACACCTCTTCTTCCTCTTTTGTGGTAATTTCCTCAATTTATATACTCAAATTATTATTATTATATATATATATATATGTATATATGTTATCTATATAAATATGGAATCGAATCAATTAATTTTCAAATCAGTAATTTTTTATTTATCAGCATTTCGTCAATTTTAATGTAATCCAAGCAATTAAAAAAGAAATGCTGATCGAAAATTACTAATTTCAAAATTAATCAATTCGATTACAGATTTATACAAAATTTGTATTTATATATATATATATTCACTTTTATTTTTCTGAAATGTATCATGCATATAATTTTCTGATAAGCTGAAATTATATATTGTTATTATTCTTATTTTTGATACTTTATATGTGAAAGATGTAGAAGTATACTAGTATATGCATATGTGTATATATTTGTATATATATAACTGTGTTGATCTTAATTATTATTTTTTTAATTTTTATTTGATATGAATTTGCATATATACATATTTTTCATTTTTGAATGATATATATATATATATGTATAATGATTGCAATTTGTGGTTGAATTGGTTATTGTAGAAGAATTCGATATCGGGTGTATCGAGGACACAATCACAGGCATGGAAGTTACCGGTGAGGAGGCGGCAGATGGTGGTGGTAGGTATGGTGAATAGTAATAACGGAAGATCGTCGGAACGAAACATAAGCGTCTCGGTGGATAGCGCGGTGAAGGATGTGAGTGCACCGGTGGCAGCACCGGTGGCAGCCGTCGAACCGGAGGATAGTAATAAGCTTCCGACAGGCGTTGGTGGTGGTGTTGAAGACGTGTATGGTGAAGATAGTGCCACTGAAGAGCACTTTATTACTCCTTGGTCTGTTTCTGTTGCTAGGTGAGAATTAGACACTCATTTCCATATATATCTATCTATATATATAGTACTAATACCCATACAATGTACGGATTGACTATATATATATATATATGTATATATTACAATTGATTATAATGATTATATATATATATAATATATATATATATTATATATATATATATATATATATATATATATATTGTTTTATATTATATAGGAGAACATCGATGATTCCTATGTGTTTTTTTAATATCAATTTCATTCACTGCAATATTTTATTGTCTAGTTTTTAAATAGAAAGTAAAGCTTAGTAAAAGTGTAAGTGGGATTTTGGTGTTGGCATTTGATTTTGAATGCACCTAAAAGAAATGGTGAGATTAAAAATGAACTAGTATGGTACCCGTGCAATACGATAGCGCCGGATAGTGTTATATATATAAGTAAATTTTAATGTTTATTGCCATATGCGGACGAAAAAAAATAAACGTATTCCTTATAAAGTTTTTATATAACAATTACTTGTTTATTCAACAAATAAAAATCCTACTATGTTTGTAGGAGTTTTTTAATGCAAAGACAATATCACACTTGGTACAGATTGATTACAATCTCTCTTATAGGTAGTTGGGGGGTGGGGGGTCTGTATATTATGTCTGTATTACTATATGTCAAAAAATTCATACACTTTTGTTAACAACAAAAGCTGGCTCTCTTGCTAGCCCCACTTTAGACAACAACTTTCAACTAATAATGATTTGGATCAGGCTTTATTTGGGAAGTTGAGAAAAGAAAGCAGGACCCTGTATTTGAATAAAACAAAGTGTAGGGTTCGCTTATCCTGGCTGTTAATTTAAACACCACTCGACGAATTTTCTGAATTTTGGTATTTTGCTTACTGAGAAGTTTTTTTCTAGTCAATTTTTGTCATTGTATGAAAATTTATAGAGTATTTATCACATGGTGCCAAAAACGTCAACATGACAAGTAGTATATGTGCTGTATTTGATTCATATTTATGAGTGATTTTCTCTTTTTAGTGGCTATTCATTGTTGCGAGACCCACACCATAACAAAGGTTTGGCCTTTACTGAAAAAGAACGAGATGCCCATTATTTACGTGGTCTTCTTCCTCCAGTAGTTGTCGGTCACGATCTTCAGGTATATATATTTGTTTTGATCTTGTGCCTACGTGCATTCTTATATCGTTTTATTTAGATTTGTTATGTGTGTTCTTTAATTGATCATATGGGCTACATTAATACTTTAATAGAATAGCAAAAAAGCAATTGGGTCAAATGGGCCAAATGGGTTGATAATCGCCCAAAGTTTAATTCTATGATGCATGCAAGCTTTTAAAGTGTTCTATTCAGAAAGCTAGATGTCACTGTAATAATGCACTGTATGTTATATTTATCACACATTCTTTATAAAAATCTATTTTTTTTATTTGAAGAACAAGTGTTTTGGTTTAATCAATCTGACTTGGTTTAAGCTAATGTTGTATGGTTTGACCCGTTACCCCTTAATCGGACCGCCCAATTTCGGCTCTTTCAATCTTAATACGCAGATACCTTGATAAGATTCTTATTGGTTATATACTATCTATGACCAGGTCAAAAAGATGATCCATAATATCCGTCAATATCAAGTACCTTTACAGCAGTATCAAGCCATGATGGATCTTCAGGTAAATCTCGTAATCAGTTTATTGCTATTTACGAATGAATATAGGGTCTATTGGTATGTCTTGTGTAGTCAAGGTTAAGCTTCACCTTTTTAATGATTTATATATATATATATATATATATATATATATATATTGTGCTTTTTTCCTATGTACTTACTTTAGTCGTGTACATATGCTGGTCTGCAGGAAAGAAATGAAAGGCTATTCTACAAGCTGCTAATTGAAAATGTTGAGGAGCTTCTCCCAATTGTATATACTCCAACTGTTGGTGAAGCTTGCCAAAAATATGGGAGCATTTTTAAGCATCCACAGGGTCTATTTATTAGTTTAAAAGACAAGTAAGTTTACATCATCATTTCCCCGTCCATCTATGCCAACTCAATGCTGTTTCATTGACCCAGTTAGTCAATTATCAATGTCTTTATAGGGGGAAGATCCTTGAGATATTGAAGAATTGGCCTCAGAAAAAAATTCAAGTTATAGTTGTCACGGACGGTGAGCGGATCTTAGGTCTTGGAGACCTTGGCTGCCAGGTACATAGTTTCTCTGTAGGGAGTTACTGCTTTTGCTTGTTTCCTAAGAGGATGCAACATAGCAGGATGTGTTACATGTCAAATTGAGCAAGCTTTTAGTTTGGATTTGGTCGGGTAACCTGAAGCATTCTTTTTCCAGTTTTGAAGTTATATAAATAGCTAATACGTTGAATATGATCGCAAAAACCTTATTGTTGCAATAATAATATAATATTTAGAATAAAATGTTTTCGGATTTCTATACATTAAAACACTTTGGGCATCTTGTAACCTGCTTTGTCCATTTGAGCTGTTTTCTTTTTAGCGTTTTTATTTTTATTTTTACTTATTATTAGAGATATAAAATAAGTACATAACCTAACCAACCCATTTATATGTAAATTGGTTGAAATAGTCACCTTTACTTTTTCTCTAACTCGGTTGTTGTACTAGAACCAAATAAGTTGCATGAGTGAGAATTAACTTGTGGTTTTGCAACCGTAATTATGTGCTTTCCTATCTTTCTTTGCTCATTTGCGTAACAATGAGTTTGTTAATTGAAGATGAACGGACCTTAATAATGAATTATCTATTTAACTTTTGATGCATATTTCTGACAGGGAATGGGCATACCTGTCGGAAAGCTCTCTCTCTACACGGCTCTTGGAGGAATTCGTCCCTCGGCTGTAAGTATTTCCAAGAATAATAGGAGGGTTTATATGTGATTTATGTGAAACCATATATGCAGCATGAATATGTGTGGGCTTTGTAGCTAAAACAACAATGTTAGCTAGTTTTTTCCCCAAATACTTCCCTCTAAATCATGTTTGAGCATATGTATGCTTGTGAGATAATATAGTTTCAGTGTTCCATTAGTATGCTTCCGGTTATTAAAGGTGGTAACATACTAACATGGGTGGGTCAGGCGGGTTTAATGATGGGGCCGCAACTGGTAATTTTGGTATAGCCTGAAACAAGCCTCTTGAAATCTAGTTTTAAAGTATTTTTAAATTGTTATTGTGATAGATATGATTAATGAAGCATATATTATTTTTTCACTAACATAGATATATCAATAACAAGCTTAAATTTTACTCTAAAATGTAAATATCTGCAGTGTTTGCCGATAACCATTGATGTCGGTACTAACAATGAGAAGATGTTGAACGATGAATTCTACATTGGTCTAAGGCAACGTAGAGCGAGTGGACAGGTTTGCTAGTTATCCAAGTCTTGACTGCAGATTTCCTCCGAGTCCATTGGTTATTAATTACTTCTTTCGTTTTCCAGGAGTATGCCGAACTGATGAGTGAGTTCATGTCTGCTGTGAAGCAAAATTATGGGGAAAAGGTCCTCATCCAGGTTAGTGACTTTTCTCTTCTTTGATATCATCTAACACAAAGCCGGTATTCATCATGTCTTATATTTTCGTTGCAGTTCGAAGATTTTGCCAACCACAATGCCTTTGATCTTCTTGCAAAGTATAGCACCACCCATCTTGTTTTTAACGATGATATACAGGTACACAAATAGAGTATTTTTACATAAATCATTTACGCAATGGGAGCATTGCGTGGGTTCGGTAACCAGTCATGCCGGGTAGTTTTGGTGCGGGCCAAAATGAGCTGGCCAGATTGACCTAAAAAACTTTCTTTCTAATTTTATGTAAATAATAATCTGCCACTAAACATTTGTCTTCATCAACAATTTAATTACAAATTGATTTCAACACCATCTGATGACTTTAAATCTATCTCACCCATTTCCTTTTGTTTTAATCATTTGATCCCTCACGGGTATGATATAGTTTGAATCTACTCTTCCATAGATAACTGGATCGAAAATGCCAAATGGCCACTTCTAGATTTCGTTATTCTTGTGTCCATGATACAAATCTTCGTATTTTGTTTTAGGGGACTGCATCAGTGGTGCTTGCAGGCCTTATTTCTGCTCTAAAACTAGTTGGTGGGTCCCTGGCAGACCATAAATTTCTATTCCTTGGAGCCGGAGAGGTCAGGCATACTTTGATTTGATAGTTTATATATTGTCTAATCTGTGCTTTGATGTATTTCTATTTTGTGTTTTCTTGTCTCACTATTGGTTCTTTCTATGCAGGCTGGCACAGGTATTGCTGAACTTATAGCTCTTGAGATATCAAAACAGGTTAGAAAACATTTAGATTTAACCCACTCCTCACACAGCACACACATAACACCATAGAAATATAGAATGAAAAATGTAAATTGGTGTGGTTATATGATGGACGTTTTATGCACCATGCAGACAAATGCTCCATTGGAAGAGACACGCAAGAAGGTTTGGCTTGTGGACTCGAAGGTAATAAATCTCAAAAGGTGACATCCTTTGGTTCTCATTTTTTCATCTGTATAACCAGTCATATTTCCTTATTGGTTACATATATTTTGTAGGGTTTGATCGTCAGATCCCGCCTAGATTCTCTTCAGCATTTCAAGAAGCCATGGGCCCATGATCATGAACCTGTTTGTGATTTCTTGGATGCCGTCAAGGTTTGTATCTCTCTCTCTCTCTGGGGTGGCAAAAAGAGAAGGTTGGTTCAGGATGACATGGCAACATTTTTTTTTGTCTTCAAAGTAACTAAAACACATGATTATAAGCTTATGTTAACTTATTTGTCCAGAATAAATGAAATAACTGTCGTAAACGCTTTATATACCTTCTATATTGTTCGATTCTTTTTTGGCGTAAGTATTTGGTTTTATCTATCTGTGACCCTTAACAAATAGAATAAATTGACCCATTTGCACATAAATGAGTTGATGCTAAAGGTGACATCATTGGCCCAGTTTCTTACAAACGGGCTGATTTAGATTTTGTTCCATCTCTAACGGGCAAACGGGTAAAATTATAAGTAACAACTTGGTTGAATGGGTCAAATGGGTAAAACTGTAGAAAGTCGTTCGAATTTTTTTTATTTATACCTCTTAAAAGTGTTATTTCTTAAATTTAGATTATTTTTGAAATAATATAGTAATTTTTATAAGCATATTCAACACACTAGTGAGCAAAACTCGTCATATTTTTGAACAATAAGTTATTTGGGTGAACCCTACAAGTTCAGAAGTTATGTGTTACCCTACATGTTTGACCTGTTCACCTCACTCTATCGTGTCAACAGTCAATTAGGCCCACGGTGTTGATTGGATCATCAGGAGCAGGACAAACATTCACTAAAGAAGTTGTTCAAGCTATGTCGTCCTTTAATGAGGTATTTATTCATACATATAGCATTTATTTGAATGCCGGTGAGTATAGCCGGCAATTGTTGCCCAGATAGTTTCAATTGGATCATATTGGGCAATCAATACAATTATTTGGGTGACATTGGGCTACATATATATACTAAGCGGGTTATGATGGACTGAAAAGAAAATCAAAAACAACGATAGCGGGTCAGATTGGGCAGTGAGGGTGGATGATAAATTAAGCGGTGACTGTGAATTGTGAATGTACCAGGAAGTTGACTTTATTTTTTTAATAGCATGATGAGTTATTCTAGACCGTATCATGATAGACTCTAGTGCTTATTATTCATTTTTAAATTCATTTATTATATCCAGTTTTTTTTTCTTATTAAATGGTAAAGTATATCATTTTTTAAAGATGAAAAGTATATCGTTTGTCCATAAATGTTATCAATTTAATTATTAACTTTTTCTTATAAAAATTTTAATCTTATTTTAACTTTAGAATAAAAGATAAAAATAATCCTATAAATTATAAATAGAAGATCATGACAACAGTTAAGTTTATACATTGGTATTGGTATGGTATATGTAATCGAATATTGTTTTTTTTCTTATTCATCAATTGTTTTCTCTACTTTTGGAGTAACAACACAAATATTTGCCCATTTTGACCCGGGTCCATTTTGACCCGGACCCGTTTTGACCTGTCACCCAACCCGATCCGACCCGTACATTTTGCCACCTCTACCGGTGAACAATAAAAAGTGAACTCTTCATGAACTTGTGGCTTTTGCAGAAACCTATTATTCTTGCTCTTTCGAACCCGACTTCACAATCAGAATGTACAGCTGAGCAAGCTTATACCTGGAGTGAGGTATAACTACTATTCTTCTAACTACACTCTACCTAGAATACATACCAGAAACACAACTAGTATGATGATGGCATTAGAAATCAGATTTGGATACGCTACTGTTGTTTCTAATTTTAATAACGCAGTAATTGATCAGTTATTTGAATGTTTCTGAAATTGAAATAAGGTTGTCTCAAGTTAAGTTAAAAAAGAGTGATCAAATAATTTTCGTTTATCGTTAGATGATAAACTTGTATGAAGGATAAGATGTGTTTATCTTTAAGGCGGTGTTTACATTTGTGTATCTATGTTGTGGATTACAGGGTCGTGCAATCTTTGCCAGTGGCAGTCCATTTGCCCCTGTTGAATACAATGGAAAGCGCTACGTATCAGGCCAGGTCTTGAATCCTAGAACCCAATATATTATGAGTCTATATTATTTTATGAGAGACAGGGATAATTGATTATTGTTTCTTTATACATTTCAGTCCAACAATGCATACATCTTCCCTGGTTTTGGTCTGGGGTTGATAATTTCTGGTGCAATCCGTGTTCATGATGACATGCTGTTAGCAGCTTGTAAGTTCACAGCTTCGTTACCCATAATGACATTTAGAAATGTTAATTCCGACCCATTCGTGTTATGTACTGCTACATTTTCCTAATTCATTATATTTAAGAGTCATATTATTGCTTTAACTTTATTTTTTTTATGCAATTCTATTTAATACATTAGTTTATAAAATTAAAAGTTATGGTAAATACATTTCTGGTTCAACCAATCCGTTCAGTTTGACATTCTTAATGTATAACGACATAACGTAATGATCACTCGCTTCTGTGAAATGGAACAGCCGAGGCTCTGGCTGAACAGGTTACACAGGAGCATTTCGACAATGGCCTAATATACCCCCCATTTACTAACATCCGCAAGATTTCCGCTCATATTGCCGCCAAGGTGGCAGCCAAAGCATATGAACTAGGTAAGATTTCTCTCCATATTACATATGGGTGCGTAAAAATCGGTCCAGACTAACAAAACCATAACCCTGACCCATTTTTTTGGCTGGATATCGGATTTAGTGTTTCTCAAAAATCGACTCTTGCTTTGAAGTATTTTAAAAACCATATCTCTCAGTTTGGTCTGGATCCAGGGACAAACTGGTTTGCAGTTTGATTTTGTTCTATATATTTCAGTTCATGTGTTATGTATGTCACAATAACCACACAACTGAACGCAAACTTTTGTTTATTTTTTTTAAAATGCAGGTTTGGCAAGTCGTCTTCCCCAACCAGAAAATCTTGTAGCTCATGCTGAAAGCTGTATGTACAGCCCCAAATATCGCAACTACCGTTAGATTAATTGAAAAAGTTGTTCTCGATCGGATTCTAGTAATTGTTTTTAGAGAGCCTTTTGGTGATATTAGGTGCATGTTGTATTGTTAGGCATGTATGTGTCTGTTGTGTTTTTGTCTTTCATTGACACAAGTTATAAGCGAGATTTCAGTGATTGTAGGCTCGGTGTTGTCGTTTATTGGGTAAATCAAACATGCAACTAACTTTATCATTTTCAATTATCAATATACAACATGATAAAAGTATTTGATTTCGTTGTTTATTATGCTTTATTTTATTTATAGATAGCTAATATAAATTGGGTTTTGCATTAAAAGTTGGTGTTTTTGGTTGGGAAGTTCAAAGATTGTTGTATTAAAATTTAAAATCTACTCATAAATCTACCCGTAGAGACTTGAAACCTTTCTTCGAACCAGACTGCTCGTTTGCCACCAATGTTATCGTCGACACTGTTCTATGGTGGTTTAGCAACAGGATACGGGTGATGTCAACGCATGAGAGAAGATTAAGGTACATATCTTTGTGGGACGTGGTAGAGGACCGAGAGCCAGCAAATATGGTTAGTATTATGCTGTTTGCTGGCTATAACCTGGTTTTTCACCACCCGGTGATCATTTCTTGCGCTGCAATCAATCATCTGGAGTTCCAAGAACTTTTAGTTTCTGAGATTTTGTATTGGGCTTTTGGTGGAGAGGTGGGGCGGGTCGGGGTGGGCCAAGTAGTTTCGAGTCTGCTTCTGCTGTACAGTTTTCTTCTTTTGAGTATTGAGATTAGTGGCTGTCACTTAGCTTTAGTTGAAACCTCTATGTTTGGTCTTTGTGGAGTATTCTTTTCGAGTTTTTAAAGTAAGAGACGATGATGAGGGAAATGATGTTAATGTGGACCAGATTCGAGATTTAACACCCGGGGTGCTTTACCTTTTTTCTTCTTCTGGTCTCGTAATATTCGTTTGCAAGTTTGTAAACATTAGTTGCATCGAAAATGTTAACTTATAGACGCACCACGCCACATCTTCCGTAACTGGAAAATGTTAACTTGGTTCATGTGGGTATGTTTCCATTAAAGACAGAAAAAGTAATGGTACCGATAGGATGGTATACAAAAATAGTAGGCTTTTCATTAAATTAACAAATCAAAAACTGAAAATAATATGAATGGAATAGCTGTAAAATGGGCAAGTTAGGCTCATTTCTAATCATTATTGCTCTTGCTTTACATTTCTCTTTCCTTAAGTGTTTGCAAATTAAACCAAAGTTGTGATACTCTAGAAATAGAAAATAATATACACATGCTAGTAACTCTATTTGGTAAAGTTTGGTTTGGTTAGTTTACACTAATGACATTTATTTAAGAAGTTTGAACAAAGAAGTGTATTTTTAAGAGTTATGTCAACTGTTTAGATCAACATTATTTTTAATTTGCTTAAGTTATATTACTATATTTAGTGGTGCTAAACAAAGCCCTAAGGGTTGTATATAAAATGTATTAAATAGTTATATACTTATCATAAATTCAAGGGTGAATTTTTACTATGAAAGGTACAATTTTTCTTATATACGTTAAGTGTAGCCCCAAGGGTTGAATATAAGATTTTCATGTTTAGTTTTATTATTTTGTTTTATAGATAATCAAAAATTATATTTTTTAAAATTACAGTTTCTTTTTTCAAAAATAGCAATTCAAAATATTTACAAAATTTAACCACCATCAAGATTGTCACATCCTGATCTCTTTATAACATGTCATAAAATTATTAGTGGTCACTGGTCAGGTCATAGTTTTAACATTTCAACAGGAAATTATTATAAACCATTAAAAGTATACTTTATTTTTCTTAAAGATAATCTCTAGATATATATTTATGGTATTTTTTTATGTTACGAGAGGTCCTCAATTTTAGTAAATTTATTATCTATACCAATACCGATGTTATCCTTGTTTATTAAACAAACCAAAAGATATCCTCAAATTAAGTTGATTACTTCCAAAACAAGTTAAATCCTTTCCGATACGAGGCTATTATTATCTAGTCCATAATGTCCATTCCGATATTAGATATCTTTGAACTTTGTAACCACGAAGTTTACACTAAATAACAATCGGTTGATAGATTGACCCCTCACTTTTATTTTACATAAAATTATAACTTTGAGTAAAACAAATAAAGGATATAATGATAAAATCAGCATTGAAAGTAATGTTGAGTCAAAGTTGATGGTAGAACATTGAAAGTAACCTTTATTTTATGACCTAGATAATATAATCCTTGTAAAATCACTAGAATCATTAGATTTTGATTTAACCAAATTCAATTAAAAAGAAAATTATCATTCTACCATCAACTTTGACTCATAGGTAATATTTTTTCATGGATGGTCCTTATTAATTTGTATTCGCAAATAGGTTAAATGATTGACATTTATTAAGCCAACTACTCACTCGCGAAGCCCTCAAGACACCTATTTTGACAACACCCAAGACCACCACTAACATGCATAAAAATAGGCTTGATTACTAATACATGTCAAACCAATTACTCACCAGCAATATCCTTGAATATCACGCTCACGAACATATCAAGCGAGTTACCTGTCTGCCGCCCACATACGTACCCATAACCATTCTTGAAAATTTCAAAAAAATTCAATTTCTTTTATATGTATCAACATTTAGCTATACTTTGTAAAAATGAGGTCGCCCTTGAGAAAAAAAACATGATCCACAAATCAAAATGTCATTATGAACTAAGTAAGGCTAGTGTTTTTACAAGAAATCTCTAGCCAACCTTCTTGCAAGAGATCTTTTCTTATTAGACTTTTTTTTTTCTTAAATTTGAATCATTTCCTCTTTATCGCCATTCTTTTTTTTAAGAACTGCACCCCCTTGCCTCGATGGCTATTTGACTAAAAATTCATTATTGAATATTATAAGATAACAAAAACATCAATTAAAAAGCGAGGTTTAACCATCAATAGATGAATTGATATTTGATGAGATTTAAATCTTTAAGGTCTTGAGTTTAAATTTTGATATGAGCAGAAAAGTTCTCAAGACAAACATATAAGTTTTCAAAATAAGGTTCTTCTCAAAAATTGATTATACAATTTAAATTTATGGTTAAAAAAGTGATATTGTCTCAAATTATAAGGGATAGTATTGGTATACCAAGACTACATTTAATAAATTTAAGAAACAAATTGGATAAAAATTTTTTCACTAATCCTCATGATTAATTTTTTTTCTTTCACTAATCCTCGATGATTGATTAGTTCCCCAATGATAAATCATTAAAAGTGATCTTGGGTAAAATTGACGGTTGATATATTATTGGATAGGTCCCACAAAAACAACAACAAAAAGTGTTGAAACACATTGTAAATTTCACGTGTGTTTTATTAGTTCGGTAAATCATCTTCCTTCCATCGATACCTTCCACCTTTTTCGGAATCCCACTCACATATAAATTTAACTCATTGCAAACACCTCTCATTCTCCTTGTTTTAGTAATCCCCCTTTTTTTTCTCTCATCCATCAAACCATATTTAATATATTTAATCCTAACAAAAAAAAAAAACTTTACATTTATTTGGTTAGAAATTTTATAAAAAGATTTGTGAATGATGGGAAAGGTGACGGTAGGGGTGGCGGTGGTTGGTGCCGCGGCAGTATGTGCTGCCGCAGCGCTGGTGGTACGCCACCGTGTTAAATGTTGTTGCCCGAACAAATGTGTTCGGGCCAGTGATATATTAAAAGAGCTCGAGGAAAAATGTGCCACACCTGTTTCGAAACTGAAACAGGTGGCGGATGCAATGACGGTTGAGATGCATGCTGGTTTGGCTTCTGAAGGTGGAAGTAAATTAAAGATGCTTATTAGCTATGTAGATAATCTTCCTACCGGGTAAATTTATTCATATCTGCATGCATCTATATCTATATCTATATATAATATATGTGTGTACGTATATGTTTGTAACTAAGATATGTGAAAGAATGAGACGACCACACGTGACATAACTTTGCGGGTGTGCATCTATTTGAGTCTGATGCACACCCGTCCAAAGTTTTATGCCACGTGTAGTCAGCTGATTCTTCTTATTTGTTTTACGATAAAATTTATTCTGCAATATGCAACCTTAATGTATGTATTATACGGAGTAATTAATATTTATTTATTTTTTTTTTTTTTTTTTTGGTGCCTTGGAGCTGGACCTGGTCTCTCGGGTCCTCTCACTCAAGAATGTAGGGGGCTTCAAGGCACCAAAATTACAAATGGGTAAATTCAAGATATCAATGCGGAGTAATTAATATTGAAAGAGTTTTTTAGTAATTGGAGCTAAATATGAACTTGTTTAGCATCTTTTAATTATTTGTGGATCTATTTTTATTTTTAATATATTAAAATTTGATTAATTATGATTCATTGTGTTAATTATGTTATTTTGGGGGATCATATATTGATTTACTTTAATTTGGACTAATATTATTCTTTTGAAAATATCTGGAGCTAAATTAGATTTTTCTAAAAGATAATCTTTTCCATTTTATATTTTAGGAATGAGGAAGGAGTGTATTATGCATTGGATCTTGGAGGCACAAATTTCCGGGTTCTACGGGTGCAGTTGAGTGGCCAGTCTGGTATTGAACATCAAGAGTTTGCAGAGGTTGCAATACCTCCTCAATTGATGGTTGGAACTGGGGAAGTAAGCATATCTTTCTCTCATTGTTTGTGTATTACATTTGCTAGAGGTAAGGTGGGCGGGTTGGGTAACAGATCAAAATGTATGAGTTGTGATGGGCCGGTCTGCCCACAACTTTTTGTTGCTTTTCTATAATTTGTAAAAATAATGCCTGTGACTTTTGACCCGTTTAGCCTGTTTGACGGTTTGACCCATTTAGGCCTTTTGAGTTTAGGCTAATTTTTTACATTTGACCCTTCTACAACCCGAGTTGACCTGTTTCCATATCAATGGGTCAAATTTGCGACCTCTAACGTTCATATTTAAGACCTTCTATATATGTGATTGCTCAGATTTAAATCTTAGTTTCTTTCAGGCACTTTTTGACTACATTGCATCAGAACTTGCGAAATTTGTTTCTGATGAAAGTGAAAAGTTTCGGCTAGCTGAAGGGAGACAGAGGGAGTTAGGTTTCACCTTCTCATTCCCGGTGATGCAGTTGTCTATCGATTCAGGGACTCTTATTCGGTGGACAAAAGGCTTTTCAATTGATGAAATGGTAATCACCTTTTTAGTCTAATTTTAATTATAAAGATTCATGCCTATTAGCATTATTTCTGAATTTTGATAGATTCTTCAAAGTGCATCCAACATATACACTATAGTCAAATGTAGTTGCTTATTTTTCTTTTGAACTTTCAATTGCTAGGTTGGTAAAGACGTGGTTGCAGAATTGACAGCTGCAATGAAACGACAAGGCGCTGAAATGCGTGTTTCTGCTCTGGTTAGTTCATTTGGTTTCTTAATCTTTGCATACATATCTGAATTGTATAACAAAATTTCCTTTGAATGTGCATTTGACTAGATACATCATCCATGTCCATAAAACTACATATCTGTCCGCATAGGACGCAAAATCCATCAATATTTGATAAACCTTTTAATAACCGTAAAACAACTTAACAAGATAAATACATATATGTTAAGCCATAAGTTACTATTGTTTCGTTACTTAATCACAAGAATCCCAACTGCATTTTTATAAAGAGGGTTAACTAGTTTCTGATGTATAGTTAGATGGAGCATGTTTTGAAAAATACCCGCTCAAAGTAGAATTATGCTTAAAAAAGTACTTTTTCATATGTGAATGTAGTATAGTTAAATACTTTTATAAATTTTTCTTGGAAGGTTTAAAAATCAGATGGGTCTTTTTTCTTAATGTGTTTAAAAACAGAACATGTTTGCTACCTTTTTTTTTTCTTAAACTGGCTTACTAACTTATGGTTCTCTTTACTTGGATGTAGGTAAATGATACGGTTGGAACATTGGCTGGAGGAAGATATGATGACCAAGATGTTGCTGTAGCAGTGATCTTGGGTACCGGAAGTAATGCAGCTTACGTAGAACGAGCTCAGGCTATACCAAAATGGCATGGTCCACACCCTAAATCAGGAGAGATGGTGAGTAATTGAGTGATACTACCTTTTTATATAACTTGGTAGTGGATGCAAAATGGGCGAGCCAGGTCAAGGTAAAAATGTTGTCAGGTCATTAAGTGGCATAATATGGTTACATAAGTATCAAAGGGCCTTTGGCCTAGCAGTTTTGGGACGACCCAACAGCTTGCAGGTTGTGGGTTCAAGTCTCACTTGAGATAATTGGTGTAAATATTAGGTGGTTGTATACTTGTATGTGTGTAAAGTTTGCGTTTCATAAAAGGGAAAATTATAGAAGTTATATTACTTCAATGATAATCTAGTTTTTTGAATAAAACGAGTTAATAGGCTTTACGTTTAAAAAAAGCCATTTGACCTGTGCTCTTTTATGCCACTTTTATTTTATTTTGCATGATTGAACCCGTTTATAAGTAAATGGGTCAATGTTGCTGCCGGAACCTTAGAAGGTAGTGTGGCACCTTTGATAAACTATAAAGATGATGAATATGATTTATATTAGTAGAATTTTTCTTTTGTTGTATAGGTCATCAACATGGAGTGGGGTAACTTCAGGTCATCACATCTTCCCTTAACAGAATATGATAACACACTAGATTTTGAAAGTTTGAACCCCGGGGAACAGGTGACTGATTATATATTATAATCTATCCAACTCATTATTATAAACTCTTGTTAGCATTGGTATTGTTAAATTAACTAAATGAATAATCCTGCAGATATTTGAAAAAATGATTTCTGGCATGTACCTGGGAGAACTTCTTCGTAAAGCTCTATTTAGGATGGCTGACGAAGCTGCTCTTTTTGGTGACGCGATTCCTCCCAAGCTAAAAACTCCATTCATTTTAAGGTCTTCTTTAAAGACTCCAGTTTTTTATGTTAGAATATTAAATTTAGAGATGGCAATTTTAACCCATTTATAATGTGGCTCAAATGGGCAGACTTAAACGGGTTGAAACTCATCCAAAATGTCTTCATATGTATAAAACCTTCTAAATAGATTTGCTGAGAAATAGATTATATGGATGATATTATACTAGTTAAGTTTTTGTGGTTATGCTTAACACATTACTTGGTTATTAAACTAAAAAAAAAAAAGAAAAAGATTGCTTGCCTTTCGAACAAATCCAACCTGAACTCATTTTGTCATGTTACTACACTAAGTCAATGTTTTTTTAATGACTCCTATGTGCGTCTGAGTTCTTACGAGAATATGTACTTTTCTTCTGAGTTTTAGCTATTTGTAAACTGCTGCACATCTATCAATCTTACTTTCTTTGTGTTGTAATTTGCAGGACACCTGAAATGTCTGCAATGCATCATGACACTTCCTCTGATCTCAAGGTAGTAGGGAGCATATTGAAAGACGTATTTGAGGTACATCCTATTCATACTTTTTCTTACATAATCTCCCACTTTTAGCGCCATGTCAGACTCGTTGGTGGGCTAAACGGGGTTGGATTAGGTCAAGTGGATTTTACCATAGGTTTGGCTAATATGAAAAAAACATTTTATTGATTTTTATAATAAACATGCTAAATTTGATTTGCAAAACTACGTTTTCATAGTGATCGTAACGTTTCTTTGGAATGCAGTTCAGATGTTTTTATGCATCTGAAAACATTTCAAATCATTTTTACCCACTCGACCCACTTGTTCGTTTAGACTTAGTTGAACTTATTTGACCCGTTAATCTTAGTCAAACTTGCTTGACCTGTTGAAGATCAAATTTAACCCATAGCTATACAACTGTATGCAAATTAGTCCAAATAGCTGCCTTTAATTCTTAAAAAGAGTCATGTGTTACTTTTTGCAAGCAAAAGCTAAGTCCTTCATTTTTGCTTCTAATATTTATTCCAGCAGTGATTTCAACTTATCTATGTAAATTTGATTCAAAGAATTCAGGGTAAAAAGAAAACGGGTCAAATGACATAAAAGTGATCCAAAGCACATACTAAGTTACAACCTTCTAACTTGTTTTATTAAGATCATTATTCCATTAATAATTTTTGCTATTAGTTAGAATATTATTAGTATATGAAAGTATGAAACTAAAAAGAAAGTCAGAAATGGTGTTTCCAGGGTCAACTCAACTTGACTCTTTGACTCTCCCATAAGTCTTCTTTTGACATGAACCTCTTTTGACCCGATTTCTAACCCATCCATTTTGTTTTCATTTGTATTATAATCAATTTGCAGATAGAAAATGCACCACTATCAACAAGAAAAATCGTGGTAGAGGTATGCAATATATTTGCTACACGAGGAGCCCGGCTAGCTGCTGCTGGAATATTGGGCATTTTAAAGAAAACCGGAAGAGACACCATTAGAGACGGTGAGATCCCAAAGACAGTCATTGCAATGGATGGGGGGCTATACGAACACTATACTGAATACAGACATTGTCTCAAGAACACTTTGCATGAATTGGTTGGAGACCAACTTGCAAAAGACATTAAACTTATACATTCCAACGATGGGTCTGGCATCGGTGCAGCTCTTCTTGCAGCCTCTCATTCCCAGTACCTCTAAGCTTTAACATATACAATCTTTTTTGATCGAGAACATACTCCGATCATAGTACATAATGATTGGACATTGTTGTTAAGATTTCCCTATATATATCTCTTAGTTTAGGTGATATCCATTATGCAAAATGGTCTAATTTATGTTGAAAAGTGTATGAACTTATTTAGGATCCTGGAAGTGGCTTTGCTACTAGTTTTGTAATTCTTTTTCATTTTGGAGCTCATTAAGGTTAATAAAAATTGGGAAATTTGAAATACATTATTATGCCATTTTTCTTTATGATTATTGTATAACTTACACACAACTTTTAGAGAATAGTTGATCTCATAATGTAAAGTTTGTATATGATCAAAGAGTACTCACTGGGACTAAAGCCGACTTGATATGTTTGTCGTGATTTATTCAACTTATTTTGTTTGGACAAGCTTAACGAGCTCAGTGAATCGAGGGTGTTATTTTGCAACTCAAATAATGTGATTTGCTATTGAGCTAAGTTATCAGTGTCGATCTTTGTAATGATTAACAATGTACCCTTTTCTTTTATAATCATCTTATGCAAAAATGACTCCATTTATGTTATGTAACTTACTTTTGTGATGCAATGGACAAAATATAAAGATTAGCCAAAAAATGAGCTACTTGTTTTGAAAGTCGTCCAAAGTATACTTATTTGTATTTAACATGTCTTGTTCAGATTGCGTGTTTGGTTTCAGACCAAACGAAAAACTTAATAAAATCGAATATTTGATAGAAGTAAAAATTGTCCTCACGATCATAGCAAAGTGGTGGGGCAATGCATCAACATAAAAGTGGATGTGGGCAGTTTAAACTTTAAATCTCATGTCTGTTTAATGTGATTTATCTTCTTTCATGTATACAATAAAGTAATAATAGATACTAGGTTGGTTAACCATTTAGATAAAAATTTTAATCTAATTAATGATACGATGATTTATTTCTAAATTACTGGTAAATTTAACGTTTTTCTTTCATATAAGCTGAATTGTAGAATAGCTTAGTTGGTTCAAAAATGGAAGTAAAATAAATAAAAAGTCATATTATTTGAAACAAACGTATTTATTGGAATAATCATTCTGCCACATATCATATGGTAAACCACATGGGAAGTAAGCCCACCATCCATTTATACACTCATAAATTTTTAGTGAAAAACTTACTAGATCATTTTATTTCGTTTACTTTTCTGGGAATAAATCGATATGTTACCAGATAAATGCCATACCCAGTGTATTTAACATATCATTGTTAACAGTTAGTCGGTATTCGACATCAGGGAACACCTCACCGTATAATGGTGAAGCCCTGCACGTACTCTAGACTACGAGATGTAGACCATAAGCCGTTACAGGTGATTCAGGGAAAAAACCCACAGACTTGTCACTCCTACCAAGACCTGTGGGAAAATCCAAAGATGCATCTGCCAGTTGAGCTAGCTTCATTTGCTATTGACGAACATATCATTGTGGCTACTATTAATAAGTTTGTCTGGTTTGGTGTGTTTTGATTACCTAGTGTAGGGTTATTACTGGAAACATATTCAGGCTGAGAATATCTGATTTTCAAAAATAACTAGAACTGATCCTTAAATCTTAAGAAAGATCTAACATTGTAATCATAGTGTTGTTTATTGAGTGTATGGAGTGTTTTTTATTTATTATGTAATTCAAGATAATCAGACATTAATTTTTATTGAATCTTAAAAAGAAAAAAATTATTACGGGGTAAACAAACCTTGTAGACATAATTTATACTATTATAGACACAAATATCATATCTCATGCCATCATTCTAACTAATCTTACTGAGAAAATAAATTATTATGTTAAATATCATGAGTTCATGATCATGAGAATCCCTCTTTACATACTAAAGGAGGGTAACCAAGGGATGTCACTTTTGTGACATGTCAAGCTAAGAAGCTTGCTACATTGGAAGTTTGACATCACCCATGATGAAATTGGTGTGTATTGTGAAGTGTAAGAGGGTATAATTAGTGTGTGTAAATTATGAGAGGGACCTTTTATTTTGGAATTCATTCAAAAAAGGATCAATATTCATCATCTACATATTGGTAAGTTAATTAATCAATTGCTAAAAGGTTTGTTTCTTTATATATATAAATCTTATATATATAGAGATTTGATATGATTTTTTCAAGGAGGGGTTTTTTTAATGATTTGGGTCATTGTTCTTTTTGAGTCATTGTTCTCTGATTATGGATATTTCAATGATTTATCTTTTACAATCATTATTAATTTTTTTTAATGATTTGGGTCATTGTTCTTTTTGAGTCATTGTTCTTTGATTATGGATATTTCAATGATTAATCTTTTACAATGATTATTAATTACTTTGTTTATATAGGTTTCTTGAAGTGAATCCAGATTGAAATTATTTAGACAGCAAAGATTGGCAGTCAAGGTCAGATTTAAACCGAAAAACATTGACTGGATATTACAGTGATACATTAATAAGCTATTGAAACTCTTGAATGTAATAATCTTCTTGCTATTGAAAAAAGTTCGAAGTACAATATGAAGCTTAGGGAGAACACACTCATTTGGTATGTATGGAATTCAAAATGCAGCTTATTGTTAGTATGCTGGTTTAATGCAAATTAATATTAAGTAGCAAATATAAACTGGGTTCTTTCTTTGTTGATTTCCTCTAAGAATTTTGTAGGTTTGATATAGGTTATCTTATTTAAAAATTTCAGATTTGTATATGAATATCAAGTGTTTGATAAAATGCTTCAATGTGAAAGCTGTTGTTGATACGGCCATCAAGGGAGCATTTTTTTTTAATGATTTGGGTCATTGTTCTTTTTGAGTCATTGTTCTTTGATTATGGATATTTCAATGATTAATCTTTTACAATGATTATTAATTACTTTGTTTATATAGGTTTCTTGAAGTGAATCCAGATTGAAATTATTTAGACAGCAAAGATTGGCAGTCAAGGTCAGATTTAAACCGAAAAACATTGACTGGATATTACAGTGATACATTAATAAGCTATTGAAACTCTTGAATGTAATAATCTTCTTGCTATTGAAAAAAGTTCGAAGTACAATATGAAGCTTAGGGAGAACACACTCATTTGGTATGTATGGAATTCAAAATGCAGCTTATTGTTAGTATGCTGGTTTAATGCAAATTAATATTAAGTAGCAAATATAAACTGGGTTCTTTCTTTGTTGATTTCCTCTAAGAATTTTGTAGGTTTGATATAGGTTATCTTATTTAAAAATTTCAGATTTGTATATGAATATCAAGTGTTTGATAAAATGTTTCAATGAATATTTGGATAAAATGCTTCAATGTGAAAGCTGTTGTTGATACGGCCATCAAGGGAGCATTTTTTTTATGGTATGTTCTAATAATGAACCATGAGGTATTTGAAAGGTGTCAAATTAAAGTTCTTACTTTGACTTTCAAGAATCATGACTTTGAAACTTTTGTAATAAAAGCTATACTAGATCAGGCCTTGGATCGAGCACTATCATCAAAATGTCTAATAGTTGTGTCTTCTGTATAACAGAGTTAATCCATGTCTTTGACATCTTCCTTCCGCTATTGCTTGATGACCCGAATGCTAATGATCCGATGAATGATGACGATGCAGCTCTAATTATAAGCGATCCGGTGGCTTATAAGATAAAGTCAAAGGTACTCATTGTTTGGAGTTATAACGTTTGGATATGTTTTTCAAGAGAAAACGAGCAGAAACAGTTCTCTAGCTATTTGTAGTATGTGTGTGTGTGTATACAGTTATATGTGAGTGCAATGAGTGTACGTGGGTTCCTGTTTTTGATCATATATATATGGAAAATGATAAATCATATATAATATGTGAGTGTAAAGTGTACGATATTTGTTAGTGTATATACAACAACAACAACAACAACAGTACCCAATCCCTGTGCGGGGTATGGGGGAGGTGAAACTGTAGACAGTCTTGCCTCTACCCAAAGGTAGAGAGACTGCTTCCATAAGGACCTCCGGCCACAAAAGCGGTAAAAGTCGGGAAGAGTAAAAGGGTTTAGAAGTACCATACCTGACTCACAACGAAAATGCTTAGCAAGACATACCTGGGTCTGTTGGGGCCGACCACCTTGAGAGTAGGGGAGAGTGGCAAACATGCAACCTAGCAAAAAACCTTAACACCGAAAGACAAACCAAACATATAAACAAAAAGGAAAATGACTAAGAAATTCCAAGAGAGTAAAAGATTCCTGCTCAACCTACGAAGTAGGGAACTAGCGCCGCCTAAGAAAACTAAACTCCTAGTCCTCCACGAAACTTACAAAACCCCTAAAGTAAGCCTAAACCCTAGTCCTATAGACAACCTATCATTGGTCATGTCCTCCTACAGACGAAACCCTAACCTAATCCTCTGCTCTAATCCTAGTCCTCCAAGCCGTCCTATCTGACATCATGTTCTCCGACAAGCCAAGCTCTAATAGGTCCTTCGTTACTCGATCCTCCCACCTCATCTTAGGCCTTCCCCTTCTTCGTATGCCGTCAACGTGAATAGCCTCCGCTCTCCTTAGTGGTGCCGTCAGATCCCTTCTCCTAACGTGGCCAAACCATCTCAAGCGCCCTTCTCTTAGCTTGTTAATGATGCTCCCTACTTCAAGTTCGGCTCTAAAAACTCCCGTGGGGATCCTGTCTGATAGGGTCTTCCCGCAAGTCCACCTTAGCATCCTCATCTCAGCCACCTCCACTCGAGCCGCTTGGGCTTTCTTCATCGGCCAACATTCTGACCCGTATAACATAGCCGGTCTAATCGCCACTCTGTAGAACTTGCCTTTCAGTTTAAGTGGGATCCTTTTATCGCACATGACTCCAGTAGCTGCTCTCCACTTCATCCATCCAGCTTGGATTCGACGTGTCACGTCGTCATCTATCTCCCCCGATTTATGTATCACCGATCCCAGGTATCTAAAAGACTCCTTCGGGCACAATATTCGCTCTCCAATGCGAATATCTTCGTCCCCTTGTTGTCTTATATCATGCTTATCGAAGTCACATCTTAAGTATTCCGTCTTCTCTCGGCTCACGCATAAACCATGGTCTTCAAGTGCTTCTCTCCATTTCTCTAGCCTATGGTTTAGCTCCTCCGTCGATTTCGCGATAAGCGCGATGTCATCAGCAAAAATCATGCACCATGGTAGTTCCTCCTGTAAGCCACTGGACAACTCGTCTAAGATCAAGGTAAAAAGGTATGGGCTAAGTGCCGAACCCTGGTGTAGGCCCATATCTACCGAGAAGAGCTCTGTACTCCCCACGGGGGTTCGAACACTCGTCCTCACCCTATCATACATATCCCTGATAACACTAATGTATCTCCCAGTAGCTCCTTTCGCTTGAAGCGTCCTCCAAATCAACTCACGTGGTACACTATCGTATGCCTTTTCCAAATCTAGGAAGGCACAGTGTAGCGATTTTTGTCTTTCCCTATACTTTTCTATGAGGCTTCTGGTGATGTGAATAGCCTCCATCGTCGACCTCCCTGGCATAAAACCAAATTGGTGCTCTGCCACCTTCGTAACCCTTCTCAGCCTCATCTCGATCACTCTCTCCCAAAGTTTCATGGTATGACTTAGGAGTTTAATGCCCCTATAGTTGCTACAACTCTGCACGTCCCCCTTGTTCTTATAGATAGGTATAACCTCACTAAGTCTCCATTCTTCTGGCATTTTTGCACTTGTCCAAATCTTGTTGAAGAGGCTTGTCAACAAGCCTATCCCAGCTTCCCCCAGGCATCTCCATGCCTCGATAGGGATTTGATCTGGGCCTACTGCTTTGTTCCTCCCCATCTTCTTTAGAGCGAGCCTTACTTCCTCTTGGCTGATTCTCGTAGCATCGTCGTCGTCGTAGCGTGTGTCTCGAAGTGTGGCGTGGTCTTCTCCACCTTCCCTTCGCCCCGGCCCACTCCCATTAAACAAGTTGGCGAAGTACTCTTCCCATCTTTTCCTAATGTCTCCTTCCTTCACAATGCTCCGCCCGCTTCCGTCTTTGATATAAATGACATCACCTAGGTCCCTGCGTCTTCTCTCCCTTGCTTTAGCAATTTTAAAGATATCGTTTTCGCCTTCTTTGGAATCTAGTTTCTTATACAGTTCTTCGTATGCTCTTTCTTTTGCTCTAGCTACACTCCTCTTTGCTTCTTTCTTGGCTTCATAGTACCTCTGCCTTGCCACGGACCATTCTTCATTTGTCCCGTTCTGGCGGCATTTGGCGAGCTCTTTAAAGCAACTAAGTTTTGTCGCGACCTTGGTCTGAACGTCTTCGCTGATCCACCAAGATTCTCTACCCACTTTACGCAGTCTTCCTGTTCCTCTAGATAACCCTAATACCTCCTTTGCCGTCTCCCTCATACCCTCTGCCAAGCGTGTCCACAACTGGTCGGCATCCATATGCAAACTGTCTTGAATCTCCCTTGTGAACCTCGTGCTAGTCATCGACCTAAACGTCTCTGCTGCTTCACCCCTTAGGGTTTTCCAAAGGATTCTTGGCTTTACAGCCTTCTCTGTCTTGATTGTTCGTCTACTCAAAAGCAAATCTATAACCAACAGTCTATGTTGGGAGTAGCCAGCCTCTCTAGGGAGGACCTTGCAATCTTTACAAGCCCTAAAATCGCCTTTACGCACTAAGAAGTAGTCGATCTGGGTTTCATTTAGGCCGCTCTGAAAGGTAATCAGCTGGCGATCCCTCTTTCGGAAGAAAGAGTTTGCGATAACCAGGTCATGTGCAGTTGCAAACTCCAAAATCGCGCGTCCATCTTCGTTCCTAACTCCAAACCCTAATCCCCCGTGAACACCCGGGTAGCCGTCTGACTCTACTCCTATATGTCCGTTTAAGTCTCCTCCTAAGACTAAACGCTGGTCATCAGGGCAACTCCTAACAAGCTCATCGAGTGCGTCCCAAAAACTCTTCTTCTCTTCCGCTCCCCGGCCCGACTGGGGAGCATACGCGCTGATCACGTTTATGGTCTCTTGTTGTATCACCAATCTCACCAACATCAGCCTATCCCCAAATCTATCGACATTCACTACATAATCTTTAAGTCGTTCGGCCATGATGATCCCTACTCCGTTTATCGACTTAGGGGCTCCAGAATACCATAGCTTGTAGCCGTTCTCCTCTCTAGTGCTTCTTCCCGTCCACTTAGTTTCCTGGAAGCATGCAATGTCTACTTTACACCTAGTCAAGGCATCTCCTAGTTCTAAAAGCTTACCCGTAAGAGTGCCTACATTCCAGCTCCCAAATCTAAGCCTAAAGGTTTTCTTAACTCTAGTATTAACCCCCCTGTGCCTGCCCGACCCCGAAACCGAAGGACATGACCTCACATAACCATCTGAAATAGACAGCTTAAACTAAAAAAGCTCTACAAATAATTGTACCAAATCAACACTAACAATAATAATAATAACAATAACAATAACAATAACAATAACAATAAAATAACAATAATAATAATAATAATAATAATAACTAGCAGTAAGTTTTATACAAACAACTTACAGAAAAAAAGTTTAGAGAACCTTTAGAAAAAAAATAAGGCATATAATATGATGATCCTAAATCAGTAAATCAATTCTATAACAAAAAGTAAAATTCAGATCTATAAAACTAAGGATAAGATATGATATCAAATTATCAATAAATATAAATAAAATGGGAGTTATTATATTTGAAGAATTGTTGAAGGTCCGAGGAATTTGGGGGGATAAATGGTGGGTGTAATAGATTCGGTGGATGGTGGTGTTGACACTGATCGGAAAAAATGTGTGCTTTTATGAAAAAAACTGTTACAGGAAGTATAAACATCACTAACCTATATATGTGTGTGTATATATATATAGAGAGAGAGAGAGGGAGAGAGACATTGAATAGATCAAAATCAAAGTATAGAAACACGCTAAAGAATAAGAAATAAATAAAAACTTGGACCAATTGAAAAAAACGCGTAATTTAAGATTTTATTGAATTAGTCCAAACAGCGATTGAACCCTATAAACAAAATTTAAGCAGCAAAATTGAAGAGAATAAAAGTGTGCACCTGAAGAATTTTTGAATTTTATTATTAATTAAAATCATATATAATATGTGAGTGTAAAGTGTACGATATTTGTTAGTGTATATAGATATATGTTAAATATATATAGTGTGTATAGATATAAAAAGGGTATAGAAAGATTTGAAGACCTATGTTTTAGTTGTGAAAGAGATGGGTTAGTGTGTGCAGATTCGATTGATCCCAATTCTAATGGTTAAACGAGAGTTAGATGTAGAAGCACACCAGGAGTTGTTGAAATTATACTTCTTGCACACACAAAAGTACGTAGCATGGCAAGTGGGGCTTTAATACTGGGTATGGACATCTTCATATTCAGGCTGTATTGCTAAAAAGTCCTACCCAAACTGTGATTATTATGTCTTCATTTTAGCTTTAACATACATAAATGAAATCTAATGTTGTGTTTGTGTATTTTATCGTCTAATTCAGAGTTTTATTTCAATACAGGGGATGTTTTGATGTTGGAGAGGATGATAAAAATCTATCAGATACCGAACACAATAGTGACTTGAAGCCGTCACTAAAATCTGAAACCTATGCTAAAGTATAGGAAGCACTGACAACTATTAATGACCCATAAAGTGGTTCACTTCCACCTGATAGAAAGAAGACCACTATGACATGATATCATTGTTTACCTACAAAATCTAAGTATCTTTATTATGAAGTTTTAGTTTTAACTTTTTGGATGCACACTTAGAAACACAAGCACTTTTATTTTGAGATCTATATTACTTAAGTATTTGCGTATAATGTTATTGCCTTGTGAAATCCTGCAGAAATTGTAATATAGATATGCTAAAAAACTTGCAGCCCATCTCAGTCTAAAAACAAATGTTGCAGACTTGATTAATAATGGGGAATGGGTGTGGTAAGGGAGGGCTGCTATTTTGGCTAATGTAAATGTACCTGCACTTGGTTACTCAAATAAACTGGTTTATAGTTACAAGATGTCCAAAAACTGTTTGGCTTGCTGCCTGTGTGTATTGGGTTTGGAAGGAAATTGTAGATTATTTAGACAGGTAAGCACTCTAAAAGAAAAGGTAAAGAATATGGGTCTTAAGTATATAAAACTGAGGTTGTTAAAGTTAACATTTAAAAATTGCAATGCATATGAGGATATTATGGGAAATGAATTAAGGTTGACTTGGGTTCTGCATGTGGGCATCATTGTTTTTGCAGGAGTATGTTGCCGGATTAGGAAATTTTCATGGACTGAATGCTCATAGTAAATTTGAGTTGGTATGTGAATGTACAAGGATATTGCAGGAGTGGCATCTCGACTCAGCAGAGTGCGTAGCTACTTGAAGTTAAGTTTTTTTTTATTTGTTTATCTTGATAGGTAAGTAATACTTGCAAGTTAAGTTTTTTTTATTTATTTCTTGGGTTTTTTTTTTGGAAATTTTGAACTACGTTGATGATCATGATCTCACAAAGATTGTTATTTTATAAATTTAGTAACATACATAATATAACTAGACAAATTGTGTATAGATTACAATTTTGCTATACTTACCTTTTCATATGATAGAGGTTATTTAATTAACGATTTTAAACTTACCCGCGTTTTTCGCGGGATAAAAATCTAGTTGACTCACTATAGTGTCACAAGAAAAAAAAAAGTAAATCAAAAGGAAACTTTTGATTACCATACTGATCACTATAGTAAAAAGTATATTGTTGCTCTTTTTACATGCTCATAGAGGTAAAGATAGATTTACTTTTCATGCATTATGACCGGACTTAATTTCACATATCGTCTCTGTGGTTTACCCAAAAAAATGAAGTGTCGTCCTTATGGTTTAATATCGACACGGGTAATCCTTTATAGGAGGATAAGGTTCTAGCTCAGTCCTTTATTTTAACGTCCATCAAATGGACTCCGTTTTCTTCTTCACGTACCTTTCACATGAGGGTGTTTACGTCATTTCACACATGTAAATGACAAATAATGATATGTTTAAAAACCCAAAGTTATTTAGACATATCTATATCAACCTGTATCTCAATATATAACACACATACACGAGCTCAAGTCTTATTTTTTATTGCACAACGTTACCAACAAATAATAAAAAACCCTAAAGGAGAAAGTTAACTGTAGGCCGCTTTCCGCTCAGATTTCGGCCAATGTTGGCTGGATTACTTCCAACGAAAGCCAACATGTTCCTCTAATCATCCTTTATCCATCCATGCCTAATAAGATTCCTAAAGACCAAGGGAAATCAAGTAAATGCTTCTTAAAATCTACTTCTAATCAATCCAGTTTAACTGATGATTTTCTACCTTTAAGATCGATTCCCAATTTAAAAAATCTTTCATTGTTCTTTTCCGACCACCAACCAATATCCGACTAGCCATAGGGAGGTGTCTACATGGCGCGAATAGATTTGATACAACTTCAATAGACACTCAACCTCCATACATATATATACATATATCTACTCGAACCCGACCCGTCTGGTTTCTTCAATTTGGATCTATGTATATCAACCCGACCCAACAGTTCTCTTCCGATGGATCTCACAATATTTTACCACCATCTTTGAAACCAGAAAAACACGGAAACACAGCCACGGTTCGTCCTTATAGGAGGAACCTTATCCTCCTGGTGGTGGTCGACGACCGCAGCTCTTAGTGGTGTTCGACATTGGTGGATTAAAGAAGTACCAAATTATTAGCACACGGATTCATTGTGTTGTATTTATCTTCCAACTTTTATTTTCTTTTTCTATTTCTTGGAAAAAAAATCTGGCATCTGTTTTTTACGAAGTGATGTATTATATATTATAAGGGCTTAGCATAGCTTTGCAACATTTTTTGCTGCAGCAAGTTAAAATTCAGGGGGGCATTGTGTATATTTATAAAGTAAAAGGGTTAATTTGTAAATTCCTTGATGTATTAATGATGGCTGCAATCTGGTGCACATTCTATTTTCCCATATTATAAACCTATTTTTCTAGTTATATGTGATCTAGCAGGAATATGAATTTTAAAGGAAATTATGTGTTTGTGTGAGTGTCTGTTTGAGAGATTGAGAAATGAGGATTTGATGATTTTGGGTTTTTGTTATACCAGGTAGAATAAGTAAGGGTGAAAATATCAAGTTTGGTCTTTTTTTTTTTTTAAAACGGCAATATATTAAAATAAAAGGCCACCAGCAAAGTACTAGAAAGCCCAAAAGTACAAGAGTACAAATAAATTACAAATATAAGCCCCAAAGGAACACGACAAAACTACGGAACAAGGAGAGGGCAGTGAAGCCATTCGACCCAAGAAATTCGTTTCTTTTTGCATCTACACGAGTACCACATATATGACTGGGTAACAATGAGATCATACAGAAACTCCTTGCGATGCTTCCTGTTGTTGAAAACCTCCTCATTTCTATATTTCCAGATCGACCACCATACACAATATATTATAGCCTCAATAATATCTTTCTTATCCTTAGAGACATGCATGTTATCGATATAAGTGATGATATCGGTAGGACCATGCAGAGGAATAGGCGCAATTTGGAGCCATTTAGAAACTAAACTCCATAATCTTGAAGCAACCCCACATTGTCCAAAAATATGATTGCAATTTTCTACCGAGTTTCCACATAATGGACAAAGAGAAGATGGAATATCCACCCCTTTATTAACCAAATTAATACGGGTGGGAATTCTATTTATAAGGATTCTCCAAACAAGAACGTTGACCTTGCGAGGTACCAACTTACTCCATCTAGTCACTCCGTGAATATTAGTCACTAAAGTCTCATCAATCGCATTACGAATGCCTTTCACGGTAAACTCTTTCATGCTTTGATTAGAAAATACCCATTTATCCGAATCATCATTAAGAACAGTAGTAGATAACAAATTTGTAAGCTGAATCAACTCGCTAGTTTCCACCCCGCCACGAACTTGTCTTCTCCAGTTAGGAACTAAAGCATTATCCTTCCATCGATCGGAAATGAGAGCATATTTAGAGAGTTCTAAACTGAATAATCTCGGGAATTTAGAAGCTAAAGTGACGTTTCCATTCCAAACATCAAGCCAAAAAAGGGTACTGATTCCGTTTCCAATTTGTTTCGAGATAGACTGAATGGGAATGATACTAGCCGAATCAAGATCACGAGCCACCTTATTGATGTTGTGCCAAACACCAACCTTGGTGAAGCCCGGCTTAACCCAATCGGAAAATGAGCCGGGTCGATAAATATTGTTTACAACCGACACCCAAAGAGTATTAGGATGAGAAACGTACCTCCATCGCCATTTCATAAGTAACCCTCTGTTCAGGGCGTCTAAAGAACCAAAACCGAGCCCACCGTGCGCCTTACTAGTAATTACATTTACCCACTTAACCCAATGCATCTTCTTACGATCTTCATTACATCCCCAGAAAAAATTTGCACGCAACGATTCAAGAGTATTCTTTACATTTGTTGGAAGCCGGAACAAAGACATGTAATAAGATCCTACAGTACCAAGGACCGAGGATATAAGAATGGATCGTCCACCGACAGAAAGCATATTAGCCTTCCATTTAGAGAGTCTCTTTTTAAATTTTTCAATAACCGGAAGCCAAGACTCTGATCGTTTCATGTTCCCACCGATTGGGACTCCCAAATAAATGAATGGGACCGAGCCACGGCCACATCCCATAAGTCTAGCAAAATTATCTAAATCAGTCCCATTAACGCCAACCCCATAGATTCTGGACTTTTGCAAGTTAATTTGCAATCCAGACGCCAAAAAGAAGCATGCAAGTATTATTTTTAAGTTGACAATATTATCTTCCAAACAATCTGCCATAATCAAAACATCATCAGCATAAATAAGATGAGACATAGAAAGAACACCAACCTTTAAGCCCCGAAAATATCCAGATAACTTCATGTCTTCCATAGCAACATGCAAACCTTCCATAGCGAGGATGAAAAGAAAAGGAGATAACGGGTCTCCTTGTCTAAGACCTTTCTCCAGAGAAAACTCATTAGTGGGACTACCGTTTATAAGGATAGACGATCTGTTAGAAAAAAGGCATCCCGATATCCAACTGATCCATCTTCTCCCAAATCCCATGAAACCCAGAATCGTACAAAGATAATCCCAATTTAAAGAGTCATACGCTTTTGCGATATCCAATTTTAAAAAAATAGCTCTCTTTTTCTTCCTCTTGTACCAATCTAGAATTTCATTGAGAATGAAAGGACCATCAAGAATGTTTCTACCTTTGATGAAAGCCGACTGAGAAGGACTCACCACCGAATCAATGATTTTTGCAAGCCTATTAGCCAAAATTTTTGCTATAATCTTGTATTGCAGACCAATGAGACTTATTGGTCGAAAATCGTCAATAACAATAGGGTTAGGAACTTTTGGAATGAGAGTGATGAAAGAAGAATTACAACCCGGAGGAAAGTAACCAGTTTGGTCATTTAGCAATAGAAAAAGACGTAAATACTCTCATGAGGGAAATACATGAGAGAGAAAACGGAAGCCATTTGGCGGCCGTTAAAATAAATGACTGAACTAAAACTTTATCCTCCTATAAAGGATTACCCGTGTTGATATTAAACCATAAGGACGAAACATGATTTTTTGGACAAACCATAGTGACAATTTGTGAAATTAACTCTTATTGACGGGTTTATATATCGTATTATCGTTCATATTAAAAAGTAAAGACGTTGGTTCTTTTAAACAAAAGTAACGACGTTGGTTGATAGAGATTTGTCTAAACGATATTTTGAGATGAACGGAGTAGAGTAAGATTGGTATGACATAAAGGGAAAGAAAACGTGCAATGGATTGTAGGGTAGTGATGAACAAAGTATTACTCGTATATTTGCAGTTTTGTCCCCTGTTGCACGCGCTTTGTTTCAGTCGACGATTCTTCCTTTTCTTTACGGGCCAGATACCCCGACCACGGAATGTTGGGTAACCCGACCACCCCCCTTTAGGAGCGACAGTCGCTCCTAAAGGGGTGACCCATTTATTGCACGCGGATCCCCATGCTTATACCCGTTAGAACCTTTGACCCGTCAAACACCCCTTTAGGAGCGACAGTCGCTCCTAAAGGGTGCCTCGAAACCGTTGACCCGTCAACCACCCCTTTAGGAGCGACAGTCGCTCCTAAAGGGTGCCTCGAAAAGATTAATATATTCTTTCTCTGGATCCATCCTTCATTCGTATCCTTCTTCTCCCTTTCTCTTCTCCAATTATTTTCTCTTCTCCAACCGATCCAACCCCCCTCTCCCCCATATTTTCCGGCCAAGATATTCCGGTGAGGCTTTAGGAGCGACCCAGTTTTTCAGCGAGACTTTAGGAGCGACCCGTCGTTACCCCTTTCGTAAACCCAACGTTGAAGTAAGTTTTTATTTTTTTTATTTCGTATCTATTAATTTGCTATATAGTATATGTATTAGTTTCATGTTATTCTTGTTATGCATAGATGTATTAGGATTGATCTTATATGCCCATAGATTTAACGTATTGTATGCGCCCATAGATTTAACGTATTGTATGCGCCCATAGATTTAATGTATTGTTGTTCTTGTGTTCTTGTTGTTGTTCTTGTTTTTGTTATGTAAAAATGATTGTAAAAAAGTGTAAAAAAATATAAAATGTAAAAAAAGTGTATTACATAGTATATAAAAAATATATTTAAAAAAAAGTTTATAAAAGTTTGTACTATAAAAAGTTTGTATTAGAAAATATAAAAATGTTTGTATTAGAAAAGTTTATAAAAAATGTAAAAAAGTGTATACATAGTATATAAAAAATTATTTTAAAAAAAGTTTCTATAACAAAAAGTTTATAAAAAATGTAAAAAAGTGTATACATAGTATATAAAAAATTTTAAAAAAAGTCTATAAAAAGTTTGTATTAGAAAAGTTTATAAAAAATTAGTTAAAAAGTATAAAAATGTTTGTATTAGAAAAGTTTATAAAAAATATTTGTATTAGAAAAGTTTATAAAAAATGTAAAAAAGTGTATACATAGTATATAAAAAATATATTTTAAAAAAAATTCTATAAACAAAATGTAAAATAAAATGTCAAAAAAATGAAGAAAATGTAAAAAATTATATAAAAAAAAGTTCATGCGAAATTTTACGTTCAAAAAAAGTACTTAAAAATGTTTAAATAGAAATTTAAGTTCAAATAAATTATATATAAAAAATTTAAGTTCATACGAAATTTAAAAAATGTTTATAAAAAAAAGTTTATAAAAGTTTGTAATAGAAAATGTTTGTATTAGAAAATATAAAAATGTTTGTATTAGAAAAATTTATAAAAAATGTAAAAAAGTGTATACATAGTATATAAAAAATTATTTTAAAAAAAGTTTCTATAACAAAAAGTTTATATAAAAAAGTACTTAAAAATGTATAAATAAAAAAGGTATGTAAAAAGTTTTACATTATAAAACATAAGTATAAAAAGATATTAAAACATATATTGAAAAAGTAGTAGTACAAAAGTCATATAAAAAATTAAGTTAAAAAAAAGTAGTTCAAAAAGTTGATATAAAAAGTATTATAATACGTGTATTATTTATGTAGATTTAAGAAAAATGCTAGGAGCTCACGGCGGCGACGGCGATGGAAACGATCCGCACCGATCGTGGTGGAAGAAAATAGCAGGCTGCAAAAACAGCGGTAAGAAAATTGACTTTACATTAAATTTAGTTATGCATTGAAATAATTGTATTCTTATCGTTTAAAGTAACTTATTTATGTTATTGTTACTTATTGGTTTTGTAGGGTCGAAGAAAACACCACCACCACCAAGAGGGGCAGCCAAACATCTAAAGCTTGAGGCTGCCTTCAAGAAAAATGGAGGCCCGTTACCCATGTACTTCGATTACAAATCGAAGACCTTTCAGTCGATCGGGGACTACGGGGCTATGTACAAATCTTTGTTAGGCTCATTGATCGGAGATGTCCCCCAGTACTACGAGTCATGGTACGATGTGCCCGAGTCTCTGAGGGACAATATCTTGGAGGAAATACAGGTTAGAATATGTTTCTTTTTATATTTTTTTACTTAATATGTTTTATAATGATAACCCCGAAACTGCTAACTTGTATTTGTAAACAATGTAGCGCTGGTTTGCGATGGACCAGTACTTAGAGCAGGATGAGGACGACCCCACCCGGAAGGCAGCAAAACAGGCTTTCCATGCTGATGCAGCTAGCATATATAGGCAGAGAAAGTCAAAATTCAAATCTCAGCATTTTACAGCACGGGGGGGTGTAGACGAAGCAGATACCCTGCAGACAGCACCGCCAGCTGGTATGGACCCGGAAGAGTGGGGAAAACTACTGCGTTTCTATACGAGGGATGACCGGGTCAAGCGGGCCGCGACAAACAAGACAAACCGGTCCAAACAGGCGGTGGGACTCAGGGTCGGCGATCTATTTCTCTTGCCCACGATCGGGCGTTGGTACGTTTGGTTTTAACAAAAGTATACAATTCTTGTGTTTTTTTATGCTAATTATTTGACTTGTTTGCAGGCCAAGCACCATAACGAAAAGAAGGAGGGGCCACCGCCCACGTGGGAGTCGACTTGGGCGGCAACCCACAGACTACAACCTCCGGAAGTTGCGGTATATACATAACTTTAAGTTAAATTACTTTTAATTACTGCTCCATTTATTAAACTTACCTTACTATTTATATGCAGTCCCGTCTGGAAGCTGCGCAGGTGAGACATTCACAGGATCCTGCACCGACACCTCCAACCCAGTTGTTCCCGGAAGCGTTTGGATCGCGATCGGGACATCAGCGCGGACTAGGGAGGATTCTCAGGGGTTTCGGATCCCATGATTTCCCTGTTGAGTTGCCGCAGCCACATTATGGACCTCCGGAAGGCCCATCTGGATCGTATTCTGGCCCGTCTGGATCCCAACCTTCCGGCTCCTATGTTGACTTGCACCAGTCTGGTGATGAGTATTTCGACCCCCGCCAGTTATGGAGTGGGCCATCGTCGCATTATGGACCTCCATCAGGGGAATTTGGTAGCTTGTCGGATATGAGTGGATTTTTTAGTGGAACAGGCTCTGTATCCGGACCAGGTGTGGGTGATGATAATGCCGGTGAGGACGACGACGATTCCGGTGATTAGACTTTTTTTTATTTGTACGAAGTATGGACATTTTTATAAATACAGTTTGTTATGTACATTTTTAGTATTTGTATTTGATATGGACATTTTTTATTATTTGTGTACTGTTTGTTTATAATGATGGTGGACTATCCGGTTTGCAAAAACAAAAAACTTTATTTTCCCCCACTTAAGAGACCCGCTTACATTTTTCACCTAAAGATCTGCAGGAAAATAAAAAGTGATTTAGCTACATGGTTACATCGTAAGCTTTATCATAAAAACAGTATGGGGACGGGATGTATATACTTGGTTTATCTGCCAATAATACTTTTAGCCGCTGCTCATTCTCTGCGTATTCTTTAACCGTGATTGACTTTACGAGTTTATCCCACCGATGTTTAAACGAACCATAATCTTTTTTGGTCCTAAACGATGGGTTGGCATGTAAATCAATATTCCTCCAAATGTGTATTCTACACAGTATCAGCTTCGTTTCCGGCATCACATCCTTAACCGCTTTCATGAGGGCCAGATCCCGATCAGTGAGTGCCACACGCACGACGAACCCTTGTGTATGCCGCATGTTGCTCATTTTCAATTAGTGCGTGCGCAATGCTGAATGTCTTGCCAGTTGGAGTGACACCCAATCTCAACAAGCGGCATGTTGTAAACGTTGGTTTTATACGTGGCGTCTATTTCAATGATCCAAGGAAATGCACGCCATATGTCAAGTGATGTAGGATGTACGAAAAAGAGATTGGTCAAACATCCGGTTTTGCTATCCGTCGTGTACTGATACGTGTACTGATGGTCAGATAGTAATTGGAGCACGATCTGCAACGGGTAAACAACCAAAGTATAAGGAAGTCGTATTTTTTTAAAAAATAAACAGATAGTTATACGATCCACATGCAGGTATGTTTCTTATTTCACCTGCATTCGAGTTTCCCCTCGTTGTTGGGCGTGCTTTAGCCGGTGTTGCCGCAAGTAGTTAGAAATGTCTTGTGAACGGGTCAAGATGCCGGGAAATGCATCCTTCAATTGGTCCCTTATGCTATATGGCCCAAAACCTAGCAACGCCTTTTCGTCCACAAATTCTTTTTGAACATCGGTTAGTCGTCTTGCGTACGCAATACCTTCCAAATTACGAGCTGATGGATGGTTATGTCGGTGATCTATAACTTCAACCCACCAACTATGGTCCTTTGTCAGACGGCCTACCAATTTGAATGGACAGTCAATTTTGGTAGTCCCTTTGGGTGCCCCGGTTAACCGCTTATCTCTTTTTCCACCACGGTTGCAAATAAGGACCACCTTTTTAACTTCTCCGTCTTTTGTGGCATTTGATCTTCGTGTTACTAACACATAACCAAGCTCCTTTGCCGTTCTTTGAGCCCAGTCTACCAAATCTATGTGTGTGTCAAACACCTGAAATATTTTATACACTTTTTTTTAATACACCTTTTATACACTTTTTATTTTACTTTTTTATATACTTTTTTGTAATTAGATTTTATATGCACTTTTTTATAATACATTTTTTATTTTACTTTTTTATATACTTTTTTATAATTAGATTTTATATGCACTTTTTTATAATACTTTTTTTAATTCACTATTTTATATACTTTTTTATAATCCACTTTCTTATACACTTTTTTATAATACACTTTTTATACACTTTTTTATAATACACTTTTTTATACACCTTTTTTTTAACAATTTTTCAATAGCTTTTGTTAATCTACATTTTTACGTACATTTTTTAATATGTTTTTATATACAATTTTTTATCCGTAGTTTTAATAATTATTTTTCTTACATACTTTTATAGCAACGGGTCAATATTTTATACACTTTTTTATAATACACTTTTTATACACTTTTATTAATAATTTTTTATATACACTTTTTTATAATACATTTTTATACACTTTTTTATAATACACTTTTTTATAATCACTTTTTTATAATACACTTTTTTATAATCCACTTTCTTATACACTTTTTTATAATACACTTTTTATACACTTTTTTATAATACACTTTTTTATACACTTTTTTTTAACAATTTTTCAATAGCTTTTGTTAATCTACATTTTTACGTACATTTTTTAATATGTTTTTATATACAATTTTTATCCGTAGTTTTAATAATTAGTTTTCTTACATACTTTTATAGCAACAAATCTAATGCATAATAACAAAATACAATTACTCACAAAATAACAACACAAAAAATGAAAAGGTTGGATTATATACATACCTCCTTGGTATAAAAAACACCGTGATCGTAATCAAATTCAGCACAGACATCTGGGGATTCAAATTCGTCATCGGCGGGCTCTTCGTACACAAACTCGTCATTTACACCTTCCGGCGCATTTGGATTTAAGAAAATGTCCTCCAAACAATCCATCTAAAATAATAAAAACACTTATCAGTAATATCTATACTTACTATACTTTATATCCAAAAACGACCGAATGAGTTTGAATAAATGAAAACTTGATTTACCTCTTTTATACGGAGTAATTCAAATGAGGAATGGTTTAACCCTTTATATCCAAAACACACTTTCTGCAGCAAATGAAAATGAGGTGCGCCAACTTACAACTCGATCGTTACTATGAATGAAATGTGGCTTGTCATTTTAAGTAAAATGACGTTCCTGCATGAAATGTAAATGTGGAAACATGAATCGTCTTTTAAAGATATCAAATGAAGTGTAAAACTCGTTCTTTTAAAGGCAACATGAATCGTCACGGGTAAACAGTACGATTCGAACCTACCACCCCTTTAGGAGCGACAGTCGCTCCTAAAGGGGTGGTAGGTTCGAATCGTACTGACCCATTTGTCGTATGCTGTCGCCCGTTGTCGTATCCTACTACCCCTTTAGGAGCGACTGTCGCTCCAAAAGGGGTGGTGGGATTACATAAGGGGTGGTCGGCCTACACGTCCCCTTTTTAATATTATTTTGAGTTGCGTGACAGGCGAGGCAACAATACTACCCAATCGATTTACCCTGCACTTTTATACAACATTATTTGATAGTAGTGTGTATATCTACTTATATAGTAAATTAATACCTTCACTAACTTAACAAAAGAATGATAATATTAATCTTATCTTGTGTTCTGAATATTGTGCTACTTTCGACTTGAATTGTTTACCACAATTTTGGTGATATATACATTATCATTACTATTCTTCTATATGATAAGGGTGATATTGTTGTTAATGTATAGTTGTATACGTATTTATATATCGTAATGTATCTAGTTATTTATTTGAGCTATGTTTATGTAGGCTTTGACGCATATATATTTGTGTTCCAGTCACTCACAAAGTCACAAGTAAATTCGTCAAGGTCGTAAGAATTAAAGTTTTTTGGATAAGAGTATAATGGTCCTTATATGTCGAGGAGAGATTTATAATACAAAAAATCAAAATTTTTTGAAAAATATTTTGCTAAAAATCAAACGAAGCGATGAAAGGTGCTAAGAAAGTATGATAATAGACCTTTCGAAAAAGTTTTAATTGTATAACAAATATTGTGGTTTTCTTTATATTAATTTTGGTTTTAATTACATAAACCTTAAGGTCACATACAATTCACAAATGCTGAGAAAATTGCAATTAAATTTCATTTTTTAATATATTTGGTTCACAAATTTTAATGAAATATGATAAATTTAAGTTGTTACTCATCTTCTCGTTAGTCTAACAAGCTAATATTATTATACTTAAGGGGAGGGGTGTAGTCGGCAAGTTTTATCGGCAAGTTGGTTTGGCTAGTATTGGCTCTTTGGCAAGGTTATAGCATATGTATTGGAAAATATTGGCAAGGTGATTTGACAAGTTGGATCGGCTATATTTGGCTGATTGTGGCAAAGATTGGCAAGTATTGGCAAGGTGAAAAATTACTTTTTCTGTCTTTTTTGTGGCAAAGATTGGCAAGTTTGACAACTACACCACGACAATTGGCTATCAATTGGCAAAATTTGGCTACTTATTGGCAAATCCACGCGGCACAACCCTATTGGTTAAAAATTTGTCAAAACCTTGCCAAAGAGCCAATTTGTGGCACTACACCCTTGCCCCTTAGTATGTAACTTTAGGTCTTCCCCATGATAATGTTTATTATTGTTTCTAAATTACTAAATTAGGAAGTGTTTTTGGAAGTAGTTTTTTATATTTTTAAGTTGATATGATTCAATAGGATGATGAAAAGAGAAATATAAAAAAAGAAGTTTGCACAAGGTCATTGTCGGTGTAAACTTTGACTTATATGGTCAACGTCCGTTTCAACGGAACCAATAAAGTTTGCCGCCAAAACGGCCAAGATAATAGTGGGTCCCATTTCAGTCTTTTTTTTTTCTTTCACTTTTGTTACTGCTTGCCTGTGCGTCCCCTACCCCCTTTTTGCTGCTTTTAGTACTATCTTTTGGACTCATTCCCTTTTCTTTACAATTCTTTTTGGCACAGGGTATCCCCACAACAGATCTGAACTGATATATCAACTTTTGTTAACAGTATGTTACTGTATTACTTTTTACATTTATTTGTTTTACACACATACATACATATATTTATATAAAAAATTAAGATCTCGCTTAAAACTGACGAGGCAAAATTATTTCATCGTTAAACGACATGCCCAAACATACGAGGCAACTAACGGGTTGGTATCAATAGTGTTACTTTTGTGTTAAAACATGGTTGTAATTTGTAAATATCTAATAGTTTTATTAACATAAAATGTTTTTATTGTTTAAGACTTGTATGGAAAGTCTTTCTTATCTTCCAGGACAAAGTGTCAAAGGCAAAGAGTGATGGTCAGTCAAAAAATTAAGGTTTGATCAAAGAGTTTTTTCTCAGATATAGTTTGTTTTTTCCTATAAAAAATATAAGTGATCAAATGGACTAATAGCCCGTAAGTAAATGAAATAACCTTATCATATACATATAGACATATATCTAGTAGAAACAAATATTGTGTCTTTCAAGAAAAAACATTTCTGTATATATAGTTGTATTCTTGCACCAAGTTGTATTTTAAAAAGCCAAACAAAACAAAGAAACAACAACATCAACAAAGATCTAGGCATTTATCTCTTTTACTCTCCCATCACTCTTTACACAAAAACACAACAACTTTTGACAAAATTTTGTTCATTTCAACAATGAAACTTTCCATCCAAAAACCATTCCATCTACTAAAACCATGGTTTCTACTACAAATATTATTCGTTTCGCAGTTACTAAAACGTTACGATTCACACTTATCGACACCGTTAAACTGCACTGAAACGTCACGTTTATGCACGTCATTTTTAGCTTTTAAACGTTCACAATACGAAACACTAAATGTTATCATGAGTATGTTTGATGTGTCACATGAACATTTAACAGTCGATGAAGATAATAACAATAATTACATATATGTACGTAAAAACTGTTCATGTATGCATGATTCTACATTTCGTTACTACTTAACAAATACTACATATACTGTTAGGAAAAACGACGTATCTACGTATCACCCGCTTATAAATGCGTATGGTGGTTTGGCCTATTTGGTGTCAAATTATACACGTCCTGTGAGTGCAGGCGATGTTGTGAAGTTACAAATGTTTTGTGGATGTTCGGATGGATTATGGAATTATTTGTTGAGTTATGTGAGTATTGAAATGTTAGCGAGCCGATTTGGTGTTAGTATGGATAGTATTGAAGATGTTAATGGAATTAGTAATTCGGATAATGTTACTGTTGGTGCAGTCTATTACATACCTTTGAATTCTGGTAATATGTTATGTATGATTGTTTTTTTTACTGCTATGTTTAGTTAGATGTATGTTTATATCTTGTTTTTACCGATTTACTGTGTTTTTTGTTCTATTAGTTTATGTTTGGATTACACATTGTAGGTATGCTAATAGTTTAGTTTTTTAAATTCTCAATTTTGAAGCATTAGTGTAATTTTAGTGTTAGGGAATGTTTCGTTTAGTTTAGTTTGTTTTAGACCTTATGGGCTTAATTACTGAAATTTTAAAAAGCTGAGTAACTCTTTTTGCAACGGATTTAGAGCTTATCAGATTGAACTTATGGCTTATTTAAACGCATAAGCTGCTCAAGTGGATAAGCTCATAAGCCGTTAAAATGAGCTTGTTGACTCATTGAAATTTATGAACTGAGTGTATGGTTTATGAGAAGAGAATCCTTAAGAACTTGGGTGTTGAATGATCCACAAGGGATGATCTCTTCTATATGTGTCGACCGTTTATGGACAGTCGTAATCAGCTTAGATCTATAGCCATTGTCAACTTAGGACTTTAAATGTATCATAATGCCGGGAAGAAAGACTTAAATGTATCATAATGCCGGGAAGAAAGACGGAGTGCCAAACAATTAGCAAAAGAACACTGGAGTTGGGTTATGTTCTAGTCACACGGCGGTCGAACAAAAACTCGTTAAAGGTGGTCAATAAGGTGACACTAATATGTCACCACGGTGGACCACGCGATAAAAGGTTAACTGGGCCACCCAAACGGTCCAACAAGATAGGGTGTCCCTTTACTTTGGAAGGCCGCCCCGGGTATGATGGTGGTTGGAGGGTAACTGTCAAGGACTGGAAACACAATCATGATCCAGCTACCGATCTGCAGGGGAATGCATACGCGAGACGGATGACGGAAGAAGAAAAGCAATATGTGGGAAACCTATCGGATCGCGGTATGTTCCCACGCCAGATCCTGGTTAACCTGAAAAATGAATTTCCAGGAAACCTGACTCGAAGAGGAGACATTACCAACTTTCTGAAATCGAGACGGAGGGCGGGCCAAGCAGGACATACTCCAATGCAGGTACAAACATCATATTAGTGATTACGTACTCCGTTGTTGGAAGTGACTTATTTACTATATCTTGTTCACCTGTCGCAGGTTATGTTCTCACTGCTGCAAGAGAAAAACTACTTTTACCAGTTTACTACAAATAGTAAAAATGGACGGTTGGAGAACCTCTTTTTCATGCATCAATGACCCTATGGCGCACATTTCCCTGGGTTATTGAAATAGACTCCACGTACAAAACCAACGTGTACAACATGCCGCTTGTTGAGATTGTCGGCGTCACTTCAACGGGCCGGACCTTCAGTTTAGCATATGCTTTTATCGTAAACGAGCAGGAGGCGAATTATAAATGGGTGTTACAATGTCTGAAGTCCACCCTTGTTGAAGGCTTAACTGTTCGTGTGGTTTTAACTGACAGGGAGCTGGCCCTGATGAGAGCATTGAAGGTTGTTATGCCGCAAGCGAAACACCTGCTGTGTAGGTACCACATATGGCAAAACATAATCAAACACTACGAACCGGCATTGCGGTTGAAGAAAGATGTTAACATTGAAAGGCTTAACGTTTGGTGGAAAAGAGTCTATGAATCTCGGACTCTTGACGAGTTTAAAGCATACGAGAAGGAGTTAAAGAAAAAATTGGGAGCTTATCCAGGTGTCTACAAGTACCTCAACGATAATTGGTTGTCCCCGTACCGAGAGCATTTTGTGTCATGTTGGGTGGATGAACATCTCAACTATCAGAACCACACCACAAACAGAGTCGAGGCCGAGCACCACCATCTGAAGGAAGAGCTGAAGGGGAAATGTACATTTACTAGAATCCTGCAATGTGTTGATTCTGTCATTATCGGTCAAGAAACTGAAATAAGGGGCCAACTGGGGTATAGCAAGGGAACCCGCCTGGGTAAACATAACTACAACTGTATGAAGGCCCTGCTGGGAACGGTTTCACATAAAGCTTTGGACATCATGGTTGATGAAATCATTCGCTTAGACAAACAATTGAAAAAAAATGTGAAAAAATGCGGGTGCAAGGTTCGGTATAGTTGTGGGCTACCATGTGCCTGCAAGATTGCCGAGTACATGCACCGTGGTTAGTATGTTTTAATATATATTTTTTTAATCATACCAACATAATGTCGTATACTTATTGATATAAAAAAATGCAGAGACTCGTATTCAGCCGCATGTAATAGACCCGTTTTGGAGAAAGCTTGACTTAACACCATCGACATGTCTAAAAGAGGAAGACGATGTAGAAGATGTACATGAAGTCGTAGGTGATCTTACAACTTTCTTGGTGGAGCAACCCAAGGCCCAACGGAAACATTGGTTGTCGAAGATAAAGGACATGTTTAAGTCGGGTAACTCACAACTGAAAGATCCCATTGTTCAGAAGAGCACACGCGGTAGACCGGTCGGGTCGAAACAAAAGCCGCCAAAGGTAGACCAAACACATCATAAGCTTAATTAGTGATTTAATAAAATTTATAAAACTAAGTGATTTTAAGTAATTGTTTTATTTTATTGGTCTAGGTGCCCGATCTTAACAAAAAGCCACCTGGGCTTCGGAAATCTAAGTCCAGTCGCCCAAGGACTGAAGAGGTGCCAGATCTGAATAGCCCGCCACCTGTGCAGCCCGCCAGACAAAGTGAGTACGCGCCCACCAAATCACGGTATGATGACCCGCACGGTGCGCGACACAGTATGTACGAGCCGTCCCAATCATGTCGTCTCCCCGAGACACGAAACTTATTCGGGGAGACGACCCAATCCGAATGGGTAAAGGATAATCTAGACTTTTTCGGAAACCTCTTCCCATATCCAGGTCTTGAGAATATATATACATTCGGGGAACCCGTCCCAATCCTATGGGGTCCAAAATTTATATGGCTGGGGGAACCATCCCAATCATATGCGGTCCAATCTGAGCAGCCATATGCCAAGTCAAAGTCAGAGCCAGATTCAGAGGCAAAGTCAGACACCAGTTGGGTTGGGTATATTGCGGAACCGCTTAACGCCAGACTGTCCCGAAACATCGCATGGGTACTAGAAGAGCTGCCAACGTACATTCGACCTTACGTTGTCGGCGCACAGAATGTCAAAGGGGATGGTAGTTGTGGATTTCGAGCTACCGCGGTAGCTTTGGGGCTAGATGAGGATTACGGTTCGGAGTGGGTTCGTACGCAAATGCTAGAGGAGTTTGAATCTGACCGCGAAGGGTACATGCGAATGTATGGGCCCGAGGGCAAACGCATATTAGAGGCGTTGCAAACCTCTTATTATAAAAAATGGCGTCCCAAGGACCATTGGATGAGTAAAGTGTTTTTCCATATCCTCCTGGCCAATAAGCTAGGTATAATAATCAACTGCATCAGTTTACGTGACGCCCGAACAGTATTCCCGATGCATCATGGATTGGATCAATTAATGTTGGCTCAACCGATAACTATTGCTCTCGTAAATGAGGAGAGTCATTTTGTTGCAGTGGAATTAACAGGTGAGTACCCAATGACTTACAAGAATCCAGAATGGTCATACTACGCAACCCCGCCTGCACGTGCAGTGGCATCATTGTACGCACATCGAGAACAAGCGTTTCAAGAATGGATGTATGCAAACTGCCCAAGAATACCACCTGGGCCTCCTATTGTTATAGATGATTAAATTCATTACAATAATAAATATTTTGTTATATTTTTTGTTTTTATACATAAATATTTGTTTTCCAATAATATAAATTTTATCATTATTTATTATCTTATTTAACCGATATAAACTTTAATTAAAATAATACATAATCAAAATAAAGACATAATGGTGTGTGATTTGTTCTCATGAATTGAACGGGGAGGCCTAAAAAGTATTAAAAGTGATTATGATGACAGAATGTCTAAAAGAATGTTAAAATGATTAATGAACCATAGATATGATTGGGTAAATATAGAAGAGGACCATGGTGATAACCACTATCAAGGTGGTTTGTTGGTTAATCATTTTAATGCTCTTTCATTAGATAAATATCATTTAATAAAAAAAAATTGATAGAATTACTTGATTAAATTGTTTACTTTAAACTAATAAACTCATATTATGTTATGGCATTAAAAAACTTGATTCATTTGGCCATAATAATATTGAGAAATTAAACTTATTTTGGTAATAATGTAATTTTAAAGCCTTATCCAACTTAATTTTTTTTTTCTCGTATATCATCGTCAAATCTACACCACGTTATTTATTTCTCATTTCTAGTTAGATAAAATTATCACTACCAATGGCACTGAATTAAAATAATACATAATCAAAATAATATAAATTTTATCATTATTTATTATCTTATTTAACCGATATAAACTTTAATTAAAATAATACATAATCAAAATAAAGACATAATGTACATAATACATAGAAAACTTTAAAATAAAGAGGTTCATAAAAATTACAAACTAATCACTATCACTATCACTATCCAAGCGATGTGTGGGTAATGAGGCGGAACTAGACCCGGCGATGTCCCAAGGGCTCGGAGGGTTGAAGAATTGATCCACGTTAAACCACGGCTCCTGAGCTGGGGCCTCCAAAGGAGGGTCAACAATAGGCGGGAGGTCGACATTCAGTCCTCGTGTTCCTCTAACCAAACGCCCAACCCCGCGGGTATGTCCCGACCGGATCCCCAAAGCTTCCAAAAATGTCTGACTCGGCGGGGTGTTGGGCTGTTGGGAAAGTGCCTGGTGGGATTCAACAAGCCGGTCCTGTACCACATTAAATCATAAACAAATAAAAAGTTAGTTATAATTAATAAAAATTTACAAAAAATACAAACTTAAGTTAGTTACAAGAACTTACATAAATGGGAGGAACTCTTGCCTGCACCGTCCCATCGTGTAATGTGTGGGCCCGCAAAAAGAACTCAGGCGGGGGCTCCCGTTGCCCCTGATTACTACGCTGTATATACATTAATAAAAGTTATATATATGTATGTGTATCTCTCTCTCTCTATATATATATATATATACATATTTATTAATAAACCGTAAAAATAATAACTTACAGCGTATTCATATTCACGCTGAGCGTATGACTGGCGACCGTGAGTACTGACAAGATTATCTTGTCCATGCCTGTTATTCGCGTTTCTTTGGGCAACAAGCATCCGGGGTTCCCTGGTCCAGAAATGCAGTAGATCCCTCCAGACATCTTGAGGCATTCCATGCGGCGGAACACCTTCGAATTCCCCGAGTCTATCTAACCCACCTCTGTCGCTAAACCATTTCCCCTTGAATTTTGATTTTTTATCCCTGTAGTTCTTTTGGGCATCTTGACGAATCATGTTTTCAACAGCGACCCGTAAGGGGTGACCGTTGTCGTTATTTAGATACGGGTCCAAGTAGAACCGTCTCTGCAATTTTGTAGTAATAGTCAGCATCTACCCTAATTTTGTAATGACGTATTTAAATTATAAAATAAAATGTTTTAAACCTGGAGCCAGGGAATAAGTCCATCCCTGATGTGTGGGGCACCTGATCCCACGAGTCGTAAGTATGCGGGACGGTAGCGACATATGTCCCCAAATAGCTCTTGTACCATTTGGAGGTGTCACCGATAGTCTGCCACCTGCTTTCAGCGGCATCAAGTCTAAGAGCTATAAGTCGTCCAGTCTTCTGAAACTCCCGCTCTAGTTCCTTGTTAGCAGCGGCAGCTCTCCCTGAGCTATTCCCTACAAAGCAAAAATATAGAATAAATATATATACATAAATATATATATATATTACATACATCTATATATACTTACCCCCGCTACGCTTGCAGCCCCATTGGGGATTCCACCCCCAATTTGGAGGGTCATTGCCACCATCTCCGCCATGAACAGCAGCCATTTTAACCTACATAAGTTATATACAAGTAATAAATCAATAAAAACATAAGTTATATACCATTTTAACCTATATATGTATATTTTTTACACAAATCTTATTTCCAACTTATTATTCCTAAAATTACCAAAATTTTCTAACAATAATATTGGCAATCAAATTAACCTAATAACAACTACATTAACAATTACAATCATACTAACAACTTTTTTCTAACATAATACTAAAAATCATATTAACAATAATCATAAAATTTCTAACAATTTATAATTATGATAACATAACATTTTTAAAACTAATTACAATTATAATAACTTTTCACATAATATATTAACAATTATATTATCAATAATGATAAACTACCAATAATTCTTAAAAATCATATAATTTCTAAAAATCATATCATTTTTAACTATAATATCATAACATTTCTATCACTAATAATCATAAAATACAAATAATTCATAACAATCAAATCCTAAAAATTTCATTAAATCAAACTAACAAACGTAAAATTTCTAAATAAATGAGTCTTGTTAAACATACAAAGAAAACGTCGGAAAAGTGGGTCGCCGGATTGACAAGTTGGATCGGCTATATTTGGCTGATTGTGGCAAAGATTGGCAAGTATTGGCAAGGTGAAAAATTACTTTTTCTGTCTTTTTTGTGGCAAAGATTGGCAAGTTTGACAACTACACCACGACAATTGGCTATCAATTGGCAAAATTTGGCTACTTATTGGCAAATCCACGCGGCACAACCCTATTGGTTAAAAATTTGTCAAAACCTTGCCAAAGAGCCAATTTGTGGCACTACACCCTTGCCCCTTAGTATGTAACTTTAGGTCTTCCCCATGATAATGTTTATTATTGTTTCTAAATTACTAAATTAGGAAGTGTTTTTGGAAGTAGTTTTTTATATTTTTAAGTTGATATGATTCAATAGGATGATGAAAAGAGAAATATAAAAAAAGAAGTTTGCACAAGGTCATTGTCGGTGTAAACTTTGACTTATATGGTCAACGTCCGTTTCAACGGAACCAATAAAGTTTGCCGCCAAAACGGCCAAGATAATAGTGGGTCCCATTTCAGTCTTTTTTTTTTCTTTCACTTTTGTTACTGCTTGCCTGTGCGTCCCCTACCCCCTTTTTGCTGCTTTTAGTACTATCTTTTGGACTCATTCCCTTTTCTTTACAATTCTTTTTGGCACAGGGTACACATAATCTGAACTGATATATCAACTTTTGTTAACAGTATGTTACTGTATTACTTTTTACATTTATTTGTTTTACACACATACATACATATATTTATATAAAAAATTAAGATCTCGCTTAAAACTGACGAGGCAAAATTATTTCATCGTTAAACGACATGCCCAAACATACGAGGCAACTAACGGGTTGGTATCAATAGTGTTACTTTTGTGTTAAAACATGGTTGTAATTTGTAAATATCTAATAGTTTTATTAACTTAAAATGTTTTTATTGTTTAGGACTTGTATGGAAAGTCTTCTTATCTTCCGGGACTAAAAGCGTTAAAGATAAAGAGTGATGGTCAGTCAAAAAATTAAGGTTTGATCAAAGAGTTTTTTCTCAGATATAGTTTGTTTTTTCCTATAAAAAATATAAGTGATCAAATGGACTAATAGCCCGTAAGTAAATGAAATAACCTTATCATATACATATAGACATATATCTAGTAGAAACAAATATTGTGTCTTTCAAGAAAAAACAAAAAAAAAAAAAAAAAAAAAAAAAAAAAAAAAAAAAAAAAAAAAAAAAAAAAAAAAAAAAAAAAAAAAAAAAAAAAAAAAAAAAAAAAAAAAAAAAAAAAAAAAAAAAAAAAAAAAAAAAAAAAAAAAAAAAAAAAAAAAAAAAAAAAAAAAAAAAAAAAAAAAAAAAAAAAAAAAAAAAAAAAAAAAAAAAAAAAAAAAAAAAAAAAAAAAAAAAAAAAAAAAAAAAAAAAAAAAAAAAAAAAAAAAAAAAAAAAAAAAAAAAAAAAAAAAAAAAAAAAAAAAAAAAAAAAAAAAAAAAAAAAAAAAAAAAAAAAAAAAAAAAAAAAAAAAAAAAAAAAAAAAAAAAAAAAAAAAAAAAAAAAAAAAAAAAAAAAAAAAAAAAAAAAAAAAAAAAAAAAAAAAAAAAAAAAAAAAAAAAAAAAAAAAAAAAAAAAAAAAAAAAAAAAAAAAAAAAAAAAAAAAAAAAAAAAAAAAAAAAAAAAAAAAAAAAAAAAAAAAAAAAAAAAAAAAAAAAAAAAAAAAAAAAAAAAAAAAAAAAAAAAAAAAAAAAAAAAAAAAAAAAAAAAAAAAAAAAAAAAAAAAAAAAAAAAAAAAAAAAAAAAAAAAAAAAAAAAAAAAAAAAAAAAAAAAAAAAAAAAAAAAAAAAAAAAAAAAAAAAAAAAAAAAAAAAAAAAAAAAAAAAAAAAAAAAAAAAAAAAAAAAAAAAAAAAAAAAAAAAAAAAAAAAAAAAAAAAAAAAAAAAAAAAAAAAAAAAAAAAAAAAAAAAAAAAAAAAAAAAAAAAAAAAAAAAAAAAAAAAAAAAAAAAAAAAAAAAAAAAAAAAAAAAAAAAAAAAAAAAAAAAAAAAAAAAAAAAAAAAAAAAAAAAAAAAAAAAAAAAAAAAAAAAAAAAAAAAAAAAAAAAAAAAAAAAAAAAAAAAAAAAAAAAAAAAAAAAAAAAAAAAAAAAAAAAAAAAAAAAAAAAAAAAAAAAAAAAAAAAAAAAAAAAAAAAAAAAAAAAAAAAAAAAAAAAAAAAAAAAAAAAAAAAAAAAAAAAAAAAAAAAAAAAAAAAAAAAAAAAAAAAAAAAAAAAAAAAAAAAAAAAAAAAAAAAAAAAAAAAAAAAAAAAAAAAAAAAAAAAAAAAAAAAAAAAAAAAAAAAAAAAAAAAAAAAAAAAAAAAAAAAAAAAAAAAAAAAAAAAAAAAAAAAAAAAAAAAAAAAAAAAAAAAAAAAAAAAAAAAAAAAAAAAAAAAAAAAAAAAAAAAAAAAAAAAAAAAAAAAAAAAAAAAAAAAAAAAAAAAAAAAAAAAAAAAAAAAAAAAAAAAAAAAAAAAAAAAAAAAAAAAAAAAAAAAAAAAAAAAAAAAAAAAAAAAAAAAAAAAAAAAAAAAAAAAAAAAAAAAAAAAAAAAAAAAAAAAAAAAAAAAAAAAAAAAAAAAAAAAAAAAAAAAAAAAAAAAAAAAAAAAAAAAAAAAAAAAAAAAAAAAAAAAAAAAAAAAAAAAAAAAAAAAAAAAAAAAAAAAAAAAAAAAAAAAAAAAAAAAAAAAAAAAAAAAAAAAAAAAAAAAAAAAAAAAAAAAAAAAAAAAAAAAAAAAAAAAAAAAAAAAAAAAAAAAAAAAAAAAAAAAAAAAAAAAAAAAAAAAAAAAAAAAAAAAAAAAAAAAAAAAAAAAAAAAAAAAAAAAAAAAAAAAAAAAAAAAAAAAAAAAAAAAAAAAAAAAAAAAAAAAAAAAAAAAAAAAAAAAAAAAAAAAAAAAAAAAAAAAAAAAAAAAAAAAAAAAAAAAAAAAAAGTCAAATTATACACGTCCTGTGAGTGCAGGCGATGTTGTGAAGTTACAAATGTTTTGTGGATGTTCGGATGGATTATGGAATTATTTGTTGAGTTATGTGAGTATTGAAATGTTAGCGAGCCGATTTGGTGTTAGTATGGATAGTATTGAAGATGTTAATGGAATTAGTAATTCGGATAATGTTACTGTTGGTGCAGTCTATTACATACCTTTGAATTCTGGTAATATGTTATGTATGATTGTTTTTTTTACTGCTATGTTTAGTTAGATGTATGTTTATATCTTGTTTTTACCGATTTACTGTGTTTTTTGTTCTATTAGTTTATGTTTGGATTACACATTGTAGGTATGCTAATAGTTTAGTTTTTTAAATTCTCAATTTTGAAGCATTAGTGTAATTTTAGTGTTAGGGAATGTTTCGTTTAGTTTAGTTTGTTTTAGACCTTATGGGCTTAATTACTGAAATTTTGAAAGCTGACTAACTTTGTTTTCAACGGATTAAGAGCTTATCAGATTGAACTTTTGGCTTATTTAAGCGCATAAGCTGCTCAAGTGGATAAGCTCATAAGCCGTTAAAATGAGCTTGTTGACTCATTGAAATTTATGAACTGAGTGTATGGTTTATGAGAAGAGAATCCTTAAGAACTTGGGTGTTGAATGATCCACAAGGGATGATCTCTTCTATATGTGTCGACCGTTTATGGACAGTCGTAATCAGCTTAGATCTATAGCCATTGTCAACTTAGGACTTTAAATGTATCATAATGCCGGGAAGAAAGACTAAGATGACCCAAACCAATTAGCAAATTAGCACCACTTTTTCTTCTAATATGAGTGAACTAGCACAGATTTAGTAAAGCATATTATTGTGCCATTTCGAGCTTCTTATCTAGACGACTAACAAAACTCTTGCAGTTCCCGGAAAGCCATATCCTGTTGAGATTGACCCTCCTGCTCTAGCTCCAGCACCTCTGCTTGTTGCCAATGTTGTAGGTAATGTAGGTTTATAATTGGTACTTGTCATAAATTTTGTTGATTGTACTATTGTAGTAGAAGCAGAAGTAAAAAGGGCAGGTCATGTTAAGCTGTGAATTTAGATTGCCTTTTGTTATTATGCAGTAAACCAGAATAATCATAAGGCTCGTGAACCATACCGATGGATCATAGGGAGCTTGGGGGCCGGTTTGGCACTAATCATAACAGCTCTATGTTGTTCTGTCTACTTAAGATCATCTGCAAGCTATGATAACAAGCAGGGGAGTCGTCAAAGGGATCCGAAAGGAGGACAAGTTTCTCACAAGTTTCGTATCATAGAAGCAACAGGCTTTTGTTGTGGTTCAAGATCTGATGAGTGGAAAGAACATATTGGGGAATCTAGTGACCGGCATATAAACATTCCAAAAGGCAAAACTTTCCGGCTTCTTTAGACTATCTGTTATCTGATTTTAGTCATTACATTTCAACCTTGTTGACCCATTTGACCCGTTTAAAATTAATATAAACATATCAATCCAATCAAAATTATATGGGCCAAAATTGTTATCTATAGTAGTAATAATCTTTAATACTCCGTATTTATTTTATCTTTTGGTTTATTCTTGCAGTTATTGTTAATGATGTGTTTGAAGTGGAGAAGCCTGTAGTCTTCTTATATGAAGAGATATTTTCGGCGACAGGTGGTTTCTCTGAATCCAATCTTCTTGGTCATGGTACCTATAGTGCGGTGTACTATGGGTTGCTTCGCGATCGGGTTGGCATCTCTCTTCTTTGCTTCATGCTCCCGAAAATAAAAAAGTAAACTACCCAAGTCACTAACTTACAGTATAATATAATTACAGGAAGTTGCTATCAAAAGAATGACCGAAACAAAAACTAAGGAGTTCATTGCAGAGATGAAAGTATTGTGCAGAGTCCATCATTCTAATTTGGTTAAACCTATGATTTAGGTTTGAGAAATGTTGAACAGCAGATGTGGCAAACTGGGTGGGTTGATTAATGGGTCGTTTGAGCTGCGTTGATCCGCCAGCACTCTCTGTCCATACCTTTAGTCTGATAATGAGTGATCGAGATAATTTTATTAACTTGACAAAAATGACTATCTGAATAAGGCAATATAGTCCATCATTCTAATTTGGTTAAACCTATGATTTAGGTTTGAGAAATGTTGAACAGCAGATGTGGCAAACTGGGTGGGTTGATTAATGGGTCGTTTGAGCTGCGTTGATCCGCCAGCACTCTCTGTCTATACCTTCAATCTTATAATAAGTGAAAGAGAGATTTTACTAACCTGACAGAAATACCTATTTGAATAAGGCAATATACGAGGTTGCAAACATTCAAGTACACTTTGGGTGAATTTTGACATTTGACCCATTACCACAAGAATACAACCCAGTTACCCAAACCATCCCACTTTCAAGAATTGACTTGCATCTGATTTTCATATGGTTAGGTGGAACTGATTGGCTATGCTGCTAGTGATGACAAGCTCTTCCTGATTTATGAATATGCTCACAAAGGTTCACTTAGAAGTCACTTGCATGATCCTCATAACAAGGGTAAAAATATTAGATTATGCATCATCATTTACATTCCCAAACTTGAGATCCATGCATTCTAATCATAGCAGTTACATGACTTAACTGTAGGTCATCCAACACTTTCTTGGATCATGAGGGTTCAGATCGCACTTGACACTGCAAGGGGGCTAGAATACATACACGAACACACAAAACCTCATTATGTTCATCGTGATGTCAAGACAAGCAACATTTTACTCGATGGTTCTTTCAAAGCCAAGGTACTTATCTTTTCCTTAGTTCCAATTGGAACCTTTATGCCATTTTGTCATACATTTAATTTTTTCCTTAGTTCCAATTGGAACCTTTATGCCATTTTGTCATACATTTAATTTTTTTGGTCTTACAATACAGATTTCAGACTTTGGGTTGGCAAAACTTGTTGGAAGAAGTAACGACGACGAAGCTTCAGTTACAAGAGTAGTTGGCACTTACGGTTATTTAGCTCCCGAGTAAGTCTTTTTGTGTGCATAACTCATGCTAGTGTTAGAAAAATGGGGTGGGATGTCGAATGGGTCAACATAGGTTTTGGTCAACATAGTGATGACTGATGACATCATCTACATTTTCTTCTTTCTTCTGCCTTTCTTATGTTCCACTTGATCCATAAACACATGTGCTAACTCTTGAATCATGTCCTCATTACTTTGTCCCGCCAAGACTTCTTATACTTTATTGTTTAATTTAACTATCTTGATATGTTGAGTTAAATAACTAAATGCATAAAAGTGGTGCATTACATGAACCGGGAGTTGGCCCGAATTCAATCTGCATTTAACCATAGGATAAAATTATATTGAAACTTGTGAGGTAAATGGGTCAAATTTGCTGCGTGTAGCCCAAACTGTTACTATTTCTTCACTAACTTCTTAATAACCACTGTAGTATTATATTACAGATACCTTAGGGATGGTCTTGCTACGGCTAAGAGTGATGTATATGCATTTGGTGTTATTCTTTTTGAGATAATATCTGGAAAAGATGCCATAATACGAACCGAATCTGCTTTGACAAAAAATTCTGAGAAGCGATCATTGGCATCTGTTGTAAGTCTGCTATCACAAGTTAACGAAGACTAATATAATATATCAAGCAGAATATTAAAATCATGAAACATGAAATTTGAAACAGATGGTAATATGCATTTGGTGTTATTCTTTTTGAGATAATATCTGGAAAAGATGCCATAATACGAACCGAATCTGCTTTGACAAAAAATTCTGAGAAGCGATCATTGGCATCTGTTGTAAGTCTGCTATCACAAGTTAACGAAGACTAATATAATATATTAAGCAGAATCTTAAAATCACGAAACATGAAATCTGAAACAGATAATAGATTACTTTCTCAACTCTGTTATTCTTTTGTGGGAAACTACAGATGTTGGCAGCTCTTAAGAATGCACCCGAGTCTATCAGTACTTTGAGCTTAAAGGATCATATTGATCCAAGTTTGATGGATTTATTTCCCCATGACTGTGTTTTCAAGGTACTTCAATGTTAAATCCTTTGAGCCTTTGGACTTGTGTTTATATCTCACAGGTCAAATGGGTTAAGCGAAAAGATTTCACTATAAAGAAAACGGGTCAAACAGGTTGAAAGTCATATATAATGTACTAAAAGTCTTTAAGTACTCTTTTAAAACACGTCTAGCTCATGGTTGCGTTGATATATGTAACACAACAATTATATATCGATAATATGTGGTTTATCTGAAACTTTGTAGATCGCCATGCTTGCAAAACAGTGCGTGGATGATGATCCGATCTTACGACCAGACATGAAGCAAGTTGTTATTTCCCTTTCAAATATTCTTTTGTCTTCGGTGGAGTGGGAAGCCACTCTTGCAGGAAATAGCCAGGTATTCAGTGGCCTTGTTCAAGGTAGATAATGTTGCCTGCTTAACTATCTTCCGTCTTTTTGATCTTTAACTCCAATCGCCATTTTGCAATTATGTTGCTAGAAACTACGGTATTGTAGCGTGTATATAGTTGTATAGATTGTTAATGTGCCAACGGCATTGCCTGGCCTTAATAGACTATTTATGTAATACCATTCTCTACAATAGTGATATCTTTATATACAGTTGTTTTTCATTTTATTTTTGCCGGTTTGGCCCGTAGATGAAGTGCCACCCTGCTAAATCAGATCTTTACCTTGTATTGACATAAAAACGAAGATTATTACAGTAATAAACTAAATGTATGAATAAAATGAATCAGGACATTGTAAATATTATAAATAGACTTTGGAATATTTTTACTAAATTATTGTTTGACCCGTTCTTTTTTTAACAAAGTTTTTACCTGGCCCATTTGAGATCAAGATTAACTCAACTCGACCCATTTATACGTATATGGGTCCAATTTTCCACTTGGTTTGTCGTTGCTAGCTAAGAAACCAAACATATAGGAAATAGACTATTACTAATGATACTAGCTAAAAACATGATTATTAGTGATATTAAATTCCACCTAGTCAAATCCCCCGATAGCGGAAACCAACATGTTGAACGCGTTGTCTTGCTGATCATATGTATCTAAATACCAGATATCGGTCCATGTTTAAGTTCGACAAGATCACCTTCCATCCATCCCAATGTTGTTCCCAGCCCTCTAGTAACTATAGATTCAAGCTAACTATAGATAGAGGTGAAAATTCTTATGAATGGCTCAATTCGGTCATCTTATATATCATGGCTCAAAAGAGGCTTTTCTAAAAGAAAAGAAAAGAAGCTATAAAGGAAATGGTTCGAGTAGGTCAAACATATTGAAAATCACCAAAGTGTGTATAATAAAAGTAGAAACCCTTATAAAAAAAATTATTTGAAAATGTAAATGTAAACTATTGTTAAAATAAACTTGTGATCATATTTGACAAACTATATTTTTTAAAAGGGGTAATCATGCAGATTTTGAGCATAAAATTATACCCTTTGTCTCTGAATTTTACGAGATACACATCATAAATCTTTTTTATGTGAGAGCAACAACACCCATGTTGGGTATAGTTGCAATACTGATACAAAACCCTTTTTAAAATGTGACAAAAGTTGATAACAAGTAACCCAACCCGACCCACAAGGCCACAATTAGGGCTATCAATGGGTTCGGATTTAGGTTCGCGGGTTGGCGGGTCAAAAATCTCTGTCCGTAACTCAAGCTACTAAAAATTTCATGTCAGAAATTTCAATCCTGACCCATGACCTGAAAAAAATCGGGTTGACGGGTCGAGTTTCGGGTTGGTGGGTTGGCGGGTTGGTGGGTTGGTGGTTGGTAAGTTGGTGGGTTGGTGGGTTGGTTGGTAGATTTCAAATCAAATGGGTCATGGGTTGGCAGGTTAGCGGGTCAAATGGGTTGGTGGGTCGACCTATAAAAAAATATATATATTTAAATTATTTTCAGGTTGGCGGGTCGACCTGT
>CM067173.1:91130919-91160919 GCA_034093135.1 Erigeron breviscapus | reverse complement strand
AATAAATAAATAAATAAATAAATTACATACCTTTTAGTTGTTATAGTAAACAACTAAAATTATCCCTCCAAATCTCTTGGAAGCAAGCACCACAAATGTCGTGCCTCTAATGGAATCACACCCGGCGACTCAAAAAAATAACTAAGTGTGGATGAACTATAGAAGAGTTCTTCCAAAAGGAGAAAGAAGGAGGCGAATACTCAAGCCAAGTATTGTCTGAAAATAATGAATCCCTAAGGCCATATTTATAGCCTTGGATAGCCTCCATGCTTTTTCTATCCCACCGATGTGGGACAAACTTCCCAAGGGAAATTTTATTCTCCTTTATCAAGTCTATTCATTTTGAGTCTCGAGGGCAACCCAAAAGGACTGTGCTTCTATCAATTATAGTTATGGCTTAGACACCTAATCCAACAGTCTCCCACTTGGATAAGTCTAATAACTATTATTGCCAATATAACTTCCTAATTGATCAGCAAATTGTAGCCTCCAAAAGCTGTTGTCGAACTCTGACCTAGTCAGTTACGTGTCCTAAGATAAGAGATCATATAATCCTTCGTTCTACAAGATATCATTTGAACATGAGACATGGAATATTATCAATCTCATTGTCCAGTACGTTGTTTCCCGATTTCTGATTTGTAATGACATAGAACTTCTAATTGAACACATCAATTTAGTCCTGGTCGGGCCCGACACTATCTGTCAACATCAAATCATCGAGGGGCCCAAATATATCGCTTTTCCCGTTAGGGCAAAAGGAACGAATAAACTTTGACTTATATGCTTGCACCATTTACTCATCAAATCATGCACAACAATACATTTTATAACATCAAGTTACTGATGCGTTTACATGTTATCAATGCACAACTGACTTGTAAACCACAACTCATATATCTCCATTTAAAGATTATAAGATATTATCGTCTCAGAATTACTCGTGATAAATTCCATGAAGTAATTCTCTGAGCGTGGGTTAATCCAATACTTAAATCTCCATTTCAAAGTACTCACGAACATTGCAACAATACCATTGCTATGTCTAAAACTCTTTAGACAATCTACAAATCCATTCATGACAGTCTTTATTCACTACTTACTTCCAAAAGTATGATCGACTGTGGAATTCAAATAATCAAATTATTCGGGAAGTAAAACATGCAAAATGAAACACAATAATAAACAATTGACAAAAGATAGTAAACAAACTCATAAATAATTCTCTATTATTTAATCACCAAAAGTCAATCACATTTATTTTGTTATAAGTTTCAAACTAACTATCTAACTACTAAAACTAACATCATCTCTCAGCCCAATGCTCCTAGCATGCTGATTGTGTTTAACCCTACTCAGACCCTTTGTGAGTGGATCTGCAGGATTCTCTTCAGATGAAACCCTCTTCACTACGAGGTGACCTTCTTCTATCTTGTGTCTGATAAAATGGTATTTTCTGTCGATATGTCTAGATCTGCCATGATCTCTTGGTTCCTTTGTCAATGCAACCGCTCCTTCATTATCACAAAAAATTTCCATTGGCTCCTTGATGGTTGGCACAACTCCAAGATCTCCGATGAAGTTCTTCAACCAAATTGCCTCCTTTGATGCTTCGCTCACCGCTATGTACTCTGATTCACAAGTAGAATCAGCCACTGTGTTTTGCTTGGAACTTTTCCAAGTAACTGCTCCTCCATTTAAGGTAAAGACCCAGCCAGATTGGGAACGAAAGTTGTCCCTATCTGTTTGAAAGTTGGTGTCACTATACCCAGTTACTCTCAATGTATCACAGCCCCCAAGTACTAGAACCCAGTCCTTAGTCCTTCGCAGATACTTGAGAATATTCTTAACCGCTACCCAATGAGGTTTACCTGGATTTCCCTGATAACGACTAACCATGCTCAAAGCAAAGGACACATCAGGACGAGTACATGTCATAGCATACATGATAGAACCAACAGCGGAAGCATACGGAATTCTACTCATTTCTGCTATTTCTTCATCTGTACTCGGACTATGAGTCTTACTCATTTTGGTATTACTCTGGATGGGCAGATCTCCTTTCTTGGAATTCTCCATACCGAAACGTTTCAGTACTTTATCCAAGTAGGTACTTTGATTAAGTCCAATTAGCCTTTTACTCCTGTCTCTTAAAATTCTTATTCCCAGAATATAGGCAGCCTCTCCTAGATCTTTCATAGCGAAACACTTTCCAAGCCAAGACTTAACATCTTGCAAAGTTGGAATGTCATTTCCTATAAGAAGTATGTCATCAACATACAATACTAGAAAGGTGACTATGCTCCCACTAGCTTTGACATATACACAGGACTCATCCTCACTTCTAGAGAAGCCAAACTCTTTGACTTTCTCATCGAAACAAAGATTCCAACTGCGAGACACTTGTTTTAACCCATAGATGGATTTCTCAAGCTTGCACACTCCATTAGGAAACTTTGCATCCACAAAACCTTCTGGCTGACTCATGTAAACATCCTCAGCCAGCTTTCCGTTAAGAAAAGCAGTTTTGACATCCATCTGCCAAATTTCATAGTCATGAAACGCAGCTATGGCTAGCATTATCCTAATAGATTTTATCTTAGCCACTGGTGAGAAGGTCTCATCATAGTCAATCCCTGGGGTTTGAGTAAAGCCCTTCGCCACCAGTCGTGCTTTGAATGTGCTTACATTACCATCCATGTCAATCTTCTTCTTGAAGATCCATTTACAACCAACTGTCTTCCGACCAGGTTGTTGATCAACCAAGTTCCAAACTTGGTTGTCATACATGGACTTGATCTCGCTGTCCATTGCCTCTTTCCATTTGGCTGCCTCTGGGCCCGCCATGGCTTCCTTGTAGTTAGTCGGCTCATCCAAATTTACCAGTGTATTATCACTGATAAACGTGTCTTCATCTGCAGTTATATGGAAACCATAGAACTCAGTTGGCTTGATAACTCTACTAGAACGTCTAAGAGGTAATGAGGTGTCAATTGTGAAACTATTCCACATTCCTTGAGATAGTCATGGAACTCGATACTAAGATACTCTCCGCCTCTATCTGATTGGAGCATCTTTATCTTCCTTTCTAATTGATTCTCGACCTCTTGCTTAAACTCTTTGAACTTTTCAAAGGTTTCTGACTTATGCTTTATTAAGTAGATATAACCATATCTGCTATAATCATCAGTAAAAGTCACATAGAATCGATTAGCATCCCTTGTGGCTGATCTAAAGGGTCCACACACGTCTGTGTGTATGAGATCCAACAAACCTTCACCTCTTTCACAAAATCCAGTGAAAGGTGATTTTGTCATCTTACCCAAAAGACAAGATTCGCATGTATCATCTGACCTTACGTCAAATGATTCCAACACCCCATCCTTTTGGAGTTGAGCCATGCGTTTCTTGTTAATGTGTCCAAGACGACAATGCCACAAGCACGCTTTGTCTATACCATTAGACGAATCAATTTGAAATACACTATTGCCTAAATTGTCTACACATATCACAGTTTCATACACACCATCACAAGGTAAAGCTTCGAAATAGAAAATGCCATTCTTATAAGCAGAAATAGAACCATTCTCATCATTAAAAGAAAATCTAAAACCTTGTTTGAACAATGCATGAAAAGAGATAATGTTTCGTGTCATTTCTGACGAGTAGCGACAATTCAATAAATCTAAATTAACACCATTACTAAGCACTAGACTATAAACTCCAATCTTGGTGACAGGTGAAGATCGCCTATTCCCCATGATCATGTTCATTCTACCATGCTCCACATCCTCACTTTTTCTTAGTCCTGCAAAACAGAGCAAATGTGGAAACCACATCCTGTATCAAGGACCCAAGAATTAGAAGATGATGGGTTAATAGATGAAATAGTGTATATACCTGCAGTAGATGGCTTCACTTTGCCATCCTTTAAATCTTGCAGATACTTTGGGCAGCTTCGTTTTCAATGTCCTTTGTCGTTGCAATAGAAGCAAGTGGCCTCTTTGGGATCAGAAACAGGGGTAACATCAGAACTGGTTTTTACATGAGACTTTCCCTTCCAGTTTTGCTTAGGAGGACCTTTCCTCTTCTTCCCCTTTCCTTGACCAATGGCTAGAACGGTAGTATTAGCAGGGGCGGGGACATCACTTTTTCCCTTCATCCCTGTTTCAGCTGTTCTCAGGAGGTTGTGCAATTGAGACAATGTGGTCTCATTCTTGTTCAAATGATAGGTCAAGATGAGCTGATCATAACAACTTGGTAAGGAGTTCAAGACTATGTCAATGGCCAACTCCTCATCAATATGCACATTTAGCCTCACAAGTCGATCCACGTATCTTTGCATTCTTTGCACGTGGCCGCTGACAGACTCTCCGTCCTTCATCTTGCTTGATATGAGAACTTTACTATCTCGTACTTTTCTTGACGAGCTCGCTTATGATATTTTTCTATAAGGTCGTTGTTCATCTCGTACGGCCAGTAATCCTCATAGAATTTTTGCAGTTCAGGAGTCATGGTAGCAACCATGATGCAAGCAACTTTTGTTGCATCAGCATAATGTTTCTTATATGCGGCTAATTCTTCAGGGGTGGCTTTCTCTTCGTCAATTTCTCCAAGTTTCTTGTCAAGGACATACTCCTTTTCCTCGAAACGAAGAGCCATTTTGATGTTACGCATCCAGTCATTGTAGTTGGTGCCATCTAATGTCACCTTTGAGCAGATGTTCAACAAAGAAAAGTTGTGGTTGGAGTAGGAACCAGAAGCATCGTTAGGGGTAGACATTTCTAAAAGAAAGGTAGTTTGAGTTAGATAAAAACTAACCTTAATATAACAACTCAAAATTGAAATATCGAGGCTAGGTACCAACTATGAAATTCACAACTTAGAAAAGGGATGCCGTAATCTAATTGCAAATTTCATACACGTAGGTCTTTTGAGACTCATTGAAACTATTCAATGGCATGTTTAATCTCAGATTATGCTCTTCCATTTGTGACTGGGATACCGAGGATCACAAACAAGATGTGAATAACCATGCAAATGTACTTGGTAACCTCAATGTCATTTATCATCTCAATTGATGTGCTGGTAAACCACACACACTCCATCAACAATGACAATTTATGAGATACCCATTACAACTCTTTATTAGTCCCTATTAGTGTGCTGGTTAACCACACACGCTCCACTAATGACTTATAAAGTGTAATGTGCAATTTCATGGGTTAGCATACAATTTCACATTTTTCCTAAAGTAACTAAGATTGTGATTTAAATAAAAGGTTTAGTTACTTTTATTATCATTATACTTTTAATGAGAATTAATATAGTCCTATCAAACCCGTTCAGCTAACGACCCTCCACTAATCAAGGAAGCGGTGGGTGAGAGTGGACACCCATTCAACTACCATTTTATAGGCAAGTTTCCTTATACCCCCCTTATAGACTAGCTTCGTGAATGAGGCCTACTATTGATTTGACTGACTTTATTCTTATACATATAGTAATAATTAAGCTTTTAATTTTACATATAGTATAAGGTGTATTTTAAAACTTTTCAAAATACGATGATTATTTAATCAATTCAACAATTATAGCAAATTCAATTGAAAACAAGCCTAACGCTCTGATACCACTGATGGGTTTTAGGCATTACAAACTAACTTAAACTTTTAAGGGAGCATGCAACCTAAAACAGGATCTATGTTTTCACTATTGAACCTATAACTATGAACATAATATAAAATTCTAATACTCTAGTAAATAATCAAAACTTACTAAAGAAAATAAATAAATAAATAAATAAATAACAAATAAATAAATAAATAATAAATAAATAAATAAATAAATAAATATAATAAATAAATAAATAAATAAATAAATAAATAAATAAATAAATTACATACCTTTTAGTTGTTATAGTAAACAACTAAAATTATCCCTCCAAATCTCTTGGAAGCAAGCACCACAAATGTCGTGCCTCTAATGGAATCACACCCGGCGACTCAAAAAAATAACTAAGTGTGGATGAACTATAGAAGAGTTCTTCCAAAAGGAGAAAGAAGGAGGCGAATACTCAAGCCAAGTATTGTCTGAAAATAATGAATCCCTAAGGCCATATTTATAGCCTTGGATAGCCTCCATGCTTTTTCTATCCCACCGATGTGGGACAAACTTCCCAAGGGAAATTTTATTCTCCTTTATCAAGTCTATTCATTTTGAGTCTCGAGGACAACCCAAAAGGACTGTGCTTCTATCAATTATAGTTATGGCTTAGACACCTAATCCAACAGATAATTCTTTACATAATGATTGTTTTTGAGTTATTTAGGTGCAATTTTAGATTTTACAACTATGTTGAGACATGAATCTTCATCCGTTATACCATTATGTGGAGAATGGATTCTATGATCATATGTGCATGAATAGTGTTATGACCATATGTATGCAAGTGTTTTGTAAATAAATACTCGTATTTCCGAGATAGTTGATGATTAAATGCACATAGATAGTCATATGAACATGTGTAAGTGTTAGCTTTATTTATTAGTTAGTGCGTGTTTTGTAACTTTGTAATATTATTGTCCTTGTGTCTAAGTAGATTAAATAGGAAGGATTAAGTGTTAATTAGACAAGGACTTCTATGTAATTAAGGAGGGTTTTTTTTAGCAAAATATGAGCCTATATAAACCCCTCCTTTCCTTAACAATTTAACCTTTTTGCCAATTAATATTATTCCCACATTTCCCATTCTCTCTCTACTCTCTCTCACACACTTAACCTCATTTACACAATTTAGCATAGTTTACACTTGGTATCAGAGCAAAATCACAACTTGTGTTACATCCATGACTTGATTTTGTTCATTTTAGTGCTATTTTGTGTTTTTACCATTTTACCGAAAACCTCAATCTTTACCTTCTAAACATGTTAAAGTTATCACCTTTTTAGTGTTAATCCATCTATTATCTTCCTATAATATCCCTTTATAAGTTTCAAATCTTAACTCCAATCGAAATGGCTTGAAATTGGATTTTTAGGTTACTGGTCTGAATACCGGGTTTCATACCGGTTTTCAGTTCTCAAGAATATCAGTTGTAATACCGGCTTTCTGCCCAGTTTAATTCAGTTCTATTACCGGGTTTCATACCGGTTTTCCTGCCGGATTTCTTACCGGTTTTCACAATCTTGTGAAAATCCTTACTTTTCTTAATTTCACAAATAATACCTGGTTTACACCAAAACCGGTATTAGTTAACATATTCTTCATTTTTCCACCCGTCATAATCTTCAATTTTCTTCACGAAAACCGGCATTTGTGAAGAATTTCCAATACCGGTATTAGTTAAGAATTTCTTGTGTTTTGGCTTTTTAATACCTGGTTTACCCAAAACCGGTATTAGTTCACATATTCTTCATTCCCTTAGCCAAAACTCTGTCCAAGTATTTTCTCGAAAACCGGTATTAGTAAGCAATTTATCAATACCGGTATTAGTTAACAATTTATCCAAAACCGGTATTAGTTGAGAATTGTTGGGTGTTTGTGTTTGATTGTTCGTATAATACCTGGTTTACACCAAAACTGGCATTAGTTCTATATTTCATCAATTTTGAAAAAGTTACTCTGCCCAATTTTCGTGACGAAAACCGGTATTAGTACTACATTTTCCAATACCGGTATTAGTACTACATTTTCCAATACCGGCATTAGTACTCATTTTCTGAATACCGGTATTAGTTCACTTTTTTTGAATACTGGCATTAGTGCTGTTTTAAAACCGGTATTACTACATAATTTTTCATCATGACTTCAAACGACTCTTTGATTCTTGGATCCGATACTAGACCTCCTGTTCTGTATCGCGATTGTTATCCTCAATGGAGAAGCAGATTTTTGAATTGGATTAAGAAACAACCTCTTGGACTCGACATCCTAGCTTCAATCAAAGAGGGTCCCGTTGAACACATCAATCCTGTCACTAAAGAAGTCCTTCCTCCTGCAAGTTGGAACACTACTCAGAAAAATCGATCTCAAGGTGACAATCTAGCTGTTAATCATCTTTATACTGCTCTTCCAAATGACATCTACTGTAACGTTGACTCATATGAGACTGCAAAAGAGATTTGAGATGAACTCGAGAAGCAACTACAAGGTTCAGACGTGTCTTCCACCATCCGACTATCCAATGTTCTTGACCTTTATGAAACATTCAAACAACAGTCGGGTGAATCTCTGGAAGAAGTGTATACACGTTTCTGCACTGTGATCAACGAGTTAAGGAAGGAGAAGGTTTAGAAGACCGGCATGGAACTAAACATCAAATTCCTCCGACAACTTGATGATGTGTGGCAGCCCTTTGGTATTCAACTAAATCAACAAGCAGACTTTGACAAATTAACCATTCACACTCTGTATGAAAAACTGAAACTGAATGTCAGAGCAGTCCAAAAGGAACAGTTGAAACACTCTGAAAGCTCCTCTTCTGATCCTCTGGCTCTAGTTGCAAACAGAAAATCATATACTCCCTCCAAAAAGAATGTTGAAGAAGTTGTTTCTGATTTCGAAGCAAGTGAACTTAGTGACCCAGAGATGGATGATAAGGAGAAAGAGATGTACAAAGATTTGGCTTACTTCACTAGATCATTCAAGAAGAAGTTTATGTTGGTCAACCCGAAGGCTTTGTGGATCCTAAGCGTCCAAATCATGTTTACAGGTTAGACAAGGCATTGTATGGTCTGAAACAAGCGCCTCGTGCATGGTATGATGCTCTTTCTGCCTATCTTTTACAATCTGGATTCAGCAAAGGTACAATTGACACTACTTTGTTCATCAATCGCCTAGGTAATGACATTCTTTTAATCCAAATCTATGTAGACGACATAATTTTCGGGTCCACTAATCCTAAGTACTGCAAAAACTTTTCTGCATTAATGATCAAACATTTTGAAATGAGTATGATGGGTGAATTAAACTTTTTCCTTGGTCTACAGGTCAAACAACCGGCATTAGTTAATATATTCTTCATCTCCAAAATCGAAAACCGACATTAGTATACATATTCTTCATTTACCGGCTTTCAGGTAATTTATTCACTAATACCGGCTTTCGTTATTGCTTCACTAATACCGGCTTTCATCAATTCTTTATTAATACTGGCTTTCATTTCTTAACCAATTTCTTTCATCTTTTATTTCTTATCTTTCAGGGGTGATTACTTGTCTTTTTGTGCTTACTTGTTCTTAGTTTTCTTGTTCATAGATTCGGGTATTTCATCTTCTTTCCTATTTCCTCTATTTTATTCATTTAGTTGCTTTGTGTGCTTTAATTGCTTATATATCATTACTTGAATTGCTTGCATATGTGCCTATTTAATCTATCTGTTGCTTTGCTGTGATTATATTTGAAATATCTTCTCGCAAGTGCATCGATACCAAGTTTATACTTGGTGTCTTGATGCTTTGCAAATATCGGTTTTCCAAAACCGGTATTAATGATACTTTTACAAAGTTTTACTTAAAACCAGGTTTCCATACCTTCTTTTTCTCTGAAAACCGGTATTACAACAACATTTATTCAAATCCTTTATTAATACCGGTTTTCCCATTACTTAGAGAATTCTTAAAACCGGTATTACAACATAATTTCTCAAATTCTTTACTAATACTGGTTTTCATACTTAGAAAATTTTTATTATCTTTTCAAATTTTCTTTGACTTTCAAATCCATTCCTTTCGATTTGATTCTGATAATCATTTTCTTAAATCATTCTTGTGCGTTCTAAATCATTAATTTGTGAACATTTCCTTGTTCATCAAAGGGATCAGTTGCACACACATTTGTCCCTATCATCATTGTTTCCTCATTCAGAACTTTATTTGTCACAAGTTCTTGCAAGTAATTTTAGTAAGATGCACAACATTGAACGCCTTGATGTACTGCTTGTGTAGTCTTACAAGAAACACTTTGCACGATCTTCTGATCTTTCTCTTATGTTTCACTAACTATTGTCTAACTCTCAGTTTCCTTAGAATGCATGGTATCGAACGCCTTGATGTCTACCTTTGTAGTTTTTTGGAAAATGCTTGTTAGACTTCCTTTTAACTACTGTTTACTTTATGTTAACCTGCTTTTCTTCATCCTACTTTGGTTTTCCCTAAGAAGCAAGGTATCGAACGCCTTGTTGTACTGTCTTCGCATCTTCTGTGAAAAACAGTGTAGGATAAACCTATTTGAATAAATTAACCTGGAAACAATGTTTCCCATTCGAATTACTGTTAATCGCAGAATGGATTTTCTTCGTGATGGAGCCACCGATGATATGCAAAATAACTTCCAGTTGATTCCATTTGCTTGCCAACATGGCATCATTCCGGTCATGCTCACCTATCACCCGATGTTTGATGTATTCACCATCTCTGCCGAAGGCATTGAAGAGGAACTTCTGTTTCAACTATGGCGCACCATTGAATACATCGTCCTAAGAGGAAGAACAAGCACACCGTATTTTCAGTTCAACCTCCTCACCACTGAAGGGACACGTCAAACATTTACATTCACTCTTGAAAACTTCCGTAATATTCTTCACTTTCCAACAGCAACTTCAAGAGAAGGCGCTACAAGTTTTGTTCCTATTCCTCCCATGAGAGAGATGCTCCAACGTGTTAGAGATCTTGGTTATGACGGTGATATAACTGCATTAAAAGATGTGAAGAAGAAGAATTTTCACCCACTTTGGTATACTCTGTGCTCGATAATCCTTCGGAGAGATAATCCGTTTAATGATATTACTTTTGATTCTCCGGAGAGACAAGGTGGTCCTGAGGGTGAGGTTGAAAAACATAATGGAGAGGATGAGAGGTCAGGGCTAGGCATAGGGCAAAAAGAAAACGTTCGCCCTCCGCTAGATGAAACCATTGATCGCCGGGATGACACCCCTAGGATAGAAGACGAGGACTCCCCACCCTCGCATGTTTCACCTCCTCGCCGCTCTGGATCCTCTCTACAGGATCCAGATGCATTTTTGCACGGGCACCAGCCGCATCTACTATCGATTCCTCATTCGGAGGAAGCCGATATTGAAGCAGCGGAGACTCTGGCCTCTCTCCCAACTTCCTTTGATCACACTATTGAGTCTAGATCGCCCATTAGGTCACTTGATAATGTGCACGCACGTCCATTGGTCATTGCCAGAACATTCAGAGAAATGGTTCGCCAACCATTTCCAGGACCGAATGGAAATCCTGTCTGTGCCATCATCGAACAAGCACTGAATACAGGTGCTGATGAGAGAAGCTTTGAGGAAGTTAGGCTCGCCTGGCTTCCTCCTAGCCCATCTCACAGTTCAACGGGCAATCTAGGAGATCCCGGAAGTCCCACCAACCGGAACATTGTGCTATGCATTCGTGCAAAGCCAATTCGTTCTGCAACAACCAATGTAGAGCCTTCGCTTCATCAATCATTGGGAAGCCCTGTTGGTCCACAACCTTCAGGCCACACTGTAAACCTTCCGGAGCCTACAGTTGTGACAACGACATCTACGTCGGTCGTATCTTCAATTCCTTTATCTCCTCAAACACAAGCCGAAGTGCTCCGTATGGAAAAAGGAAAAGCCATTGCCACCCCGACACCTACCATATATAGACCCCCTGTTGTATCTGAACGCATCAATATTCCTTATGATCAAGAAGACCGTGAACTAATTGCTGAACTGGATGTCGCTGGTCTTCTTCAAACCAGAAGAACAAATCCTCTACCTCCACCGATTCTTCCTCATAAATCTCCATCACCTCCCCATTCATCTTCTTCTTCATCTTCTTCCTCCTCATCCGCTTCTCATCCTACCAAACTTACTAAACTTACTGGTCCTATTTCTGCTGAAAACCGATCTCGTCTTGATTCTCTTTATGATGAACTACTTGCCACCCTTATCTCTCTCGATGGTCAAACAGATTCTTTCGACAAAGCAATTCAAGCATCAATTCAAGCCCGGTTTGACCATCATCATTTTGTAAATGACATAAAGCAGCAAACAGTACAAGAAAAATTTCTGAAAGAAGCAGAGCTAGAGGCCGCTCAAAAGAGAATAATTGAATTAGAAGCTTCCTGTAGACAAACTGCTGTAGTTCACCAACGACGTGACGACGTGATGATCCTGACGATCAGGATCAACACGTGGGGGAGAATATGGATGAGGATGTGGCTAATGTAAGAGCCTGAAGTTGTTGGTGACACAGAAATAGGAGATAATGCTCAATCTAGAGATCCTCCTCAAGATGTTGAGAATACTGATGTTGGTGAACACACTGAAGAGATTCATATTAAAGAAACCGGGATTCGAGCTAGTAATGCAACAGAGATTGTTGTTGAAGATGTAGATCTCAGGGATGATGCTCAGTCACAAGGATTCAATCTCGATCCCTCTGTTATTGTTGAAGATTTTGATGATAATGTTGAATTTCCAGAAAATGATGATGTTGATATTGGAGGCAATGATGCTGACCCAAATGACGGTAATGACTCTTCAGATGATGATGACTTTCCCCCGGGCTTTGATTCCTACCTAGCTGTTCCTCAACCAGATCCCGCTCTTAACCGATTAAACTTTAATAACCTAATCCATAACCTTGCAAATCCCCATCTCCTTCAACTCATCAGACCATCTAATATCCGAATCAATGATGGAGGCTTCAGAATGAACATAGAAAAGAAGATTGATTATCTCAGAATTCCGACCAGACTCTTCAAGTCTACAAAGTTTCTGGAAGAAAAGGCTTATGAGATCTTCTCGAAGAAACATGAGTTGGTTAAGATCGATATTGATGAATTAAGGGCTAGACGTGCATATGATCTTGATCATCAAAGAAAGAAGTATTTAAAAGATCTCACAGAAGCGAAAAGTCACAAATCAAACAAAGTATGGAAGAATCGATTCAAGTTGAAGATTGTTAAAATTGAAAACATCCATTTCAAAGAATGGCGTGATCCAGGTTTTGCAAGACCTCCTGGTTTGATTTGGTTGATTGTAAGACGTGAAGACAATCGCCGTTACATATTTGGGGAAGCCAGATTCAACCTACTCTCTGCTGATGATCTTATTTTCCTTCATCACCATTTTGCAAGCAAGCTCATTCAACCTGATCCAGAGAATCAAGAAGCCTATTATGCAGTTAAGAGATACATGGATAGTCTTATTTTAAGTCAAACTCAAAAAGACTTCCAACTGGCTGTAGAAAAGAAAAGGAAGAAAGTGAATCTCACCATACCAAATCCGAAGATACACGGGATTGATCTTAGAAACTTTAACACCGGTGCAATCTTTGATAATCCCAGAGGGTTTGTGTTTGTAAGTGATCAGGGGCACAAAATATTTATCAGACTCGACGAACTTCACAAATATTCAGATGGCACACATTTGAAACAATGTTTACATGTTTTTGAAAGCTTACTCGAGTTCGAAGAGTTAGAGAAGGGAAGGAAAAGGTTGGAGAGGGTGATTAGAAAGATTAAGACGAGGTTGGATCACAGAGATATAACCAGGCTAATCATCAGTGCTAGATTACCAAGAGAACGTCCTGGTGTAATACATATACCCCAAGGCACCTGGGTCAGATACTCACCTAACAATGAGCCTGGAATGCATAATATGCCCCAGTTAACTTCGCAGATAACATCATTGAACCTCCCAACCGCCCGGAAGATCCAAAGTTTCATTTTGTTCCAAAGAAGTACGGGAAGGAAAAGGAAAGTGAGTACAAGAAGAGAGCCTTCAAGGATCAATCCTTCCATCAAGACAAGCCCGAATCTTCCACAAAGAAAAGGAATCGAAGACAGAGAGGAAGAAGAAAAGGTCTAGACGTTGAACGTTTACAAAACAACACTAAAGGGGGAGATTGTTAGCTTTATTTATTAGTTAGTGCGTGTTTTGTAACTTTGTAATATTATTGTCCTTGTGTCTAAGTAGATTAAATAGGAAGGATTAAGTGTTAATTAGACAAGGACTTCTATGTAATTAAGGAGGGTTTTTTTTAGCAAAATATGAGCCTATATAAACCCCTCCTTTCCTTAACAATTTAACCTTTTTGCCAATTAATATTATTCCCACATTTCCCATTCTCTCTCTACTCTCTCTCACACACTTAACCTCATTTACACAATTTAGCATATTTCACAGTAAGCAATTATATAGTCATATGAACATGTGTAAGCAATTATATATTAAATAATTTTATTTCAAAGAAAGTTCCTAAGACTTCCTGCAATTTTTGGGTTCCTAATATAACCTTCCCTATATACATATAGTAAAATATATTGTGGCTTTAACAAATCCCATGCCTGCCTTCCTGTGCAGGGACCGATTCACACTACAATTCGGTCATTGCTAACTCCCCAATTAATGGAGAAGGTGAGAATTTAATTCTCTGGTTCTTTTTGCTCTTAGTAAAAAAAGATTTTAATAATATATGAGTGTGCACTTAGCTAGCTAGTTTCATCGACCGTTGCTTTATCTAGACATCATCTTAATGTTGACGATCGAGCTCTTTTTGTTCATCGATCTTGTATTCAAGGGAGCCTACATTCATCACGAAGAAATCAAAGCTCCAAAAGTGATCACAATTACTGCACAGGTGATCGGTGTTCATTTTCTTTTTGCAGATTAATTAAAAACAAAATTGACATGTGTTTTGTCAATTATGACCGTCCAGTTTACTTATGATTTACGAATACCAGATTGCTTGATTGTCAGTTGTCATATCTGCAATTTTAGCTCAAATGGGCCAAACGGGTTTGAACTTGTCCAAGTCACCTAGCTACTGAATTAAAAGTACTACTGTATTTGTTAAATACCCAATTATTGCTTTTGATTGAAGGACAACTAAGCCCCCCTATAGTTTGAATCGTTACTGAAAATGACTCATTTCAACTCGCTTCAACCTGTGTTTTAGTTATAAAAACTAACTTGTTATCTTTATGTCACCAGCTGTTTATTGTTTAATTGTACGTCATTGATTTTAACATCTTACAGTAAATTTTTTTCCTTGAAAAACAGAATATGGATGATGCAGTGGCAGGAACTGCTCTTTATGTGGTAGGGGAAGATGATGATCTGGAAGAAGTCAAACAATTACTGATGGATGACATGCTACGTATAATGACTCCGACTGATAAGGGTTGTGAAGGGGTTTACGTTCAGACATCTAGTTTTGGAGCCTTGGGAGCAATACTGCAGTTTCTAGAAACTCCAGAAGTAAACATGCCTGTCAGTGGTATCGGCATAGGCCCTGTACTAAAAAACGATGTCATTAAAGCCAGCCATATGCTAGAAAAGAAGAAAGAGTTCGCAACAATTCTAGCTTTTGATGTCCAGGTGACGAAAGAGGCCCAGGAGCATGCAGCCGATGTTGGTGTTAAAATCTATAGAGATGATATTATATGCCGTTTGTATGATGATAATCCTAAGGAAGAAAAGATGAGAGAAGCTGCAGTGTTCCCATGTGTCCTTCGAATCATGCCAAACTGTGTGTTCAACAAGAAGGATCCAATAGTTCTTGGTGTGGATGCTATCCAGGGCATTCTTAAAGTAAATTTTTTTGTTTTTTGTGAAATCTTATATGGAAATACTTACTTTTTTTTGCATTTATATCTGCGTCACATGTATCGATGCAAGTGAATGCTAGTTTTATCGGTAGGCAGAATTTTATCCAATTTTATTCCGTACAGATTGGAACTCCAATTTGCATTCCTCAGAGGGGGTTCATTGATATTGGCTGGATCTCTACTATTGAAAACAACCACAAGTTAGTCGACTATGCGACGAAAGGACAGAAGGTGGCTATAAAGGTATGAACCTTGATCTCTTTGGTGTCTGTTGTGTTGTATTGGAGGTGCATTGATATGTAGATTTTCTTTTTGGATATGTTTTTCTTGAATTGGTCGTTTTCATTAGTTATCTATTCTAAGATGAAAATTCGACCTTAATTGATAAACACTTTGATATTGTAAAAGCAACAGATGGATAGAGAGGCAGAATACCGGAATTATCCCAATTATGCTTTTGCATTTTATTTTTTTTACATGTTAACAGGATGAGGTGGGTAAAATTAAAGAATTTAGCTAAAAAGGAAACTGGTCAAATGATCTGAAAGGGGTCTAACATATATTTATTTAACTGGTCAAATGATCTGAAAGGGGTCTAACATGTATTTATTTTCAAGTACAACTATACAACCTCTTGAATTTTGTGAATAAGTAGTTTTTGAACAATGACAGATAACGGGAATTAGATTACATGACTTTGCAAAGTACATCATTATTCTATAAAACTTGCCCGAGACCCTCACATTTTATCGCTGACTCTTTGTTTAGGTTTATTGTGTAATTGTATAATTCCTACAAGTATAAGTTCGTGTAAAGTTGGAATTGAAGACAACAAGAGAAAGCTGAACTATGGAAGTGTTCAAGTAGGTTCACTTCATCTTCAAGTTCTACATCACCGTCTGAAAGATCAACTGTGGCATCAAACTAGTATTGTTTTAAGGAGAAGCTTTGGAACAAGAAGTTTTGTTCCTCCGTCTTCACCATTTCTTCTCGATTGTTCATATTCTTCTTAGTTCAATCATATTAATTCAAGTCAAGTTTTTAATCTTACTAATTGTAGTTTTCCTTTTTCTCTACCGAGGAAAGATGAATAAAACTTCTTGTAACGACAATGGTATTGCAATCAGAGTTTAGTAGCAAAGGTCTCGTGAGTCAAGGCCTCGATGGCTTGAATTACCTGCCCTTGGGACTGTTAGGGTGCGTTTAGTTCAAGAAAATATTTTCTAGTTTTCCATTTTCAATTTTCTAGAAAATGAAAAGGGTTTTTCATTTCTAGAAAACCTTTGAAAATTTTGAAAACTCGTTCAAAATAAAAGATGCAATTTTCATTTTTTCATATTAGAAAACTAGAAAACATGTTCAAATTCATTTGTTTTTGTTTCTGTTTTCTATTTCTCCATCTTATTAGCTTGGAAAACAGAAAATAGAAAACGGAAAACTAAAAAAAGTAGTTTTCTAATTTTAGTTCAAAAAGTGGAAACAAGGATTTTTGTTTTCTTGGAAAATTGTTTTAGGAAAATGCAATTTGAACGCGTTTTTTGTTTTCCTTGTTTTCTTAGAAAAAAAAATGGAAAACAGGGTTGTTTTCTCGAACTAAACGCGCCCTTAGTATTTAGTAAAAACAACCTTTTTTCAAATACAATCACAAAAAGAACTTTATTCTGCTAGGTTGAACCATGATTTCAAATTATTCTTGATGTTTTGATCTGCGAATTTAAAGTGTTAAGAATACATGTAAAATGGTGCAGATGGGGTCCAAGAAAGCTTGTAGCTAGTCTATGTCTGATAGGATCAACTTAGGAAAAGGCAGGAAGGGGTACCACAATTATTGGCAATTTAAGATGGAGGGGTGAAAAAGCCATGAAAAAACACTTCCTGCCCACCTTAAGATTCTATAGCATGGGCTGAAACTTGATTCTTTGCTAAAAAGTAAGAAGCCATGGTGGCTTATAGCTTGGGGAGATCAGGACAACATGTAAACATAACCCGTGGGTTCCATTCGTTTCGATTAGTTTACCATGGATACAGGGCCCGGGAACAATTTTTTATATATCTTGAACCAAAAGCTGGATTTAAAAATTCGAGAAACAAGCCATGTATATCCTGTTTCGGCCTGGATCAGTTATGCAGTTTTATATGATGTGAACCAGCTTTAACACTAAACACCATGAGACAATTATGATATGAAACCAATTAACCAACCATATTAAAAAAAACTCAGGTAAGGGACCAAATGCCAATAGATATACATATACTACATTGGCAAAAGGTAGTCACACAAGTGTACCATCATTCTCATCACACCAATAATTACAAAAATTTGGCTGATGGTTGTGTTATGTTATGAGGCTGCTTGGGTAGGATACAATGTAAAATGAGATACTGCAGACTGCAAATGACATGAAAGAAGGTCTTCAGGGATGGGGGACTCGAATATAGTATTGAAGCATTCTAACTTAGTGGTCAAACCTTCCCCAGAATCGCTACTAGCAAATCACTGATCTCCTCTACCATAATTGCATACACCTACTAGCAAATCACTGATCTCCTTTACCATAATTGCATACACCGTTCTGCAGTTTGAAAGGCAAATTTTTATAACATAATAAGAAATACAAAAGACATATTGCTAAATGTTGAACATAAAGAACGGGTTCCAGGAAATACAAAAGACTGTTGATTTTTTGGTAGAGGCCAAGTAAAAATAGGTTGACCCGAAATACTATATTTCTCTAAATGGTCAAAAACTAGAAGTAGTATAAATTATTAGGGTGTCAGATATGATTACAAAATTTATATACCTAAATCATAATATCATTTAATGAATAAACTATGTAGGCGGTGTTTGGGATTGCGTTTTATTGACCTTTTTATTTCTTAAATAAACAGATTTGCTAAACACGCAACAGCTGGCCATCTGAACATCTCATATGTAATCAGTATAAGCATATCCAAAGAATTTATGCTGTAACCAGCTTTGCTCCACCTGATTATCTGATTCTGATTATTCCATATTACATTACCACTTTCTAAAGGCAATGTCAACCCCACACCACCCACCCCCTTGATTATTCCTTATAGAAAGTAATCAAGCAAATGGGTTGAAAAGCCACCTTCGATCTCTATATATTATAAACTCATCTCATCAAAATTTCAACAAAAAGATGATCATTTTTATTATTTTATAGTTGTAACACCCCAACATGGCGGAATCATGGGGTATCACTTAGAAAAGCATAGCACGACATGGAAATTATGTAGAGTCAAACTATATGAAAACATAGGATTGAAACAATCCTTAAACTTGTACAAACGTATACAATCATCAACAATCATCGAAATACATGTTCAATCAATAATAAAAGGCAATTCAATCGATAGTAGTTAATCCTAAAAGTAACCCATAAAAGGGAAGTAAGGATCATGGATCCAGAAAGTCCAAAGCTAGTCCAATCCTAGCAAGCAAGCATGCAATCATCCATTTTGTCTCTAATTAACTTGATTACCTAAAAAGTGTACTAACATGCGTCAACATAAAGTTGGTGAGTTCGTAGGGACAAGTAACAAGGAATAACCGTGTCGGATAACAACCGTTAACAATAAGTGAGGATTAGGAGAACTAATCACATCCAAGGAAAACCTATAAGGTTTCACATTATCACAATTCAATATAAGTCAACGTTCAACAACAACGATTCCATATAACGTTCAACAACGTTCCATAACAATCAATAACATTCAACAACGATGCGGCTTACATAGTTAATAATTAACAATGCGCTAACGGTGCGACTTATATAATGAATAATGCGCTAACGGTGCGACTTATATAATGAATAATGCGCTAACGGTGCGACTTATATAATGAATAATGCGCTAACATGTCCACATCAACAATTCAATCATACAATCAATCAAATCAACAATCAACAGTTAAACAAACATATACACTTTTCAGTCCGAATCTCAATTGAGTAGGGAGGGTTTACGAAACTCACCTGAAGCGCCTGTCAGACAATAGGAGGTATGTAACAGTCTGAAATGTACCCGAATAGTCCAAACGTATTAGTCTCCGGAAAGGAAACTGTATAGAATAACCCATTTTAATAGAGTCAACAGTTTAGTAATAAACTGACGGATGAAGGACTAAAACTGCAAACAGTTTAATGGTTCAGGACTGAAACTGTCAGAAAAATCTAATGGTATTTAACGGTCGTCAGAAAATGGACCTGTTTTGTAATGGATTTTATGACGGTCGTTAATGGCAGTTAAGTATATACTTATATATATACTCAATTTATATAAATCTTTTATACATATACATACTTATATATATGTACACACGCACATATATATATATCACACACACTACACACACATGTATATATACGGTATATATATATAACCACACGTACACACCTACGCATATTTGAAGAAACACGCCTAGTAGCTAGCAGCAACAGCAGCCGTAGCGAGCATGTCGTTTGGTGATGGTGATACCGTGGGGTTTAAAAGGTGATGGTTTGTATGTTGGAGGCTCGTGGGTGTGGTGGTGTTTTACGAACAGCAGCAGCAGTAGTAGTGATTCGGTGGTGATGTACTAAAAGAACGGGTAGTAACAGCAAACAAGTAACAACAGCAGTTGTAAACAATACGATGGTTAGGGTGGTGATTGCTTTCGATGGTAACCAGGAGTAGCAGTAAAACAGCGGTGGTTTGGTGGGGAAGATGATGAACAGTAACAATGGTGGTTCGGTGCTGGCAACAAAACCGAGTAGTAGCAGTAGCAGGACAGCAGTAGTTTGTCATGGTTGTGGTGGTGCTAACTGCAAAACAGAGCAGTAGCTCGTGGTAGTAGATAGCAAGAGCGAAAAGCAGTCATAGTTCATTGGTGGTGGTGGTCGTGGGATGTTGAACAGCAACCAGGGCGGCAGAAATGGTGGTAAAGATGGTGATGTAACCGAACAGAAACAGTGGCAACGAAATTAGCAGCCAAACAAAGTAGTAGCAGTAGGTTGAAGGTTGAAGATGATGAATAGTGATAATGGTGGTTTGGTTAAAAACGAGCAGCAGTGGTAGTACACGAGAAGCAGCCATGATAGTTCAGTAAAAAGGCAGCAACTTATGGTGATAACGTTTTGATCAGGCTATATCTATATTTATATGTATAATCGGTATGCATATATATATGTTTGTATGCGTGAATGCCGAGAGAGATAGAAATCTTTTATGATCTTGAAGGTGATCGGTTGTAGTTTGGAAAGGTGGTGCTCGATGCTTCATCATCAATGTCCATTCATATATATATATATATATGTTGTATCTGTGTGTGTGAGTCGAGAGTGATGGAAAGAATATAATACATCAATAATATAATATCTATATATGTGTATAATAAGTGAGGGAGAACTTTACAGAAGGCCACAACGTGGGAGGGGCCGGGGGCTGAATTAAAAAGGAAAAGCAGAAGGATTTTTGTCAACTTTCTGTAGATGCACATTCATCATTGACATTATTATAATACATGTGGATATATGCATACAAGTTGTTGATACAGATCATACAATTGTTTAAAGAATCATTCTGAATGATTGCTTATTTATGTCGGTATAGAGAGTTAATAATCATTGTTCGCTAAATGTTTAATCCGTGATTTAATCTAAATAATTGTCGTTAGATTGTCAAACTTTAAATGTGATTCTATTAAAGCTTTAGACATAATACCTTATAATTTTTATATCCTTCATTAGTTATCTTTTATCAGATTTATAAAGTAAGATGTATTGTTGATTCATAGTCAAGTAAACAAACAAAAGGGATCATGGGTATTATTTCTTTTCATATAATTGTGTCGGCCTTTGTCTTATTTGTACCATTATTATTTATCCACCGACACTGTCTGAAACTGTTCATTATACTAAAGCTTCTTATATACGTTTCCTCCAAATAATGTCTAATCACTATAGTCCAATCACAGGAAATGGAATCCAACCTCATATTTCATTCGGCTCAATAATATGAACAGAATGTGAACAAAATCATATCGGCAATATAAATTCAAAAAGTTTGTTTTCATTATTTCCAACAATTAGTGGGCCAAAAATGACAATTGTTACAATAGTACCTGGCATCAATAGGCAAGCGGTTGTTCCAAATTTCCAAAGAAACTTCCAAGCAACCAAAAAATTTCTTACAGTCTTCATATTTGTCCTTAAGAGAAACCTGTAACAGTAGAATGGTTGCATGTGAATAGTAGAACTCATGGAAAGATTATACAAGTTAGTTGCTGTATGATAGTGTTAGTTTTCTTGGTTAAATTTTTGAGTCCAACCAATTACTTAAGAATGTGTAAAAACTACAAAAGAAATGAAAATTTAGAAGGTAGGGAGTTCAAAACTCCTTCAAAGCGTATTTCAAGGCATAAACCTCCTACATCAATACATCCAAAAAAACTGTTGATACAATACACTTTTGTTAATCGTAAATGACAGTAACTATTTAAATCTAAATAATTTCTTTTGGACTTAAATGTTTTGAATCAACGTCTAATTTGAACCAAACATCATCTGTTTTGACCCAACCTGCCCATTGTCATAGCTAGATTTTAACTTGATTATGCCAATGATTCTCCTGACCTCCAACTTTAAATCACTATAAATCAAATCAAATATATGATTGTCATTAGAGGGGGAAATTTAACCCGTTGACATAGAAAAGGGTCGATGCCGGTAATCCTTTCTCTCTAAGTCTCTAACAGATCAAACAGACAGTCATAAATATAACCAAAAAGGATACCTGTCACAAAGGTCAAAATCCACCTGAAGTATAATTTTAGTGCATCATCCTATATAACTCCTTGCCATACTAGGGCTATAAAGAATCCTATTTAATTAGATTATTACCCGCTTCAAAATCTAAAAATTTGGACTCATTATTGAACCTGGCCGACCTTTCCATTTTCTCACCTCTAACTATTACTTTATCATAACAAATCTACAGTCAGCTAATAGCAGTCATAACGATGAAAATTCGCTGATTCTTCATCTAATAAAGCTGAAACATATACATACAGTTTGAAGAGTTTCATACCAGTTTGGTCATTGTACCATCCTCTCTCTTCAAAACACTTCTAAGTGATAAAAACGATCCCAGCTCCGAAGTCCCAATTTTCAATGTCTAATTTATGGTCTTCCATAGACTTTGCAAGCCTCTGTATCTCTGATCGTTTGCCTAAAATATGAAGATTGTGAGTAAAAAATTACTACTAACTTTTCAAAATTTATAGCATTAAATTGCTAAAAAAATTCATATGGCAACAATTTTTCTTTAGTGGCTACCACTGTCAACGGTAATCAACGAGTCTAGAAACAACATAGCCAGATCAAAAAAGCTTTGTCTGCTTACACTATAACCTTTAAACTAAAACATCTACGCACCATATAATTTAAACTACAAAATGACTCGACTCATTTGAGTTATTTTATGGAAAAAATATATTTGAATAACTTTCTTTTATTCCAACAACTTGTTTCACTTTAATTATTTACTTCATTTAATATATGAAACTATACATGCTTAAGGTTTATTGTATTATTTAATATATGCATACATGCCACCAAAGAAATAACATAATACATGCGCAAGCACACACACATGACACGTGTAAAAAGAGTTATCCTCTTTTCATTCTAAAGATCATCAGTTCATCACCGCTAATGAAGTCATGTGACCTATCAGGGCAAGCATATAAACACCTTGACACATCAAGCTCTATAAGTAGAAGGTGATACGGTAAAATGAACTTCAACAACTTATGGGCCTTACCTGACAAAAACAAAGAATGCGCAACTGAAGCTACAAAGGTTGAATGTGCTTTTTGCCAAGAAGCACATCCGAGATAGTGTTCAACGGCGTTGAAATAATTTCCAAAGTAAGCATGATATACTGCCTGCAGAAACGAAATATGCAAACCGCATGAGACGATAAGATTTGATGATGTTTGATAATAATAATAATGGCCAGTTACCTGATAACATTTGAGATTATTGGTTAATGCATGCCGCATTTAAGTGTCAGTATTTAAAAAATTAGGTTGCTATTCCAACAACCATCACTTTCATACGAATCCCTACATGATCCGCAGAATACACACAAATATTGAGAACTATCATAGTAAAGGTCATCAATTGTTAGCCAACCTGGTTATTCTACCTACTCTAGATAATATAGGTGGGCCAAAAACACAATCAGAGTGAAGAAGATTAAAGATTTTGATTATTATATGATAGAAAGAGACATCTCACCAAGGCCTCATGCAACCAAGCTGATGGAATTCCCAAATCCACAATGAATTGACGTTGGATATCTTGAGCACTCCAGGTTTCACAATACTGGAACAATATTTCCCTGATAACATTAGCCTGCCGGTACGGATAATCATCACGATGGGACATGTGGAGCACAACATAGATGGCCCAGTGGCAGAGCCCTAGAGATAACAACTGAGAAACGTATCCCATGTCAATAACATGAAGATCATCAGAACTAAATGTGCCAATTGCTTCTAAAACTGCACGTTGATGCCAAATCATGTGATGATCAAAGGCATCATATGTAGAAGCAAACACACTGAACATAGGCTTCAAGATGCTAGATTCACTCTTTTCACTACCATAAAGAAGCATAAGATAATATGGAAGATCAAAACATTTACCACGGATCCGCCTTATACCATCTTCTACAAATCCTTCGTTTATGTATACAGGGACAGGAACGGGAGCCTTTTCATTATCTAGAAGATGCTGATACTCCCGGAAAATGAAGGTTAGATCTGAATCTGGTGGCAGTTTATACCACATCAACAATCCCAAAAACCGCTTCCAGTCAACTATACCAGCAAGTAACTCGAGAAGTCTGATTCTGTCCTGCTCCATATAATTGAAATCTAAACCGTTAGTTTTACAAAGACTAAGTTGCCGATCAATATCAGTACGATTGACAGTGGACCCGCCAGCCTGACTCAGCAGACAAGCAAGTCTTACATCTCCTCAAGAAGTAGACCGTTCTACAGCTTCATTGAGTTGTCGTCCAGTTAGAAGCAAAATTATATGTTGTAAATCATTTGAATCATTTAAAGAACTTATTTTGTCTTGTACATGGAGACACACTCTCTTGTAACCAGTCACTAAACTCTGCTCTACGGATCAATGGGAGTGCGTCCACATCAACTTCTAATGTACTTTCCTTCGAAGAAAATAGAACCTTTATCAATCTCCAGACAGATACTTGGTGCATTAACAGCACACGAGCTGAAGGAGATAATCCGCGGACCTCCAGTTGCTTCTCAATAATTTCTATGTAGCTTTCACATACATGTAAAAGTTCCAAACGGTTGCATCTAACCTTCCGAGCCTTCATCTTATACGAATCAACTGCAACCTCCTCTGTTGTGACTAATTTCCTTATGGAAATTTAGTAGAGAATCAAAACAGAGAGTATTAAGGTCTTTACTTATATTGTTGTCTTTATCTCTGACCACATTATCCCATGCAACTTTTTCTATAGTTATTATAGAAGACAATTCCGGCTTCTGATCAGTGCTGCTAACAGTAGAACCACACTGAAGAAGAAGGTTATTTGGACCCCAGGATACAGCAAAGGACCTACCCATGAACATTCCAGCATCAACTATATTCCGAGAAAATTTCTGCGGTTGTTTCTTAATTTTCAGCTTAAACCCTTGAACTTTTCCTATCATCAAAGGGAGTCCTTTGTTTGGTAGTCCTTTATTATTAACTGTCAGCATCCTCCTCTTATAATCTTTCTTCTGGTTTTTTGTCAGTTTCTTTCTTGACTCTTCTTTTTTTTCTTCATAAATAAACTTTACTTTTCCATCTGAGGTGAAGTCCTTTGGCTTAAGGCACTTCATTGTCAATATCATATGACAAACAATTCTGAGCTCGGGTTCGCCTTCTTTTGTAAAAAAATAGTTTATGTCATGCTTTCTAAACTTTCGCATGCCTTCATCAGTCAAGACTGCACCTTCACTATAGAATCTGCTTTCACCCGAAAAATCGTCCCATTTCCAAAAATGGTTTAGAACTAATTCAGCTCGCATTGATTTAACTACATAATTGTAGTTCAGGATTTTGTTACATACATACGCCACCATGGTATTTCTCATCGATTCTGATACAAGCATTATTAACGGAGGCGCGTTGAATAACAAATCCTTGGTTTCACTTGTATCAAGCAACGGGACCACGTCAATTAGTAAAGCAACTCTTTTAAACACATTAACTACCATGTCGTAGTTTAAACCATCGTAAGCTTTCCAATCCCCCCATACACAAAGTCGAAACCGATGGATTTTGAGCCTGCAATGATTAGCCTCTGTAGCATCTCACCAGTCCCCCTAGCATACATCTCCATAGGCGTTGAAAATGTTCTCCCACTATCCTCACTCATGGAGATCGCGATAGAATATAAATCATCATTCCTCAGATGGAGATCGCAATGGAATATAAATCATCATTCCTCAGATGATATGAAATCATCATTCCTCAGATGATATTGTACAATGCAGTTCTTGTATCCCCTAGACCCATGAAGGCTCAAGCGATATAGAGTTACTTGGTGAGCTGAGAGTACTTATATTTTGGTCATGATGATAAGGAGTCTGTCTGATTCCATAGAATTGGGTAATGTCTTGACGAAAAGATCCTCGGTGACTTCCTAAATCAATGTTTATTATCCTGCTTTCTTCGTTATAATCAGGAAGATGGTCCATCTGACAAATAGAAATAACTATAGATCAATTTCACATAGTCCATCTGATAAGGAGGGGTCAAATGATAAGATCCTAGAAGGTCAGACCCAATTAATGTGCTATTGTTATATCCCTCAACCCGGTCAGAATACATTGTTTGTTAGTCACATAAGCACATCCAACATTTTCTTTAAATTGTAACCTCTCCCCCTCTAAACAGTCTTTAAAGCACATCCAACATTGTTTGTGCTCTTTAAAGCACATCCAACATTGTTTGTGCTTTAACAATGTTGAGGGATATAACAATAGCACATTAATTGGGTCTGACCTTTTAGGATCTTATCATTTGACCCCTCCTTATCATATGGACTATGTGAAATTGATCTATAGTTATTTCTATTTGTCAGGTGGACCATCTTCCTGATTATAACAAAGAAAGCAGGATAATAAACATTGATTTAGGAAGCCATCGAGGATCTTTTCGTCAAGACATTACCCAATTCTATGGAATCAGACGGACTCCTTATCATCATAACTGAAATAAAGTACTCTCAGCTCACCAAGTAACTCTATATCGCTTAAGCCTTCATGGGTCTAGGGATAAAAACTGTATTGTACAATATCATCTGAGGAATGATGATTTATATTCCATCGCGATCTCCAAGAGTGTAGTGGGAGAATATTTTCAACGCCTATGGAGATGTATGCTAGGGGGACTAGTGAGATGCTACAGAGGCTAATCATTGCAGGCTCAAAATCCATCGATTTCGACTTTGTGTATGGGGGGATTGGAAAGCTTACGATGGTTTAAACTACGACATGGTAGTTAATGCGTTTAAAAGAGTTGTTTCACTAATTGACGTGGTCCCGTTGCTTGATACAAGTGAAACCAAGGATTTGTTATTCAACGCGCCTCTGTTAATAATGCTTGTATCAGAATCGATTTGGTGGGGTGGTAAGAAGCTTAGTCTTCTTTGGAGTAAACGGAGGTTCGAGCCTCCCTTGGAGCATTATTTGGAGATTTAGTCTAGATTAAATTAGATGTAGGAATTTGCTGTTCAAAAATAAAATAAAATGTGTGCTCGGTTAATATACTCCACAAGAAGATTAATATAGTCAACGGGTTATCAAAGTGCAATCATTTGACATATAAATGCCCCAATGAAGACATTTTTTTGCAAGCATTATGAATATATGTTAGCTAAACTATCATCAACTGTCCTAGCCGTTGCTTCTCGTTTATAAACACATTTAAACCATAAATAAGAAAATGTACGTGTATAAGTCATATATAACATCTTCTGAGGTGATCTATTAAAATCCTCATATCGTTATGGTACGTGAACTTAACTCCTTGAAACCTAATATCGGCAGAGCCTAACAATCAAAGCAAAGCACATGTCAAAATTGTATATATATCTATGTGTATCGTTATACATACCGCCTCTGAAATTCATAAACTAAACATCCAATCAAAACACAAAAAGCAAAGTTAAACTGCTAATACACAAATATACATACAGATATACAAATTATTATAATTATATATACATAACTTGAGCCTAAAAATTCAGTAAAAAAACACAAAAAGCAAAGATACAGATTATTATTATATCTATATATCATGTGTGTATGCACAGTTTACACATGAATCATTTGAGCCTAAAAATTCAGAGAATAGCGCATAAAGGTAGCTGAACTGCTAACACACAACAATACATACGAATTATAACTAAATACATATGCATACATACCCTTATATATATATATCCTAAGTTGGATGCATAACAGCCCCATACTCACTTTTCTCATATATATATATATATAAATCCGCCCCTCGGGGCGGTGTAGGGGCAGTGAGGCGGCAAAGGGCGGCGTTGGCTGGTTTATCCCCCACTCCGAATAGCCTTATACATTATACAGAACACACATCCCATCTTCTCTGTACTTATCGATCTACACCAAAAGAAATTCCCCCATTTTCTCTGTACTTATCGATCTACATCAAAATTACCAACTAATTAGGGTTTCCAAAAATGACTGCAAACGCAACCTTCAAATCACTCAGATCCATTTCCAATTAACACTCATAAAATCTAACGATCTCAATTCCATTCAACAGATATGACTTCACTCGTAAGTTTTTCTTAGTATATATGTTAATTTGTGAAAAATAAAGCAAAAAAAAACTAAGAAAAACTTACGAGTGAAGTCATATCTGGTGAATGGAATTGAGATCGTTAGATTTTATGAGTGTTAATTGGAAATGGATCTGAGTGATTTGAAGGTTACGTTTGCAGTCATTTCTCAATTTTTTGTGATTAATTGGAAACCCTAATTAGTTGGTAATTTTGATGTAGATCGATAAGTACAGAGAGAGAAAATGGGGGAATTTCTTTTGGTGTAGATCGATAAGTACAGAGAGAAGATGGGATGTGTGTTCTGTATAATGTATAAGAGATAATTTATACTATGTATTTATCTAGACTTTATTATTACATGGGTATAGTTAGATAGATATCACAATATATTAAAACAAAATTGGAATAAATTAGATTGAAATTAGGATATACTACATTTTAGACCCGGGACATGAAACTTACGATATTATCAATATTAGATGTTGATACATTTGACTTATAAAAACTTGTAATATCAAAGTTGAAAATATGCGTAAAAAATTAATTGTTCAATTCAAATGTTAAAAATGTTAGCAAATAAGAAGCAAAATAATGTAATAAATGGACATGAAAAGCATATATCCTCCTTTATCTTTTGCAAGACTTCTTTATAGATGACATTTGTTGTGAAGATCGTAACTGTGAACATTAATATACAAAATTAATACATAAAGAGAGAAAATTGTACCTTTTTTTATTAAGAGATAGCATTAATCTTGAATGGAGTTAATATTTGTTTGGATTTATGATTCAATTAAGATAATTGTACATCATCTTTTTATTGTATATGGTGTTGAATTTAAAATATGGACATGTAGTTCCTATTGTGTGTTAGGATTTCTAGTGTTTATATTAAATCTCTCTATATAACTAAGAGATAATATTTTTATGACTATGTGGCATATTTAACTTTTTGCCAAGTAAGAAAAATCTTAGGTGTCAATTAGTGGTTAACTTGCATTTTTAAAATATAATAAAATATATTTAATTTATTTATATTTATTGATTAATTTATTTATATAGATATAATAATCTAAAGATAACCGAAATCTAATTTAAATACTAACTACCATATACTTTGAACTTATGTATATATATATATATATATATATATATATATATATATATATATATATATATATATATATATATATATATATATATATATATATATATATATATATATATATATATATATATATATATATATATATATATATATATATATATATATATATATATATATATATATATATATATATATATATATATATATTCCATTCATACATATACACATATACAGTTTTTCTTAGTATATATGTTAATTTGTGAAAAATAAAGCAAAAAAAAACTAAGAAAAACTTACGAGTGAAGTCATATCTGGTGAATGGAATTGAGATTGTTAGATTTTATGAGTGTTAATTGGAAATGGATCTGAGTGATTTGAAGGTACGTTT